>CM059272.1:12957532-13052532 GCA_030347295.1 Setipinna tenuifilis
GCTGGATCCGGGTGCGTTCCCTTCCATGTGTTTGTTTATGTCCACTTGTGTGTGTGTGTGTGTGTGTGTGTGTGTGTGTATGTACATGTTTTCACAGAGCATGACTTGTGTATACTTCACTCTGCGCAAATATGCATTTGAAATACCATTGCAAGGGGGGGTTGGGAGGTTGGGGGTGGCGGTGTGGGGGGGGGGGGGGGGGGGTATTTACAAGTACATGTAGGACAATTGAAATGTAATTATATTGCAAAAAAAGAAATGAAAAATGAAAATTCTCAAAACACAATTATTTGTGAGAAGGACAGAAAGCTAAGACCAGTGGGTCCCCATATACACAAGCGCATGCATCCCCTCTCGCTCTCTGCTGGGAAGAAAAACGCCTCTCCTAACATGGCCTCTCCTTCCAAACTCTTGGGAAATACATACTTCCTGTTTACACAGCAGTCAGTCAGCATGCATCACCACTCGGCCCACCCACAGCAGTGGAAGACCCCCGCAACCGCAAACTTGACAAACCCTCAGTGACAACCCCTACTAAAGTCCAGTGCTGATGTACAGTACCATATACATTTATAACTCTCTCTCTCTCTCTCGCTCGCTCACTCTCTCGCTTACTCACTCACTCACTCGCAGACAGAAGCTCCTGTGTTCATTGCATGTGGGCCTTTTTTCTTCCCTGAAGGGTTAATTATTACACAGATGACCATGCTTGTTTTTACACAACACAGTGTGGCCTTTGTCAATTCCATGTAGTGTGTGTGTGTGTGTGTGTGTGTGTGTGTGTGTGTGTGTGTGTGAGAGAGAGAAGAGGGGGGTTATTTTTTGTGCTCTCACTCCCCTCTCTCTTTCTCGCTGCCTCTCGCTCGCTCTCTCTCTTACTTTCACTCCAAGCTTTCTTCCTCTCTCTTTTTTCGCCCACATACTGAAAAGGGAGATAAGCTAACAATGGGGAGTGCGCTAGCTCCAATTGTTCTAGCAACCCACTACCCCCCACCCCCCACCCCCCTTCACCACCACACACACACACACATGCACACACACATGCCAGATATACACACACACACACACACACACACACACACACACACCTTTCCACTTCCCATAGCGACCTTGTTAGCATTGTGCACTAATTGCACGTCTCTGACAAATAAGGCCTTCTCATTGAGTGCCAGGCCGTTTCTGGCAGCCTTTTTTTCTCTGCACCCTCCTGTTACACTGTACTCTTTCACACAGCCCATCTTTCATACATAACCTCCAACCCCCAGCACACAGACAGACAGACAGACAGACATGCATGCACACACACACAGACACACAGACACACACACACACACATGTACACACACATGTACACACACACACACACACACACACACTGTAAAACACTAACACACACACACGTACACACGTACACACACACACACACACACACACACACACACACTATAACACACTAACACACACACACATGTGCGCGCGCACACACACATACACGCACACACACACACACACACACACACACACACACACACACACACCACTCCTCTCACAGTCACAGCATTATTCTATAAAGAGGGGATGTACGCCAGGGTGTGGTAAGTTAAGAGGCGTGTGACACCAGTGCGATGAATGTGTGGGCAAAAAAAAGAGAAACAGAGAAAAAGAGAGCGAGAAATATGCGATGTGTTCATCTTGTGATTAAGGTGCATTTACATGGGAAACCATGTGATCGAGGGGAAAATGACAAACGATGTTCTCCCAATGTAAATTGGCTCCAGAAACGTCTAACCAAATCCACGTGCATCCTCCCCGAACTTCAAACGTGTAGCTGTTTGTGAACGCAATACTACAAAATCTATGTGTAAACGCAGCCTTAGAACATCTTTAAGTATCTGCACATTTGTGAATGCAGTACTACAACAACGTCTTTTACACCCATTTGTGGAACCGGCACTAAGACGTCTTTAAATATCTACCCGTTTGTGGATGTAGTTCCAGAGAAGCTAACATCTACCTTTAAACAATATGCAGGCTGGCCCCGTGATTAGCCCTGCAATGTCTCTAAAATGTTGGAGGTTAAGGCCTCGCAAGAGAGTCAGAAGGCGAAAGAGGAAGAGAGACCAGGTGACTTGAGTAGGTGGGTGAGAGAGAGAGAGGCGGAGTAGGTGAAAGAGTCAGTGGAGGAGTGTGAGCATTGAGAGTGTGAGACTCACAATATGACGAAACGTGGAAACAGCTTTTAGGAACAAAGAATAATTCAGCCTTTGTGTAAATGTGGTGTCTGTGTTTGGTGTGTGTGTGTGTGTGTGTGTGTGTGTGTGTGTGTGTGTGTGTGTGTGTGTGTGTGTGTGGAGTATGTGTGCGTGTATATATGTGCACTGGTGTGTTTTCTAAGAAAAATGTATAGTTAGAATGCTGAGTCATACGCATGGAACAGACAGACAGTTCCTCTGTTAAAATGAACTGCCCTTCAAAAAAAAAAAAGTAAAAGATAGCCCCAAGGACACATGAAAGGCCTTTTAGAGCACCAGATGCTTAATACTGCAATATCGAGCACCATTACAACCTGCGCTACGTCTCCCCGAGAGGCCGAGGAGATTTCGGTTTGTGTGATGTGAGGAACGTGTCAAACAAGAGGAGCGACAATGGGGGTGGAGGTTACTCATGGGGGTATGGGGGGTAAGAGTGTGTGTATATGGCCAAGCTGATATGACTGTGTGTGTGTGTGTGTGTGTGTGTGTGTGTGTGTGTGTGTGTGTGTGTGTGTGTGTGTGTGTGTGTGTGTCTCTGTGTGTATGTGTGTCTGTGTGTGTTGTGACTCACTATTCAATAACCTTAGGCGTATGAGGGGGGAAAAAAAAGACAATTACCAAGACGTTGCTTATTCCATCGACTGAACAGAACACGTGAGTCACTGTGAACCTTTTGAAAGTCCTTAGGCTTTAACGTCACCTTCCGGTCCTCACACCACCTTCCATCATTCTCCTGGCCCCACTCCAAGGCTAAAACTACTGACTTCAGCGCAAAGGCCACCAGAAATACATCACTAAAACAGGAACTACCAATATGAGACCACATTCTTAAAGGTTCCCTGCCGGTCATTTTAGTAACACTGAAATATACACACACACACGCTGAAACACTGTAAATGAGGCCTATAAAGTGATGTATGGGTAATGCATGCTGCTATGCTATATTAGCACATTACAACATTAAGGAGGAACCCTCGCTCTTTTGAAGCTGTACCTGTGGAACACTTGGAACTGTACCAAACTAAAGTCAGAGATTTTAAGATCTCCACTACCTCCCACGACCAGCCTAGCTAAGCTCTTGTTTACATTTACTGTTGCACATGTATTGCGATTGACATTGTGACGACCTCAATTACCGACCTTAACGTATCGCTGAGCTTCTGACTGTTTCAGAGTTGAGTGCGTTACTGTGTTCAATAAACCTCATGCTAAAACCTAAAGGCTAGGTTAAAGTTACGGTCACAGCCCTGATCTTTCTGGATATACGAAAATGTCACTACAGTGTGAAGCAGCGAAACGTTTAGTTTTAAGGAGCTCCCTGCTCTCAACACAAGCGAAACATCCAGCACAAACCATCACCGCCAAAACGGCTAAAGTAAACACAAGCTTCTCGGCACCCAGTCTTGGCTCTGTGGATGTACATGATGTAATAGATAAGCTCATCCTAAACCCAATCAAAACACTGCTTCACATGCTCAGCCATTTTACCTTTCTACCTGATGGCTCATGATAAAAACAAAGGTAAATGATAGGTCAATTATATTAATAAAAGATGGGCAAGCTATGTAGATCTTTAACGCTAGCAATCATACAAAGGCAAGTAAACAGTATTTGGCCAGTAAACAATATTTGGCAAGTCAAAGAGGTGCGTTTACCCTCCAATACACTACTGTCTTTCACAACATAGACTCACAAAGACATGACCTTAGGCCGGGTTAGAGTGTTGTCTTTGAATAGGCCTGGGAAACACTGCACAAAAGCATTATCTGCACACCAAGACTGCTTTACATACGCCCAGTGTGCATTAGGGTTGTATCACTAAATCAAACTGAATAGCGCTGTAAACGGTCATTGTGACATCCATCCCATCTCTTTGGAGGTAGCTTCTAGCTTAACAACTCTACTAGCTCAATGTCCTCACCTGCATCCACTCTCAGGCCACAGTTAGGACAATTCTAAGAGCCCTGCACTGACAGGGGGCCTTTGAGGACACTTTAAAAAAAAAATTTTCCATAGGGCCCAAACTTTTTAGCTGCATGACTGTGTACTCTTTACTTCGTAACCTATTTTTCTTTTACCTGCCTTTCTTAATTCTAAGCCACTATGGACGATAGCGTCTGCTTAGTGTAATGTAATGAATGTAATGTAATGCACCTTAATATGATGTTGTCAAGTGCCCTGTGAGTAGTGCTGGGTGAAAGACAGGTAGGTGACTTGGCCACTGAGGTAAAAGTTCGTAAAAGTTTAAAAGTTTGGGTAATACTTTTATTTTTTACGGTGTCACTGTGACAGGGTATCTACTTAATTAGGTACAGTGACACAACCTAGTTCTGTCACAAAAATACATTCTGTAAATACAACACTAGTACATGATATTACATATTGTGACACAGATTGCACCACTGTACCTAATTAGGTAGATACACTGTAACAGTGACACCATAAAATAAAGGCCCTGTACACACTAAGCCGGATAAATATGAATACGCGTATCCGTAGTTAAAACGGACTACGTCCACATTATCGTTTTTATACCGTTGTCAGAATTTTCTACATTTTTGTTGTGTCTGTTACGTCACTCCCGACTCCCGCCGTGCAAGCTGTTTGATTACAGGCACGCGACAAGTTATCACTATACCCACACTATAACCGAACGTCATCGTATTTCAAACTCTCGGTTTTCGCCGTACACACTACAACGCCAAGCCGGAGTTTTCAGATTTATCCACTTTAGCGATCGTTTTCAAAAAGCATCGTTTTCGGTGTTGGAATACGGCGTATTAGTGTGTACGGAAGGGCTAACCGGATAAATTATTATGCATATTCAGATTTATCCGGCTTAGTGTGTACAGGGCCAAAGTGTTACCAAAGTTCACAAAAAAAGAGAGAATAATAAAGAGTACCAACACGTGCTGTGTTATTAATAACGTGCACAATGTGCCTGTTAAGCTTATTTTACAGGATTTCACAATTTTCAAGAAAACAATTAAGTCTTATGAATAACACAATCTTGTAAGCATTAGAAGCAATGCAACCTGGGGAGCAGAGTCCGTCTTGGTGATAAAGCGTTGACACTGAGCCTGAATTGTCTGGCCCTCTACAGTGTTGCATCTCAGTGCATGCGTACAGTTCTGCTGCCACATCCACAAACACAACTGGCAGGATGAGACACACGACGCACCACTAGGCCAAAGACATTCTGTTCATCCCCATTTTACCCCTATGGGTTCTACATGATTGTGTTTACTGACAACATTCAACTCTTCAACAATTGGAGGTTGAAAACATAATTATGTTCCCCCACTATATGGTGTCATTACTTAGCAAACGACTATAATTAAACATGACAGCGGCTGACCCTATCTGACATGTTTGTGTATGCATCTGTGAAGATCTGTCATTTGTGAAAGAAGATACCATTTCCTCTGTCTTTCCAACATTTTTTCTGCCTTTCGTTCACTCTCATTGCAAAGTGCAGCTTATGAAGATATGAGAAAGCACTATGTTATTATGCACTGCAGTTCACATGCATGAATGCATTGTTATGTCTCAGCTCAACTTTATTCCACTTAACTTTAATTTAGGCCAATTAGTTTTGCCACAGGACATCAGAAACAGGTCTAGACAAATTACAAGGACACAAACCCATACACAAACCATATAGTGTAGGGTAGGGAGCGCGTAAAATAATATCCTGTATCCATTCATGCGATTAACCACATAGCAACATAAAAAAATATACAAATAGATAAATTACATTGATAAAAACATAGCCCCAAGGTTAACAGTAATAAATAAGTTAGATAAATATCAAGTTCTAAAACAACATTTACATCCGAGATGTGAAATACAAAAAAAACTACAGTTTTATTTAGATATGCTGACACAAGACAATTCAAAAAATAAATTTGTTCAGCTTCCCCGTCAATGTCAGCTCTGTCACAATTGTGCTCATGTGAGCAGCAGCCCAGAGACGATCCTTTTCCAAATATATCATGATGGCATAATATGACTTGTGCCAGGGCACATTTTGCAATGTAATGTAATACAGAAAAATAAACCAGAATACCTAGTTGGCTATGAAAGATTAATGTGGCTTTATTTCAGAAACTCAATATGAAAAATGAAAACCAGTCTGAACACACACATACAGATCCAAACACACACACACACACACACATACACACAGAGTAAAAAAAAGCGCTCAAAAAGGTAAGCTCAATGAAGTGTGTGAAAGTTATTTGGTAGCGTGTTCTCTGTCTCTTCCTTGCGCTCTGTCTTTCTCTCTCTCTCTCTCTTTCTGTGCACGGCTGTCCCACCCACCACCCCCACATCTCTCTTGTCTCAGCACATATGGGTTCCTTTATGTCCCAGAAGCCTCGGCACTCTCTAAAGGTCACAAACCACTTCCTGAACGGGCCACTTCCTCTCGGCGGACAGACACGTCTGCAGAAGCCAACCAATTTGTGCACAATTTGACAAAAAAAAAAAGAATCCCAAACATAACTTGGACAAGGAAGAGGTTAGCTTATGGAACTCACAAGCAAGGCATCACTGGTTGTCTGAACTGCTTAAAATAAAGTGCACAGGAAATTACATGCATCTGATAACACCTAGTACATCAAGTGCATTTAAAAAAAAAGGTTAGATAGATCGGTCACAGATTGTTTTATTTTAAACCACTTAAGGTCTTTTTTCGGTACAGTTGGAAACCAAGTTCATAGCTGCTGTTTGACTTCAAGGGGTGAGGAAGCACTATGACATTTTAGACCGACATCTACATTTATCTTATCAAAGCAACTACATCACCTATTCAGTAACCTTGGAAACCGAGAAAAGGTGTTTGTGCTTTGGTTAAAGAACAAACATGAAAGGTGAGACATCAACCTCTCTTCTGGGAAAAGGTGTCAAAACATCTGCCTGTTTGGTTTGTTTTAAACTATTTCACAAAGAATAAATAAACAAATGTCTTCTTGACATTGATTGTACATAAAAAGAGACTTGTCCTTTCACAGTTAGGTAGCTCACAGACTTTAAGTACATTATCATTACAGACACAATGCAAATTAATAACATGATTCATGTCTGTAATAGCAAGGTGGATTGTTGCAAACTGGTTGTTGGATCCCAAACCATAACCAAAAGCACAAAATAAAATGTAAAGGTGATAACATTTAACACTCTGCATAATATTCAGCTAATATCTCCTCATCATTCGATGGCTCCGAATCTCTTGGTGTACTTAGGAAAAAAGCCCTCCCCTGTCGCCTTATGTTGCCCAGACTCTGTGAACTAGACACACTGTGAGGGCTGTCTGCCCCCCAACAAGTGTGTGAAGTTTCTCAGCGCGCACTGAAGGTCGGGGTGAGACCTGCCTTGCACATTTTATTCACTCCTAGGTTCTGTAAGCTGCCCTTACATGACTTCTACATCTTAATCTTATTTTTTTTGGCAGAAGACTGATTACATTTTCAAATGTGCTTGAAAAATAATCACAATGTTCCAGAGGGAAAAGGCGTCATGAATTTAAACCTGTCTATACTTTTCTGCATATATGATTTCCTCAATTTACATAATAACCTTAACACTACTGACAGATAATAAACTCTTAAATGGTCTCCCAAAGAGTTCAGTATGTTTTCAGCACTATTGAAGTATTGTTGTACGGTCATGTTCTTTAATACTGTGTGCATGTATTTTCTGTCTTCTAACAAATATATAATTACACAGTAATACAGCCATGTGAAGACTGCTGAAACAGTCAAACAACTAGGGGCAACTCGAGACTTTTTTTTACAGCACTTTTTCACAGACACAAACATATGCATGCACACACATACACGCGCAAACATAAACCCCAACATAAATCCTAAACATGTAGAATTTGAATACTGCTGGTGAGGGTACAGACATTTCATAGCTAAAGATCTACTACCTCTAAAATGCATTCATGATAGCATTATGTGTACTATCAAAAAGGCCATCATGTTAACATTATGTAACAACATGCATAAGAATGTTCCGAACACGTGAGATAACACCTTTACCAATGGTGATAAAAATTGATATGATGTACTAACAACAATCAATCTAATAGCAAGACAAGATGATCGCAAGTATTACCCAAACAGATTTGACTATGAATATGGCTGTATCTGAAAGTATACAATATAGGGAACAAAACAATGTACCTCACACCTTATATGGTGTGCTATGTAAGAAACAAAACAATTTACCTCCAGAGGTGGACAGTAAGTAAACGTACTCAAGTGTTGTACTTTACAGTATTAAAAAAGGCAACTTATGACTTTCATTTCACTACATTTTCAAGAAAAATATTGTACTTTTTACTCCTCTATATTTGAAATGTGGACATGAATTACTTGTTACATTGATGAGAGGTGGGTGTGCTCAACTGTTGCATAAAAAGGATTATCAATACAGCTACAGTACAAGTTACATTGAAATATGGCTTTGAGGTGATTTTGCAATAATGTGCTAGAAGTTTGAAGCGTCTTTACTTTTAGTCATTAAATATGAACTTGGCAGTGACTGTGATAGCAATGGCAGAACATTCATTACCATGATAAAGTTGTTGGTAAATGAAACAAGACAATCACCTGACATTCACCACACAACTTTGCAACTGAACATTAAATTTACCACTGCAATTGGAATTCTGTTTGAACTGAAAATGAAGCTATTTCATAGAGAATGAATAACAATAGTTATTCCACTGACGGTTTTAAACATGGACTAGGAATTACATTCACCCAAATATTTTTTTAACTGCAGAGCTTCCCCAAGTACACATTTTTTTGTAATTTACACCATTATCTTAAATTCACGCAACTATACATGGATCTATTTATACAGCAAAGAATAGAAACCAGCAATTATAATTTTCAAAGAGCTAGCCTATGTTGACTGCAATTATCCTAATTAGAAGTGCATCTAAATTATTTTATATTACAGTAAAAGGTAAAATCCTTGTATGGTTAAACAAATTGCAACATCAGGAAGGCCCAAAAATAAGAAAACAGTGATGTTGAATGTAAAGAACTTGAAGTTGATGAAGTTTAAAATGATTGAATCTGCCTCTATCTACCCAATCACTAACGTCTGGTTGTGACGTACGCACTACAATTCGAATGCATCACACAAAGTCGATGCCATCACTTGCGAACACTTACTCTGTTCGCTGACTGGTCAAGCAAGATGTTGCTGGAGACAACAGTTTCAATGAAACCACAGCCAGACCCTCTGTACAAAGTGAAATAAACTACGAGGGGCTGGTTTACGCAGTCTACTGACTACTCACATTATCAAAAAAAAAAAAAAAAAACGTAAAAAGACATATTTGTGTTTTTATTACTTCAGTATTTTTAAAAACAAGTACTTTTGTATTTTTACTTCGGTAGAAACCGGCATAGCAACTTTCACTTAGTAGCAGAGTGATATTTGACTAGAAGTATTTATACTTTGACTTGAAGTGAAGGAATTGTGTACTTTGTGCGTCTCTGTTTACCTCACACCCTATATTGTGCACTATATAGTGAAGGAGTGAACATGTCAGACATGGCCTATTTCTTTTCTTCATGTTCAGGTTCCCATGCAGTCCCCTACTGCAGTTTCACCTCTCTACAAGTTACCAATGTGCGCCCTGACCTGCACCTCACCACTCTTCCTTTCAACAACCTCACAAGAAAGACCACTACACTCTCAGATCAGCAGCAGACCATTGCCACCACCACTGCCATCATCATCATCTTGATCACCATCACAGAGTTTCCACAACGCTGTGGTAGAATCCCCACATGTCTTCTGAGGAGGAGATGGACCTGTTTGGTGTAATTAAAAGCTCAGCTCATTACTCTCGGCACCCTGTCTCCTCCACCACAGCCAGGCATTACAAACCACAGGGACCAGCACTGGGGCACACCCACATGCTAGGAGTCGGTGCGGGACCTGACAGATGGCTCATCCACACAAATGTGTACAAGCGTGTGGGATGGGAAATGTAGCGTTGACGTGTACACACATAGACACGCATGCACATGCACACGCATGTATGCGTGCGCACGCACACTCACTCACACACACGGACACGCACACATAGACACACACACAGATACACACACGAACATACACACAAAGCCTGTACTGATAGACACATGCACAGGCACACATATACACACACACAGACACAGACATGCGTGCATGCACGCACGCACCACACGCATGAACACATCACACACGCAGACACACACACACACACACACACACACACACAGCCTGCACTAACGCAGGCTCTACATCTCCCATCCCACACTGACCATATATTTCAAGTGGTTTGGGATAGCATCACACCACAGTCCAAGCATGTTTGAAATTAGTTGCTGCTGCTCTCACAATACATGTGACATGTTGTGAGACATGTGGTAAGCAGCAGGGACTACTAAGTAGTTGGTGCGTCACATCTAAAAGGGCAAAACACTTTAAGAAAAAAGCTCATTCTCATGTTTGTGTCCTGGGCAGGACAAATAAATACAAAAGAATCACTGACACCAATCTACAGTATACACTGGACAAAGCGGCAGGTGTATTAGGGCTGCTCTCACAGTAGTGATTTGTTTAACTTCCATTCCCTGGTATTGTTCACCGCTTAAGAGAATGAGTGTGCTGTGAAGCATCACCAATCAGTGTGTTATAGAGTCAAATATCACAATTAAGATTCATCACCAACATTCATAAACAGGGACACAATCAGCTAAGGGACCTCTTGATGACACTGGGAAGGGGGCCCAAAATTGCATTCTTCCACAGGCCCCAAAATTTGTATGAGCGCCCCTGTGTATATTACCTTACTTTTAATGTCTCATGCCGGTACTGGCAATAACAATTCATCCAAGCCCAGCTGAAAATCATAATGTCAAACTACAGTCATCATTCATTTGCCTATAAAAACAGGTACAGCACTGTGCATATCTCCTGCTGCAGCTAAAACGTGCTACTTACTGTGAAGACAGTTTTAAAGTTTAATGTAAAGTATGGCTCATTGTCCCAAATACAGAATGCTTTGGGTGAAAAGCTGACAGTGATGATAAGGCATTTACTGCAATTGCACAAGAGATGCAGCGAGCCGAGCCTTTAGATTGGACCTTTCCTTTTCCTCCACTGAACAGCTGAGTCGGTGCAGGCCTGACAGAAGAGCACTAAAGTTACAATTCTACTGACAGCTACAGTAACTTGCTGCTTTAACTCGTGGCAGTAATGCAATTTCGCTTCCTCGATCTCACTCTCAGGCACCCTCTCAAACACATAAGCTGGAGCTTTGAGGTGAAGCTGTGGTTGATTTTGATACACAGCTGTGACAAGAACCCACACTCTTATTCTCCAAAATATGTGCTTTTAGCAGACTGGCAAGCTTAGTGTGTCACGAGTCATTTTGCCAAACTATCAACTTGACAAAAATAAGTAAAAACCAACACCAAGAAACAGAGCATGTGGTGGACTAAGACTATTATAAAAGAACAACTGCTGTGGCACTTGGCCAAAGCGTCTCAACATTTTTTTGTGTTCTTAATATTTTCCACTCCTGACCATGAGTACTGTTAAAGGTTATTAAAGACTCAAATATCTATGTCATGTGTTTTATTTTTTACATATTTTCGCATTGACATTTCTATTCAGTTTCTTTACATAACCATACCTTCAGCTACCATGCACTTTGTATATATATACTATTTTAGTAGTTCTGTGTAGTACTGTAGTACTGGTTTCTTTTTGTCTTTTTGCAGCTCAATAAAGTAAGGAATCAAATCAGGGCCTATTGTTTACCAGACGGCAATGCTACCAATGCTCCACCGCACTCCCAATATAGAAGCAAAATGAATTAAGCTAACATAATTACTGATTCCTATAAATTGGTCTTTGAAAGCCTGTGTGGGCCCTTACTGTGAGGATCCGGGAATTAAAGTGTGCCGTTTTGGGACAGCAAGCCCTTGAACACAGAGAGGCACGGTGAACTCAACAAACATTTCCACTTCAAGGCCGTGATGATGAGTCGACCTGCCCAAACCTTTCGATTTGCTCCCTCTCTCTCTCTCTCTCTCTCTCTCTCTCTTCTCTGGTCTTCAAGTGGAAAACTTGTGCAACTCCTCGCCTGGGGTTGCATCATCGGGGCGAGACTGGAAAGAGTCCCTGGGCGTCAGAGAGACAGAGGAAGCTCAGTGTTTCCACAGTGAGAAGAAGCCTTCCTTTGCACAGTGCGGTGACCTGTCATATGTCAGTGGCATGAGAAGCCTCAGTAGCAAATAAACTCGTACACTTCTGCTGCAGAAGCAATAACAGTTTTGACTACTACAGAGTCTAATTGAGGAATTAGATGCCCCACTGGCCAAATGCCTCCATCCGCTCAAACGAAGAATAGTCTAGTTGAGTTACATTATTTGACAGGCTGCTTCTCTGGCACACTGCCACGCCATCTGCATACGGTCATCCACCAGTGACTCACGGTAACTACCAAACCAATTAGGTGTCTCCATGTACCAATATTTATGAAGTCATATCCCCTCATTTGCTAAGTTTCTCTGTTCCCAGAAACCTGGTGGGCTCCATCAAGGTACTAAAAAATAACATTCTTTAATCCAGAAATGAAACATGATCGTGAGTGCAAACACTTAAGCAAAAAGCTCACCTTTAACTGCACAGAGGTATAGCGCAAAGATTGACAGGCTAAAAAACAAGGGGAAAAAAAACTGGAGGAGTGAAATCATCTTCCATCAAAGGGAACAAACCAAGTCATTATGTAAGACTGTACACACAGAGAGACGGCACATACTCCTTTCTGCGAATGAGTGGCTAGCTGCATCTGATCCCTCTTTTGAAAAGACAACACTGTTTCCCTATCTCTTTTCCCCCCCCCGCTCTCCCACTCTTTAGTCAGATGACAAAACCAGCTGCACCATGGACATCCGGTCGGAGAGGTCTGCAAATCACATGGCATGCAGTCATGTTTGGTCAAATGTAACATACAAGAAAGAATGATTGATAAAAAAAAAAAACACTATGAGAATCTCAAGCATTCTCTGATGACATGAGCAGCATGAAGTGCTGACCTTGACCCAGAGCTTAAATGGTTTGGGCCCAGGTCTGTTGAGGGCATCATACTTGTTTTGTGCTTTACAACGAGGGAATATCAACCAACTGATCTCCTCGTACTGACAGCTTACATGAGCATGCAAGTCAAACACACCTGTAACAATGGTCACCTGTAACACTGACAAATGGACAAAGTGAAATAGAGACAGAGAGAGAGAGGGAGAGGGAGAGAAAGAGACCTTACATATTTGCCTTTTTAAATCAGAGGTATGTTGTAAGAATGTAGAAAAAAATCCTCTCACAGAAGTATCTCGCTTGGCAGCCGACTATCCTTGAAAGACACATAATCCGAATGATGACATTTGGTAGAGACCATCACTCCTTTTAGTATTAATTCCAGAGATATAGAGGATTTTACAGATTATGACAACTATACAAGATTAAAATGACCCTAAGGAGAATTTCATTCAGCAAAACATTCTCATCCAGGATTTCATAACTATTTCAGTCATTAACATGTACAATGAGATGTACATGTTGATTGTGTTTTTAGGTTATTTTCTTACAGTCTAAATCCATTTTTGTAATTGTCTTTTGTATTATGTCTATGTGTAGGTATATTTCCATGGTACATGTTGTTTGTTTTCTTTTCTTTTACCGCCTATGTTGTTTGTGTTTGTATATTATGCATTTTATAGTTTCATAGTTAATACTTTTATAGTTTATCGTGTCTCTCTGGTGCCATTAAGTGGTGCCTTTCTTGGCCAGGGCCATAAAGGTAAAACAAAGGATAAATAAATAAAAATAAAATAAGTAAATAAACACGCTCACATATATGAACTACAACATTCACATATATGAACTACATTTTTTTCTCTAATTAAAACCTTTACATAATTCATTGTTAAATATGTATATTACAATTAAATAATGAAAACTAGCCTAATTTCTGTAGTAGCTGCTATGGGGAGCTGAACTCTCTGCTTTGACATGCGGATGAGTTGATACAGCACCACTATTGGCTCTGGGATGGGCTGACCTCGCGGCGGTGCCTATACCAATGATGAGCGGGGGGAGGGGGGGGGTCACACATGCACACTGCCCTGAGGACCCGCCGGCTGCGCTGGAAACGCTGTCATTCGCGCTGAGGTTGGACAGATGCAGCCGAACACCGTGGGCCACGACAGAGGCCAAACGCTAAAGGCTTAAGGTTTTAAGCTCTGGTGCTACTTGGAATATGCATTTCAAAGTTGTTGGGACTGATTAGTATTCAAGCACTGTCACACTGCCCGTTATAAAGGTTTATAGAAACAGAAATGTATGTAATCTAAATTTTTAGCAGATTTAGATGACCCTATGCGGTGGTCATAACTTGTGTCGCCGGAAGTCATATAAAAACAAGGACTCTAAATATGGTCTTGTTTTTCTGTCATGTTTACACTATTAAGTATCAAAGTTGAAGCAGTCGTTTGCATCAGACACTGTGGCCAACACTCAAATCCTTCTGGCTGCGTTGGAAGATGCGCAAACACCAAACACCATGGCACGGCGAATAATTAAGTTGGGTCGTACTTACGCCCTGGTTTTGGGGAAGCCCATGGATAGCAGCACGTCGAGACTGGACCCATGTTTGACAGTGCCTGGTCTGGTCTGACGCTGTCTTCGAGGGGTGACTTTGGCATAAAGATCCTCTTTAGCTGCCATAGTTCACCATTCCATTTGGTGATCTAGCCTACACCGCGGATCTAGGCTGCTTACTTTAGGCGAGACCAGAGGAGATAGATGCAGCAGACATTTGAAAATGAGAGACTAAAGTAGTAAAAAATAAAAAAATGAAACTACAAATGATAACTATCTTACAACATCCCCTTCAGCCCCCGTAGATGGAGGATGGGGAGTGCGTATCAGCTGTGGTTCAATGTTCAACACAATATGCGTTGAGCTTCCTGGTAGAACGCGCATGAACTCATCGCCGTTATAAGAGGGTCACCAGTCGGAAGTCTTGCGCTTTCCTTATATCGTTGAAGTGTATCT
This sequence comes from Setipinna tenuifilis, assembly GCA_030347295.1. Taxonomy (NCBI): domain Eukaryota; kingdom Metazoa; phylum Chordata; class Actinopteri; order Clupeiformes; family Engraulidae; genus Setipinna; species Setipinna tenuifilis. The sequence continues at coordinate 12,972,922 of CM059272.1, forward strand.
TGCTGACAGCGGTGGAAATATTTTTGCAGCATATATCCCTCAGAATCAAGAGGGAGGGTTGCAACACACATATCTGGACTGAAATTAATAATCTCCGGTGGCTTCACTTCCTTTTCGTAATGACTTATTTATGAATGGATCTTGAGTGAGTGTGGAATTAGCCTGTCAGCGAGCTGGAGGAAAAAAGCAACGCCCACCAATTTTAAAGGAGCCGCTTAGACACATGAATTTAATTGATCACCATGTACTGAGCCTAACCACCACATAAACGGTCTCAAAATCTTACAGCATGTTCGGCGACTCGGAGCGGACTAAATAAAAAAAGAAGAAAAAAACATGACGTTAATTTCTCACGTGAGGCACCTGAAGGAAACGTTTATCCGCATTGGTACAGCAGTTTCTAAGAATTCCATGATGCGACATTGACTAACAGTAAAAACTACCCAACAACCTACGCCGCGAAATTAGGAGGAAAATATGAGGTAGCCCAATACAAAAACAACACTGAGGAACAGCACACAAATGATGTTAGGTTGCCACCCGGCGGTTGCTTGCTGTAGCCTTCACCATTCTCAAAAAACCCAGACACAGTTCAAGACTTCTTTAAAAAAAATGATGCGAGTTGATGAGACAAAATCAGTCGTTACCAAGATAAGATAAGCAGACTTTTATTTGACAAAACTTAAATGAGAAAAGGGTAATACAAATTGACATAGACAAACTGCATTATGCAGTCAAACTTTCTTTACTAATGCATGCTTTCAGTTAACCAGGACAAAGGACAAAACCAAGTAGTATATCTGAACTGTAATCAGCAATGCAGACCTCATTCAGGATAGTGGATAGAAATGCACTCGTGTTTGTTTTAGACACTCTAAGGACTGCTCACACACAGTGTGGAAAAAGGTTTAAAACCATTCACATGAGAAAGCAAAATCAAATCAATATTGTTACAATCAGTCTAAAGCATAGACTACTAAATAAAACACATAAACAAAGTAGAAATGTTTGCAGCCTTCATATTTTATCTACTGAATTTACATAAAACACAACAAATGCAGTTTTAAAACTGGTCACTTCTTTGAATATTCTTTGTCCTTGAACATTCATCTTCAACGTGTCAGTATTAGTTACAACTAGGTTTGTTTTCTCCTGCCACTATAAAATACCTGTACATCCATGCTGGTGCTGCCAGTATTACAGTCCATCACATCCAGTCTAAAGCTGTCAAATGCGTCAGACAGCTACAGGTGCTGACAGTTATTTGAAAAAAAAAAAATACTTTGGAAGACCTGTTCTGGTCTAAAGCCAGACAGCAGAGATGTGTACTGTAAGCAATATGCTAGAGGCCCTGGTAAGTATGTGTAATTAATGCCACACGAGGAAAGGGAATTAAAAGGAAATAAAAAAGGAAATGGGTAACCCAAACATGAACCCAGTGCTTTTTCAGGGCCATATTTTTGCTTGGCTCCAGTCAGTCAAACACAGACAAAAATGCATGTTAATCCTCTGACTCTAAAGCTTGAAACAGTGCAGTGGTTAGACCCTTTGCATCACTGGCCTTTATGTGCTGCACATCAAGCTGCCAATGGGGTGTTTGGATTCTATCGTCCAATGAACATCCACTGGCCCAGCTACGACACCATGACATAATCGTACATCAGAAAGCACATGGTGACACACCCATGACACAGACAGCATTTGACTAGGAGACACACGAGAAGCAGATTATGTCTCTTACTCTTACACACACACACACACACACACACACACACACACACACACACACACACACACACACACACACACACACACACACACACACACACACACACACACACACACACACACACACACACACACACACACACACACACACGTTCTTTGGCTGCCCTGTCCTCTGTCTGCCATGTGTGATGTAAACAGAAACCAAATAGTTTACAGCCATTCAAATCTGCCAAAGGTCTGCTCTAAGGCTGTCTCCATTGACAACCATCGCCTTCATTCACTTCACCCAGTAAAACCACAGGGTTAGGGTCACTGACAGAAGCAAACACTAATGCACCAATTTGTTTGATCATTTGAAGTAAATGTGCACATATCAAGACATAAGAATATATTCCTATTTACATCCATGTATCAGCTACCTAGGTGATGTTTCTCATATATCTGAATCTACTACTTGAAGTTCTTGTGCTGGACCGATCACATGAACATCCTGATATAAAAACAGTGCAAAATAGAAATGTTCCCTTTCTACCATCTGCAAAGAATACACTACTGTCATCACCTATGAGCGTGTGCATGTGTGTCTATTTTATGTGCCAATATGCAGATATATGAATATCTGTTTTAAGTAATGTTGGTATAAAACATATTATAGCCAAGGACACGATCAGGTGCATGATACACTGTATAAAATTGTTTTTACAAAGTTATTTGAAAGACAAAAACAAAACACTTACAATTACAGTCAATACCTTCTTATGTATCTTTACAAACTTTTTAGCTCTTTTGTCCAGTGTCCTCTGTGCACTGGCTCTGGGGCAGTGCAGGACATCAGTGCCAGAAGGGGCTACACCACAAAGGATGATTTCTGTTTAAATTCCCCCTGAGAAACACAGAGTCACAGAGTGAGAATGAAAGTGCCACAGAAAAACAGAGCAAGAGGTGTTAAGAGGAGCAAAAAAGGTGATAAGTAATCTTTTTGTCTCTGTATTGCCTACGTTTTGTTGCTTGATTGTTTTATTGTTTGTAAAGTGTATGTACTGACTGATTGATTTATTGATTGATTGTCCCATCTGTTAAGAGTAGATGTAGAGTACATTTAAGCATGATAATGTGGTAAGCAGGCTGCAATGCTGCCTATATGAGAACACCCCTTCCTTGTTGGTTGGTGTGTTAGCTAGAACTCTCTTGTTCAACTGTAACCACAATGCAGTCTAGAGGGATACTTAGAATGACATGTGTTTATTAATACTTAAAGTAATCAGACATTGTTTAACATGAAGATAATATTAAACTAACAGATCATGTATGACTACCTGGGAAAGTGGTGATTGATCAAATAATGGTTTACATATAATATTATCTTAACGTATCAGCAGGAAGAAAACTAAAAGAGTCTTGACTTACTTCCTCATCGTCATCATCGTTTGGTGTCGGCTGGGTGTACACAGCAGTCTTAGGTTTGCTGTGAAGGAAAGCAATCAACATAGAAAAGCTTGAATAACACAGAGAAAAAGGAGGGATTCTCTTTCATCACCTTAATTTAATAATTGTGTACTCTGCCTTGTATTGAAAGAAACTTTATATGTAAGGTTCACCACACAAACATTCCAAACATACCTTTCTGCCATTTCTGAGAAGGGCAAGCAGAGAGAGGGAAATGATAAGAAAATACATTAGAATGAGTATAATATAAGCAGGATGCATTTCAAATTTAAATTTTGACTTAAAAAACATGCAAAGATAGAACTGTATACATACTTGGTATATATCCTTTGCGATAAGCAAACCACACACCAAATACCAACAAACCAACAGCAAGTAGTGCAAAGATAACCCCAGCAACTATGCCTCCGACATTTACGTCATCTGAAACAAAGCAGAGGTAAGAAATATAAACTAAATACATAAATAGCCACTTCTGTATATGTGTGCACTGATACTAGATCAAGATTTTGCCAGCTTTTTGATCTTCTTTTGTGCACGAGATGTGTTTATACAATATATTTAAAGGCTTAAGATAACAACAAATAGTTAATGTACTAAGTTAGAGCTATAGTGTAATACATTGTTTCTTATCTTAAATGAAACTGAACTGTGGACTGACTCAGAAAACACTGACTCATTTTTGTAATGACCTTCCTCTCATGGTGTTCCCTTAGCTCCATGCAGTGAGGAATGCTACATACTTAGGACAGTCTTTCACTTTTTACTGATAATACACGTTGTGCACTTCTGTTGGGCCAATACATTCTTGCACTTAGGTTGTGTGTGGGTTAAAGAGAGAAAGCGGTTGAAACAGTGTTGCTTCCCAAGGTACATATGCAAGGTCTTCACTTCACCACATATCTTGTGTGTGATGGCTACCAATACCACCACCCTTAGTCTCTCACCACAGTAAAACAGCCCTGCTGTGTGTTCATGTTATTTTGCACTGACACATCTGTAAGGCACATTGGATACAAATGCTTATTTTAGAATAAAGAATACACATTCAGGGAAGAGGCACAGAATGCCAATAACCGTCTCCATACACCAAGCTATCCATGTGTTCATCATGCTATAAAATAATATGCGGTTCTCTTTTAAAGTGCTTTTCAAACTTTCTGCGCAGACACACTGCTGCATCTCTATTCAGCTTCTTGTGTTGTGCTGTAGAAATAAAGCCTCATTTTAAACTTGGCTTCTTTGGGAAAGGTATTCAGAGGCATTACAAATCTGAAAATGTTCCTCATCCCCCAAACCCAAGACAGAAGACATTTGTCCTCCATAATGTACTGGTCTGGCAAGCAATACACTTGACGTAGCCAGTCAAAAAAAGAGTTTAAACTACCAATGCCATTTAGGACATTTTAAGGTAGACTAAGTATGACCTGGCTCTGCTCAGGGGGTCTCAGGATGCCACATCACAACATTTTAGGCCAGTGGTTCAACTTTTAGTGTAGATGCAAACTAGCTCAGTTAAGCTACCTGGATGGTAAGTCCATTGGAAAAAATGTAAGCATCCTTTCTACATCAATGACACCATGCATGTGAAGTTATGCATAATACCGCAAGGAGATTTAAAACAGTGTTTATATTCTTACGACCTCTTGTACCTTTACATTTACTGTAGCTCCTTTGTTTTCCTCAATTGTGAGTCACTTTTGATTTCACTGCCTCCTAAGTATAGTGTAATGTAATGTAACGCAACTGACATTAACAATATGCAAATTAAGTCCACCCATGAAATCAGAACTTAGCATCTTAGCCCCACTCATCTGTAACTTACTAAATTAAAGTCTAAAAAACAAACAGTATTGGGATTAATGTTGATGCCCATAAAGGGAAAAACATTTTTATGCTGTATTCTTATAAATAACTCATTTAATGAGTTACACCACTTGTCTACCACAAGATAAGCTCACATGAACATGGCAGGACTATTTATTAATTCGAGGCTGGCTTCACAAAGCATGGCTTATGGCACTGGTAAATGCCCTTTGACACACTGCCACTGGTAGACACTCACAAGCGATCATCCTCACTGCTGCACAGCGCTGGGAAGGCCCAGCTTCATTACTGGCCTCGCAGAAGTAATCGCCATTGTCTGCATGGTCAACAGCAGGGAACTCCTGACAGAGGGAGCAAGAGACAGAGTGTGTTATAGAGAGAGAGAGAGACTGAGCAAGTTAGGAAGATCAATATGTATGTGTGCAAAATGAATTGTTGTCATGGCAATGAAGCTTGTTTGAACTGAATTCAATTGAACAAAATTGGACTGAAAGAAAGGGATACATAGAGAGATAAAGAGATATATGAAAAGAGACAGAGACAAAGAGAGAGACAGAGAGAGAGAGGCAGAGACAGAGAAAATATATATACACGATTTATAGCACTGAGAGGCTTACCAGGATGCCTGCACTGGGCTCGATCTTGTAGCTCATATTCTTGAAGCTCTCAAACTTGCTGGGGTCTTCAGGAAGAGGAACATCGTTTTTGTACCATTTGTAAGTGGCTGGTGGCGAGGCATCGTTGTCAAAACACGAAAGAATGACTTGTCGACTAGTTGTTACAGACGTAGGGATCAGACACATTGGTACTGACGGCGGAACTGTGGGAAAAATGAAAACACACACACACACACACACACACACACACACACACACACACACACACACACACACACACACACACACACACACACACACACACACACACACACACACACACACACACACACACACACACACACACACACACACACACACACACACACACACACACACACACACACACACACACACACACACACACACGACAATGCTCACAAAATCAGTCAGCAATAGCAGAAGACACAAAGCAGCCACCAAACTGGCATTAGTAGAATGGTTTTAAGGGACATTACCCAAGACAGTCAGTTCGATTTTGGCCTCAGCAGTGTGGCCAGCTCCTGCCACTGAGCAGCCATACTGCCCCGAATCCTCCCTGGTCACTTTGTCAATTATCAGACCACCGTCATATCTTGTCACCCTGCCTTTGTATGGCTCTGTTAAAAGGTACACTTGTAACATTATTCATTTGACATAAACATAAAATGTGCACGTGTGTGTGTGTGTGTGTGTGTGTGTGTGCGTGCGTGCGTGCGTGTGTGTTGGGTGGTCTATAAAAGAAAATGAGTATTCGAATAAGATGTCAGAGACAAGCACACCTGTTGGCTGGCCATCAAAAAAGACAAACGAGGACTGCTTAGATTTCCTAACGCTCCACTCCACTCTGGGATTTGAGCCGAAGTCGGCCGTGTAACTGCACTTTAGATCAGCACCTGGAGAGGAAGTGACATCAACACACATTTACCTTCAGCATCCTGTTTGAATATAATTGTATATCTGTACAGGGCATGATGAGTCAGTGCGGTAAAATGACTGTTTATGTTAGCACAGGTCTTCACATGACGTTACCTTTGTTCTCATGAACTTTGACGAGTGGAGTGCTGGTGGAGGCTGTGAAAGCCTGAGAGTCTGTTGGGAGGAGGAACAGAACAAGGTCTTAGATTGCTGGGCCATTACAGGCATTTTAGAGTTGACAGAGACAGATGTGTGGGTAATCTTTCACACCGTCATGGTGTGACATTTGCTGGGAGGTAAAGGGGTCCCCCAACAACCGAAGGGTCGCTGGTTTCGTCGCTACTGACTAGGTTGCCACCTTTGCATGGCAGCCTCGCCATCTGTGTGCCAGTGGGTGAATGTGAGGCATTCTCTGTAAGGTGCTTTGGGTACCCTGGTGAGTATATGAAAGCTCTATATAAATGCAGGACCATTTACCATTTGTCAGATTGCCACATGCACCACAGGCCCTAAGAAAAATGTATAGTCAACAAACTGAGCTTTCTAACAGTCGAGTTTTCACTATTGACATTAACTTTAGTAAACAGCACACTCTTGTTAAAAGAGGTGTGGGTGAACTGCCCTTAAGGTCTGCATGTCACAGCTGTTGAGGGAAGAAAACTGGGGGTTAAAGTACAAAAACAAGATTTAGGGCATGGCAATCGATTCAGTTTTTATGTAGACTTTGCCAGTCAAAACAGAAAAATGAAATTAGAATTAGGTCACTGTCAACAAATAAAGTGGTTATGTCGACCTAAACAGCATTTACCAGAGTGCAGTAATAAGCTACACATCACCTTCAAAATGAAACATCTCAGTGTCAGGATTATCTTACAAATAATTTTAACTACATGTGAATTACATTCAGGTGTTGCTGTTGTCTCTACCAAAGGTAATCACAAAGCAAACCCATTAAATGTGTAATGAAAGAAGTGGAGCGAAAGCATCTCTTTCAAAAGAAGAACAAACCATTTATTTACACTGAGGACAGCTGATACAGATAAAGAAAGGGCTGAGGGATCCTACCCCCAGGTCACAGGACAACAATAACACAAACACTGACACACCAGTATACGTACACCTGGGGGCTATTCCAAGACCATGCATTAGTAACAAGTTACAATGATCAAGTTAACTAGGCAGCAAATATGCAAATGGAGAAGTCTAATGGCTTTGTTTGGAAGGGGGAATGAAGCAATGGCTCTCCTCTATTAATAGATTTGACACTAATCCATTTTTGTGGGACACTCCCCTTTGCATCACGCATCACACACACACACACACACACACACACACACACACACACACACACACACACACACCACCCTGACTTCTCATCACCATCACAACACACAAACACAAAACCTACACTCATTTTATTATCATCATCATCGTCATCATTGTTAGTAGTGTTTTTTTAATCAGGAAGATGTGCTGAATTAGAGCTGGATGACCTGAGATATTAACTTTTAAATCTTTATTTTTCTTTACCTAGTAAAATAGTAATGAAATGAAAAATAACCTAAAAACAACTGCAATATGATTTGACTTAAATGTCTAAAGTATGTGTGGCAGTAAGATTCCAATAACATAAAAAAAAACCTACAGAGGGGAGACTATGTACAGAGGAAGCAGACGTGTGCCTGAAATTAAACAATTAATACAGAGTCAAAGAAGTTCCCCTACAGTCATAGTTTCACATGATAAGATTTAAGGGCGTCATAGGGAAGTCAGGCATAGAAACATGGACGGAAGGACACATTACTAGACTAAGATACAGAAGTACCAACTGGGGAAAAATACAGAAAAAGAAAACAAATTATGGTTTCTTTCATGGGTGCCACACTTCCAATAAAAAACAGGTATTTGTGGTAAATTGAGAGATTATGACCAGGTTATTTTGTAGGCTGTACTTCTGACAAAAACATACAACAAGTAAAACACTGACAACAGGTGAAACTAGGGCAATAAAGCAACCTCTGTACACACAGTCATAGTGACCACAGGCCTCTCTCGAGTTTCGGGGGAAGGGAAAATGACGTTGCATAGTTAAATATTAGCTAGGACAGTGAGGGGGAAGAGAGGCTAAACTAACAAGATATAGCCTAGTTAGACCCATTGCTTTAATCTTAGTACTACAATAGATTTTTGTATTGTTGTAGCCCAGAAACATCTAAACACCTTTAATTAAATCTAGCAAGAACTACTGAGTTTTGTCAACCTGTCTCAATGGTGCCTCATAAACTAGTTCTATCTAAAACAGTGCTGACTATTAAACGGCAGGTTGTCGCCTACAGTTTCATAACACAAGAATAAAACTCCAAAGTCGCCAAGAGTTTGCTAAGAACGACTAACGATGTCGAGACTAAATAGTCTGTCTAAACCTAATGCCGTCTTTGAAAGGCAAAGATAGCGGAGAGGTAGACATGGCAAAATGGCACCACTTGGACTAGTCACCCTGTAATGAAATAGCTAAAATTGGATACAACTTTGGCATGAATGGCAAGTTGAGAAATACCTGTCCATGTTTAATGTTACAGACTGCTTAAATGCAAATGTATCTTATTGTTCAAATGAATGGCACTTGTCTACGAAATATTAGTTTGTGTCTTGCAGTAGGCTACTCAAAAATAAGTCTTACCTGCCCTGTGAAGAAGGAATCCGATGGAAATTAAAACAGTAATTTTGATCTGGTTTTTCAGCATCTTGCTTCTTTTTCAACGATTCCCAATATTCCTTTCAAAGCAATCTGAAAGTTAAAACGGTTGAAATTCCAAGTATTCGATTGTTCGCTCCCACAAGTCACACCTGAACGCAGGTACATTTGGTCCGAAACCTGATAATGGGCGGAGCTCGTGACGCAGCAGTCGAGGAAATTTTAAACGGGTTTGGGATACGAGTCTCCTTCAGTTTTAGCTGCAGTGTAGAAAGGACAAAGGGAGTGGTGTCACACGACACACGGAAAACCTCGAAAGTTGCTGCCTTCTCAAAGTCAGGAAATCTTGTGGGGGCATGTTTTACCAGAAATAGAATACACGGATTAAACCATAGAACTCAACCCAAAATTAGACAGCCATAGGTAAAAGTATGACGTTGAGCTTATGTTATTGCTTACTATTTGTAGAAATTTGTTTTGAAGCGAGAGTATATCAGTGGCAAACTCCAGCGTATTTTGTCTGTTTTTAATACAAATTACAAACGTATTCATTTACAAATGGCTACCAAATTAAACACAAACAAAGCAAAACAATGTAATGTTATGTACATGGATGTAAACTAGAACATACACTTCCCACTACAGATATGGTAAAGCCAGGACATCGCTCTGTGGCTATTATCAAATTACTCTACAAATATTGTCTAAATTACATAATAAGCATTTTATTGAGAGCTTAGACAAAGACATTTGTTACTTTATGGTGTAAATATTAATCAATTGTCAGACACGTTAATCTTTAAAGTCACTTTAAAAAAAGCAACATTGTGTACAAAATGACAATAATAAATGTTTAGAATCGATGCATGTGATAGACTGCTTAACACTGATTAAAGGTTTGATGTAACTTTTTTTTTCTTTCATCATTGACCATAAAACTTTTGTCCCAGATTTGCACACAAATATTGTGGTGGGGAAGGGGTTTGTCCTTCAGTTACAAACCTGTGTAAAAAAAACTCAAAGTAGTAAACATCCTAACAAACTCGCCATTTGTTCCTTACCGCCCATCAATTAGGGCATTTACTACTTAATTAGAGTTACTTTACCTCGACTCTAAACCACATGCTTGGAATTCCCAGGGTCTTCATGGGTTTGGTGATTTTCCCAGATCCAAATTTTGGCTTTCACATGGTTGTAAAAATTACAGATAAAAATGTGGACGCAAGTACAGTGTATTCCAAATCATTCATGGATCTCAATCTAAGTCAAACCCTGTTTTACCCTTGGTGCGAAAAAAACACAGTCAAAAAATGTTAAACAGACCATGCATAGATTGTCAAATTACCATCTCAATCATAGGTACAGATGGTCGGTGTTGGTATGGGACAAGGTAGTCTTGTGGTTTGCGTTTTGCTTCGTTTTCTTCTTATTTTAATGTCAAACAGGCAAATGGAAGTGTATGTAAAGAACGTTCTGTCTTAACAAAGTGTTAGCTGCATGTATATCAGTGTCCGCACAACTGAAGATTTATTTAAGTCTGATGCTCATCTGTAATGTTCTTCAAAGAAAAGCATAATTCGCAAAGATGAAGGCAAGGTTTCACACAAATGGTCACGTTTCTTTCGCTACTGCGGTCATTCGCTACTGCCACCATGACTCAGTTTGCAAAGTGTGCAGTGCCCATTTCTGCTGAATGGCAGCTGTTTGTCCTCTCTGATGATGTTTGGTGACCCCTTAAACATCTCAATAAGTATAAACAAGCACGGTCTAGACAACATGACAATGATATCGAGAAACTAGATATGAAATTGTGCACCACCATCATCACCCCCCACCACCACCCCTTCCGACATTCTCACTCGTCTAAACCTTGCTGAATCATGGATGTCCTTCCATCGTCAACTTCTACAGAAAGAAAAACTGGATGGGCTGTTCATAATGAATGTCTGTTTTTGTTCACTGATGCTTAGGTCAACACCAGGTGTAAGAGGGTCTACGTGGAATTAAAAAAAAAGAAAAGAAAAGACAGACATTAAAAGAAAAAAAAGAGTGACAGCACATCCGGTGTCCTCACTGAGGTTCGACACTCGCTGCCACGATGCCATGTTGACGCAGCTGACCTCTGAGGATCTGATTCTTCGCTTTCCACTCCTCCACCTGAGATGCAGGGAGAGCAGAGGAAATCACACATCAGTGCACATTAATTCTCCCAACTACACATTCAGTCCCACAAGTTCATTTGTCAGACTATCCTAAAAATCAGTAATTGGAAATTTAAAGCCTTCAATTTTGACACTGAAAAAATGTATAAATGTATAAATAACATGTTATATACATTTTAAACAGAAGCTTCATGTGTGCCATTGTTTTCTGATAAGCTTTTGGTATCTTTAACGAAAAGATTTTGAGCTATAATGCACATGGGAAAATGATACACGAGTGCTTTGATGCTCCACCCCCCCAACCCCCCCCCCCACAATGTTCAGTTCCACATGCTCATTTTTCAGACCATTCTAAAATTAGTGTTTCAGAAATCCAAAGCCTGACAACTTAAAAAAACATGTGGGACAGTTGTTTTCTGACAGACATTCATACATAAAGCGTTTGTCTAGGAGCGCTTCCTGGACTCAAAAAGTAAAATGTTTGAGGTGCTCTTTGAAAGGGAAAGAACTTGGGTTACAGCAAAGTAAAAACTCCAAGGCACTCTCACTTTTGCACAATTAAAAAGCCTTTATTACTGTGGCTAGGTCACATTAACCCTTCTTTAAAAACCCCAACGCGTTTCGGCATTCAAGCCTTCTTCAGGGGGTCAAACAGTTTCTACCAGGAAGGAGAGGTTTTTGAAGAACATGTTTTGAGCAATAATGTATCGGTAGAAATGAGTTTCCCACACCTCTTGTCTAAGTAGCTGGTTGTCCATCCTCAGGCGCTCCAGAGAGTCCATCTCCTCTCCTAACCTGGCATTGCTTTGGCGGAGCTCCTGGATGTAGTCACAGGCTTTGGACAGAATACCTCCTTTGCTCTGGGTGTGGACAAGACCATGCAGGACACACATGAACAACCTAATCACACATAACCATAAGGTACTCCATAACTAAGCCTTTAAAAACAGGTGTTTGAACAGTCTTTGCAAGCGCCGCACGTGCTGATTCAAGTTGCACAAAAGGGTGAGCCAATCATTAAGCAACCCGCTTTTGAAATAACAGCTCTTGCACTTTGAGCTACATCTTATATGAATTGTGCTATACAAATACAGTTTATTATTATTATTATTAATGTTACATAGCACATAACGTTTGCACTATGGCCACATCATCAAATGAACTAGACAGAAAAGAACCTCACAGTCAAACTCAAAACTAAAACACTAAGTAGTATATAGATCATAAGGTGCACATCACCACATGTACATACCTGGCCATTCTTGGTCGAGTCCACAGAGCAATCAGGGATGGTTTTGGATAGCTGGACAATCCAGTTATTGATTTTATCTCGGCGCCTGCGTTCCACTGACAAGTGAGAGTGGCACAGGTTAAAACTTAAAAGTTTAAGTGTATCGATTATCGAGGCTGATCAGCAACAGAAATTCATGAACATGTGGTCTCACCTTCATTATGCTGGGCTCGTCTCTTGTCGTCTCTTGAAGTACGTGGAGTCTCAGACTTGTTACTGGTAGGAAAAAGATAGTGAAGTACTGTACTTCTAGAAAGAGGCCTGTGTGAACTGCATTCTAAGCAAAAGTGGAGTGGATTGAAAGCTTACTTCCCATAACTTTTTTTCCATATTTCACATTGTTTTATTTTGTCTTTTTTCACGTTCACAAACTAAAGAAAAAACCTTGTTTCTTGACTATCAGCCTCATATATCAGCCTGAATGAGAATATGGACACATAATTCCAAAGCATGACTGCCCTTGAGGTCTTTAAAAATCAATTATACTCCAGTACCACAGAGTCTCACAGAAAAGGGACCTCACCTTTGTGTGGTTGTGCTCAAAACATCTTGTGGTGACATCATCACATACAGCTGACCTGGATTAGACAGGGAGAACAACCATCAAAAACCAAAAGGTAGTAAAAGAACCAAACAAACACATACCAACTTCAACGCTGGTGGTAAAGCACAGCTGGCACTCACCTGTAGGTGTATTCTGAGTGAGTAATGAGTCTGGAGCTTGGACATTGGTCACCATGGTGGCTGACGGGGTATTTGAGATGGTGGCTGGGTAGTAGTAATGTGTTTCCGAGGCCTCGCCATCCAGACCTTCAGCTTGCGCTAATACAGCCTTGAGAAAACACAAATGGAAGCATAACACAAGGTATTTAGTAGACGTGCCTGGTAAACCAGCCCCTCGTACTACATTTTTATGTTGTACAGAGGGTCTGGCTGAGGTTCCATTGACATGGTTTTCTCAGGCAGAATCTTGCCTAACCAATTACCGAACAGAGGGATTGTTTGAGTGATGACACTGACTGTTTGTGCTGCATTTGAATTGTAGTGCGTAGGTAGGCTTATAGCCAGACCAGGACCAGATGTTAGCGATTGGGTAAAGGCAGATCCAGTCGTTTGAAACTTCAGCGGAGTCTACACCTCCCGGAAGAAAACGTTTCTCAATACAGCACAGCCAGACCCTCTGTACAAAATAAAATAAAGTACGAAGGGCTGGTTTACCAGGCTAGAGTGGACTATATCACACATTTTCTAAAGCATCAGAATAGTACGGAGCATAAACGTGGGCCCTTAACCACCATACAGTCAGTACAATGGCATAAGCTATAGGTAGTAAATGATCGGTGGATCTACAAATCTGCTGACACAACTTTTGCTAGCCTCACTAGAACTTGGATAACACAATAAATATTAAAATATATCACCAGGCAGTCTTTGTACCATCAATATGGTGAAGAAAAATATGTATATTTTCACTAAAACATACCGGTGCACTTAAGACATTGCACCACCTGTTTAACTTCATTCTTTTATAACTTCTCGAAGTGGCGCTCATCAAATGAATGAGGGAACTTGCAATGACAAAACTCAGAGAGAAAAAAAACAAAGACTCTGCTGTGTGTTGCACATGAAATAAATACAAATTCTTTAGTTCAAAGGGTCGCTGGTTCAATTACCCATCTTTCTGGCTAGGTCGAAGTGTCATTGAGCAAGTCACTGAACCATACCATTGCATGGCAGCCTTTGCAACAGGGGTGTGAATGTGTGTGCGACTGGGTGAATATGAGGTATTCAAAGTAAAGTGTTTCTGGTACTTTCTGGTGCTGAGTATATGAATGTGGTATATTAATGCAGTCCATTTACCCTTTACCATTCAGTTATACAGAAATTTAGATGCATTGTAGATTTTGTTCTACCAACATATCGTATGAACACCCCTGTTGTGATGCTATTGTTGTCATTGGAAATGTATACAGTATTACACAGTTTATTTGTGACTTCGAACCCACCCCTAAACTTTAGCACGTGTGCACGTGTGCAGTAACCTACCTGTGTGACGGCTGGCGTCACGGCTTGGGTGACGGTGGGGAACCCCGTGACCACGCTGACCGCTCCTGTCGCATCGGCCTGAGCGTCCACCTGTCCATCGGCCACATGGATCACCCGATACGTCACCTGCAACATCAACCACAAGCTCAGCCTTAATGTAAACCCTCACACAGACGTTTAGCCAAACTAGGCCTAAATGTGACCTCTGCTAAAAGCCATTAACACCCAAATGTTAGGTGAACAGTTATGATTAGTCTACAATAGAGATGTGTAACAATACTTTGCTGTAAAAAAAAAAAAAACGTCCTGGTATCGTGATGACTCATTTCTTTTTCAAAGAGTGCTGTCTCCTGATAAAGGGTCACATGAATGCAGCTTGCTTTCACACCACACTTTTCGTAACTGGACCAGAATTTTAAACAAAATCCTTGCTTGGGTGCTGAGGTCACTCACTGCGTGCACATGGCAGGATCGGTTTGGATTGGGACTGGTTTGGATGTTGCTACCCAACGTGTGGTCTGTCCCAAAATCCAAGTGCACATGCAGTTCGTCTAAACGGATAATGGTCAGAGACCTGGCCCATTTCGCTACGCTAGGTGGGTGGCGCTGTAGTCAACCAGTGCTGTTATCGATCTATTATTATTATCTTTTAATGCAAGGAACGTCTGTTCCACGCATAACTCTCGAACCACTCATCCGCTCGATCTCAAATTTTTCACCTCTCATTCCGGTTATCCCACATCGCAAACCAGCGGCTAAAGAAAATCTTACAAATCAGTCAGTGCAAATGTATTTACATAGCCTCCTCCTTTCACCTGATATTATTACCCACTTAAACAATAAGGTGGTCTAAACAAAAACATAATACTCTGATGCATCTTCTATGGGCTCTGCACTATTCCTACTAAATAAAGACAATAAACAAACTTTCTGGCGGCACACAAAGATGGTGTTTGAGGAGTTTGACGCATTCGCATACATGTGCATTCTGCTGTGTTTGGAAGTCCATATGAAGGAACAAACTCCGTTTTTGGTTTCATTGATACATGCACAGTACGTGAATCTGATCTGATCCCGTGCACAAGGCAGCACCAAGTGGTTTAACATCGGCTTAAGCCTGGCGTTCCAAGTGGTTTCGTGAAACCAATTCCTATCCGATCTTTATCCCGTGCACATGAAGTCGATACGATCCCAAACCAGTTCCAATCGGTTTCAACTTGTCCATGTGCACGCAGTGACTCAAGCACTGGTGAGAAATGTTGGGGGCAGGGTAAAGCGTGGAAATCCTCATCTGAACTTCTACTCTTGCTTTAGGGCGATAAGTGAACATTATTTTTAGATTTTTAATATGTGCTCCCCACGGCTGTTATATAGCCCTGTGCCTAAACATCCTTGAGGCAGCATGTCTCACTGGAGCTCCACGTTAGACCACGGCTTTTTTTCTAGCGTTGACTAGCATTGACACATCTGTTTGTACTGCACTGCTAACTAAACAATCATGTCCAGTATTGTACGACTACGGAAGTCTGTTAAACTCTGTTATACTTTTTCAAACTGAGTCGAATCGAGTTTAGACACCTGAAACCAACCACACAAGTGTTTGTTTGAAACCAAACCAAGACCACCTTTTCACTTGGATCTTGATATACTTGTTTAGTCCACACCTGAGTTAAAGTGCTTGTATTTACACCTGCCCCAAAGGTCCACGCCAAGGGAGAAATCAAACTTAATTTCACTTTAAGTGAACTAAAGCAGATTGGTGTGAATACCCTCTTCCTAGGTGTATTAATCTTCCCATGTGAGAGCTGCCCTTACCTGTCCTCCTGCACCCTCCGTCTTGAAAAGATACTTAATAGGTTGATCTGTGGAAAACGCTGCTGATTGAATGGTGATGGCAGATGGATCGTCTGCGGTAGCAACAGCACCTTTAAAAGAAAACACCAACCACTGCTTAACAGCTATACAGGGTATTACAGGCATGCATGAAAAACATCTTTATGGGGTGGTCTTGTTGGTGTGTGTGTGTGTGTGTGTGTGTGTGTGTGTGTGTGTGTGTGTGTGTGTGTGTGTGTGTGTGTGTGTAACATTAACATGAAAATTATAGGAGTATTTTGTCACAAATGTCTCAAACCTTCCTCCATCACTGAAACATCCCCTTCTGTGTCTGGACTCTTTTGCTGTCTGTTTAAAAAGAAAAACACCATCTTAAGTTAAAACTTATACATGTGTACATACTGACTAATTCAGTGTCAGGCAACAAATGGGCAAACATTTGCTTACAGTGCAGAAAGCCGTAAACTTGCTAAGAAGGGAGCAGCATCTCACCCTTTCATTTCCAGCAGGGGTAAACCCCAGATAGCAGATGTCCGAGGAGCGGATCTGGCCCTGATCTCTATTGTTTTGGCTGAGCAATGTTTAGAATAAATTTTACATGCCACTTCTTAGTCCAGAAAAATCGATCTGCTCGTATACCTAAAACAAAAAGAGACAGAGCCCAGGGCAACAAATGATTGAACAAATGTTTGGCTAGCTGTCGTAAAAAAAAAAATCCTAGAGTAATCTACACCTCAAACACCAAGGGGCGGTCATGGTCTTATAATTTTCCTTTCGCTTATAATTCGAAGAAATCTTGAACTAGTTACTTTACAGATCTACTGACTTGGATGTTTTGCGAAAACCCAGTTTCTCAACACTCCCATGTTCCCATATTATATTTGGAATCTTACGAAACAACAATACAATCCCACAAACGCAGCCAGCAAAGGAAAGGGGGTATCAGCTAAGGTGCATTAATAGTCTTTGTCAAAACTAGACACTTGAACTAGGTAGGTAACGAGTGAGGTGGCAGTAACATTTATATAATCGTCCGGTCGTCACACATTGGTCACAATGTTACTTTACTGGTAGGCCAGTAACGTCAATTTTGAATTTGTGTTCATGTTAGCTTTCTTGCTAGCTTTTAGTTAGGGAGTTAGCCACAGTCGTTGTTTTGATTACAATGTACCACCCCTTACTATGGACGTTAAAATCAGTTGCAGTGATGCTCGATAAGCTCAACAGATATTTGAAATGTATCCTCTTTTGTATGTAGTTAGTAAAGTCGCATCGCCTTTCACGTATATTGGGAGAAATTCACCAGAAAAGCAGCTATAAAGCAGAGAAATGGTATCAATATAGCGATAGCCCAGTGGCTAGCTGGCTAGATTAGCTATTCTTGCTATCTAAGGCTGATACTCAGATTTGTATGAGAAAAAAACAAGAACATGTTGGTATGATAGATGGAAGGTTGGTATAGAACTGCTATGCATAATTTGGTATATCATCGTTATACAATGAAATGCAGACTTACTTTCAAAATGTTCATTCCTTACGGCTTCTGCGCAGGAGCAGTAAGTCTTCTTCTTGAAACCCTGCTCAGGCAGGTTTTGTTCTATGCGGTGAATGACTGCCATCTGCTGCATGAATCTTAACATCACAACAGGCGTCGCAAAAAAGCTGAAAAAAAGTCGTCTCTAATTCCATCTGCGGACTATTTTATCTTCCTGTGTGTGTGTGTGTGTGTGTGTGTGTGTGTGTGTGTGTGTGTGTGTGTGTGTGTGTGTGTGTGTGTGTGTGTGTGTGTGTTTTCTTTCTTTACCGGAATTGTCTACATAATAGCCTACTTTATTACTTTATAATTTCAGCTTCTTGGCAGCGTGTTATTTGCTTACAGCGGTGGTCTGATAAACAGTGAGATCCTGTCTGAATCTGCACGTTTTGCAGAATTTACTTTGACTTGCCTATAGCCTAAAGCCTGCATTAGCTTTGTGATGGCCCATTTGCATACTACTATATTTTTAGTCGTGTATGGCAATATATCAAAACATCCATACAAACAAAAGAGCTTTAGATTTATACCAACAGTGTGTAAATGATATACACGGGTATGCAATGATATGGGAAATGTGCTTTTGAGATTTGTTTACAATATTTTGAATGCTGTGTTTCATTTTGCAGAAGATGGGACACTTTTTGCATTTTGTGTGAGCAATAGCTGAATTTGTGTCTAGAGTGTTCAGAAAAGCACATAGAGCTTTGAAAATGTGTGTAAGCAGTTGAAAAAAAACAGTAAATGTGCACTACTTTAAATGTGTGTGTGTGTGTGTGTGTGTGTGTGTGTGTGTGTGTGTGTGTGTGTTTTGTATTGTATGCATGTATCATTGTATGGGTGTGCCAGGGCCTACTGTATTCAAACTGTAGCTCTGTCTTTACTTAACTTCCTGAGGAAGTAAGCACTGCTGGGCTTTCTTGGCCAGTGATGCCATATTGATCTTCCCAGAGAGGCCTTCTGTGATGTGCACTCCTCAGTTATCTGTGCTGTTCACCCCGTTCTACAGACGCAACATTGATGGTTAAGTTTGATGCGATGCCGTGTGTGGTTGTTACTGAAGTCTGTCTATCTTTTTTTTGTCATTTTTTTTCTTCTGCATTTAGGGAGCAATTGTTGTGGCTGTTACCCTCACCTCTGTAATTTGCTTTGTCATTGTTGCTGAACAGATTCAGACAGCACATTTTGCTGAGGTGCTTGCTGCTGTATGATGTTGCACAGTCATGGGTCAGCAAAGTGAATAGTGAGGGACTGAACACACACTGTAGCTGTGTGTGTGTGTGTGTGTGTGTGTGTGTGTGTGTGTGTGTGTGTGCATGTCTGTATGTGTGTATGTGGGTGGAGGTTGGGGGGGTTCTCAGTGTGACTATGCTCAGTGTTTTGTTGCTGATGCTACTCCCTGTGGTCCTGTGGTCTCTCTCAGGTAGAGGGGCATAGAGCGAGGTGTCCATGGGTTTGTATGACTATCCTTCAAAGCACATTATCACTAAAGGGGTCAGTGTGACAGGGTGGTAGTTAATAAAGTGAAATGTGGCATCTGGCACAGGCATGACTGTGGTGCTTGTGATGCATGAACAAGCAAAACAAGCAAACAAGCAAAGCAAAACAAAACTTAAACTTATATATTAACTGTGTATTGTATTTTTCGTCTGAGGAACCCGTAGGAGAAAAATGATGAGATGAGAGCTGATTTATATGAGACATGTCTAGCAGGTGTATTAGTGAGACACAGGCTTACTTAGAGACTTCTGTAAGACAGCTAAAACCCATAACTATTTCAGTTTTATTTTCAGTTCCCATCCATTGCACACTGAGTTTCAGCCTCTCCTCTCTGGTCTCAGGTTTACAATTCGTCACATGTAGAACAAAATGTTACAGAAGCAGTTTTTGTCCTGAAGGAAAATGTACCTTTGGGTATACCAATAAAGAAACCTGAATTGAAGACAAGCAGGTGAGTCAAGGAGGTGTTGGAAATACCTCTGAGGGCATCCTTAAGCAGCTCTTTACAATCCTTTTCCATCCAATCAATGTCAACCAACTCCTTGCAGATGCTAACCTTTCTAAGCATGATGCCGACTGGGAATATCTTACATGCGATCCTTAATTGTTACAGTAATACAATAATGGACTGGCCTGCTATGAGGGTGTGTCATCTATTGTACTTTGAATTTCTCACCAGAGACTAGGGCTTGCCATGTAATTTGTGATGTAATTTTTAAAAGGGAAGTTTCAGTTCAGTATTTCAATATTCACTTTACAGTAAGTTGGGCCATTGCCCATTGGTGGGCATACTTGGTGCATAAGAAGCACAGCACTTCTAATAGTGTGCTTCACTGTCAGTCACACATGGAGGATGTCAGAAATATAAAAACAGATATATCGAAATGTGACAAGATTAACAACTGGGCCAGAGCTATGAGATGCATGATCAAATATAGATTTTGGGATTAGGTAATTTTATGAGTTTACAGTGCGAGTTTGAATAAAAATGGATTAACCACACAGGCCTAGCACAGACAGTCTGTCCCTACATGTCCTTCAAATAGTTTGTGCCAGGAGAATGACTAGGTTGTTTTTAAGCTTTAGACTACAAAGAATATCACAGACTGTCAAAATAAGCATACTAAAAACTGGTAAATTTGCAAGGATGAATCCATTATCACTTCCAGAGACTTAGCCTATACAGGAGTAGGTGTGTTGCAGTTTTGCTTTCCTGATGCGATGACACAGGATGTCTCCGGCTGCTCCTAGCTTAGCTGTGATACCAGCTCTGAGGGCAGCTTACTGGGTCTTGAGCAACCTGTTAAACTCCCCAACTTCTGGCTATCCTGTGTGGAGAAGATCTGTAACCGTCACATTCTCAATGCATCTGGCAATGCAGGTAGTCATGGTCTCAGTATTTTCTTGAAGGTCTGTGTTTTGATTGTATGTGACTAAAAATATCCCACTATGTTGTGTCAGCCTGAAGAGCAAAGGCAGCACACACAAGGCCACACATATATCTCTTTGAGTTCGTTTCATTTTCGGATGTCTGTTGGTTGCTGATAAGTAATGTTCACTCAGTGCCAGATCTCAGTTGCTGTTGCTAAAGCTGGGAGCAATTTCATTTTTTCTCAGATACACAGTGCATAGTTGTTTTCAATTAGGTTAGAAGTTTGTACTTACTGTATATTTAGCTCTTTCTGTTTCTTTGTTGTTGTACAGATATTGGGCCTACAAATATTCTACTGTACATGGGAGGCAGACTCTTTGGTCCCATAGTTAAATTGTTATCAGGAAGTACCTGTATTTTGTGAATTTATATAACACCATGCAATTTAATGTGAGAAGATTCATGTGAATTTAAAAACATGCAACTGTTATTCTGAAGGGACTATTTCTACTGGGAGTGTGATTGTGTTTTGCACAATAGTTGATAACTTAACAATAAAGCTCTGAGTAAATGAGTTCCTGGATTTGATTCATTAAATGGGATTTTAGCATCTGCAATGGGGAATTTGAAAAGTTCTGTTTGTTGCCTTAAAGAATTCCACACGTTTGCATGCCTTTCTCTGTCACTACAAATTTGCTGCTACACATGAATTCTCAATGATAAGGGATTGGTGGCATTGAGGAAGGCCACAGGTGTTAGCACCCAGGGGGGCAGCCAAAACGTTTGGACCCAAAGAAAGAATACAATTTTGGGCCCTGTTATTACTGGAGAAAGAATGTGCTCACACCCACAAAAAAACTCCCCAACAATGTTGCACTTAGAATCATCTTAACTCCAACATCCTACCAATCCACCTTTAACCCTCTGGCTACAGGGGTGGATTAATGATCGGGCCTACTGGGCCCACGCCCAGGGAGCCAGAGGTCCCAAGGTGCCAGGCCAATTTTCCACCCCCAACCCACACACACACCGTAATCTCCCTCCCCAAGGGCCTCATGTACCAGGTGGCATAGTGTACGCATGTTTGGTAAAGCACCCCATAAAAGGTGCTAGGGTCCAGGTCAAATTAACAGCCCCATCCCTCTCTCTCCAAGGGTAGCATACGTAAAAATATAAACTTCATAACCAACCAGGTTAAAAATGGATGGACAGACAGGAGACTGGCAAGACGATTTTTTGTCCAGGGGCACTCAATTCTTTAATCCGTCCCTGCCTGACTAGCAACTGTCAAGTCACTTAAGGTGTCCTGTGGGACATTTCGTCATTGCACATTAGTACCCGCTACTGACCTCCTGTTTCATCACCGGACGTCTCGCAGCATCATGAAGAAAGAAACCGACTTCCCTTTTCTCAGTCAGTAAGCCACTTCGTTTTTCTTCTCTTCCCCTTCCCCTTTGCCAATGTGGTCATTCAATACAGTCATATGCCTTTGTAATCAATCTTTGTCAAAAATCAGCTGATGCTTACTCATCTTGTCCAGTGGATGTGCTTTAGGAGAGCTCAAAACATTTGTGGCAATTGATGTGATGTAGCAACAATGTGGTCCATATTTCAGGTGTTGCCCAAGCGTTCATGGCCAGCCTTTTCAGAGGCATTAACTGACACTTGTGGAAGCCACTGTTGTGAGTTTACTGTATACATCTGGCCTGAATGATACTTAATATATTTCTGTTTTTTCCCTTCAAACTGCAGCAAATCACTGTGGTTGCTTCATCTGTTGTTGTCAAACTACTTTACCTTTGCAGTGGTTGGGGTGGGGCACCTCTTTGATCTCACTCGGTTCCAGGCATGGGTGCTGCACATTGTTGTCCTGGCCTAAGCGTTACATTCTGGCCTAATGCATTCTTTTTGTAGATTTTTATACATATCACACACAGTCAGGTTTGCATTGGTTATCAGCTTTTGGCCCATTCTCATGAAAATCTCATTCCCACCTCTTTCTCTGGATCTCCATGGATCATGTTTCAACTTAACCCTAACCCTAAACTTGAGCATAAAACACAATACCAGTAGTTCTTAGGCAAAGCAATTTTTCACATAAAACATCAGAAAGGTTTTAAACTGTAAAGATTTGGAAGGCCTTTATTTTCCAACAGTGACAAATCAAATTCAAATGTTGCATGGCTATATAATATGGCTTTAAAAAATCACAATCATTCACATTACCATTCATGATGAAATACATGAATAAAAATAGTAAGAATGCAGTATGTCTGCATTCATTTTACAGATGTGTAAAGCTCAGAGATAGGAAAAACAATAACACTGTAGCCTATGAAAGCAGTGTCATAACTATTTCAAAAGTAGATATTTGGCATCAATGTTGCTGCATGCAGACTGATGGCGATTGTAAATTGCATAACTCAATTTTGAGGTTTAATTGGCATAATACTTGACTCAAAGGAGTTCAGACAACAGAGGCAGTGTCAAAAGAAGAAGGGAGAGCCCCGTACCCTTCTGCAACAAGTAACTAAAGCCAGAGCAGGTTGGAGTGTTCTCTGTGGAAACATAAAGAATTAGGAAATCAGTGACATAATGCTGTTAAGGCTTAACTAGATATCAAAGCGTATTTAAATGGATGGTAAATGGCTTACTCTTGTCCACAGTTGCTACTTTATTTGCTTGCACAGTTTGTGTGATGACACATTTGATTTCCTGAGGTTTGTCTTCCAGGCCAGTTAGGGTCAACTGACAGACACGTCCTTCCATGGTGACGTTGGCACGGTTTTTGTATGTGGGGTCAGGGGACTCTTTATTGTCAGTGCTCCCCATAAGCTTGCCATCTTTCATATACTCACATTTGGCTGTAGGACTCGCCTCTGTCACCACAAAGGAGCATTCCATCTTTAAGTTTTGCTCCTTTGTGATACATGCAGTCAGGTCTGTAATTGTAGGAGGGGCTGGGGTCTGGGCTGTGGCCAGGCCTGTGAGACAACACGATGACATCATACTTTCAAGAAAATGTTATTGTGTGAATGACACAAATAACATTGCATCCAAAGTTTCTTTTTCTTTGTATTTTACTACTTTCAGACAATGTTTCTCATTAACACTATAATCAACGAAAGGGTTGTGTGTGTGCGTGTGTGTGTGTGTGTGTGTGTGTGTGTGTGTGTGTGTGTGTGTGCGTGCATGCGTGTTTTAGGGAAGTGTTATCTCTTACACAAAATGTTATCTTACCTAACAGACAGAGTGTGATGATGGCATACATTTCCACAACTTCTGCAATCCTGTTAAAAAAAACATTTAGGATATATCAAGTTTAACATGCCTATGTGCTCTCATAAAAATATGTAGTTAAAGCCTGATATTTATGCTTAGTGTGGGCTATTTTCTGTATAAAAAATGGTTTATGGTAAATGACTATGAATATGGAAAATACAGCTTATCTGCCTTAGATGTTGAAAGAGATTACATGTACGGGGTTAACCGGCAAGGTAGGAAAATCAGCACATTAGATGCTTTTTGTCTCAGAGATTCTCATCATGTCTTGTCTGGAGAAAGAATGCGATCACACCCAATAAAATGTTGAAATATTGAGAAAGTATTCCCATCACGAAGCACTAATTTACACCTTGTGTTTTTCAGCTATGTCTGCCTAGTTTCCTGCTGTTAGATTTCAGTGCAGAGCATGGGCTAGACTCCAAACGTAGAGGTTAGATCCGAACAGGGAGTCACCTCTGTTTGGGGGGAATTCGCCGGATGCGCATCTTTTGCATTTTCTACAGGCAAATTTGTGTTCGTCTTCATCTGGCTCTGACTTTATGCTTTCACTTAAATCTAGAAGAATTAAAACTAATCCCTTTACCTCGTCAAACTTTTAATGGGATTTTGACATCTGTAACACCTCATAAACAAGACGGTGCATGTCTACATTCCTTCGAAATAAAGAGTGGGTGCTTTCATGTATGCGCACTTAGGTATGATATTTTTAGTCTATTTGCAAACTTTTTCTGTTGTCCTTCAGGTAATAAAATATTAGCGATAGCATGCCATATTAAAACATTGTCAGTTTCAGTTATATTTTCTATTAATTTACTAATTGCCTTTTGTGCGGAAAACTAATCAGAAAACAAGTAGCCAAGTTAAGTATAGATCAAATGCATTTACTTTTATGTTCAGGCAAGCGGAAAGACTACTTCAATGTATACAGTTTAGGGCTGTAATTTATCTTACCTTAGTCCGCTGAATTAAAAGGCTTTACAGCTGAGCTTACACGGCATCCGTCTAAATCTGTTCTGTGCTGTGAGTGTGTATCTTCCGGTATATGAGAGAGAGAGAGAGAGAGAGAGAGAGAGAGAGAGAGAGAGAGAGAGAGAGAGAGAGAGAGAGAGAGAGAGAGAGAGAGAGAGAGAGAGAGAGAGAGAGAGAGAGACGCCCTCTGTGCCAATGACAGTATGTTGGGCGCTGAACGAGCTGTGTCATCGCAGTAATTTCCACTTGCCTCCTTGCCTGATTTGGCTGGTTCTGTTCTTAGGTGAACCGTAAACAGCACAGACAGTTTACCACAGGTAGACACCCGTGTGCGTTTACCGTTATTTGGTCACAGTACGCTGCAAAGCCTAAACGACTGTGCTGATCTTTGTTTTGTTTTTTTTATTTATAGAACCGTTGTCCTGGACAAACGCCTCATCGGAGTCACATTTTTGCATGGCCAGCCATAATGCCATGTGCCAGTGCTTTGTCCGTAACCCTTGTGTCCTTTCACAGTCTAGCTGACCTCCAGTGCTGTCCTTTCTATATATTCTAGCATTCTAACTTTCAAGTAGCTGCCAAAACAACGTTTAGTGCATATTTTGCTTCGATATGGCATACATTTGGGGGTGTTGTTTGTGCAAATTCATATGCACCCCTCACTGGTTATAGACAGAGAGGAGGGAAAGGGCTGCTTTGATAAGTCAATCCAGGTTATATATTTGTTTCAGTTTAAACTTGATAAACTTGATTAACACAACTCATTCCATACAGATTTAATTGGCATTATTTTTTCCCCTCAGGAATTTTTCCCATGAATTTACTCCAAGTTTACAAAAGTGCCTGAGGTCAGAGACAGTCTTGTCAAGCCACTTCTTGAGCAGACATGTCTGAAATAATATGACTAGTAAAAATACCATTTCAACTGCACAATATCTTCTTCAGCTAAATAAGGGGGAACGGAGACAATGGAAAAAGAAGAGAAATGCACTCGCAATCACAGTCGCAATATCTTTATTTCTGTCTTTTGCCATTTTTCTACAATGATCCTTGCGTAAGTGCAATGAGAGACAGACACGGAGAAAAAGAGAAATGCCTGCTTGTGTGTGTTGCAAGTGAAAATCTGTCTTGAGTAATGATGATTCTTGAAGCACTGCCAAAAATAAAAATCTAGTGCAATATAATAAAAGGCACAGTGTGGAAGCCATGCATTATTTATGCTTTAAGTGACTGGTGATGAGCAAAGCGGTGTGTGTTGCGTGACATTAGGCATATGAGTGAAATAGCCTTACTTATCCATAAATCACCTAAGAGGCACTGGCTGCCACTGGGCTACACCCTCAGAAATAACGACTCTGTGGGAGTTTGCATGTATGCACGCTTTAGTTATGAGAGTTTTGTTTTGTTTATTTGCAAACTTTTTAAGATGCGCTGACTGCATTGGCCACGTCATTGTGGCCGGTGGCGATGGGTGGAGCACCAGTATTCGATGGCAGAGGTGAGTCTTTTAAAGCTTATTGCGTGTGGCCTCAGTACGAGGAAACAGTACATATATGAAGATGGCCATTTGTCATGAAGATCTAACACATGATACGTACATACACAGAAAATGCAGAGTACCATACGCAGCTGGAACAATCTTAATTCCACTCTTTCTCTCTCTATCTCTTTCTCTCTCTCTCTTCTAGCACTGCCCTTGACCAAACAGGGTAAAATGATATTTCATTTCAACACTGAATTGTGTACCATTACGTAAGAAAAGAAATACAATCTGTCAGTCCTTCAGCCATATTGATGTGTGCCAAGGCCAAATTCTAGATTGGATTAAAGAACGACAGAGAGCCCATTAGCTCATTTGTTTTCAGTGATGCACTACAAAAGGCTCTAAGCAGAGGTGTTGTTGCAGGGGGTAGGAGTTATGAAAACAGCCATTAAAGCTTAGTGCAGCAGGCTGTAACATTATATCAATTTCCTTTTATTATCAAGGAATCATTACCACAGAGCCAATCAGCCAAGGATCTAAACGGGCCAGTCTGTGAAGAGTATTATTTGACTGTTCAAAAATACAAATGCATCCAGAGATGATACTGATGACTGACTGTTACAATTTACCGTAATATTGTTGTTACTTTAAACGCAGTGCAACTGAAAACAATTACGGTAAATTATACTGTAAATGAGATATAAACATCAAGATTTCAAGAACTCTTAAAAAGTACAAAAGTTTGTGTTTAAATGCAGTTGGAGAACAAAATATAACAGTTAACACATAACAACGAGGAATACCTATTCAAATTGCAGTAAATGTAAACCTAGAACATACTGCCAGTGTTGATTCCAGAATCCAGTTGGACCGTGGCCCAATGGCAAACTACAGATTTATATCACACAATGTTACTGTATGTGGACCAGTGAAAATAGTATATAAATGCATCTTATACAGTTTGAACAGTTGTTTAGCAGTCTTCTGATTGGTTCATACACAGTAGATCCATTATAAACACTAAGGGTACCATCACCCTGTTTGCCACATATGTATAATATTAGAATTATGTAATGTTTAAATACAAAATCAAATACCCTGGATTGCAAAATACTCAACTCAAGAAAATCAACCAAAATCTTGCACCCAGAATCAATGCAGCTGTCTGTTCAGTATCACACTGGTGCAAAGAGAAGAGAGCTCAAAAGAGTATTTGTTGATGCTCATATGTCAGTACACCATCTGTATGTTCTTACCAAATAATACCGCTATGACTATGCTCTCTGAGAACCTAATGTGACCTGATGGGCGAGACTGTGACCATGGTCATGGAAGTGATCATATGGGAATCAGAAATCAGTGTAGCTGAATTGAACCACATGTGACCCCATGGTCTATATCCTTCTAAACAGAGCGAGTTTGGTTTTTGGGGTATTCTCAATAGACCAAAACTGTTGTGGAGACTATGAAGTGAAACATATCTATAGTGATTTTTTTTAATACTGTACTTGTGTAATGTGTGGCAGCTGTGACCTAATGGTTAGAGATTTGGGTTCGAATCCCGTTGCAGTAGGAAGAGTAAACAACTTGTGCTCTCCTGCACCCTCATCCATGGCTGAAGTGCCCTTGAGCAAGGTATCTACTGTAACCCCACATTGCTCCAGGGACTATAACTGAAACACTGTACCTAAATAACTGTAAGTTGCTCTGGCTAAGAGCTTACAGCTAAGTGTAATGTAATGTTCAATTGTATGCCCATTTAAAGGAGAGTGTTGATTTCATTAAAACAAACTAAATAAATATAATAATAAAAAAAACACATGAAAACACATACAATGATCTTCAAAGTTGGTCTGGACCCACTTCTTGTGCGTAACTCATCATACAGATAGAGATCCCAAAGAAACAGGAAGTGATATCAGAATCCCGAGAAGCCATGGAACAGAGTGGGATATTATGCTTATGGCCGAGCACATAAGAACATTTCCTGCAAAAGAAAAAAACAGAGCGTAAGCATGTAAGCTGTCTTTCAACAACACCAGGCTTCTTTTTTGGGTAATTGATAGGCTCTATTGCACAAGAAGTGTTGTATTATGCTGGGCAAAAGGTTACACAAGTACAACGCTTCTTGAATGTAATGTAATAATGTAATGCTGAGTCTTGAATCAACTAAAGTCTTATTCAGGAAACCTATTGGTGCCATGGCAATAAAACCTTGCATTTTCTTGTGTCGTTGCTTCGTATAGGAATACAGCTGTAATTGGAAGAACCAGACTTTACTGCCTCATTCTTGTCACATTCTGAACACCATGAAAGGTTAACTACAGTATACACATTTAAAAAGCTGACAATTGGAGAACCCACTTCTACACACTGCTGCGACAGTGGGGATGTTTACGACCATGATGACTCTTAGGGTGGAGAATGTTGATGAGCCCTAACGTGTCTCTCCTTTTCAATGTTGCGCAAAGATATCTCATGATAGTAGGTTATAGTTCGTCATCCATGGCAACATTATGGCAAAGCTGCTGCACTGTAACCCAACGTTATCTTTCATAGCCCTGTAGACCTACTCTAACCACGGTGCTGAAGTTGACACGATAATCCCGTTTTTTCTTTAGTTTCACTTCCACCTTAAAAATAGCACACCTTCTCCACTAAATGGAAATGTTTATTACAATTACAATAGTGAGCTGTTCTGTAGAACAAATTGACTTTCACTATTACCAGAGTGGTCAGTCACAATACAAACCTGGCAGGCATAGTGATGAGTTCAAGTAACATGAAAACTTTTCCCATTCCCTTTTACTAGTATGTAATAATTCTACACAACTAGGGCCTGCACTACCGCTGAACAACATTGTGTGAGCTGGAGATTTAGTAAGATAATGTCAAATCTAACATTTACTATGGACAGGCCAAATTCAAACTGAGACACACACTTGCACAAAATACACAAACTTGTACACAATATGTAGAGGGTTAACAATAAAAAAAGTGTACAATGCATAGAATTTTGTCATAATGGTTAGTGATACATTTTTAGGTAAGCTAATGATAATTCCATCATGTTTCTGACAAGTTCTTAGGAAAGACCCATCATGCCGTAGATAAGAATTCACTAAAGCACACAGGCATTCCCCTTCTAATGCTATCTTAGGAGTTATTTCAAGCAGCAACTCTGAAGGCCCACGTGGGGAAAATCTGGTGATGCACGGTCATTTTGCTTATCAATGTTTTTTTCCCTTATTTTTTTACTGGTATCTTGCTGACAAACATCCACCCATCTTAGCACTTGTGAGCCAAATGTCTTTTTATTTATTCAGTTACACTTGTTAGATTTTAATTTTTGGCTGATATGAGAAGAAACATACATTCACTGGTGTTAATGTCAACAAAAATCACTTTCATAGCTGGAAATTGTGCCATTTTAGAGCTTAGAACATAAATTAAGTATGTGTAAATAGTGGGTGTGGTTTGGGGGGGGGGGTGAAGTTACTCTTTAATATGAGTACAAGTTAAATTTCAGTCTGGTAGTTGGTGGCATGTCAGCAGCAGACCTAAAATGCACATGGCATCAGTGGGACAACATGTGCACATCTGATTAGGCTACCTGTAGTCTCAGCCAATATAAACACCAAGAATACAGCCCTTTGCAATTGTGCTACCTCAGCAAGTTAGAGCGTATATATTGTCGGCTGTTGTCAGGTGTAATGTTCTTGGCCAATGTGCACTTTAAGTAAAACAAAATAATGATTGAAGAGACATA
Organism: Setipinna tenuifilis; assembly: GCA_030347295.1. Taxonomy (NCBI): domain Eukaryota; kingdom Metazoa; phylum Chordata; class Actinopteri; order Clupeiformes; family Engraulidae; genus Setipinna; species Setipinna tenuifilis. The sequence continues at coordinate 13,003,415 of CM059272.1, forward strand.
ACGTGAAGCCTGTCTTATAAAATACCCGAGCAATAATCTTTTAAATCATGCTATTTTGTGTTAATGTACTTTGAAATGAAGGCTGACAAGATTGTCACAGACCTTCTCTGCACCCGGAAGAAGGGGATTCACCAGACTGCTGATGAGCTGGATACTGATAAGCTGTGTAAGCTGTGTAGAGCATATTTCCTGTCATAGCATTAGAACTGTCAGGCATATAATGGACAACATGATGGGTATTAAATGCACTCTGCATTTTGCCCTATCTTGTGGAATATGCGGCAAAAAAGTGTTTTTATATGAGCAAAAAAAAATCTATGATGATTACAGGGCATACATTTGGAGATCCCTTTAACGACTTTTCAAAGAAATTTCAAAAGTAGCAAGGCTAAAACGAAGTGACCTCACACTTCAATGAGGAATTCATGTTGATGTCCATGTAAAGGTAGTTTTTGTATACACATTTATTGCACATTTGTATGGTTAAGCAATAGTGCCATTCACCCTCTAAACTGCCACCTTCTGGCCTGCACTAATGAAGTTAATAATTTATTTCAATTCAGCTTGGTGTTAGTATTGCATGACGAGTGGTTTGCGTGATACACTGTATAAAAATATATGCAGTGTTAGATATATTGTAGTTAGCTTTATATTAAAAACACACTTTATCAGTCATTGTGTTGATTGTGTGCTGTTTATGAATTGATTGCTGCTTTGGACTGTAAATGATTGACTTCTTGTCGTTGCTTTTTTGCACTTATCCATGTTGTCTGACACCATCTGGATTCTTACAAGGAATTGTGATGGGTGGCTTATTCATGTGGGCTTGTTATACACAGAGTAAATTATTACGCTTTGCCTGTTTTTATATATTATGTTAGATTATACCCTCATAAAATGTGTTTTTCATCTTGTATTCACTCATACAGCTTGTTGAACATTGTGGTATTTAATTTATTAATTTGGATACTGGATAGACTATTCAATCTGTCTCATATAGCATTTGTTAGGATGTGCTTCTGAAGGCCAAAGAAAGTGGTTTTATTTTATTATTACTGCCTAAGTGGCCAAAGGGAATGGCATGGCTTTTAGCTTCTTTGTTACACACCCTAATGAAGGCTGTATGGCTGATACGCGTTGGTGTTTTTAATGCTGTAGCCCGATAAAAAACATTTGGAAGAACTTTTGTGAATCAGCTAAGTGCCTGGATTTGGATTTTTTTTCTCCTACAAACATACAAAAGTACGTGTTGATAAAATCTCATATTGACATCTTGGAGCCATTGTCAAACTGTTATGTGTCAATGGTTCAACAGTTGCCTTAAGTCTCTAATTAAGTACTTACTCTGGTGAAACGCCATGCTGTTCTCCTTCCAGCTGCTGCCCTGGTACACCCTGCAGGTGTAGCTGTAGGATCGCTCGTCTGCCATCGGGGCCCAGGTGAGGCGGCAAATGGTTGGGGACACTAGTGAGACATTGGCACGACGTCTGACCTCCAGAGTGGGAATGAGGTACGAAGGAGTATTGGGATATGTGGTTCCGATAATCTTTCCGTCTTGTTTGAACTCGCAGTATGGCCCTGGGATTTGTTCGGTCAATGGAAATTCACAGTCCACCCTCAGGTTCTTCTCTGTGTAGGTGAGGCAGGAGTATATCTGAGGGCCCCGAGGGGTGAACCAGAAGCCCGTCACTGTGGTGGATAATACTAGGACACACACAAAATAGCAGTTCTTTACTTGTAGTCAGTGCAGAGAACAGAAACATTAAACTTTAAAAGGTAACATTAAACCAGCTTACCTATAACGAGACTAACAGTAGTAATTGGACGTGCTTCCATTGCTTCGTCTTTGATTGGGTTCTGTCCCCCTTCTGGTGAGGTTTAGTTAGACAGAGGAGAGAAGTGGGATTCTTCATATAAATAATAGTTCACAATAGTCTGAAGTCATGCCATCGCTGTGTGAAACTGCATAACGAATCTAACCTATACGTGTTCTAACAGAACATCCCCGTTAAGGTAATGTTGATGCTTAGAAAAACTTAAACTGTCCAGCAACTAGAAAATCGTTGCTTTAAGTTCAGGCCTTGGCTGCAAGTGAGGATACTAGCCTGCCAAAGCGCCCGTCTAAAAGGTGAACTATGATATACCATGTCCAGCATCGTCTAAATGTTCTGATAACGGTCGAGGGAGTGTTAAAAATAGACACCCTTTACAGGGCAGTTCAAGCCAAAGCATTTAAAATAGAAACCAGCCAAACGAACTGCTGTGTTCACTTCGGTGGTGTAGTGGTGAAAAAGGTGGAGCAACTGTACATGTCCATAGCATCGTTTAAATGGGCGCATAACATGCATGTCCTTAGCACTAGCGACCAAAACAGGCCAATGAACGCTATTTAGTCATTTCAAAGCGTGCATACGCTGCGTCTGCCTTCCACTAAACAGCTGGTTCATTTACAAAAAAATGTTTTGTATCTTACCGCAGTCTGAAGACACAAAATCGCGCCCTTCCACTGTCCTGTCCTTAGAGCTGCATTGGCGCCGTGCCCAAGATACTGTCGCTTTAAGTGCGTATTGACACTACTGAGATGCTGCGCAAAGCAGGTGCAGTCCAATGGTCCAGTCTCTTAAAACCGTATTGTCAATGGAAATAACTCGCAATACAGACTTTTATTCGTAGTGTATACAAGGGCGGGGTTGAAAAAAACACGGGGCTGGCACGCACAGACTCGGGAAGGGTTGCATAAATAAATTACAAGGTGAAAATTCTTTTAGGTTGCACTGACACACTTAGCCCGCAAAGAACAGTGGATAGAGATGACTAGTGCTGCTCGTTCTCATCCCGGACAAGCCGTGCTGCCTCACAAAACGACAGATTAATTCCCTTACCAGCCAAGAACTAATAAAGCAGATTTTTTTATGAACTCTGGGTTCCTGTCCTGTGTGAGATAAATTGCACACATGCGCAAACTTGTTCCATATCAGAATACACACGGATGTATGTGAGCTTAGGGTTTCAGCCCCACCACACTGTAAGTAACGATTACCGGTGCCAACATTTTTGATCAGTTGAAAACATGACAAAGCAGACACTGTCGGTGAAATACCACTAGTATTGCTGAAATTGTGCTTTAAATTAGGTCAGGATTAGGACATGCATAGCCTTAACATAGCTGTCAGAGGGTCAAAGCATTCTAAGTGACATATTGTGTATTGCATTGGTCACAGAAGCTTTAAAGGGCTGATGCTGAACTGTAGCCTAAGTAATGATGCTAAAGAACCCAAAACCTGCACATAGATGACCTGCTTGTGCACACACATAGAGTGATTCTAGGCCTTATCTTAACCAATAATTACACTTGACACTCCCCATCTGCAAGATGGAAAAGGCAGTAACTGTTGTTACCCACATTGACTTTTTACACCAAGGAAAATAAAAGTATTCTTACTTGGTACATCTTGCTTGGTACACTTTCTTCCACCCAGGTTGAGTGCTTCCTCAAGACAGTTTTCTCCTCTATAATTACAATTACTTCAAGTGTTGTGGTATTAGAGCCATTAAATTGATAACGCTCTCCACACATCCCAGCAACCCAGGTTCAGCCTACTGAAATTGATATAAAACAAACTAAGCTGAAAGGAGCTTCCTACCTCATTTACACTTCTCATTTGACCATGACTGCACTGGAAGTCTTCTCACTGAGTGCTTCTATCACTGTTATTATTATCAGTATAAATACTGTATGTAATAGTAAGCCCCTATCACTACCAGACCTCCTACTTTCCCTTTTATCTACTGTACACATCCTGTAGAATGTTCCACTTTTTGCATTTTAGTTCTTTATAACCAAGTAAGTGCTAAATAAAAGCACTTAAACTTGATGAATACCCAACATCAACCTAAACAGTAAAAAGGGGGCATTCGGATGCTAGTCATCAAATCAGAGATTGTGGATGTATTACATACTTTAAAGGCTGTTTGGAAAAAAATCTCTAGTGATGTGGTGTTAATGCATCGTTAGATAAACGTGGTTACTGTTATATATAATGTATTGTTTGTTTGGAAGGTGTTCATGTAATGAATGATGTAGTGATGAAATAATGTCACAGTGGGAGCACTTTTCTGGATTTACCAGTTGAGGGCAGTGTTCACCACGATCCCACAAAATAGTCGTTCCCGAAGCCCACACTTTACAAGTGTATTGTTTGTCAAGGTTAAAAGGGTAACTGGACGTGTTTAGCATTACAGCTTTTTTTTATTTTACTTTTCCTTATAGTCTGTTATTAGCAATGGCTAATGCAAAGACAATGCAATTGCATAGGGTATGTTGAAAATGCCAAATATATTTTGTTACACTATAATGATGAAGAAAATTAATAAAAGAAATCATTTAAGTGTCCCGATGCACCTGCGAGAAAAATAATCATATGGTAGTTCACGTGGAGATAGCGAAATTAAACAACATTTAGTAACCCTGTAAATGTTTTGAATTGAATTCACTAGTGGTACGTCACTTCCTGCACGAGGAAGCCCTTAAATGTGTCAACAGATCGCAAAAGAAACAAATACATACAGTAACAGTTAGGGTAGGCTACTACGCTGGTCGGTCGGAGTCAACGGTAAGAACTGCTGGTGGATTTCTCAGAACAATACACCTTGAGTGTCAATAGATTTGCGTGAAAAATATAGTGACATCAGGCAATCAAAATAAATGTGGCACTTTTGTTTTTGTGAACGCTGGTTCTGTTGACATTCACCTTCTTTCTCCCCTATCTATCGATTGCCCCAGCTAAGACTCGTTAGCCAGCCACAGCTAGCTTGTTAGTTTGCCTAGTTACTAGTCAGCTTAGTCCAATATAGCTTTCTAAATATAGCCAGCTAGCTAGAGATTACATTTAGGCTGCACGCTATATTATATGCAGGTAAATTATGGACCGGACAGACAACTTCAGCGAAACCATTCGTAAAACAAGAGCAATAATTAACTTAGCAAAGCGATTGCAAACATTTGTAAAGTCTTTTCAGTATCGGTTTGCTATTTGCCCCTACGACTGTGGCGATACAGCTAGCTAGCCCATCGGTGTTGATTTGCTGAAACAAGCCAGTCGTGCAGTGTCTATTTTTAGCCTCTTCCAGTGATATTTGAACTATGCTGGCTAACCTTATACGTTACATCGGTAATGTTGTGGAATGCGGGGGTATGAGAACGTGAGAGCTTGCTTAATGTTTGTATCGATCCATCAAACTTAACGTCACTCAACGTTGCTGTTTTGTTGTGCGAGTCGACACTTTGTTGATAAGTGTTCGATACATATTGCTACATGGTAACATAGTGTGTCGATGTTCTATCATTACAATAGATCATTCGCACAACTTCGAAAGCATTGTCCTGTTGCCATGAGCAGGTTTTCCAGAACCTCAAACCATTGTGAGGAACTTGTTACTATTACCTTGCTGCAACGATACACCAGACTGTATACAGTCATTGCGATACACAAAATACCTTTTCTCCATCTAACTGCTACGACGTCTTCGCTCATATACCTAAAAAATATCACATTATGTTGTCTATAATACGCTTATATTTCTAAACTGCCCAGGTCCTCTACTTTAACAAAGACACGGCCTACTAAAGTTTAACCTGCTGGTTGCCATGGTTACCAAGCTGGCTGGGTAACGTCCGAGGTCTGCGGTAGATTCAAAACAGTCCTGTTGTCATGGCAGCCTGTCTTAAATTCCCAAACTTGCCATTGCGCACCTGTTATCAAACACTACACCTCCAGTGTCTTTCTGTTTATGTTTGGAAAGAAAGCACCACCGTGACAAAGTATATTTCGGCTTATGTACTGTGTGTATGTGTGAGCCTACAAATTAGTAGTCATTATATAGGCTTTTCAGTATAAATAGCTACCTCTGTGACCCAAATCATTACTTTATTCTTTTATTTTCCAACGAATTAATCATCATTGTGTGGGAAATGCGTAGGCGTATTGCTATTTTTGGACCCCATGTGCATATATTTAATGTTCATATTTATTTTTGAATTGCAAAATTGATTAGTATGTTTACTTGATCCAAAATGTAGTCATTCTCATGGTACTACAGCCCTATTCATAGGTGAGCTCACCCACTTTTTTGGTCATTAAAGTTAAAGAGGTAGTGTTCTCCAGTACTGGATTACTACTTAATAGACTGAAAACATGCATGCTTTACCACAGCTGCCCTCTTGTGTTGTTAAACTTTAGTAGTTAAAAAAACCATGCCATTTTAGGACTGCAGTACGAGGTGATATTACTTTGTACTGGATGAAAGTGAGAGAAATGGTACAAGTTGCAATGTGGCCTTTCTGCACAAGTCAGAGAAATGGCTGCTTCTGGCAAGTACAGTTACTTCATGTACTTTCATAATGTTTGCATGCACAAAAGCTACATGACACTTTAAAGACACGCTAAAACTAGGAAGACATGACCAAACCTATGTTGTGCTTGTGTAAGGGAATTCTTTATTTTGTATGAACCAACTGAAAAGCTTACACAGGTCTTGGGCCAATGAAAATAAAGATAATTAAAACAGGGTTTTTAGGTTCAGATTCAAGTAGCCATTTCGGCCTGCAGTATGTTACTCAAGCCTTTGGAAATGTTGAACAGAATTGCTCCACTGCTCTGTGTGTTGTTGTAAATGTGTGTGTGTGTGTGTTGTAAATGTTTAGAGGGGGACTATTGTCATGTGTGTTTACTGATGTCACAGTACAGTGGTAGAATGTCTTCTGTGTGTGTGTGGGGGGGGGGTCATTCTTACATCATCTCTTTGTGTGTGTATGTGTGTCTTCCCCCCCGACGACCACTTTTCTAGGCATTTGATGCATGGGGCGTTTGGTAAGTCCCCTCCCATCCCCACAGACTCGCCGGCCTTCATTGTCAAAACTGGGAACCCCATTATTTGGCTTCCCTGTCTAACCGGAGGTTTGTTGATCACTGTTTGTTTGTTTGATATTATCCTTGTTGATTTGTAATTTGCAAGATTGTGAGGGGATGTTTATACAATTTTTTGTCATGGCCGTGTTTTTGTGCTAACCTACACATCCAGGCTATTGACATACACATCATTGTGTAGTTGCAACAATGACTCGAAAACATATTCGTGAAAGCACTTGAAATTGCTGCTGAGGTGGGGCTTTTTTTTAGCCCGAAAATCCCCATCTTTACCATCCTTTTCAAAGAAAACGCACAACAACCCTTCTTTTTTTCTAAAAAAAACATTTTTTTGTCACATAACTCTTTTTTTTTTTGCTTATTTGGCTTTTTTATTTGACTAAGTGTATATGTTTCCTTATTTACTTTCCATGTCAGTTATAGATGGATGTTATTAATTCATCACTTGTGAGCTCCTCATGTGATTGAGAAGATCTGGTGAGAAAAAGGCTGAGTTACATAGCAAATTGGCCTGTACATGTATGCTTCCTACTTGGGAACATAACTCAGAATGAGTTTGAACTACTGTTTGAATCCTTTTATAGACAACCCACAGAACAAAGTGCTTTTTTTCTATGGTTACATTGTCAACGGAAATTATTTTTTCATATATCCTTATTATATCATCATTATATCATTATTATTGAAGATCTGTATACATTTAGTGTAACTTTGAGAAATATTACCAGTAAATTATATTTGTAGCTAACTAGTTTTTTCTTTTTTTCCAATTGGTTTCCAATTTTTTTGTGGTATATTGTGTTAGGTTGAACTATTCAAGATGGCTGTCATTTTATGCAACCTTTCCCTATGGAGTTTAGTGTTTCTGGTCATATGAAGCCAGAGGGCCACTCTGACGAGCTCTGCCCTTCGCCAGGGCCCAATGCCATATCTCGCAGCATTAGCAAAAGGGAAACTAGACGCGTGGATTTGTTCTGTGTTTTTGGATCGGCTTCAGAATTTAATGGATTTGTCCTCCCTTGGCCTGCGCTACACCTTTTTTCTGACAATATCCTCAAAACTAGGCCAGAAGTTTTTTGATTCAGATACACACTGAACACTTTACTCCACTGGCAGAGATAAAGATCACTAGCTATTTCATAGATATTACAGCAGGATGCCAGGCAGGCTGCTAATGTACAGTGGCCTACAGAAGTTTTCCTTATGGTGGAAAAAAAATGTCGTTATGTGAAATTATTCACTTTTAGTTGTAGGTGGAGGAAGTTAAGGGTATGTGTGCCTTTTTAAAAGGTTGTTTTAAGATACCTATTACAGTTCTTAGGTATATTTACACTGTTTTAATCTTTTGTGTGTCTCCATGTAAGAGGTCTTGAAAATGTCGGCTACGCCCGAGTTCCTGACCTTTAGTTGGCTAATCTGTGTGGTGTAGTTACTTTGTTATTCTCCTTTTTTGACACTGTGTACAGGTGTCATTAGAGTACTGTGCAATTTTACCACTAAAATGCAAAATATATTTCCTATTGGCACATTGATATTAATAGGAAGAGAACATTAGTGAGTGGTAACAATGTTCTGTGAAACAACTAGAATGCCTCAACCTCTGGCAGAGAACTATGCATCATCAGGGCCAGCTTTGGACATAACTGCTCACTGCTTCTCTTGGATTCATTTATTAGCATTATCCTGCATCAACATTGGACAGGGACCTATCTATTTTGTATATATTGTAATGCTATTTGATCCATCGCACCCACATCTACTTATTGATTAAATTTAACAGTCACTTCCATCTCAAATTTTCAGTGATGAATACCTTATGGTATGTAATACATAAGACTGTTTTGCTCAGAGGAAGATCTTCAGCCCCTGTAGGTAATATACTAAGCTGCTGTATCTGGTTGTGGTGTGTGTGTGTGTGTGTCTATGTGTGTTGTGTGTTGTGTGAAGGTGTTTGTGTAAAAGACGCCGGGGTGACACAATGGACGGGTCTGAGGAGATCGTGGGCCGCACCATGGTTCAGGTGATCACGGAGAAGTACGACCTGGATAACTTTCCCTACTGCCGCGGGCCTGGCAACGGCGTGGTGGTTCTGACCAGCCCGCAGAGTTCTCCCGTGAAAGGTGAGCCGCTGCACCACACCCAGGTAGTGTCCAGACTGTCCACACAGCCAGTTACATTCCGCTTACTCACCTTAGAATACTTGGCCATCGTGCATGTGGGCGTTCTTTTTTTTGTTATCAGCCTTTTTACCACCTAAATGACCTAAAGCAGAACAGGCAAAGCTATGTGCCTTGAAATGACTGAAATTATTAGCAGTTTTATCGTGGTTAAATGTCCACATCCATCCCCTTGTTCCTCTCCCAGGTCAGCTGAACCTGCCCCGGGTGCTGGTGTTGGACAGCTGTGGCATCACCCAGGCTGGAGATGAATCAGAGGTCGCCACCTTCTGTGCCCACGTGGTCGAACTGGACCTGTCCAATAATCAGCTGCAGGACTGGGGGGAGGTACTACTATGCATGGCTGTCTCTTGCTCCTTGTCACAGGTGTTGTGTGGGTGTTCGATGCACAGCCGAGTGTAGGCTCTGTCAGCCTCTCTGTGAGATGTGCAGTTGACTTAGCAACACAATGACTGCGTTCACATGGTGGGATTGGTTTGGTTTGGGATTGGTTCACAACGGGTGGTCTGTCCCCCAAGTCCCTGTTCACATGCAGTTCGTCTAAGCGGATTCGGTGGGAGTTCCGGCCCTTTCCGCTACGCTATTGGGGGCGCTGTAGTCAACTTCTATCTTTCTATTATTATCTTTTAATACAAGGAACGTCTCTTCCACGCATAACTCTTGAACCACTCATCCGCTTGATCTCAAATTTGGACAGCGTCATTATAATGTTACCAGTGTGTGCAGTACCAAGTTTCGTGTTGTTTGGGCAAAAAATGCCAACGATATCGGTCAAACCGTGCCGACCCAGCCATGACGACCCAGGCTGATAAGATTTACAATGCTAGCTGCTACAATGTTGGACATAACGCGACTAACGACACATAACTAAAATAATGGACATAACACGAGTAAACATTTGCCCACAACAAAGCTGCTACGTAGGTAAGATGTATCTTATCGTATACGCAACAGCAGACTACAGCACTGCACACATATGCCTACAGTGCATACAGACGACGCTTAGAGGAGACTGAACTTTTCACCTCTCATTCCGGTTATTACTCATAGCAAAACAGTGGCTAAAGAAAATCTTACAAGTCAGTCAGTGCAAATGTATTTACATAGCCTTCTCCTTTCACCTGATATTATTACCCACTTAAACAATAAGGTGGTCTAAACAAAAACGTAATACTCTGGCACATCTTCTATGGGCTCTGCACCGTTCCTACTAAATAAAGACAATAAACAAACTTTCTGGCGGCATACGAACATGGTGTTCCAGGAGTTTGACGCATTCGCGTACGTGTTGTGCATTCTGCTGTGTTAGAAAGTCTGTATGAAGGAACAAACTGCGTTTTTTATTTCGTTGATACATGCGCAATACATGAAAACCAATCCGATCCCGTTCACATGGCAGTCGAAAACAAAGTGTTTATGAATGTAATGAATTGTCACAACCTCCTTTATGGTATACTCAAAGATTATGGCCACTTCTAAATTTTTCTCATACAGCAAGATTATAAGACCTGTACACCATCATGGTTTAAATAAATGATAAAACACAAGTATCATACTGCAGTACACAAACTTATTTAGGAACCTGAATGGAGTTTACTGTCAGACACTTTATTTGCAAGTTTCGGGTAAAAAAATGTAAAATTAATCATTTCCTTGACACTTTATCAGTCTAATATTCATATTCATTACATGTACAAGGTTTGTAGTCATCTATATTTATTTATTTATTTAAAAAGAAAAAATCTGCACCTCCTTGTTTTGCGCCAGGTCTTGAAGATCGTGTCCAACGTCCCGAAGCTGGACTTCCTGAACCTGAGCATGAACCCTCTGAGTGGCTCTCAGCTGGAGCCGGACGCCACCGAGCCCTTCATGGAGCTGCGCCGCCTGGTCCTGAACAACACACACGTGTCCTGGGAGGTCCTTCACACACTCACCCGAGAGATCCCAAAGTGAGTACGCCACAAGTCAAGAGCCATACGTCAAAGGGGATTAAATATCTTTTTGCCTTGTGGATTGGTGAATTTACTTGTTGTAGATGATTCGGTAAGTGTAATGTTAACGATCAAAACTCATTTTCCAGTATTACATAAAGGCTGTATTAGTTGCATATGTCTGTGTATTTGCTAACGATGTATTTGTAATGCTGTATATAGCCATCAGACCTCTTTGTGTAGGTGGGGTTACTCTACTTGCATGTGTGAACTTTGTATTTAATTATGCAAGGAAGAGACATTTTCAGCTTGTTTCTCGTTGTGTGTATGTTATCTTCATTATTGTGTGTGTGTGTGTGTGTGTGTGTGTGTGTGTGTGTGTGTGTGTCCGTGTCCATCCCACTGCAGGCTGGAGGAGCTCTTCCTGTGTCTGAACGAGTACCGGTCGGTCACGCTGCCGGCCGTGCCTTGCTCCTCGCTGCAGCTGCTGCACATCTCGGACAACCGGCTGCAGGACTGGGCCGAGGTGCGCAAGCTGGGCCTCATGTACCCCGCCCTGCAGTCCCTCATCCTGGCCAACAACAAGCTCACCTCCATCGACGAGCCCCAGGAGTCCCTCTGCCGCCTCTTTCCCCAGCTGCGCTGCATTAACCTGCACAACACGGGTATGACTGACGTACATGTACAAGGGCACACACAAATAGACACACTTGCACCGACACACACATAAACATACACACACACTCACACTCACATAAACATACATATGCTGTCATGCACACACACAAACACACATACACATGTATGCAGAAGTAGACAACTCAGCCATTTAATTCTTCTACTTGTACACTGAACACAGGTGATTTGATTGATAAGCGGATCTACCTGTGTGATGAGCTGTTGGACCAGCTCGTTCAATGAATGGTTGGATGAAATACATGGCAGGACTTCTGCATACATGCATATACACACACATGTACAAAATGGTGCTAAGATCATGATGGTTTTCTGTCTTTTTCTCTATGTTGGATCAGCTGGTTCAGTGAATGGTTGGATCAAGTATGTGGCAGGACTTTCACTCACTTTCTGAAGCCGGGATGTCCACTTCTGTCTACATGTACAATACAGTGCTGAGACCATGACCTTTTTCTTTTCTTTTTTTTCCCCCCCCATAAGGCCTGAGTTGCTGGGAGGACATTGAGAGGCTCAGTATGTTCCCCAAGCTGCAGGAGGTGAAGGTCATGGGGGTCCCATTACTGCAGTCGTACGGTACCATGGAGCGCAGGAGTCTCGTGGTGGCGCAGTGAGTAGCACTGATTTGAATATGGTGTGGGAAAGTGTGTGCAGGTGTCAAAAAATGTCATAAACTTCATCCATGTTGAACACGGTGATCAAATTCACAGACTTTGTAGTTTAAGGAGGCTAGTACGTATTATTATAAAATAAAAATGACAATATATTGTTCAAGTCCATGTATTTAACTTTATTGCATGTTGTATGTTCAAATAATAACACAGATTGAATAATATGTGGGGGAAAAGTATACGGGTGCCACAAATTTCATTATCTCGCTCAGTGTTGAACACTGTATTATAGTATTGGTTCGTTGTAGTATTAATCATCAGTATTCAATTTTGTGCCAATGTTTCCAGGGCCATGTCAAAAATGTTAGTAGTGCACTACTAAGGGTGTAAGTCATATTGTTTTGCTCCCTACATGGTACACTACATAGAGAACTATTATTTAGACCAGGTGTGTGTGTGTGGTACTGTTCTGACTGCCGTGCCTTGGGTGCAGCATGCTTGGTGGTGATGGTGGTGGTGGTGGTGGTGGTGTTGTGGGCCAGTTTGTTTTCTGATCCTCCTGTGGTTCTCCTCCAGGCTGCCGGCGGTTACGCTGCTGAACGGGAGCGTGGTGACGCCCGGGGAGAGGGAGGACGCCGAACGCTTCTTTGTCCGCTACTATGTCGAGTGTCCCGAGGACGAGCGCCCCAAAAGGTAATAGCCGTGCACACACACACACACACAGACACACACACATGCACAAATTAGATCATATTTGCATCGCATGCACTGTCAGTACAGAGACAGTGTTTACACTAGGAGAATGAAGTCTTCTCTTGGGTGCCAAACTTATGACCTCACACTGTTAGTGCTGCCATTCCATTCAAAAAGGGAAACTTGTATACTGATACATTCATTTCACACAGACCGGGATATTTCAAGTGTTTATTTCTTTTAATAATGATTATTATAACTGACAAGTAATGAAAACCCTCAGTAATTTTGAATATTGTGGAAAAGTTCAATATTGAAGACACCTGGTGCCACATTGCAATCAGCTAATTAACTCAAAACACCTGCAAAGGCCTGTAAATGGTCTCTGGACCATTGACACCTTGCACAAAGAGGGCAAGACACAAAAGGTCATTGCGAAAGAGGCTGGCTGTTCACAGAGCTCTTTCTCCAAGCACATTAATAGAGAGGTGAAGGGAAGGAAAAGATGTGGTAGAAAAAAGTATACAAACAATAGGGATAACCACACCCTGGAGAGGAGTGTAAAACAAAACCCATTCAGAAATGTGGGGGAGATTTACAAAGAGTGGACTGCACCTGGAGTCAGTGCTTTAAGAACCACCACGCACAGACATGTGCAAGACATGGGTTTCAGCTGTCCTTGTGTCAAGACACTCTAGAACAAGAGAGAGCATCAGGAGAGTCTCGTCTGGGCTGAAGACAAGGTTTGTGGTATATGAAATAATCCTGATATGTCACCAGATTAATTAAGCATCACAAACTTTGTTTATATTTTGATTTTGTGTTTTACCTTTTGCTTTTGGAGGAGAAACAATGCTTTACAGTGTTTCAAATTTAACTGCAGTACCAGTTTTGGCCACAATCGTACAGTGTAGTACCTTAAACTAAAATGTCATTGTAATAAATTAATAATGCAGACCCTACCAGTCCTTTTTTGCCAGAGAAACCCGTTATGTATACACAGCATGTATATACTGTAGGTATGTATGTATGCATGTACCTAAAGGTACCATCTGGAGGTTGGGGCTGCACCTCCCACACACCCACCCACCCAGCATAGAGACGCTCACGTCACACCAGTCACCGGTCTCTCAGTTTCCCCTCCAGGAGCCAGCCGATAGCATCTCTCATCCAACATGTCCTCTTCTTCCTGAATCCCCCTCTTGACATTATGTTGCCAGTCAGTAGCGTCAGCCAAACACCAGCTCGCTTCAACGCCTCTGACCTTATCCGCCATTTATGCGTGGCATTTTCCCGGGTGAGCTGCACCGCGGCCCGTCTTAATCACACTCCCTCCTCCCTCGGCCAATCTGATAGGAATTCTGCGGGGGTCCTGGCAGGTGTCGGAAAATGGATCACCCCACACCTTCTTTTTGCCCACCACATTCCACTTAACCTGGGAGAATCCGGGGGAGGGCTTTGCGGGGAAAGCGCAGAGTGGACTCCCCCGACTGGGGAATCTAACCTTTGGGAGACAATGTGGCTACTCTCTGCCTCCTCAAAGGCTCCTTTGTCTCAAAATACTCTGATCGGAAAACCGATACACAAGGTGGCAGGTTGAATTTTTTTTTTTTTTTTCTTTTTTTTTTTGTATTTTTATTTTCCCCTCACCATCTCTCTCCCCATCCAGTTTTCTTTTACTTAAAAGGGACTGAGGTGGCAGCACTTTTTTTTTCTCTCTCTCTCTCTTCATCTGCCTCCCTCTTTCTTTCTTGCCCCCTTCTGTGCTTTTCCCATTTTGGCCTTTAAGGGGATTAAAGAGCAACTCGTCATGTGTAACAAGAGCCTGTATACAACAGGCCCCAATGAATCGTTAGAGCAATTATTACACAGTCATTTCACAGAAGCAGGAGGGGGGGGTTCGTTGGTGGCTCATTTAATTTCAGGGAAAAGAACTGAATTGGGGTTGGGTTGGGGTAAGTGGGTGGTGGGGGTAAGTGGGTGGTGTGTGTGTGTGGGGGGGGGCTGTAAGCATGGCTTTAAACCAACCGCAGCGAGTGGTGTGGCCACTGATCTGTAAACACTCCAGGTAATGACGGGCTTTGCCACAAAACCCTGGCGTGTCTGTGCCAGAAGATGATTTTTCCTGTCAGTGAGTGACTGAGCGCGAGATCAAGTGATCTTGGCCCACTCACAAGTTCAAGTTCCCGCCTCCGCTTTCGAGGTGTGTTCCCCTTCATCTCCAAATGAATGGCTCCTTGTCCCTCTCAGTGTTTGTTGTTGTTGTCACTGTAGGCGTTTTGTTTGCTTGTTTGTGTGTGTTTCCCCCCTGTTGTATCACCCATCCCTCTTAGGACCCAATATTTAAAAAAGGAGCACAACCATTGGTCCTCTTGGAGACAGTGAGGCCGTCTGTGGTTTCCCCTCTTGACCCTGTGTGCCCACCGTTGTCCCCCCCACCCCACCCCTCCCTGTCCCCTGTCCCCCCTAAAGATCAGAGCTGGTCACAGCCTCTCACATTAAAGCCTCTGAGAGAGCAAAGATCTGACACAGGCCCGGGACACCCCAGTGCCTTTGAGTAACCGTAACCTTGGCCGGAGAGGGGGAGAGACAGAGCAGGAGAAAACGAGACTCCCTTTGAGAAACCTTAATCGCGTCGACATCGGTGTTTGGCTCAAACAGAGAGTGGTGGGGTGGGGGATTGTGGGTATTTAGAAAGATGGGTCAGTGTGGTGGTGTGTGGAAGGTGGTGTGTGTGTGTGTGTGGTGGGGGGGCCGGGATTGCAGATAGACGTGAACATGGAAGCTTGACCGCCTTTGAGAAACCGTAACCTCAGCCAGAGAAGAGAATGCAACTTTAAGAGGAGTCCTCAGGCCAGGGCTAGCTTTGAGTAACCGTAACCTTGGCTATCAGCGCTTTCGGCTTAAGACCCATAGTGTTCTCCCTCTGTCCTCATAAAATGGGGAATGGGGACTGGGGAATGCGGGGCTGGGCACGGCAGGGGAAACCAAAGGGCCGTGCCGCCCCAGAGCGGCACCGCAAACCGTGCAAAAGAAAAAGGGAAAAAAATAGCCAAAGCTTATCCAAGGTCCTTATTAAAACTTTACCGATAAGAGTTTGAAAAGAACTGAACAGGGAAAGGGGAACAATGTCAAAGGTAGTAATAACACAGCTTTAATCGGGGGCTATGCCGGTTCTCAGCGGGTCACGGATGGATGAGAGGGAGAGGTGTAGATTAGAGGTAGGGGGAAAACATGAGAGGGAGGGGTGGGGGAGATGGGGGCAGGTGAGGCACTGAAACGGAGAAAGGAGGTGGACCAGGGAGGCGGGAAACAAAAAAAAAAAAAAAAAAAACGGCAGCAGCAGCAGCAGCAGGTAGCGTGAATGAACAGAGAGGAAGAGGGGTTAGGAGAGCCGCAGAACTGTTGATGGCCTTTGAGTAACTGAAGCCTGGGCAACTGGTGTGGTGGGCATAAGCTGCCCTCTGAAGCAGAGCCGGGAAGAGGTGGTCCACCGAGGAGGGGGACGAGAGACGGAGGCGAGGGGAGGTGGCGGGTGGACAGGAGGAGTGGGGCGATAAGCGGAGGGCAGGGGGAAAGTGAGAGGGCCACATAGGGTGGGGGAGATAGCGGGCTGGCTCGTGTGGAGGAAACATGGATTCATTTAGAATTTAGAGTGCCCTGGGGGACGGGGAGGTTTGGGCAGGGAAAGCATGTCAGGTTGGTCCAGCAGCACGTCCTCCCTTGAGATGGGAGGAAATGTCCAGAAAAATGCAGGTGGTGTTAACACTGTACAATTCCGATTTAAGTTAAAGTGCTTTAAACAAGTTAGAAAAAGCTTTTAAAAATAAATATGACACAGATAAATTTGCCTAGACATTATTCTTCTTTCTGAAAAATAAAATCAAAATGGTAAATAAATTTAAGATGTGCAGTAAAACAAACCTGCAAGGTCCAGGGCTGCCAGTAGGGTGCACTACCTAGGATTTTTTTTTTTAATCAGCATTTTAAATATTTTCCACTTTAAAATGGCTGAGCAGGTTACTGCAATGTCCTGATTTGGCTTTTAAATTTTCAGATTCCTGCATCCTAATTACTACAACCTAATTGTTAACCCTTTTAATGTACATGTTAATGGATTCCCCCCCTCTCTCAAGAAAACATTTTGGACACAAAGAGCTACTTGTTGTATGTGGTATCACGCTATGTTCTTGCTCAAATGATTTTGTAGACATTCTGTACAGTGAGGCATTGAGTGTAATACAGCCTCTCTGCTATTGTCTGGTGTCATCTTAGATACTACTAATGACTGGGCGAGGAATCCAGGGCACCTGTGTTATCACTGCTAATGTGATTTAGCTGCGTTCAACAGTGCTAAGCGCACTAAATGAGAGCTTTGAGTGAAGCGGGTCTCGCGGACAGAATGGCACTTTGTACAGGCTAAATTCCCATGGCAGGGCAGTGAGCTTTAGGCACAAACCCAGGCCTGGGGCTTGCTTTGTGGGTAGACTTTTTGGGCAGGCAAGGGGAAATTGCTTTGATTGGCTCAGCTGTTACAGTAGCTCTCAAAGCAAAGTCTTTCTTCCAGATTTTATTTAATCGTTCCTGGGCCTTATCTCTCCCACAATCCCCCTGTGGGGGTGGGGGGGTGAAAGCTTTCTCACGGCAAAGGACTCGTTGTGCTTCACAACCATAGTCTTTCTCTCTCACCCTCCCTCCCTCCCTCCCTTGCACTCTCTTTCTCCCTCTCTACCACTCTCTCTCTCTCTGTCTCTCTCATTCACTCACGTAGCAAACCCTCAAGATACAGTTAGTCATACAGACATAATCAGACTCACTCACTCCAGATCCCCCCCCCTCTCATGCCCCCATTCTCACATAGGACACACTCTCACTTCTGAAAGCTCTTGCCTTTCGTTTCCTTGAAATCGTCCTTCCGTTTCAATGCTTGCCATCGAGAGACTTGGAATTGATGCATATGACTCAACAATCGGCCCAGTGCTTCCCGTAACAGATCAATGTCCGATATGCGTCATAGACAATGATGGCCACTCACTTGCGTGCCTCTGAGATCAGCCAGACTCAGCCCATTTCATTTGAAGGATTACTCTGCATGAGGGGGGGTGGGATCAATATGTTCACATTTTGTACAGATCATGTAACCCAAAGAGGGGGGGGCTGTTCTGGGTTTGCCCCAATTTTATTTTTTTTCAAGTTACATTCATTCACTTGTAAGTCGTTCTGGACAAAAGCCTCTGCCTAATGTAATGTAATAATACTGTCATTACTGCAAGACCTATATGATTTTTATATGATATGAAGAATTAAAGTGGCACCAGGTTCAAGTTGATAAAATGTTCATATTTCACATTAGCTACCCTCCGAGTATTGTAAAGTTTTTGTGAGGCATGTTATCGTGCAAAAAAAAAACCCTGCTCGACATCTTGTCTCTGGTCGTGTGCTCCAGGTACCACAGCCTGGTGGCCCACTACGGCCACCTGGAGCCCCTGGCGGATGTGGACCTGCGCCCTGAGATCAGCGTGCTGGTGGACATCCGCTGTGGGGAGCAGGTGGAGAGGCTGAGCCTGAAGCTGGAGCAGAACGTGGCTGAGCTGAAGAGGGCGCTCCGGCACATGGTGCAGCTGCCGAGCAACAAGATGCGCGTGTACCATGTTGCCGCGGGCATGGGGCCCCAGGAGCTGAAGCACGGAGGACGGGCCCTGCACTCGTACCAGATGCGGGACGGCGACGAGATTGTGGTGGTGCCCAAGGACCTGTGAGAGTTCCCAGAGAGGGAGGAGGGATGGGGGAGGGCACCAACATGCAACCTGCTGCTACAGCAAGTAAAGAGCACCCAGCCTGCCCCCTCTTCGACTCCCGAGGGGATGAGAAGTCCAAGACTTCCTTAATAGGAGGAGTTTCACCATCTTAGCCAAATACAGTGCTGCCCCCTCCACTCCAAAGCATCAACAATGGCCATGAAGTTCTTACCTCTGTGGTCTCTTACAGAGCAAAGAGAAGTAGGAAATGCTTTGCCATGTGTCATTGTGACAAAAAAAACAAAAAACAATTTTGGTTTTATTTCTGCTTTAACCTGTTCCTGTTACTCTGACGGTGTGTATGTATGTGTTTGCTGTATATGTGTGGTGGTCAGAGAGTGGGAATGTCTCAGGAACTGCTGCTGACATGAATATTTCACTCAGTGAGAAATTCACAAGATTTTGTTTGTTTTTTAAGAGTTCAAGACAGTTTAAGTGGTGTATTGACAGTATGTACTTTCACCTGACAGTATGTACTTCACTCACAGGACAAGCATGTACTGAATAACAAAGGGGTTTCAAAGGGATCAGTGTCTCAAAAGTGACTGAGCACATACCTCACGGCTGCCTGGAATCAGACTCTCAGAAAAGGGATAGGTGGACTTAGTGGCTTGAGGAGGGTGGTGGTGGTGGTGGTGGTGATGGTGAGGGGGAGATTGGCGGGGGCTGCCTGTTGAAGCTCTGGTTCCTTCTGGACCTCCAGCTCCTGCTTCTCCTATGAATACAGCAGCAGTAGCCGATGGTGGCCCAGCCCGTGGGTGGGTAGGCTGGTATGTGTGTGTTTGTGTTTGTGTGTTTGTGTGTGTGTGTGTGTGTCTGTGTGTGTGTGTGGAGGTGGTGGCCACAGACAGTGAACCCTAACTGGCGGGGGTAACCGCACACCGTCAGCCCTGTCAGGCTCACTTCCTCTGCGCTTGGATTACAGCGGGTTCACCCAACGGGCTGCAGCCCCCTATGGGTTCGCATGTCCCCCCTGTCTGAGCTGCAGCTCTCGTCCACGCGCCCAACACCTCCATTAGCATTGGTGTCGGCAGGCTGGCGGGACTCCATGTCACAGTGGTGAGCAGCTATTCAGCCCCACGATCGGCCAATCAGTGCCTCTGGAGCTACCGTCGCCACCACCCCATCCCACCCCACCCCACCCCACCCCACCTCGGCCTCGGCTTGCCATCAAGTCCACAGATGAGCCCCCCCCGCCCCCCCCACAACAATGCACCTGTGTTGATGTGTATCCAGTAGGCCTCTCCAGCGCCAAGAGCCCGTTTACAGAGGTCCAAAACAATAATTCCGTTCTCCTTGTCGTTTTCGTAGCGGGCATGTTATGAGTGCTACATTCACACAATGCTGGTATAAGCTGCAACTGTTGATGCTGTTGTGATCACAAAGATATGCTTGATTTTTTAATTTTATTTTATTTTTTATGCAATAGTTTTTATCTTAAACAACTGATATGCATTGTGTCAACAGTGATGTTTGATACAACTTCAGGTTCTATGCTCGAGGGCACAAAAACGACACAGAAGTTTGTAGAAGGTTAAAGACAACGCCTGCTTATTTTTAACCAGACTAGCCATGTTACTCATGGGTCAACCCTATCTGAATCAAAACTATTTAGAGGTTAAGACAATATTGCAAAAGTGCTGCTGTCAGTAGTTTTGGTGGTGAAAATGCATCTGAAGGATAATAGTAGACTCTTGTTGAGCGGTTTATTCTCAGTCCATGGCTCAGTGATCTTCCTGGACAAGTTAGCTCATAGTGAGTAGTTATCCTCCTTAAAGTAGAGGCCTGTGGCTTTGTTTTGCATGAGAATAGAGCCCAAGTGCTTCTATTAGCCAAGTCCTACTGCTTATTCTGAGTTAACTTTTGCAGATTTGTCACTGGTTTGTTTTCAGACACGTATTTGTCCTGTGATCAGAATTACATAATCATAGTCCACAATGTTTTGTTTCTTGTAAGCAAAACTGCTGACTGCACATTTAAAGGTAGGGTACGAGATGTATTTAAAACAATTTTTTTTTGTTATCTCTTGAAATGGTCTTTACATCCTGATACATGTGATCATATTAGATCATCTAATTAAAAAAATAACATCATCCATAGCAGTAACAGGACAGTAAACACAGTTTACAGTTTACTGTTAGAGTGCTGGCCTGCCTGTCTAGAGGTTGTCCTACATCACGATTCCTATTGTGTATACTCAGCCCTTAAGGATGAAAGAGAGGGAATTTTATACCAAGTATAATTGTGAAAACAGTGTTATGCATTGTAGCTTTTACATCATCTCGTCCCGTGCCTTTTACCACTTCGGGGAAACTTGTAAGAAAATCTGGCCCTGTCATCACAATCTAATGAGTTATATTTTTTTTTTAAAATCAGAACTGTCCTTGTTAATTTACATGTGACATTAGAATTTGTTTCTTGTTTAACATCATGGAATAGTATCCCCCCCAGTTGTCAAGCCAACAACATACTCCAGGCCAGCAGTGGCAGTAGAGAGCCACATAGACCATAAATCTGCAATAAATAAATCTCACTTTTGGTTTGCCAACTGAGGAGGGGAAATGTAACACTTTACTTCATTTCATGTTATGGTACACCAGTCATAAAACAAAGCTTTTTAAAATGGTAATTGGCCAAGGGTTTAACTTTTTATTTAGCCCATTTATTCTCTTTTTATGACTCATAATGAGGAAGACATGGTTTAAAATAGGCAGTGTGTGTTGCAAGCAGTTATTCCAACAGCCTTAGTGCCACCAGAGACTTCTATATTTAGCCCTTGTCACCAGTTATCACACAGCCTTTTTTCTCTCCCCATACTTGTCATTGACTGAGACTCCTACAGGGAATATTTTGAACCTTCTGGCTCATGTTACTTTTCGCTGTACCCCATTCAATCCCATGCTTCAATCCAAGTGAGTGCGTATATCAGCGTATCATGCTTATTTTTAGTTTTACAAACATTTAAATATTTGTAAATAAAAATAAATACGAAAAATAAGTAATCTGTTAAGTAAATGTGTTTTTAAGCTATTATCTTTAATAGGCAGGATCACACTGGCAAATATTGCGGCTCCAATACACATATATGTTCCTATATTATTTAGAAATAGGTTTTAAATCCTTACCTTTGAAAGAAATTTCAGTCAATGGGCAAGTGGGGGAAGGAAGTTATCTACTGTCCCAAGCAGTATTGTCATAGTTACAGGCCAGTGTCACCAATAGTACGTGGACTTGCATCTATTTACGGAAATCATGGACCATATTTTTCCTTAATATTGTGTGTCCTTTTCGTATTTAATTCCTCAAATGTGAAAACCAGCAGCCAGTCCATCTGAATTTACCAGAGTCATCCAACACACTGCATTCCAACACGCACCAGGTTTATCAATTTACACGTCAGACCTTTTTCTTTTAACACATGGCAGCTTCAGTTACTTTATGTGTCTGTATTGAGGCGTCTGATTCTTGGGGTATTTCCCCCCTTCCTTTCCCCCTTTTTTCCCAGCAGAAAGGGCCCTAATCTGGGGTCTGGTGTTATTCCGCTCCCCCTCCTCTCTGGTTTCAGTGCCCTGCCTATGCAACTCTACACCAGAACAGGGAGTGTGAACTGGGAGCTCCAGACCCATTAAGAGTCTCAGATTAGCCAGGAGAGGTGTGTGGGCATGCGTATTGTACATAGAAGGATGTAGGTTGAATTGGTGTGTGGCTACATAGATGTGTAAACCCCCTTGTTTTACATGCTGTCACAGTTTCATGTTAAAATGCTTTATTGTCTCGTATAGTGCAAAATCGGCAAACTTCAGGTCGCACATATTAGATAACCGATAGCTAAGAAAATAAGAGATTATGTAATTATAAAAGATATTCTATACAATAATGAAATATTTAATGTATTTAAAAAATAAATATTGAATTACACAAACAAATCAGTTGACACCGTTGTCACATAACTTTCACTTTCCTATCTCATCACTGCCTGTATTTTTCACACAATAAGGGGGACCTGTTTTATTTCTGGTCTGTTGTTTACTTCTGCCTTGCTTTTGGCTCATAACGGGCTCTGTATTGCTCTTTACTTTTGCATCAATACTGTTACATGGTCACCTGGCCTTTAAATACTTTTCTTTAAGAACATTACATTACTGGAAATGGAGAATGAGCTTATGAATACTTATTTTCTGTCCTTGTAGATGTTTTGAGATGGTATGTGGAAAGAGCACATTGACAGAATGGGATTTTAAAGTGATTTGTTTATTGTGTAGTTGCATTGTGTGATTTTTTTTTCCTCATCATGAGCAAAAATAAACAATATTCAACATTATTCTATGCCCAGTAATCATTATATGTAGCAATATTAAATGTGTATTACAAAAAAAACCCAATCACATCCAAATCTTGTAATGATACTCAGTGTGACACCCTCTAATTTTTCACCATGGCCTCCACGTGCCCACTGAGTTCAGGCTTCGGCGTAAAACTGCTCCCCCTGGCCGGCCCGCTTTGATTTGTTGTGGTGCTGGACGAGGGCCTCATCAGTGGGCCCAAGCACTGCATCATCCAACTGGAGCTCGTCCAGTGGCAGAATTTCCTGGCACTCCCCAGCGACTTGGCTGAAATAATAATCAGGCTTAATTGGTGTCACTGAGCCCCGAAGCTACTGAAAGAGCCTTTCCCTTCCTTCCACGCGCACAGGTGTGGGGCCCACGTGCCAGAATTGGCCACAGCACAAACATTCACACAGACACACACACACACACGCACAAAACAAACACTTCCACAATTGATTAGAAACAGGTCGACCAGACGGACGTTTAGCCCACCTTTGGGTGCTGGACGCTGGGACTGCAGGCAGCACAGAGGTGAGGGGGGGTTACCAAGTGAAGCGAGTAGGGGCTAATGGCTAATGCAAGGTCGCCAGAGGGTGGGTCGAAAGGGGCATGAGAGATGAGAGCCCCAGGTCAGTTAGGGTGTTTCTGAGAGGGTGATTTTTTTTTTTAAAGGTTCCTGTCCCATACCCAGAAATGGCTGGCCAGCAGGTAGCCTGATCTACCTTATGCACCATGAGCAAGTGCAGAGAGGGCTGAAGGAGGCCCATTGTGTGCCCATCAGAGAAGTCATTTTGGAGAAGGTTTGGGTTACTAGATGGGGTCTCCACATTCTGGTGGAGTGGAAAATGGAGGCGGCCAGGGCAAGGCCAACTTCTGGGCAAAAGGTATGGGGGCAAAGGGGGAGTGTAGCAGCAGCAGGATAGAAATGAAAGGATTGGATGACCCACCTAAGAACCTGTCCAGGATCTCATCTATGGAATCAATGCTGATGGACCTACCTGAACGTAGATGAGAGGTCCGTTTGTCTCATAAGTTTGAACCTTTTCCCACGCTGGGCCCTTGCCATTGACAAGCCATCCTTGTCCTGATTAACACAGAAGCAAGTGGGTCAATGCTGATCTGATAGGAAGCTTTCCCTCCACTGGGCCGCTGCCTGGCGCTCTGACAAAGGAAAACTAGAAGTTGCAATTGGCCGTGCATTGCATGGCTCCTATGCCATGTAGGTTCCTGGTCAAAGGTGTATCGGTTCATTGAAGAATGGGAGCTAGGGGAAACCAAAAAGCCAGACCATTGATTGCTGACCCAAAAGTACACAATGGAAATACTTTCCTTGGCAAATACTAGAGTGTAGTGTCGTTTTGTGTACTGTAGTGTGTGTGTGTGTGTGTGTGTGTGTGTGGAGACGAAAAGAAAAAGAAAGAAAAACCAAGAGTGGGGAGAGAATGGGTCAGAGAGGCCATGGCATAAGAGCCTTGATTCTACCTCCCTTTCCGAACCCATTACATGTTAGTGAGACGATTGCAATCACTCTCCATCCCACTACCGCTAAGGTAGTCCAACACATCATTTTAAGCCATCAC
Organism: Setipinna tenuifilis; assembly: GCA_030347295.1. Classification (NCBI taxonomy): domain Eukaryota; kingdom Metazoa; phylum Chordata; class Actinopteri; order Clupeiformes; family Engraulidae; genus Setipinna; species Setipinna tenuifilis. Next base: position 13,028,152 of record CM059272.1, read on the forward strand.
ATACAGCTCGGGATGATTTTTTGTGCCCTTCGCATCTGGGGCAGTGGTGCCGCTATGTGTGGATTAACACAACAAGGCGTCGGTGGGTGTAAAAGAATCCTCCACTGAGAGCCTCGTGGTAGTCACTGGAAGAATCCAGGGTCGGCCTTCTGTCCTGCAGCCTTTCACACGTCCTGCCCAGCCCCCGCTCTCTGGTTACCCCCACTGTCCACCTTGCAACAAAGCCACGTCTGACTCCCATCCCGCTCCCATCTTCTTCCCAGACCCCGATGGGCACGGATTCGCCTGTGATTTCCCCTGCTTGCGCGCAAATCTCTCCAGAGATCTATGGAAATGAGGGCCCACTGGGGCCGACCCCTGCGCTTTGGGTGCTGTTGCAAATGAGCCAGCTCTTAATTAGCGGGCGGAGACAAACGAAATGTGGGGGGGAAGTGTGTGTGCGCCCGCACACACACTTATGCACTCACAGAGTGTCCTAAGTGACTCATGTTAATGCTGTAACCTTACCCTAGACCAGCTTTTTTTAAACAAATAAAGCAGTTTTTTTCCCCTCCGTGTTTTCTATTGTAAATAAATGCCCCTGAGGTGGACTGCATTGCGTTCGCCTTGTCTGAAGGGAAGCTTTCGTCTCACAGAGCAAATCCTTTGGAGAGAGCTGCTATCGGGGGAACCGTGGGCCCGATCCAAGCGGCTGACATTTCCTTCAGAAATCCTCTTTGTTCAGACAGTTTTAGCCTCCATGCTCAGGAAAACAAGGTCTGGTTACTTTTTCTTTTTTTTTAACTTAACTTTCGCCTCCCCTCCCTCTGTCTGTTCTGTCTCTCCCTCTCTCTCTCACCCTCTCTCAGTCGTCTCCCTCTCCCCTTTTCCCTCTCATTTTTTTCCACTCTCGCTCTAAACACCTCTAGCCCCTCTCTCTGCCTGCCCACCACCACCACCACCACCACCACCCACCCCTCTCCTCCCCATCTACCTGTTCCCCAAAAGCTGATCTCAGATTAACTTTAACACTATCCCCGGTGAAAAAGGGAGCTAGCGCCTGCTGCGAGAAAGGCACCCTCCACTACTACACTAGCACAAGGGTTCCTAGAGCTCCCATCAGCCCCTCTCGCCATCAGGATCACTTTCTCCAGACTTCCCTGCTCATATCCAGTGGACGGCCGCCAGTGAGGATTGGTCAGATCTTGACGCTCCTGTTCTTGTTACTGTTAATCCTTGGAGCTGGAGCTGTGGCCGTTTTTTTTCTCTCCCCTCCCTTTGCTTGGGCGATCAGAGGCTGTGGTGTAGCTCCTTCCTTTTACTGCACCTGCTACCATCTCCTCAGCCTTTGCCTGTCACCCTTCGCTCGGTGGATGGTACCCAGGTGGATGGGACTCGGCTTTGCTTGCGCGGACGCCTGATGCCACAGGTGAGGTGCTGAACATCGGTCCTCTGACGCCAGGTGAGCCTCTCTCTCCCCTTACACACCTGTGCTGCATCTACTGTTACATCTTTGTTCTGTTTGTCATGTGTGGTGGTTACAAGTGCAGAAGTGGTCATAGTTTTTTAAACCAATCCTGACTGCAAGTGTTAAAATTTGATTTTACACCTCTGTGGAATGTAGCATCTAATATCAGGGTCTAAGATCTAGTTGTACTTTAACTGCTCCACATGTCATGTGTGTCAGAATGAACATAACTATGAATTATTTTTAAAAGTTCTTAGTCTACTACATAGAGCATAGTGCTTTATATTTACTGGGAAATGATTATGTTTATAAATAGAAAATATAGAAATGTCATGGCACTATTCATTCTAATGGGGCTATTAATTTCAAATCACATTTACTCCTGGAAGTCCAGAAATTGTTAGGTGAAAAGGCAAAAGGCCTCCTGAGAGATTTTTGAGTGTCCCTGAAAGTCCTGCCAAGTATCCTTCTGAATAAGAGATTCAGTGCTTTGTCCTGATTTTTATTCTAGTGAAACACATACATATACTGCCTGAATGTCAACTGAATTTGACCAAATAGATGTTTATGATATGAATACCAAACACTTCATAATAGAAATGTTGTACACATTATACTTATATTTCCATTGCTGCATGTGGTGTTGGAAACTGTTGGTGCTTCCACTGGAGCAGATTTAAATGCATATAGTTTGGCATTATGCCTATGCATTGCACTTGGATCTCATCATCACTTCAAACTGCTTTGGTAATGAGTCTTATGTCCCTAATACCTGAAGTGAAGAGCCCTGAACTCGTTGACCCTGACCCCACATTCTCCCTTGATTAACTATACCTACAGTTATGATGTAATGGGTCATAATTTAATAATGTAAATGCTAAGGCCCAGTTCTTTCTTATGACAAAGAATGATCAAAAGAGTAATTTACACAGATGAGTGGGTGATGACAGTTAAATGACTCATCCTAGCCATGTTAAATTAAACTGACACCTAAAGGCAGTTCACTGCAAATAAAGATAGTACTGATTAAATCTTCAATCTTATACACCATTGACCAGAAACACTGCATGGCTGTTTTTGCCCTTAAAAGGCTACTAGGGTACCTAAAAGGGTAATATACTCCTTATGCACCTTATCTTGCTGAACAGGATTCTGATTTATGGTAAATATCCATCACACAAAGTCCTTTTGTGTTCTTAAATGTACAATAAGGGGAAAAAAAAGATAAGGAGCGTGTTACTTTCAGAAACTATACTGCTTTTCTTTCTTATATAGCATTATTTACTAAATCTAAGAATTGTTGGGTCTTCAATGGTAATAAAATCAATGAGCCTATTAGGACATATATGCACTTTCATAATGTTTCCTAAATCACAAGGACTTAGGGAAGGACTGACCAGCACTCTGCATAACTGCAGCTGACTTCTGCAGGTGTTAGACCACCCCAACTCCCCTGTGGTTGACTGAAACACAACCCAAAGGAAAGGTACGGATCAGTCGCCCTGCCCAGAAAGGTTACTTGATAAATAAAAGCATCTACTCTCAAGTTTGCCAATGACTCAAATATTTTCTGCCGACCCCCCATACAGAGGTAAACATTCCCTCCCACTCTTCTCCCCCTGAAGGGAGTAAGCGTGAGAATGTAAACCCTGTTCGCAAAACAGCTGGCAGAGCCAGCGTGTCGCTGACTCTTGGCTGCAGGGTCATGGCTGGGACCCTGGCAAGGCCACTCCAAGGCAGCTCAATTAAGACCATTAGCTCCTTCTGTTTACGCCTCTCTCAGTGGCCAACAAGACATGGCACACAAACAGACACAGTAATGGACTCCCGGCTGGTCTCTCAGAGAGACGCCAGAGTGGAGCGAGACATAGGCGTTGGGGTGCCTGGCAGGGAGTGGGCCCGGGCCTGCCTCTCTCTGCGGTCCACTCAGACGGGAGCGCTGGAGAACGTGATCCCTCACACATTGTTCCCTAAAGCATAATGGGACCTTTTCAGGGCTTGGCCAACAGGCCTAACATGGCGGGGGGAGAGCGAGGGGGAGCAAGCGCCCCAGGGGAAACTTGGGAGACTGCTCTTAAAAATGGGGAAGATTAGGAGTCATTGGCCCAATGGCTTTCACCCTCTTTGCTCCTGCTCATTTTTTTTCTGCCCTCCACACTATCGATGATGTACTTACCTTTTCTGTTAACCTCTATGGGCCTAAGAGACAGCACTGGTGCCCCTGATGCACCTGTCTCATGGATAATGCATAGTTTAGAAAAAGACAGCTAGATCGACAATCATTTAAAATCCCAAGTAATTTAAAACAACCTTTGTCTTGTGATAATATTTGTAACACTTTGGTTTAACCTGAATGAACAAGCAGCTTACAATGACAAAAAATATCATGACTCATGGAATCAGATGCAACAGACGGATCTTTGTTGCCAGCTCCGTGTTGCCAAGTGCAGAATATCCAAGCTCACTGTTCCTTCCAAGAGAAAGTTTGGAAGTAAAAATAAACTCAGCAGTTTGTTTCAGGGCACAGTCGCATATCTGTATTAATGAACTAATTGTTTTCTGACCACAACAAATAACCCTCTTCAGGAAACACCGTTGGCTTTATTCAAATGAACATATTTGTGGTAAGGCACCATGGACATCTTCAGAAGTCAAATGCAATTTCTGACACACTAAACAGGCTTTTTTCTCCACAGGTGTTTTTAGGATGGTCAGAGCAGGTACTTCACTCGTTCTGCTCCAGCTCTTCAGCATCTTCGCTCCTGGAGGAGGTGAGAGCCCCAGTTACTCCCATGCTGCTGAGTTACTCCCATGCTGCACAAGGTTTTCTTTCCTTGTCTGTGACTGGGCAATTATAACGCAATCAGCAGAGCTGTGTAGCTCCCATTTGAAGGACCACAGCAAATGGAATCCAGCCATTATTAAGTTATCTGTTAGATCATCAAGCCATCATTGAAAATAACAAGGCCTTGTTAAAGACGAACAAGTTAAGTCCCAAACCTCTATTTTGTAACAAACTGAGTCCCCTGTCTCCTGTTTCAGGTTAGTCTGACACTGCAATGATTTTAACAGATAAAAGTCACTCCTGAATATGTATCAGGTGACAGGCCAGCCAGACTTTTGTGACCAGGTTATGGGCAGTGGTCCTCTGCTCTGGGCGACAATGCTGTTACTCTTCAGTAATGCTTTCTGATCCATCCCCCCTCCAGCTTTTTCTCAGGATATCCTCTACCCCTTTGGACCGGCCCATAGGGATTTAGAGACCCCAAAGATGGACGATGGCAGCTCCCCAGAAATTCCCCTGGCCATCCCTTTCGTCTTTTTCACCACTTCCTACCGCTCTCTCTATGTAAGTACATCTTGTCTTTATTTGTTTGTCTGCCACAGTCTGACTTATGGAAATGTAGAGCACTAGAGACAATACGTAACTAGAGACAAACCATCCATTTGTCTTTCCATTCAGGCTCCAGCCATCTGTTCATGTATCTACTCTATCTCATCCACCCACAGGTGAACAACAATGGAGTGATCTCCTTTGGCGTGCAAGTGAGCCAGTTCACCCCTGAAGCTTTCCCCCTTAGCGACAGTCGGTCCTTCATTGCACCTCTATGGGCTGACGTACACAATGGCATCCGTGGTGATGTGTACTACCGAGAGAGCCAGGAACCAGAAATCCTGGAAAGAGCCACTCAAGATGCCCGCAAGTTTTTCAGAAACATGGGTTCCTTTAGGGCAAGCTGGGTCTTCATTGCAACCTGGCATCAGGTCACATTTTATGGAGGCAGCCAGACCACACCGGTAAAGCTGGCTCTTTGTTTGTAAAAAAAACAAGTAGACCATAATCTATAAAACAATAGGTAACTGACCATGAGTTTGACACACTGTGATACACACTGTCAGAGGATTACATTAAAAGTTAATAGAGATCACTCCTACCTTTGTGTGCAGGTAAATACATTTCAGTGCGTCCTCGTTTCTGATGGGACAGTGTTCCTTACCATGTTCAACTACGGAGACATTGCCTGGAGTACTGGCACAGCCAGTGGAGGGGATCCCCTTACAGGCCTGGGTGGAACCACAGCACAGGTAAGTGAACCCTGACACCCAAGACACACCAGGCATCTACTCTAGCTTCTCTCCTCAGCATCAGGCTCTCATATCCCAGATTCCCCTCTCCAGTCAGGTTTTAATGGCGGAGATGTGAGTCACTTCTTTAACCTCCCCGGGTCTCGTTCCAACGAAGTTGTGAACATCGAACAAAACACCAATGTCAACCAGCCAGGGCGATGGATCTTCCGGATTGACACGGACCAGATAGATCCAGCCAATGGGTGCAGCTATAATGGTAATAGTGCACACAGTGATCATGCTTCACATTTAACTTATTCATCCTGTGATATTTGTGTTAAAAATTGACTTCTCCTGCAGCTGTTAGTTGATGTCAGGCCTCACTATTTTAGTTTACTTTGATTAAAAATAGTTTCTAATATTATGCAAGGTTCTGTGAAGTCTTTATCACACTGAAAAGACTACTACATTGTCAAAACTCATGTTGTATAAAGTGTCCTCAACCCACTTCCTGTCTCTGCCTCGTCTAGGTCGTTTCTACAGGCGGGGAGAGGTGTTTTGGCTGTCGGACCAGTGCTCCCAGCGCTGCCGCTGTTTGGACATGGACAACGAGGTCTTCTGCCAGGAGGCTCCATGCGGACAGTTGGAGACCTGCGATCAGATGGATGGTGCCTACTACTGCCAGCCCACGCGCACCAGCACCTGTGTTGTGTTCGGCGACCCCCACTACCACACCTTCGACGGATTCCTGTACCACTTCCAGGGCACTTGCTCCTACCTACTGGCACGGCCCTGCTGGGAGACCCCCGGGCTGCCCTACTTCAGCGTGGAGGCCAAGAATGAAAACAGGGGATCGGCCTCAGTGTCTTGGCTTCGAGATGTCACTGTGGACGTTTACGGCCATCGGATAAATCTGCCAAAGGGCACCCTTGGAACAGTTCAGGTATAGTTGTTTCCTTCTGGCTTGCACTTCCATAACAGGAAAGAGCTGTGTGTTTTGTTAAATATTAATCCTAGAAACATATTTGGGGTATACTTCTAAGATCAGCAGAAATATACAGTTACGTATTCCTTCATGCAAGGTAAATGTAACAATCTGTATATCCATACATTTAATTCCTAAACAGACTGTATACTATAAAATCAGCATACATAATGTCAGTAGAAGGAAGTGATCAATGCTTCTGCATTTATAAAACATTTTCATAGGTGCTGAATATGTACATTAAAAATCTTTGTATGGCAAATTCTAAATGATTTAGGTGGATGGTCTGATGAGGACACTGCCAGTGCAGCTTCAGCTCGGAGCCGTCCGAGTGTATCAGTCGGGCGTAGCTGTTGCCCTGGAGACTGACTTCGGCCTCCTGGTGACATATGACGGGCAGCACTACGCCTCCATCTCACTCCCGAGCCCATACTTCAACAACACCTGTGGCCTGTGTGGCAACTACAACGACGACCCTGCTGATGACCCTGTGCTGCCCGATGGCTCGCTGGCAGAGAGTGTGGTCGAGCTGGGCGGCAGTTGGCGAGCGGAGGACTTTGACTGGCGGTGCACAGACGGCTGTGCCCACAACTGCAGCGTGTGTGACCCGGTCACAGAGGCTTTCTATTTCCGGCCGGATTACTGCGGCCTCATCAACAAGACAGACGGGCCCTTCCGAGACTGCCGTGCTGTGGTGGACCCCACCGCGTTTGTCTACAGCTGTGTGTATGACATGTGTAGCAACAGAGACAACATCACAACGCTGTGCCAGGCTATACAAGCATACGCTCTCGCTTGCCAGGCACTCGGAGTCACCATTCGTCCCTGGAGATCACGCACATTTTGTGGTAGGGCTCCAATAAAGGCATCTAATGTACATGTCCACAAACACATCCAAAGCATACAGTTAAACCAGTTAAAAAAAGTCACCATCCCACCACCTTGCTGTCTGATGCAATACTGACTCATTCCACTTGCCACAACTGTTTGCAAACTTACAATTCTTAAACATTCTTGATTTTCCATACTGCCGTACAATGCTGATCATTTTTTTTCTTCTGTTTTCTTGTAACTTGGTGTCGACTCCAGCCTTGACCTGTCCGGACTTTAGCCACTATGAGGTGTGCACCACTGCCTGCCCGGCCTCCTGCTCTGAGCTGACCTCCCACCTGCACTGTACCCACCCCTGCACAGAAGGCTGCCAGTGCAACCCAGGCTACGTGCTGAGTGGCAGCCGCTGCGTCCGCAGGGAGGATTGTGGCTGTGAGCAGGACGGCCTCTATTACCCCCTCAACGAGACCTTCTGGGCGGGAGAGGCCAGCGAGTATGGAGAGGGCGAGTGTTCCCAGCGATGTGTGTGTGGACCAGATGGCGAGGTGTCCTGCTTCAACGACTCGTGTGGGGAGGGGGAAGTGTGCATAGCCGAGATTGGGCAGCTGGGCTGCTACCCTCGACGCGAGGGTGTCTGCTTCCTGTCTCAAACGCAGGTCCAGGCCACATTTGATGGAACTGCACTGCCAATCCCTGACGAGAGCTCCTTCTACCTGGTGAAGCCCTGTGGGGTCATGCCAGTCAATGTGTCCGCAGTGGAGGTGAAGATGGGCAGGAAGCTGGTTAATAAAGGCCCAAACTGGATGCGGCCTGTAGTAGTCAGGGTAGCTCACCTGGAGGTTCAGATTGGTGGATCTGACTTTGACTCTGCAAAGGTGTGTAAGGGTGTTTAAGCACTCAGGTGAAATCCTCATATCTTGTCAACAGATGTATATACTTTTGTATGTCGTATGTATGTATATGCTTGAACTCTGCATCTCAAAGAAATGACACTGTCTTGCTGCATGGATTAATTACAAGTCTTCAGCAAATGTATGGGTGATATCATTTTAAAGGTAATTTTTAAAGTTGCTGAATGTCTGTTTCCTTTACAGCTGAATGGAGAGCCTGTGGTTCTGCCTTTCGTCCATCCAGTGGAGATGCTGACGATATACAAGATGGGAAATGTCAGCGTTGTCGAGTGGAGTGGCCTGGTTAAGGTTCGCTACTCACGTCAGGGCCATCTCAACGTCTCCCTCTCCACTATCTTCTACAATGCCACCTGTGGCATGTGTGGCTTCTTCAACGCTGACCCCACCGATGACCTTCGCCTGCCGAACGGCCGACAACCAGAGACAACTGAGCTGTTTGTGGAGGGTTGGAGGGCTATTGCCGACGACCTGACGTGTAACGGGGACTGCGAGGATCTGTATCGAATGTGTACGGATTTGCGTCTCTACCAGAGCCCTTGGCTCTGCGGCAACATCAACGACCCGGGCAACAGCTCCTTCCTGGCATGCCACATGTCTGTCAATCCCTCGCCATTCTTCAGGAACTGCCTCTACAACATGTGTGTGAAAGAGGGCAACCGCTCGGCTCTGTGCAACTCCCTGCAGGCCTACGCCTCAGCCTGCCAGGACGCACAGATCAGTTTAGGAGCCTGGAGAACTGCCACCAATTGTCGTAAGCCTATTTAGTGTACCTTATGCGTGTTTATGTTTCTGAACTTCCGCTGCCCCAGTCACTGACCTCTTAATAACAATTTAGGGATGGTTTCCAGATATGCATTAAGCCTAATCCTAGCCTAAGAGCTTTTTTTGTGCACAAAAATCTTCACTGAAGTTCTCCTCAGTCCAAGACTTAACCTAATCCATGACTGGGAAACTGGCCCACACTGTTTTGAAGTGTAAAACTTCTTGCCTTGGGCAGTCCAGGCTAGCAAGGCATGTTGAAACCTTTTTTCTAACTGGCATAACTGTAATGATAGTACATGCATGAATGCACATCTCTCTATGACCAGAAATACATGGAGGAGTATGATCAGTGTCTTACCATCATATCCCTCCCTCTCCCTCACAGCTTTGCCATGCCCCGAGAACAGCCACTTTGAGGAGTGCGCCACTGCCTGCCCCCTGACCTGCAGCAACCTGGATGAGCCAGAAGAGCGGTGCCCGTTCCCCTGCTCCGAGGGCTGCCAATGCGAGGAGGGCTATGCCCTGCGGGACGGCCAGTGCGTGCTGCGGAGCGACTGTGGCTGCGTGTACATGGGCCGTCAGCTGGCCACCAACGAGACCTTCTGGACTGACTGGGAGTGCCAGGAGCGCTGCTTCTGCAACGGCACGGACAACAGTGTCTACTGCCAGTTTGCCCCCTGCGACTCCGAGGAGTACTGCCAGGAGGACGAGGGCCTGTACTTCTGTCAGCCGCGCACTGAGGCAATGTGTGTGGTCGCCGGCTACAGCCGTTTCCTGCCCTTCAATGGCATCCCTTTCGATCTGCAGAGCAGCTGTTCTCTGATGCTGGCCACGACACAGTGTGGGGAGGAGGATGAGGATGATGATGATAACGGATTTGGGATGGGGTATGTGACTGACATGAGGACCGACAATGAGGACAATGGGGATGGACATGTAAATGTAAACACAAACGCATACGATGGGCCACTTGGAGTTATCATCACCCGCCTCAGAGGGTTGCCGCAATTTAAAATGTTTGTCCGAAATGAGGAGCGGGACACGTCACAGTCCATCTGGGCCAGGGGCTTTGTCCTGGAGGTGTATGGCTATGAGATCGAAGTATTACGCAGTTACAAGCACAGCGTCACAGTGAGTAGAACATAATAGGAAAATAGCAGTGATGGGCAACATTTCAGAGGCTACAATCCAATATCATGTATTTCTTCCAGCCATCCAGTAAATCAGTTGATTGTAAATAGTACAACTGTTACTTAGTTAAGGGTTGTGTTAAGTGTAACTTAGTTAAAAACTGCACACGTAAAACTAGGTGGTTTCAAATAAATGATACTGGATTGTAGCTTCTGGAGCCAGGATGCCACAAGTTGAAAAACAGCATATGGCTATTATAGATTACAAAAAATACAGAATGGATGTGGAAAGGAGGAACAGTACCCACACTGTTTTAAGATATTTTCAATTTGAATTCACCAGTTATGTAATATAAAATAATACACAGAGGTTGTTCAAAACTTTATAGGCATCATGACAGGAAGATATTTTAATCAAGCCTAAAGACCTGAGAAGGTGAGAGAGCAGCTTACTTTGATGCCATGTGGGGTATTGTGTTTCAGTCAGCATCTGTTAGCGTGCTGGACATGCCTCAGAGAATTACCTGTCTGAGTGGCATTTGGAATGGCTTCACACCACCCCTCAGAGATCTAACAGAATCTGTAGATTAAAAAGTAACAGGCGGAGACGAAATGAAATGATGAAAATGTGACATGTCCTTGTGATTCTCTATCCACACAGGTGAATAATGAGCGTCTATATCTGCCACTGAAACTCGGTCCCAGCAAGGTCAACGTCTACACTCTCGGCCTCAAGCTTATAGTCGAGACAGATTTTGGTCTCAAGGTAGCCTTTGACTGGAACACCCACATTGTGCTGTCCCTGCCTCGTAGCCTCTATAACGCCACCTGTGGCCTCTGCCAAGGAGTGCCCCTGTCTGGCCCTTCTACCACCGTCACCGAATGGGCCATGACGTGGGCGAAGCGTGAAACGTTCTGTCCAGGTGGGCTGTGGCGACTCCTGTCCTCGCTGCGGGAACGCCGAGAGGGCTGCCGACGGCCCCGTGTCCGTGGTCGACATCGCCGGCAACATTGAAACCGACCCTGGCAACCCTGGCAACCGCTTCCATTTTTCAGAGGGACTGTATGGGCCGTATGTGGAGCCAGAGGCGGTGAGGCTGTGCGGGCTGCTGGTTGACCGAACCGGCGCATTTGCACGCTGCCACAGCATGGTGCCGCCCGTTTACTTCTACCAGAGCTGCCTGCAGGACACCTGTCTGGACCAGGGGGCGCGGGAGACCATCTGCAACTGGCTCCAGATCTACGCCAGCACCTGCCAGACACAGGGGGTGCCCATCACTGGCTGGAGAAGCCCCACACCTTGCTGTAAGACACCACAACAACATTGTGTATGTGTGTATGTGTGCATGTCAGTGGAGAAGGTTTTTAAATGGCTGTATATGTTATATAATCTTACCAACCTCATTATTAACATACAGCACATTTATATTATGACACATAGATGTATTTGTTTAAGTTCTTGTGTTTGCGTCTGTCTGTGGTGTTGATTTTCATGCTCATTCTTTTGATTTTACGTGCAGTATATTGCTATGTCTCATATAGACCATGTTTACAAAGCATCCTCTAACAGATCTGAATGTTACAAACCAACTGACTCACTCATCATTGACCAAAGCCTCCCTTTCCTTTTTTTCTCAGCTGTGACATGCCCACCAAACAGTCACTATTCCAGCTGTATGATGGTGTGCCAACCACAGTGCGCCCCGGCCCGTGGTCAGCGTGACTGCAACCAGTACTGCGTGGAGGGCTGCCAGTGCGATCAAGGATATGTGCTCAATGGCAAAAGCTGCATCCTCAGTCAGAACTGTGGCTGCTACACTGATGGCAAATACTATGAGGTGGGTTACTATAACAATACTGATAAGAGCACAGAGGAGCAGTTCAACTTGGATGGTGGCAGTGGCAGGAATCAAGGGAATAATACCCTGCCAGTTTTTCGTAGAGATAAAAACTTTTGGAATTTATCAAGGCAATCCAGTAAGGACTGGATGTGAGAGGATCAACCGCCTCAGGATTCTTATCCAGCCTGTTTGGGTTTCTCTTTGTACAATAGCTATATTACATGGTTCAAGTCACCTGTGCTTAGGTCAATTTTGATACTCGTTGCATTTACACAGTATCAGCAAAAGTATCAAAGGCAATAACAGAACATTTGTTTTCTTTCTTTGTGATAGCCAAAGCAACTGTTCTGGAATGGCGACTGTACCAAGCGTTGCCAGTGCATTGGCAGGAACCTGATTCAGTGCAACCCACGCCGCTGCAAGGCTGAGGAAGAGTGCGGTCTGCGCAACGGCGTGAGGGGCTGCTTTGCCCGTCGCACCCAGCACTGTGTCGCCTCAGGCGGTGGAGTGTTCCGGACCTTCGATGGCGCCTCTTTGCGTCTGCCCGCCTCCTGTTCCTTCGTCCTGTCCACCATCTGCCACAAGCTGCCAGAGCTCTCCTTCCAGCTCATCGCCAACTTCGACAAGTGGAGCACACCAAACCTCACCACCATCTCTCATGCCTACCTGTACATCAACGAGGAGAACATCCTCATCTCTGGGAGCACTGTCAAGGTCTTAAAACTCTTCCTAAACAATGCAGAGTAACTTCCTATGTTTCCAACTACAGACATGACCATTTCATTTAATGGTTTTCATTAATATGATCTGTTGATAACGCTACTATGAATCACAGACCCACACTTCAGCCTGAAATCCATGTCCTGTTTCCAATGTCCTCCCTTTCAGGTAAATGGCACGCCTGTGACAGTACCCTTTGTCACTGGCCTGATGACACGTGTGTCCACCTCAGAGGGCTTCCTGGTCATCGATACGCCGCAGGACATCCAGGTGAGGTACAACCGCTTCAACACCCTCAGCATTACCATGGGTCCCCGGCTGCAGAACAAAGTGTGCGGCCTGTGTGGGAACTTCAATGGCGACCCCACCGATGACTACATCACCTCCCGTGGCAAGCCAGCCATGAGCTCCCTGGAGCTCGCACAGAGCTGGAAGACCAACGGCATGCAAAACAGGTGTGTGTTTATGTGTGTGTCTGTGTGTTTGGCTTTATAATGTGTGAATATGTTGGGTGAATACATGGGTGGATATTTTGTGTTTCCTTGAAGGCATTGTATATGTAGCTCTGTAAAACTGTTAGCTGTATTCTGTCGGTTACATACTGTATGCTCTGATAGATGGACCTATGAACTTAAAACTGTATGGTACCTGTGTCTCCTTTTATGCCCCTCCTGTTTGTAGCTGTGATGAGACCCAGTATGTGGCTCTGGCTCAGTCCTGCGATAACACAGCCGTGGCTGCGCTCCAGGCCGAGGACAGCTGCCTCAAGCTCACTGAGATGAAGGGCTTCTTCCAGCCCTGCCACGGCTTGCTGGACCCCAGGCCCTTCTACCTGTCCTGCTACCTGGATGGCTGCTACAACCACCACAAGGCCCAAGTGTGTGGCTCCATGGCCGCGTACGCTGAGGCTTGCCGCTCCTTCGGCACACTCACAACCAAGTGGATCACCCAGGAGAACTGCTGTAAGGGGATGGCACCACATGCCAATCATATTAATGATAGCAGTTGTTTAGGATGACATTTCCAATTAATACATGTATATATACATATATAGTTTTGATGCTCTGCACTGGTAAGACCACATATATGTTTTTTAAGATTGTTTTTTCAATTTGTGCATTTATTGAATGATCTCTCTGCAGGTGCTGTACCATACAAAACTATTAAACGCACTAATCAACCACAATAACTAGCTTGTTACTTCATTAGCATAAACGCAATGTGGTTTTTATAAGAGTAGCTTAGCCAACATTGCAGCTCACAGTTTATTCTGCTAACCTAGATACACTGATAGGTTCATACGCAATTTGTGCCAACCACAAGTTAATAATCTCACCCTGAAAAGACTGAACTGTTTACAGACAACTATAAACCAGCCAGTAGAAGTTTATGTGCAACAAGATTATGCTTATAAATTGTCTAAAACTTTACCTTACCATCAAACTAGCTAGCCTTAGTGCAAGTAGTGCAATTCGGTGCTTTCTGACATTACTAACCAAGCGTTATACATAGTATAAAATAGACAGCAAAACGGTTGTCTTGCCAAGCAAGTAACAAACATTAGACTATTTACCCATTTAAGTGTCCTTCCTGTCTCCAGCTGGTTTTGGGCAAGCCGTTCTGTAACAGTAACTGTCCTCTTTCCCTGCTTCAATATTGAACATGTCTTCAGAAGTTAATGCACGAGACTCGTGTAACCTTTAGAAGTCATGCTTGCTAGGTACCAATGCATTAATGCTATTGTACAAATTTAGCCAAATATGGCAAACAATGGCTACACATACATTACATATGGTGGCCAAGGGCCAAGTTGAATTTGTATTTATTTAGTGCTAGGGTTTCAGGGATTTTAAGTAGCCTACTTATTTGTATACAAGTCCAATTGCTCAGGCCAATGCTACTAACCCAACTTTGTCTGTAAATGGTAATAAAATGCATTAATTTTAATGATCATCTATACATGTAAAATTCAAAAAGGTAATTAATAGAAGTTTTGAATTTACCTGTAATTCCCTGATCTGTTGAGGCATAAACACTTTAAAAGCATACAATACTTCAGTAAGGCAGGCCTTAAATATGCATGTGTGTATTCAGGTAATGTCATGTCTGCCACTTGTTTCCTCACTGGTGTATTTGTGAAGACAGCTAACGCTGTGACTGGACCTGTCTTTAGCAGAATGGATCTATGACCCCTGTGCCGGAGAGATCTGCACAAACAACACATGTGAGCAGGACAATGGCGGAGACCTGTGTGGGTGCCCTGAGCTGCCCAGTAGTGAGATAGGTAAGACAGCCAAGGGTTATGACTGGTGATTGGGGTTACCATTTGTTGGGAGAAGAAGCTTGAATGGATGTTTTAGGCTTTTCTCCCACATCAAAATATATCAATCCTACGCCTAAACGCTATTGTTTTGAAAATACATACTTCTTTTATTTCCTTATCACTTATTCAAACCATTGTATCATTTGGAAATTAGGGGTAAGCTTACACTGTATCCCTGTTAAAACAGAAAGTTCATCAAATGAGTTTAGGAAGACACAGAATGGTTCTTAAATGGGAGAAGGACTAAGTCAATACCAAGGAAAATGGGATCCTCAGCTAGGATTCATTACATGTGGTTCATACAGCACTTGGTGGATATTCAAGACTTTATTGCCAACTGGTTACAAACTATTTTGCCAAATTGTCTCACAGAAATGTCTTATTACTTTGAAAGTTATTCAAAAACAAGATGTGTCAGGCAAAATAACACAAGGTCTTGAGCAACTCCCACCATGTAAATATCTCCATCAGTATTCTATTTAAGCTAAAGTAGGATAGTGCATGCAGTTAACTGACACTTTTACTGGCCTGTGGATAGGAGAGGATGATATTCTTCAGGCAGAGGTGACGTGTAAACATGCGCGGATGGAGGTCTCCATATCCAAGTGCAGGCTCTTCCAGCTGGGCTTTGAGAGGGAAGATGTGCGAATCAACGACCAGCACTGCCCTGCCATAGAGGGGGAGGACTTCATCTCCTTCCACATCAACAACACCAAAGGCCACTGTGGCTCTATTGTGCAGGTGAGGCTCCTAATCTCTCTTTGGACTTTACCTATCACCAGCAGTGTTGCCAGAAAGTTTGGGCCTGTAAAAGAATACAACTTTGGGCCCTGTTATAATTAATTATAATATTAATAGTGTCGTCAAAAAGAGCCCCCCTGACAATGCTGGGGCCTTAGAATCATCGCAACTCAACTTCAGTTACAGTTCCTGCCTATCACATTTTCAGGTGTTTTTGGAAGTCACAATGAAAATTGTAATAGAGAAGATATGAAACACTAAAATGCATCATTGCCTCTAATAACAATGTGTTTATGGGATAAACTGTATAGCAAATAATTGTTTACGTTTCAAACAGTCCAACGGAACCCATATCATGTACAAGAACACTGTTTGGATCGAGAGTGTGAATAACACTGGCAACATTGTGACACGTGACAAAACAATCAATGTGGAGTTTTCCTGTGCCTATGAACTGGACATCAAGATCTCCTTGGAGACGGTGCTAAGGCCCATGCTAAGGTTAGAAGATATTTTGGATTTGGGGGGTTGTTTAGATTGAGTTTTTTTTAAGGGAAGGATAAATATGTTGACATTTCATAAAGTCATGTTAATTTCAATTTTCACAACCATTAAAATGAACAATGCTGTGAAACTTTTAACTGTGTTACCAATGAATGGTCCCATGGCAACCAGAAAAAAATCAGTTGTGTTGCTATTTTTATTTTATATTAATGCTCATGGAAACCCAAGCTCTCTCTCTCTGAATACACCATCTGTGATCACCCACAGCATTTGTTTGTCACATTTCTAATGACTGTGGTCTAGTGCCCAGCAAATAAATATTCTAGTTGTGCAGACTACAGATGGTGACTGTAACATGGCCAGTGTATATTTTGCCTGTAATAATAAATCTGTGCTAACAAACCTTCATGCCAAACATTGGCAGAGTTTTTTTTACAAATTGCCATCAGTCACTGCCACTAAGTTTTTTTTTTTTTAAGATTTAATTTGTTGAACTGTCACTCACATTTTACAGTGTCATAAACCTCACCCTGCCCACTCAAGAGGGGAATTTCATTGCCAAAATGGCTCTTTATAAGAACTCATCCTACCGCCAGCCTTACCGAGAGGGAGAAGTCGTGCTCAGCACACGAGACATTCTGTACGTTGGTGTGTTTGTGGAGGGGGCAGATGCACGACAGCTCATCCTCATCGTGAACATGTGTTGGGCCACCCCCTCTCGCCACAGCACTGACAGACTGCGCTACATCATCATAGAGCGAGGGTAACACTATGCAACCACCATTGCCTTTGGCACTGAAACTGTAAACTATGCATTTTGTCATCCATAATACAACATACGGATAAATTGAACATAAAGCATGTCTGCAGAGGCATAGCATGACAATGTACTGGTGATTGAAGCCCTCTTGCTTGATGTTTACATGCCCCTTCATGTCACTCTTGTTTTAGCTGCCTCTGTTATTAATACTGTGAACATGCCAGCCATGACTTATTATATTACTTACCTTATTTATTTATTAGAGACTATGTACAATTAAACATTAATATCATCATTTAATACACTGTACAAGATATTGCCTACATCTGCAATTGCCTACATCTGATTTCATACAACATCACTACACATGAATTGAACATAAAGCATGTCGTTGGTTTTGTTTCAGCTGTCCTAACGTTAAGGACAACACCATCGGCATGGCTGAGAATGGTGTTTCTCTTACCTGCCGTTTTCATGTTACTGTATTCAAGTTCATTGGTGACTACGATGAGGTCCATCTCCACTGTGATGTCACACTCTGTGACAACGAGGTCCATCCGTGTAAAGTGGTAAGTTCGGTGAGGAGGTAATTATTACATTAAACTAAAATGGAAACTTCTGGCAATCTGGCAATACAAATAAAAAAGAAAAAAGAAACAAAAAAACATAAAAACATAAAACATAAAAAAACATACAATGCATAAAATATGCTTTAGCAACAGGCCTAGGAAAGTCAAAATGTCTGGTCAGGATTAACATTTCCTACAGACTTTAAATGCATATTATTGTGGTGTAAAAAAGGTTCTCCTTTGAATCCTGAATTCCCTTTCTTATTAATCTGTATTCCAAAAAAACATACACATACACCTACACACAGATGCCATGGACTCTCCATCTTCTCTTCTTTTCATTTTCTTTTCTTTTCCTTCAACTCTCCTATTATTTAGTATTGCAAATATTGTCTTTTATGTTCCTCTTCCTTTGCACAGTCAAGTTTGTCTCTTAATGTATGTTGAAACAGCCTTTGTATATGTGTTTCATGTACTTTACACTACTTTGAAATACTCACATACACATTGACCCATTTCACTAATTTGGGCTTTGTATTTGGACTTGTTTTGTGAATTAAAAAAAAACAGTAAACAATAGCTTCACAGTCAACATCAGCCTTAAAAGACAAACATGTTAGACATTTCTTAAAGACAATGATCCTATCCTTGGCAAGTGCATAAACCTTTATTCTTTACATTCAGAACTGTCCACACAACAGGAGGATGTACTCAGGAGAAACTGAACATAGGCAACAGCAAATACTCTCCGTAGGACCCATTAGACGAAGAGGTACAAAGTGTCTTTTCAAAGTGTACTATTTTTTATTAATGACTCTGTGTGTGTGTGTGTGTGTGTGTGTGTGTGTGTGTGTGTGTGTGTGTGTGTGTGTGTGTGTGTGTGTGTGTGTGTGTGTGTGTGTGTGTGTGTGTGTGTGTGTGTGTGTGTGTGCGTGTGTGTGTGTGCGTGCGCATGTGTGTGTTTTTCATGTGGGTTTATGTGAGTTCTATGTATCAATGTGCCTTTGTCTGTCTGTAATCATTAGTCATTGTATACTGTATATATGTATGCATTATTATGATTTTGTGGTATGGTTTCTCAGAGTTAGACTGGTGTGAAGACAACAATGGAGGCTGTGAGCAGATCTGCACCAGTCAGCTGAGAGGAGCTGTGTGCAGCTGTGTCACAGGGATGCTGCAGAGGGATGGGAGAAGCTGCCGTGGTGAGATTCCATTCCACACAAGATAGAACTTTAGTTTTCTTTTGACACTAGAGCCTGGAGCTGAAAACAGATTGTGGTCTTTGGTGTGTGTGAAGGCCTGTTTTAATCCAATCACAGAGAGCAACATAACTGATGAGTATAGACAGTAAACTATAACCTAGGGGTAAGGCATGAAACAATACACTAGTGTGATAGTTTCTTACAGGCAGACTGATGAGCCAATCAGGTGCAGACAATCAGCCATTTATGTCCGCCCACCACTCAAATCCTGATGCACTCCCAGAGCAGTGGCCATGTTAAGGGGCCTAGCATGACACTGTAGGATAATAATGTCATACTCTCCCTGTCAAAAAACACACATCTTTTATGAATAGCTATCCTCTAATCACTTTATGTATGGTGTTGTTTTTCTGTATGTTTCTCTGTGACAGTGGCGGGTTCTGGTGCTCAACTCCAACCTCTCGTTCCTCTGGTTATTTTCGGAGCGATCTATTCCCTTCTGGCCCTCACACACACATTATCCTGCTTGTCCTAACCCTTCATGTAACCACGAAGGGGGAGGGAGATAGAAGAAGGACCCAGAATGACAACAAACAATCAAAACAGGGACATATGGAGAAAAGGAACAGCATGAAAAAATGGAGCATCCGTACGTAAAAAAAAAAGAGTCATGATTCAGCAACAACTGAAAGCAAAACCACATCCGAGAGGAGTCATCAGCTGCATATCTGCTCTGTGCCTGTGGAGGGGACACCACGCAGTGACCAGCCTCTTGCCATGGAGGCACTGTGTCTGACGGCACTGGAGATCTTGAAGGAAACAACCCCAGAACGTGATAAAAAGGCAAAAATGAACCGGGTTTTAGAACATGAACAAATAATTTAAAGAACACCAATACAAACAGTGTCAGAATTTCAGAAGTAAATATAGTGGAAAAATAAAAAAAAAATGCAACATGGCAAAATTATCTCAGAATTTATAAAACCTAGTGAATCTAATGGTTTAGTTGCAGAATATGCCTTAAGCACTCTTTCATCATTTTCTGTGTCTTTGGTTGGGTTTACCAAAGGCTTTGGTATATGTAAAAAGGCTTTATATTTGGGCATTGACTGAGATATAGATCTAGCGCTGTTTTTTTTCACTTGCCAAAGCCTTTGGTAAATCCATCCAATTTTGTTTTGGTGCCGATGCCTACTTGTCTGCTGTGATTCTCTGAATTGATTCATATTTATGTAAATTTCTCAATGTAATGAAACACACAGCTATACTATGGCCAATTATTCAGTAACTGTGATTTGCGATAACAAAGAAACCACTTGAACATGTGACAGTTATCACTGAAATGTTGAATAGTTCTGACAGTGTGGCATTGACAAGGTTCTTCTAAAAGGTGACAATCACAAACTCCCACAATGCAAGGTTTTTATCCAAGTCATCATATTTTTACTGAGTATTAATGTCTGAATGTGAAAAAATCTAAGTGTTTCATTGACACTTAGCAGAAAGATGTAGAATGTGAATGCAAATGTGTTTAATATTCCAAAAACACTAGTACGTAAGTAAGACTCAAATCTATTTGGCGATTGCTTTGATCCTGTAAAAAAAGAGAGTGGTTTGGCTGGTGTCACCTTGTGGTGTCAGTTGGTTTGAGGGAGAACATCACTGTCTGTAATATAAAATGACATTCCATTCAGATCAGATCACTAAATGGATGTTTGAAGCAAAATAAAAAATCCCAGACTTTAATTCTGTGGTTCATGCACAAAACAGTGTCCACTGTGTATTTTGATATGTATGTATGACAACCAGACCCAAACAATGAGGGTCAAAAAGTAGCCTTCCGGCAACCACTGGAAGGGGAGCAGTCTTTCTATAATAAACTGAAGTGTTATCATAATTTCGATAAGTGTTTCAATGTAACCAATTCGTTTCTCTGGTTTAGTGAAATATTATTTGTTAAAGCGCTTGTTCTCAACACGAGTGTGCTAACTATTGTGCGTGTGTGGGCGCGCGCGCGTTTGTGTGTGTGTGTGTGTGTGTGTGTGGTGAGTGCGTGCGTGTGCGTGCATGCCTGTGTAATCGTGCGTATTTGCGTATGAGGGCGTCCATACGTCTTGTTTCACGTCGCTAAGGCGACCGCTTGGGAGGCGGTTCCTTGCACCTGACTTCGAGAAAAAACTGAAACATTCCAGCTATCATATCGTATGTACCCTTCTTTACTTAAATTTAAACTAAGATCTGTAAGTAACTTGTCTACACAACGCTTAAGAAGGAAATGTCATCCGGAGCGACGTTCTGAAAAACTATTCTGAAAAGATGAACTGGAATTGTGCAGGTGAGAACCTCTCCGGTCTAGACCTTTAATGTTAAGGTAGAGTGAGGCACAGACAGTAACAAAATGACATAAGGGACTTAGTCTTAGTCATATTATTAGCAACACAAGGACTTAGAGCTTGTTCTCGTTTGAGGAAATGCATCAGCCATGTGGTTCTAACGTTGAATAAATATTGCAGAATGAGAAATCTAAGTAGGCTTCAACACAAATGTGTAGTCCTGCCTCAAGCTCGTGACAGGTGTAACATTTCACCGGCAACTTGGGGTTTTTAAAATTCATGTGCTTGTGAAACGGTTTACGCCAGCGCTGGTGTCATTGTTCTGGATAGCCTACTGGCTGAATAGGCCAATAGTTTAGTCACGTTTTACTGCATATCCTTCAGTATTTCTGTGAGATATTGGGAAATATGTAAAAGCTGAGATTGTCAGACATGCTATTTGCTCTCTCTCTCTCTCTCTCTCTCTCTCTCTCTCTCTCAGTTCAGTTCAACTTCGCTTTATTGGCATGACAAATCATAGGTGCATTGCCAAAGCTTTCACAGTAACAGAAAAAAACCTTCACGTCCATATGTACATTCTCTCGCTATGTCTCTCTCCCTGTCTCTCTCTCTTTCTCCCTCTCAGTCTCTCTCCCCCCCTCTCTCGTCTGTAATGCAATTTCCATTATCCACTAACAGAGTGTCTAAAGTGACCTTGTTCCACTTCCTCTCAGAATTGATACTGTTTGGTGTAATGTGAGACATACAGTAGCCCACATCTCACGTTTGACAGAGGCATGTTTCTGCTTCCACTGTGTGTTAATGTGCACGTGAGTTGTGTTTTGCACTCCGGTGCACTCCACATCCGGTGATTGTGCACTGGCACTTAAGTATTACTGTAATTCACCCCCCTCCCCCACCCCCCATTACTTCACAGTCTTGGCCCCGTGACTGGTTGTACCCAGAGTTCAGCATGTCTCCTGTGTCTTCTCCAAAATATTCATCGGGCTCAACACTGCTCAGTCCGTACGGGCCGTTTGACCAGTCCCTGGGCTACAGCCGGGCCCAAGTCCTCTCCTCCAGCAGGTATGGTGTTTCCACCTCTCGATACATCAGCCCCAGCCCGTGTCAGGACCGTGCATACAGCTACCATCAGGACAGGGGTCGCCCTGACCCTCACTCAGACCTCAGGGTTCGACACGGAGATGCCTCCAGCAGGGCCCAGGTCAGAGGTCCAGGCCTCCGGCCAAACATGGTGAGAGGCCGCTCCACGACCCGGGCCGTGTACTCGCCCACATCGCCCCTGTCTGTGCGGCGCCGGGCCGTCAGCTACTCAGACCTGACCCAGGAGCTGGTCCTGCTGGACATCCAGGACCCGCCGTCACCCCCAAGCAGGAAGCCTAGAGTGGGGCGTGAGGGGACGGAGAGGAACTGCAGAGTTCTCCTCAGGAACATAGAGGTCAGTGGCTGCATGTGCTTTACAAAAGATTTTAAGGTAACGCTTTATTTAACGGGTCCTTTTACAGTGTATGTAAACATGTATTATGAATGTATTATGTACTCACATGGTATACCTAACACTACCCTTAATCCTAACCCTTACCGTAACCCTATTGTACAGTGTAACTACAAAATGTTACATATTGTTACAGGCTTTGTTACACTGTACTGCAACATGTAGATACACTGTAACAGGGACCTAAAAATAAAGTATAACTGATTTCCTTTTATTTATGTTTTAATTTGGGATATTTAACTGTGAATTTAACATGAGAATTTAGATCTTAACAAATACACATTGGGCTGTACAATTAATCTAATTTTAACCATGATTACACCAGTTCAACTGGTTAGACCAACCAATTATTCTGTCACATTCCATTTTGCAAGTAATCCTGGGTTGTTTTACTGGATAATACACACACATGAAGGGAAATTCATATGGAAATGGTTAGAATTAAATAGAAGTTTTCTAAAGTTAAAGAATAATCATATTAAATGATCACGAGTACTGTGTGCGAGGATATTAGATGGTGTAAGAATCTTGACTAGCACTAGAGGGCAGCAGTGTTGTTCTTAGTGCATCAGATTGAACTCGATTTTACTAGAAGCCATGAAGCGAGTTATTTCCTTTTTTCCACTATTCATGAACACAGTTTTAAAATGAATAACAGGTGAGATAAAGGTGTCAGTTATGAAAGGAACCAGAAACAATAAAGAAATTTAGTGATAGATTTATGTACAAGCTATCTGAACACACCTAGGTCTTTGTCCGAGTTGGAGACTCTGCCTGGGCATGTTTTACTGTGAGTCAGGTTTATAGTGTTCTTTAGTCTCTATGGTTACTTACAGCAGCTGATTTATGCCCAACCCCTCCATTCAGTCTAGTGTTAATATTGAACCTTAAGACTGACTGCCTTTGCATGCACAGTCTATATACTGACTTAATCAGACCCCTGACAAATTCAGGATTTGTCTCTTTCTCTGCCTCTGTCTCTCTCCCTCTCTCTCTGTCTTTTCTTTTTTCTCAGTCTCTTTTATTCTTTTCTTTCTTTATGCCTGTCTTTCTTTTTCTTTTTCTTTTTTCCTTTCTTTGTTTTCCCCATCCATTGGGAGTGATTGTATTGGAGAAAGTGATTATGGTCTCCTGTATTGTTCACCTGTAAATGTTAGCTGTGTCCCTGTGTTTACAGTGCAAACTCATTATCGTGGTTTACATAAGCCCTCACATAATGGTATGGGGATGTGGCAGTGTGTACACTAGATTCCTTAGCTGCATGGCTAGTTTGCGAGGTCACAGGAACCATGAAAGATTTGCTCTGTGTGTTTTCCATAACAACTCTGATCAGACTTCATGCCATATGGCATCTGCGTGACCAGTGTTGGCACTTGCATCTTATGTTCTGTTAGCTACAGCTGATGATTAATATCATGAACTGTGGCTGGTGTGTCAATATGTTTTGTTTCTAGGGTGACGGCAGACGCATAGTCTAATTCCGGAATACAGTCCCTTTTCCTACAGAATTTTGAAGTTGTAGCCATGAAACACGTGACTTTTTACACTAACCCGCTGATAAATCTCAGTTCTGACAGAAAGAAAACAGTCAGCCTTCACACCTGAATACCAAGCTCAAACCCAAACATACACTTAAATAAATATCCTCTCTCCATTAGAGAGGCTTACAAAACATACCAACAGTCTGCACCCTCCAAGGCAAACACATGAGCAATACAGACAATCCCCGTTTCCCTTTCTGTTAGGGGCATGCCTCAAG
>CM059272.1:13057532-13170032 GCA_030347295.1 Setipinna tenuifilis
CCAGACATGAACAGAGGGTGAATCCAAACAGACAAAAAACAAACTCTCTTCTGAATCGGACACTTAACACCCCTCCCCCTGCACCTAGGCTATCAGGCACACCTCCCCCTTGCCTATTTACCTGAGGTAGGACAGAGTCTACCAATGTGGCAGAGTTAATCACAACTTTATGGAAGTGGTGAAAAAATGTGTTTGCTTGTTATTTTTGTGGAGGCAGTGAATAAAGGCTAATTTGACTTTTGATTTTGTTTTTGCTGCTGAGATATCCAGGCACATGGCCTAACTAGGAAATTGTGAACCATTTCATCTTCAAATCGAGATAGTGAAATTGTTATAAACAAAGCACACCTGATGGAAGAGAATTAGAAAATCAGTTTTATCACCTTTAAGTATCTTATAGTAGTACTACATTAGTAGTTCAGTAGCAGTTTATTTTATTCTTAAAGCTTGAGCGGGATATTGTCACACTCTTGCACAGCTGGCCAGTTTGCGCAGACCTGTGTTAAAGTGTGGATAAAAGCTGCCACACGTGAGGCCTGGCTCAGTCCGGTTGAGTTTGTTTCCTCTGTGTTTGTTGTGGACACATGCCGGCTCAGGTGGGTGTACCACTACCACTCCTTCCATTAGTCCGCATAGGTCGAAGGCCTTTTGAGTGTTCCATTTTTTTTTCCATGCCACTCATGTTTTCTCTTTTTTTTTCTCCCTCTTTCTGTCTCTGTGTCTCTCTCTCTATCCATTAACTCTCTTGTTTTCTCCTGCCTGCCTTTCCTTCTTTCATGCCAGTGCCTGCCTGTGGCTCGCTTGCAGCAGATTACTTTTTTTCTTGTAACTCATTTGCTAAGAACGTCTTCAAACAGATGCCCTTGCAAGGCCAACTGTTAAAGCATGTTACATTACGTAAGCATCTACTGGACTTTTACCAGAGGCATTGAGGCCAAAGTTCTACTCCAGGAGTTCCTATCTAAATCCGATCTTTGCAAAAGGACATCTCCCTCTCTTAACTCACCTCTGTCAAACCAGTGTTTATGTGTGTGTGTGTGTATTTGTTGTTGCCTGTTTCTGCTGGTCAGTTTTAATCTAAACAGTTATTAGTAGAAATAACTACATGTTTTAGTAAGAAAGGTATTCATTGGGCATTTGCAGGGGCTCTGAAGGTTCTGTGTAGAGGAATTCTGGAATTCTTGAACTTAAACTTGTAATTGACTTAATGTGTACAAATGTTTAGAAAAGCAGACCATAGCTATAATATCAAACTACCACAATTGACCAAAGACATTGATACAGGCTCCAAATAAAAACAGCGCAGTGGGAAACCTATTTAAACCCATACTGCAGTTGGTTTAAAGGTCACAGCCATCCAATATAGCCACTGTGAAGCAGTTTAAATTGTTGTTAGGAATCAAGAGCGCTTGAATTATGTGATAAATGTTTTTTTTCCATCCGAAATTAATACATTTATATGACCCTATTATTTTGACAAACCCTACCAAAGGTAGAGGCAAATGTTACAGTGATAAAAATATATCTATCACAAAAATATATTTATACAGTAAGTACACAAACACTGTACATTTGGCTTTGTGAGTTTTAGACAGAGATTATAGCGCAGTGCTCCAATAGTAGCAGCACTTTCATTTGGGTGTTGTGGTAGCAGGTAGTATTACAACCTTTTCTCAGGATATAACTGAATTGCCAATTGATTTATTTTAGCTGAGCGTCAACTAATCTACCCGATATCTACCTATCCACAGATTCTTCAAGGAACTCAGCCATCATATTGTAGACATCTGTGCTCACACTTTGAGGCATATGAACTATCATTTTGATGCTGTTTAGACCATGAATTAGTACCTAGAGTTACACCTGAGAGACTGGAACTTCTCTGCCTTTTTTGATGTCAGCATGACCTATATTATTCCATCCACTAACCAACTGCTTTAGGAACATTATCAAGGTGAGATAAATTGTTCTGCAGTTAACTGCAGTTCTGTTTGCTCTGAGAAGGACTTAGATAAAGTGAAGGTGGAGTTAACACAGTTCTGTACAAAGTGGCCCTCTCCAGCAGTGGCAATGTAGCACAGAGTCCCAGTCTGGCTGTCTGCCTTCGTCGTCCGTTCCGCTCTGCTCTCAAGGCATGAGACATTCCTGAAAAGCAGACAGATCACCTGGGAGATAGCCACTCCATGTGTCAGGTGATGTTTCGCTCAAAGATTGACCCTCTGTGCAAGCAGCATCTCAGCGGTCCTCTACTCTTATTGGGTGGGATGTCAGTTCTTGTTGACCATTATGCCCCCCTTGTAGTTAACCCAAGGTGAACTGCAGGAATACAACCAAAGGTTACCACCAAGGATGTTGTTGGGGAGATTGACCTTGTTGGAGTATTTAGTCTTTTATTCTGTCAGGGGTAAACTACTCTATCTAAACTAAACCTACAAATGTTGTTTCATGGTGAAAACAACAGTTGGTAAGTGATGGTACACAATTGTGTCAGTCCCGGCTTCAGAAAGTAGAAGCCCTGCCATGTGTTCTTTTGCACTTAACACAGGTGCTTTCACTAATTAGACAATCAACCTGGCTTATGATTTGTGTGCACATTAGGATCAGCCTGATCAGAAAATGGTTAGATCAAATATGTGGCAGGATTTTTACTTTCTAAAGCTGGGATTGACAACTCTGATGGTACAACTAAATTTACATGATCACATTTACATGATTTACAAATTGCATTTGACTAAACTATGGTGCAAATAAAAGTCAGTGTTTGCCCATTGACAAGTCTGAGATTAGAAAATGTCTACAGCTAACCCACAGCTATCAAGCATGATGTGTGAGGGAGATATTGGAGGAATTTAACTATTGAATTATAATGATCTCAATCTCCCTCAAATAAGAGTTCCAGTATGGTTGCATGACGCAGTGTCATTTGCAAGGAACCGATCTGATCTGTCAATGCGTCATTGGCACCCCAGTCACACACTGTGCCTTGCAGCGGTACAACCTGTTCACCCTCATAGCTATGTCGCTATCTCTCTCTCTCTCTCTCTCTCTCTGGCTACGCTTCTGGCTGGCTAAGTGTGATGTACTTACAAGGCTGCGATGCCGTGAGCCGGGCAACCGTTTTAGAAGGCACTTGTAACCGCAGCCTGTCACCTAGGCCAGAACCGCCGCTTGACTTTGAGAGACAGAGGCCCGTGACACACAGAGGAGAGCTATTTCAGAGGGCCCGGTCCAGACTGAGTCACTGCAGTGGTCCCGGTGACATCACTCCGTCTGCTTCCCCAGGCTCAGAATAGAATAGAATGAGCTCCGCCTGCAAACAACACGCTCGCGCATGGGATGGAGGGGAGGCAAAGACACTTGTTCGCTCGATCTTTGTCTCTCTCTCTCCCTTTCTCATTCTCTCTCTCTCTCTCTCTCCATTTCTCTTTCATCCTCTCACATTCATTCTCTCTCTCTCTGTCTCTTTCTCTGTCTCTCTGTCTCTCTGTCTCTCTCTCTCTCTCTCTCTCTCTCTCTCTCTCTCTCTGTCTCACACACACTCTCTTTATGTTTGTCCTTTGTATCTGTTTGTATGTATGCTGATTCCATTATGAATCTGTTCATGCAAAGTATTACACAGGTAATTAACAAATGTCAGTAAATATATAGTAGGTAGACTAACATTGTTAGTTAGTGTTAACAATTTAAGATAAATCTGAGAATGCTGATGTATTTTTTGACAATGTGGATGTCACAAGCAAATGACTTTGCCTGGGGACATGCATTGATTGGCAAGTCACGACAAAATATCTGTGCCTTCAATGCCATCATCTCTGACTTCCAGATGCTGACGGCGCAGTTCCTCAGGTGAACCCGCCATTACTGTGACATTTTGTTCTTAAGACGAGTTAATGGTTAAGCAGAGAAGGGAGTACGCGCCACAGTAAAACAAAAGTCTCGTCCTCCATGTCTTCAGTGCCAGAGAGAAAAAGGAACATTTTATTGCACCGGCCATGCGTTTGTCTTTGACCCGCAAGTGTTTCCGGATTAATGACCAGTGACCGTGAAGTTGGACTGCCATTGTGGAAGCCCCTTTTGTGCAGCGCCGCTGGCCTTGCATTCTAATTAGCTCTCTTATGTAAACATGTCTCATTCACATTAAGCACTTGTCTTTGTTCGCTGGGGCCTTGCGTAATAGACTTAGAGTAAATCTACAGTGAATGGGAAAGTAGACTTCTTTTTTTCCCCCCTTTTTCTTCCCTCTCATCGCTTATTCGCTCCCGTTGGCTCGCGGTGTCATGTGAGCCGCGGACGTTGGCAGAGATCCAAAGATGTCGCTGCACCATGGCCCCCCCAGAACCCCCACCCCACCCCCCCACTCCCCCCGCCCCTTTGCATGGGTCTGTTGAATGTTTCCCCCTCTCGGGCTGCAAATAAGTGGCTCAGTAACAGCAGGAGGATTAGTTGGCATCTGTGACTCACACCAGTATAAATGGACAAACATACACCAATAATACATGCAGCACTGCAGGGTG
This sequence comes from Setipinna tenuifilis, assembly GCA_030347295.1. Taxonomy (NCBI): domain Eukaryota; kingdom Metazoa; phylum Chordata; class Actinopteri; order Clupeiformes; family Engraulidae; genus Setipinna; species Setipinna tenuifilis. The sequence goes on from CM059272.1 coordinate 13,062,047, forward strand.
TGAAAAAATTCCTCTTCTGCGCTCATCTCGTGTGTGTGTGTGTGTGTGTGTGTGTTTAAGTGTGTGTGTGTGTGTGTGTAAGTGTGTGTGTAAGTGTGTGTGTAAGTGTGTGCGTGTGTGTGCGTGTGAGTGTGTGTGTGTCTGTGTGTGTGTGTGTGTGTACGTGTGTACGCATGCTTGCGTGCGTGTGTGTGTGTGAGAGAGAGAGACAGACAGAAAAACAGACAAACAGACAGAGAATAAAAGAGAGAGAGAGAGAGACAGAGAGAGAGAGAGACAGAGAGAGAGAGAGGGATATGATGTGTTTAATTGTGTGCTGGGAATAGAAGTCAGGTGGTCATGGTCCTGTTGTCAGAGATCCACACTGACAAATGGAGTCATTTCACACATCCACTGCAGGAGCGATATGACACATAGCCCAAGCAGTCTGTAAACATCACTTCAAACAGTGACTTACATAACGTTGCTTCAGAGGGGCATTTTGTAAGATGAATGCAATTATTTCTGCAGGGTGGTCAAGCTCAGTTTTTCTTTCGGATGCATGCTTACATAATGGCTGGTGAAAAGAGAGACGTTTTGTAGGACTTCTTGTTGGCCAAAAGAAACACACCTGGCAGAAAGGGGGGGCAGTGGGCTGTTTTGAAGTGTGAAAAGAAGCATGCTTATGAAGTATGCTTTGCTGATTGTCATGCCATGGGGGTATAGGTATCTGTGACTTAATCCCCAGACTGCATTCTACGCACTTTACTCCCCCCCTCCCCATGCACAGTTCTACACTAACAATCACCAATTTCACTGCATGTCCTACTCTACCCAGTATGTCTATGCATGTGACAATAAACTATCCTTGTATCCTTGTGAGCACATATGTTGAGTTGACAGTATCCATTCTGAAGTGCTAGCTTGGGCAGGTGCCAAAGTATGTTTTACTCATTTTTTTAAGCAGCTGACATTGCATTTGCATTTCATGTTATTCCCTTTAAGTGTACCATGTTAAAATGACATTACAGGCTGTGCTGATGGAGGCACAAGGCCAATAGTGATGTTGGCACCACATAAAATGGTCGTTTTCATGAGCTGCACTTGTAATAAATTGTTGTAGCCCCTGTCAAATCACATGGAATTGGTAGACCTCCACACTGTACATTAACGGCATGAACACAACATAGACCTTGTATTGCTAATTCATTTTTAATTGAGACATAATATGAAGAAATGACTGGCAGCTGTTGCTACAGATGTTCATTACACACTGTTTATACTAGTCTGAATACTAGATAGTCATAAAACATAGACCTTGAAATCACAGTTTTTTATCTGTGGGAATGTACCCTATATTTATGATAGTATAAGTTAGAGGGGGCAGCATGCCATATCTGCTTGAGAGAGGGTAACATGTTTTAATGAATTTCAAGTACTATTACAGCATGAATAAAACAAACTATTGACTCATGACTGCATCAGAAACACATCTGGCAGAAAGACACAATGGTTTAACACAAACCATTGACTCATTTCTCTGCATCAGCATTTCCCATCTATTACTATATGACCTAAAATTAAGTAAACTGGGCATCATTTTAGTGTTCAAATCCCTCATCTATAAAACACTGAAAAGAACTGAGCTACAGGTGGACAAATCTGATGATTAGGCCACAGCTTCACATCTTACGTTGTTAGATAATTAATGAGTTTGTTTGTGTGCCTGCCTGCTTCGCGGGACAGAATGTGATTGTCCCGAGGCTTATTTAGGGTTCTCGTCTCCCTGCGGCGTACCTCTTATCCTTCTGCAGAGGCATACTACATACAGAAGCTTTTGTAGCTGTAGTGAAACGCATACCAAGCAGGTCTTTGTTGAGGCTTTTTTTTACCCTAGTCACAGTTCAGTTAATACTCAAGAGGCGCATGACTACAGCAGTGAGGTTCGGTGTCGTTTAAAAAGTAAAATATCTTCATCTGATATGTTCACCTCATGAAAAACAGTGTTATCAGGACATCAAAATAATATCTCTAACTCTACTCTACTGGATGTGAATGTAGTGTTTTTGTTGACGCGCGGTGAATAGAACATGAAGGAGGCAATATACTCCGGGTGCTTTGTGTGTAAGTCTAGCCAATACCCCCCTGAAACCTCCCCACTCCTGCGAGGTGAATGTGAGAAGGTCTCGTCCTCTGCTGTCTGACGTCTGGGCAAGCATGAGGCACGCCGTGACGTCTGTTCTGAACGGAGGGGGCGTGTGTGTGCTGTAGTAAAACTGAAATGAATTTCGACTCCTGATCATTGCAATACCGACACATGACCAGGGAGGACCTACCGCCCGCGTCAGCGTCCATAAACCTTAATGAAGACTTTTTTTAAACAAAAAAAATCCACATTCGGATTAGTTGAATAAAGCAGGGCTATTCTGTTTAGCTAACCTGCTTGCTACCTCTGTAGTCTATGCACCATCAGTGGACGACTCCTCAGATACCAGCGGTCTGCCTCCTCATGCTCACTCTCAATTACTGGACAGTTTGCCACCTATAGCGAATAAAGCATTTCTGAAGAAAAACTCTAACACAGCGCCGACATAGCCTTGATGTTTACCTTGTAAAGGACAACGGAATACTCTGGGAATTTAGCCCACTGCTGACTCAAGGCCAGCTCCGGTGTGCGGCAGCCAAAAAACTAGACTTCGAGTTTTCGAGCTGAGCGACAAAACACCGTCATCATGCCGAGTATGCGACAGTCGTACACGGTCACTGTCCCCGAGGAACCTCCGGCGGCTGCTTTCCCCTTCCACAAACAGGACCTGCGTAGAAAGAGTCCGCAGATCTCCAGGTCGATGCTTGTATCCACATTTGTTGGACTGCTCATTAACCAAGCCAAGGTGAGCATCGTTAACTGCGTTTCTGCAACAATGTGGTAAAGCGAAAATGATTTTGTAAGGTTTAGTAAGGTTTACTTACTGAAGCTTTAGTAAGGTTTTTCAATAATGATCCGTACAACAGGCTTGTTACATTGTAATGAAATGTAATACTGTCGCGCTTTCACACAATGGCATTGCAACTTATGTAATTCTGTATGTGAGAAACGTGTCTTGTAAGTGCTTGCTTTCAACGGAGTATAAACAGACAGGACTTTCTACTGCCTTTCATGCATTACTTTAAGTGGCAAAAGTCTTAGTGTTAAGGCACCAGGATAGTCGATATCATTTGCAAAACATTTCATTGACCTTGTACGCCAGAGATCAGTTTCTCTCTGAGGACCAGTATTATGTATCCTAGGCTACGCTACACAGCGTCCTTCTGCAGGGCTTGCACGCATTGAGGTGATAACTTCGCAGCCAGCAAAGAGAAAAGGCTGACGATATGATTACAACACCTGCGCCTGGGTCCAGCGCTTGTAAAAGGGCCTTCTGATGCCCAGTTTCATCCTGATAAGGATACTGGCATGTGCAAAGTTGCAAAATGCATTCTACAAACCCGTGCAGTGCACTATTCCGTTACGTAACTCATGCGGCTCAATGGCTTTGGCTTCGCAGAAGCGGCCTGCCATGATTTTTCCTGCTTTTGTGTGGATTTAAGTGAAAAGGCTGTGCTGTGCTCATGGCTTCAAAGCCGTGCCTTGACGTGACATGATTGCAAGGCAGAATTTAGTTGGGTCAATACTGGTCAAGTTTGTGTTGGGTTATTTTCCACTCCTTAGCAATTTCAAAACATTGTATAGCCTACCCCTGTAAGGGCTTTTAAAGCATGCATGCCATTGTAGGAACAGCAAGACTGGTGTGCACTATACACATTAACTATGTTAACCTGTAACTCAGTCTAGGGATGCTTCTTTTATTTCAGGTTTGTGAACTGTCTGAAATTTGCCACATTGTTTTTGGCCTGGAGCAAAAGTCACAAACCACACCTCAGAGCCGTCATGTTATGTTTAAAGTATGGCCTTATGTATCACTGGGGCAAAATAGGAGAAATTACTTTTCATAACTGTGATCATAATTCCCTGCATCATAACACTGTAAGACACCATGTGCTTGTTAAGCAAGTAGTATGGCACTAAAACTTGTGTCAATGTGTCAGTGTTTTGTTTTTGCTGGTGCCAAACCACCTTTTACCAATAAACATGGTTTGACCCCCCAACTTGCATAAACCCTCCAGAACATAAAGATGGGTATATATTTCCAACAAACACAGAACGATTTAGAGCCGTTGTCTATTGGAGAATTAGGGCACACCATTGCATAAGAGAGAGTGAGCAGCACACAGATAAGCAAGTCCCTCAGAAGAATGTGCTTTATCAGTGTGTAGTGGGGTGACATACAGGTTCTGCGGAATGCTGAGGGTATGTTTTGCCCTTAATAAGGCACCTGCTTGCCACAGCACTGTGTGCTCAGTCTGACTCCAGGCCAGATAAGGACCCAGCACTGATAAAAAAAAGGGGGCTGAGATTAGAGAGGAAATTGCTGTTTAATCTTCTAAAGGATTGATTCGGGCAACACTTAGAGTGTGGCCGAAATATTAATAAAAATAGGAAACATGAGTAGGTGAAATGGATTATTGCAAATCTATGCACATAACACTTCTTTTTAAGCTTTCATTTACTGTAAGCTCCATATCATCTATATATTTAAAAGTGGTAAACATATTTTGTGTGTTTAGTTGACTGTTGACACCTGTTAGTGGTATACCTAGTTTTGACAGTAGTGTGTGTGAGTGTGAGTGTGAGTGTGTGTGTGTGTGTGTGCGTGCATGCTTGTGTGTGTGTGTGTTTACCCCAGTGGGTGATAAGGAAGTCCCATAAGCAGAGAGCAGTGCTTATTAGAACACGGCGTTCTGTGCGCGTCCCTTTAAAGCGGTGCCAGCCAATTAACACCCGTCCCTCTGGGGACCAGCACTGTAGAGGCAGCCAGCGATGGCAACAGCTGGCCCCTTCTTTCTCTGTCTCGCTCAGTCACCCTGTCGCTTGTACAGGTTCCTCTCTTCTGCTTTATGTGGAAGGTAGTTGCTTGTGCAGTCCTCTTAAAACGCTTCACCAAAAGCCTGTATGGTCAAGCCTTTATGGGCCTTTTCGGAAGAATTACTAAATGTGACTTTTTTTTTGTAATCTAATCTTATGCCTGTTAGTTGTCAGTGGTGGCACCTGTTGACTTTCTATTAGCTGTGTCTCCCTGAGTTTATAAACAAAAAAAACTAAACTGAATGCACCTGCAGCTCCCTGTGGATACCTCTTACGTCACTGGTCGTTTTCAAAGCACACTTAGCTCTCCTGTTGTGATACTGATTAAGTGTGTGTGCGTGTAAGAGAGAGGGGAGCGAGAGAGAGAGAGAGAACACTTCTTCAAGGCTCCTGGAGAGTCGGTGACACCTTGACCCCGCCACATCCTGTGAGTGTACCCTTTCAGAAGCACTGTCGTCAGCGGAGTTGCTGATGCGTTGCAGGCCTCTGTTTGGAATTCTGCAGGTGTTACATTTTCACTTAGCTGCCCGCCAGTTCAGTGCCGGCCCAGTGGGCCAGCTGTGTTATTAGCCCATCTGGACACATCCAGATCCGGGAAGAACGGCAGCTCCCTGGTCTCTTATTGACTAGTGTGACTGCGTGCATTACGCAGCAAGTTATATGATTAACATGCACTCCTCCACTTACGGTCAACTGACTTGGTCTGATGCCGACATCTTACTGCATATGCTAATAGCTTTGCTGCATGATTTCATGCCAGTTCAGCTGCAGGCATGCACCATTACATTTGGGATGTGACTGCTACAAGCAGTCCTCATGAGATTGAAAGAGCTGGCTCCATAAGTCCCTGTGTGTGGCATGGTTATAGCACGTGTTGTAGCGTGCACCACTGTTAAGTCACACTTAGGAAGGTGCATGCCTAACCACTAAGATGTGAGAGTGAAAGTTCACAAGCACACTGCTCCTACAGGTTTTAGCATCAACTGTGAAATGTACAATGCATTCTTGTGCATTGCATGCATCACATGTGTACATGTATCTCTAGGTATGTGTCCGTGGGTGTGTTGGCGGGTGTGTGAGACAGTGGATGAATATGTAACAATGGGACAGACAGGTCAGACTTCTCCCTGCAGGCATGAGAGTATCTCCATGCATGGTGTCACATGCCTCAGAGTCACAGGGAACATAACACACACATACACACACAGACAGACAGACACAAACACACACACACAAACACACTCTTGAAAAGTTCCACATTCCACAGCAGCATGTCAATACAATATGTGCTCTCTTTACCTCTCATGTTTGAGAGAGTGAAGCATATAAGTCTCATAGCTATGTTTGTGTGTGTGTATGTGCGTGTATGTGCGTGTATGTGTGTGTGTGTGTGTGTGTGTGTAGAGAGAGAGAAAGTAAGACAGCGAGCGATGAGAATCAATTGAGTTAGCAGTGACCTTCACTCTTATTGGGAGGGATTGAGAAGAAATCTTCAGCTGACATACACTGATGCACAGCTTTACTCGAGGCTTTACTGAAGGCTTGCGTTGATATTTTTCTCTCTTCAACAGAACTCCAAGAATGCTCAGGGTCTGGTTGGACTGCGGAATCTTGGCAACACAGTAAGCACTCTTAGTTTTAAAACGAAGACATGCCATGCGAAAATAAGCACCAGTGTGTGTTTCTGCATCACATGTGTGTCTGTAACAACATACACTAGCATTATAACATTAGTGTGCTCTGTAATAACATATAACATAACACATCACATTACACATTACATCATAATATTATAACGGGTTTATCATGTGGGCATTTGTAATCATATATTATAACAATACTACATCAGAACATTAGAATGTGATTCCTCCTTTTTGTAAGTCGCTTTGGATAAAAGCGTCTGCCAAATGTAATGTAATGTAATGGTTTCCCTCGTCTCCTTCCTCCGCAGTGCTTCATGAACTCCATCCTGCAGTGTCTGAGTAACACCCATGACCTGCGGGACTACTGCCTCCGCAACTGCCACCTCACAGACCTCAACAAAAGCTGCAGGGCAAAGGCTGCCCTCATGGACGGTACGAGAGGCCACTGCTGGCCATGTCAGCAAACCTAGCTTTAGGGCCCTTTTTTGCAGTTTGTCTAATGAGCTATGCGCAGTGAGGTGTTAATCTTTTTTTCTTCTTCTTCTTCTCTGGTCTCATTAGAGTTCGCAAACTGACTCAGACTCTCTGGACGTCAGCCGGCAACGAAGCGATAAGCCCGTCTGACTTCAAGACCCAAATCCAGAAGTACGCTCCTCGTTTCGTTGGGTACAAGTAAGTAAAACGCTCATGGAATTTGCATGCCTCAGTTTCCAAAACAAGGAAGCATGAGATTGATATTAAAGATTAGATGGTAAATCTCTTTTTCTCTCTCCACAGTCAGCAGGATGCCCAAGAGTTTCTGCGATTTCTACTGGATGGCCTTCATAACGAGGTGAACCGAGTGGTGGGGCGGCCGCGGGTTCCCGTGGAGGATTTCGATCACCTCACGTAAGTACCAGATCCACATCTGCCCACCATCACCACCACCACCACCACCAGTATTTGCACTGTGTCAGTCTGTCTTTGAGGGTTCTCATTTATCCATGCTAGTCATGCTAGTCATACATAAACACAGTGGTCATTAGTGCTAAGTTGCAGGTAACTGGACTTCTATTTGGAGCTTCTATTTGGCAGCTTCCAGGCCACAACTTAGTCAAAGTCAAAGTCAAAGTCAAAATTATTTGTATAGCGCATTTCATACATAAATGCACTTCAATGCGCTTTACACAAATTTTAAAATAAAACTTAGCACTTGTGACTGTGATGTGTCCGTCCGTTCTCAGTTCTACTTACCTCTGCTTGACCTCTAACTGTCCTTCCCAACCCCAACAGAGATGAAGAGAAAGGAGAGCGTATGTGGAGCAAGTATCTGGAGCGGGAGGACAGCAAAGTGGTCGGTGAGTAACTGTGACGTGACTGCTGCTGCCGCTGTTGCAGCATGGTGACAGTTGGTGACAGCTTTTTGAGGAGCTGCATGTTAATGTGATATCTGTGTGACTCTCCATTTCCTGTGCCTGGCAGATCTGTTTGTTGGACAGCTGAAAAGCTCGCTGACTTGCAATGAGTGCGGCTTCTGCTCCACCGTGTTCGATCCATTCTGGGATCTGTCTCTGCCCATCCCCAAGGTTTGGACTATGCATATTTTTGACAGTGCACATCTGTTTTTACCAAAGACATGTTTGGAATAAAAAAAATTGTGTTACTTTCTAAGCAACATCTTTTGTGATGGTGTGTCCTAAACAGAAAGGTTCCAGTGAGGTGACTTTGACTGACTGCATCAGAGTTTTCACCAAAGAAGATGTTCTTGATGGAGATGAGAAACCAGTGAGTGTGTGTGTGTGTGTGTGTGTGTGTGTGTTGTGTTTTAGTGAATATTTCAGTGAAAATATAAGAAGCTTACCTAACGTCTGTTTTTTTTTCTGTTTCTCTGCAGATCTGCCAGAGGTGTAAATCCAGGCGAAAGTGCACAAAGAAATTCACCGTCCAGAAATTCCCCAAAATCCTTGTGCTTCGTATCCTTTCTTTCTGTCGTGACAAAACTTGAATATTACCTTTGTATTCAGAGGAAATTATTTTAATAGATGTGATATTTTTCATCCATACAAATATTTTGTTTGTATCAGGAGGAAATTCAATCAACATCTGTGGTATTTCCTGTCTATAAAACATTAAGTTTAAGTTTGTATAAAACATTTAATTAGGACTTAATTCTATTAACACTTGTGATACTTATCCTCTAAAAAGTCATAATACTGTGCTTGTCACTGAACTGTGAAAACGGTTGGTCCTTGACTCTGCCTCTTACTCAGACTTGAAGCGCTTCTCTGAGCCCGGACGTGTGAAGACTAGCAAGCTGTCCACATTTGTCAACTTCCCTCTCAAAGAGCTGGACCTCAGAGAATTTGCGTCCGAGAACAGCGGTGAGTGTAGCAGGATGAATAATCATCTAGCAGCAGGGTGGAAGAGAAGAGCATGCTTCTGTGTCAGGGCTACGATGAGCCCGTTTTTTCTTTATAAAGACAGATAGTTTGTTCTTTTAAGGACCCTGACACCACTGGTGCATAAAAATACAAAGATTGGAGGATTTTGTCAATAATCTGCAAAGATTTGCAAAGATTGGAAGAATATTTCAATAATCTTTGTTATTGTGGTTTCTCTCTTCTTTGTTTATAGCAACTGCTATCTACAATTTGTATGCAGTATCTAATCACATAGGCACAACACTGGGAGGGCACTACACGGCATACTGTCGCAACCCTGTCCTCGGGGAGTGGTACTCATATAATGACTCAAGGTTTGTATGCATCTCATCCGTAAGAATAGATAACAGGATTTTTTTGTTTCTTTTTATAATGAGATCATCAACCCAATCAATAAAATCATTACAGGTGCAACCAGGATTTCAAGTGTGTTTTTGCTAAAATGTCATGCCCAAGTTATGATGCATTAGTAAAGAGTTTCTGTAATGTGGTAGTAAAGTTACAATGTTGTAGTCAAGTATTTGTTTCGTTTCACTAGCGGAGGGACAAATCATTCCACTACAAAATTATACATGTACTAAGAGGCTACAAAACACAACATTCAGACTGGAATTAAATTTCTTACCTCCCCTCTCTCTCCCTCCCACCTTCTCTTTTCGCTGCAGGGTCAGCCCCATGTCTTCCAGTCAAGTTCGCAGTAGTGACGCCTATGTGCTATTCTACGAACTGGCCTCCTCGTCACGCATGTGAACGGGGGCTAGCGAGCTGGGCCTTCGGCTAGGGACTAAAATGACGGACTCACTCCAGGGCCCCCAGCTAGGGTCGGCTCTTTCTCTCCCTCTTTGTCTAGCACAGCCTAGGCCCAAGCTATAGTCTGAAGCCCTGGAACCAGCTACAGTTTGGCATTATGATGGAGCGGAACTCTTGAGAGCTTCTACTAAGCTCGTACTCTGGAACTCCCAACTCAGTCCGGGCCTCAGACAATGAGCAGCAGTGTGTCCTAAGTGCATAAACGACTGTACTGTGTGGCTGGGGGACTTTAGCAAAACAACTACTTGACAGGGTCACGTCTTCTTCACTCCCTTCCAATCCCAGTCAGAGGCTGTCAGGACTCTGGTACAGAGGGAGGTGAGGACCATGAACCCAATTTTCTCATTTGGGACAACTAGAGCAACTAGTGTGGACCGCAGCTCTAATGAACAAGCAGGACAACAAATATGTTTGTTTGTGTGTGTGTGTGTGAGAGAGAGTGTCTGTGTGTGTGCATATGTGTGTGTGTGTGTCTACTGACTTTTTATGTTGACTATCTCTATGCACTGTGCAAGTGGAGCGCTAAAAAACCCAGCTTGGCCACACTGGCGTTTAGTTCAGCAATGCCTGTGGCTATGCTGACAGCTCAGCTCTCCCTTCCTCCTCTAATTTATCTAATTATTTAATGCTGCTTGTCGTAGCACTTTCTTTAAGAAACCCTCACTGTGGCACAATAGATTGTCTCGTTTCTCCCCCTGGTGGTGAACCATGGTGCAGGTCAGTTAGACAGCTAACAAAACAACAAAAAAAGAAAAAAAATTTTTATATTGCACTAGTTCAGAGATTAATACCATAAGATGTCGTTACAAAGCCAGCAAACTTATGTACCGCACAGAGTACATGCTGTAGTCCATGGTTTGAACAAACAAACATCCGGAGGTCGTATATAGTCCTTGAAACCACAATAATGAAGGCCTGCACCTGAGGCTCCCCAGGGAGCCCACGCTAGAGTCTAATTGCCCTGAGAGTGCCTCTGTAACCACGTTTTGTTCCTTTCCTCATCATGAAGCAACCTGTGGAGACTGGAATAGTACTGTGGTGTCATAAGTGAAGTATTTTGTGGGCTAAAAATTAAATGTGGGCCCCAATTTCAATGATAGGCAAAGTGCAAAATGTGAAAACTAGCATAAACTGATTTAATGACTGGGTAAAAAAAAAAAAAAAACTTAAGCACTGGCGGATCAGCTCAATGCTCCCCTATGATAGTTTCGTGCATAACATCTTGTTAGTTGAATTTGCACTTTGCCCATTGTTTTAATTAGGGCCCAAAATGTTTTATGACGATGTGGTGTCACTCATGAAGGTGTGAAAGCTGCAAACCTTCTTGACTTTTTTTTGAGAAGTCACTAGTGTATGTATATATTATTAAATTTATCTATTCCGATCATTTTGTATCAGAGTTTTCTTTCCCTTATATATATTAATGTGATGTGGAAGATGATATTTCAGTTGGCTGGGGAGATCATATACTGATAGCAATAGGGATGTCATATTTTTAATTGGATATTGTGGTCACACTGCAAGTGAAAATATGTTCGCTACAGTTATTCTGAATGTGGGAAGGCCTAAATCAAGGAGAAATTATATAATCTTACCAGCATGTAACAGTGCACTTTAATGTTGTTAAGTAAACTATCAGATTACACTCAAAATTATTAAGAATTTTAAACTTAAAAATGATCAAGGTAGATTTAACCATAATACACATTTTTTTCTACGTGTGGTGATCCATTAGAAAGTAAATGCAGACTGACCACTGCTGCTGACCTGAAGAACCACAGCACACATTATTTCCAATACCACTAATCTACCACTAGGGCGCAGTGTTGGTAAAGTGACTTGAAAAGACATACTGTCATGCCCTGTGCGTCACTGCAAAGACTAGGAAATGTGAATTATTACAATTTTTAAAAGATCAAATCAAATCTGAAATGCTGCTACTCTGTGTGTAACAAAGCGGTTAAAGACTTAGATTAGCAGATTTGTTACAAATGATAACCTTTGACAGATTTATTTTTTTGTATTTTTCTGCAGACAAAGACTGACGTTGTTAGCCTATATCTTATTTAGCCATCGTATTTTAGCTGTGCAATCTCTGGTGACGTCTGAGGATAGACTGAGCTTTCTGTCAGTGATCTCATTAGCGCTACAAGATAGTCTATACGTGTGTGTGTGTGTGTTCATCCCTATAAAAGAGAGAGAGAGAGAGATTGTGTGTCTGGGAGTGAGAAAGAGAGAGCATGAGAGTGGGTTATGCCCGTCCACTGTCCACTGCTGTGTGGTTTCCAAGCAAAGGGCAAAAGGTTCACATGCAGCAATAATTAGCACATGCTTACTCGGACCTAGTGGCAGAGGAAGGAGGGATCATCCTGGAGTGACCTCACCGAGGAAGACATTGTGTGTGAAAGGGATTTTAGGTGTGATTTACTCAAGGTAATCACTCTCGTGTAAGTGTAAAATATACCAGCATGCAACCATGGATTAAGCTTGTATTACTCTCCCTAGTAAATATAATGTATGCCTTATTCTATAGAATAATATGTTAAACCAGTGTTATATGGTATAAAAGCCTATAGTGGAAAATACTTGTGTAATGCTAATCTGTAGTTTATAATGATTATACTAGATGGACCGTATGTTATTGTAATTATATATATATATATATATATATATATATATATATATATATATATATATATATATATATATATATATATATATATATATATATATATATATCTGTGTGTGTGTGTGTGTGTGTCTGTCTGTCTGTCAAACATATATGTCCCCCTGTGTGCGTGCGTGTGTGTGTGTGTGTGTGTGTGTCTATGTGTGTGTACGTTGTCAGTGTGTGTGTGCCCCCACGCATGGGCATTTTTAGTGACTCTGCAGATTAGGTTTCCTGGCTAAGACAGATGATCTGTTTGTGAGGAGCCCAGTTTGTGAGGGGAAGAGGGATAGAATTATCTCACCTTGACTGGCTGCTAGTGACACTGGTAACTCTACGCCTGAGCACTGCTCGCTCATACTGTGAGAAACTAGTCATTGTCTAGGCAGTCGACAGCCTACCTCACAGATGAGTTTGAGTGTGTCATTCCCACACTATGTCACCGTCTCTTAGTCCTTAAGGCTCCCGTCTCGCATTTCCACAGAGGCCACAGTGCTCTGCTTTGCTGTAGAGTCTTTTAGCTGCAGTGTTTAACAGTGGTATAGGAATAGGGGAAGTACAGCAAACTTTGATCTGTGTGTATATATATATTGCATAGATAGATGTGTGTAAAAAAGAGAGAGAGACAGACAGAGAGACAGCAAGAGAGAGAGAGAGACTGAGAGAGAGAGAGAGAGAGCAAGAGAGAGAGTGTGTATGTGTGTGTGTGTGTGTGTGTCCGCACAAAACTGTACACATTCATATTCAGTATGTGAATACTGTACTGTACATAAAGACACACACCTCCCACAAACCCCCACTCTCTCCTTTTAGCTCCAAGGCTTTAGACAAGCTGACTGCTGGGGGCTGCGCTGGATTAAATTGGATCCTGTTTAGAAAGCAGCTGTTCAAAGAGGTCTAAATATTTGATGTGCAACTCTGTTAGAAGTAAGGAGGCAGAGAGAGAGAGACGAGAGAGAGAGAGAGAGAGAGAGAGAGAGAGAGAGAGAGGCAGGGCGAGGGAAAGAGAGAGAGAAAGAAATAAAGAGAACAGAGGGAGGAGAAAGAGATAGAGAAAGAGAGAGAGAAAAAAGAGGCAGGGAGGTACTACTCTACCTGCTTTTAAACAGCACTGTGGTGACTTGTGAGCTCCCACATGGCTCTGAGCCCCTCACTGGACTAACAGCTGCTGTGGTCCCACGTTTGTTCCTTGTGGAAGCACATGGCTCCTCTTGCACTGTCATTTTAAACAGGAGGTGAAATGGGGGGAGACCAACCAGGAAATGACTCCTCCCCTGCCTCTGTATTTCACTTTCAGATGGGCTATGGAGAAAGTGACAGTTCTGATGCTTTCCAATATCTTTTTTTTTTTTTTTTTTTTTACAATAGACTAACTATAGTGTATAGTTACAACAGAAACAAATACATGCAGGCCTGCAGAATGCATGGAAATATTGACACTTGCTTTCCATACACTTCCAGGGAAACTGAATTTTCATATATACATTTATGTCATTGTGGTGAGGACTTGGACTTCGTTCTCTTTGTTGACATTTGACTATGCATGAATAGATTAATATGCAGCAGACATAACTCCTTACATGTAATTATGTGAAAACCCTAAAGTCTTTCTCCAGACTTCTGAATCTAATAATAATTCTGAAGTGATCTGTGATCTGTCTAATTCAGTATTGACACCCACAGCTCACTATTTGGCAATAAAATAAAATAACACACCACATCTTTTGATATTTGTGGCTATATTTTATTTTGAATATTAAAGAACTATTTTTATGTTAACAAACTGAGGTGCATTTACACAATTAGACTGTACAATATATGAATGTGAACTTGGATATGAATGAATACAAAACATGTTCCCTATACCATGTCAGCATTCAGAGATTTGGAAAGGAACTCATTCTAAACATTCCGTCTTCCACTCAACTTAACTCCAGCAAAAATCATTCCACCTGAAAGAGAATGTTAGAAAGGCACATGACTAGTTAAGCAGATTATCTTACAACAACTCAATTGTTGTTATTTTTAGATTACACTTTATTTGTATTTGTGACCCTGTGGTCACGTAATATAGGAAATTATTATACCGCTAAATGTATTGTGTTTGGGTGTGGAAGAAATGACCATGATTTGAATAGGGATATTTGAATGAATTTGGTTATTTGGATGGCAAAGGGAAACCAGCTGTGGTGTTTAGCTCTCCAAGTAAGTTAGTAAGCATAATCATTTCCTTCCATTATCTCAGACTCAGACGAATTACTGGTATAAAGGCAGTGAAATATTTAGGATAAAGAAATGTACCCTGCAGGCTGAGTTTGAACAAATCTATCTCTTGAAAGACTCATCTTTAGCTCCATCTTAAGGACAGCGAAATGTTTAGGATGACGAAATGCACCCTGTAGACTGAGTTTCAACAAAACAAATTTCTTGAAGGACTCATCTCTAACTGCAAATTAAACATTTTGTTTCATATTTCACTCAAAGGGGCCTTTGCCAGATAAAACAATCAGTTGCAAGACTGCAGTGTATCACACATGTGTATTACATACATACAGCTATTGCTCCAGTGATGGTTCCCACAGTGACACTTGCCACGAAACCAGGAGACTTGCTTGAAGACCCCTGGTTGGTGTCAGTAGTGTTCTGCTGGTCTGAAGATGGAGAGACTTCTGTTTCTGTGGTACTCTTTGTCAAGGGTAAAGATGAACTCTCCACTTGCAAAGATTCCGAATGCGCCGATGAAGAACTTCTGATGACAAGGCTGACACCTGCTGACATCATAGCCCCAAATATGGCCCCTGTTCAATGCAACAACACATGATTTCAACAAAATTTACAAAGCATAGCATTACAAGCCATTAAGGGCAACTCTTTAAGGAAAACATACCCATAACAAAAAGAAGATGAAGTCTGTCTATGCTGGCAGGCATGGGCACAATGGAGGGGGCTTTGAAGACAAAATATCCTAAGGTTTCCCCTTGTATTTACAAGGGCATACAGTAAGCATATGTAAGACAATGTAAAAAAAAAACAACACAAGCTTGGAACATAATCAAAAACCTTGTGTACAGTTTTTTTTTAAAAGAACTGACATAATCCACCTTACCTTCTTGAAAAGGTTCCACAGAGAATGTCTGATTTCAAATGTTTCACAAACCATTTGTAAAAACAACAAAGATTAATTAATCTGAATATGTTAGTAGGCTATCATTTATTTAGAAAATTGTTGCAGACTTTGCAGCTAGTGGTTAGTGTGTCAGTCAGTGGTACCAGGACAGCAGTCAGTGTACCAGGACATCTTCGTGTCTGTGTGTGTTCAAGGGCTAACTGGATTGCTTCTTTATTCAAATAAATCATAAAAACACCATGACATCCAAACAAATACTTACCTAAGAGGTACCATAAAAACTCTTCCTCTCTCTGTGAGTGAATAACTTCCATACAGAGAATGACTGACAGATTGAGTGGTGGTGGTAGGAGGTTGGGGTGCTCTGTCAAAGGAATGTTGGAAATCTGGCAATGTCTGCAAAAAAAACAAAAACATATGTGAACAGTTAATTTAGCAATTTCTCACATACAGTGGACGTGAAAATGTCACATTGCAATTATTACCACACGTGTAGATTAACTGATTGTTGATCGTTAAACTAACCCGTATGTTGGCTACCAAAAGTCAGAAGTTTGTATTGGGTATTAAACATTACAATTGTTGTACAATTGACCAGAGTAGAGGCAGACATCTAACAGTTGTCTCACTTTTAGATCAGGTCTTATATTGTCAAATTTGTACCCTTGTGGACATTTATTTTGAATTGTGGACAAAAATAAAGAAGTAAATGTGTGTGTATGTGTGTGTGTGTGTGTGCGAGAGAGAGAGAGAGAGAGAGAGAGAGAGAGAGACGTCACTGGTTTGCCCCATGAGGTGGTCTGGGGTGAGTGGGAGGGAATTACTGGATTAGAGACTGACGGGGGCCCAAAGACAACAAAGGGGCTCCTGTATGAAATCAGCACTGGGGCTATATGACGGTCATTTAGCCCTCACACCATAGCCCTCCTCCATTCACTGAGCACGGTAGGCTATTACACCACCGTCCTCCAACACATAAAAGGCTAAACCTGCCAACACTTCAAAGTCAGTCAGGAATGTCTAGAAATACTAACAAGGAAACTTTCCAACATTACAGCTATTTCATTTTAGGGAGGAGATTATGAAAAATTGCATGCCAGAATATAGGTCCTATGTGTCAGAAGTTCCCAAAAAAAACAGTGCCTCAGAATATTTAAAGTTAATGTGTCGTTTAAATGTGCTGTCATTTTATCACATTTAAAATGCACTGTTGCTCAGGATAGCAATATGCCTTATTTTAAAAAGATTAAGAAAACATGTCTTAAACAGGCAGCCAAATAGCGTGAATGTGCGATTGAGCAAAAAAGTCTAGAGTATAGTGATGCCTAGATGGCGCTGTCCTGCAAAAGGACAGGCGCCTTTTCTCAAAGTTGAGGCTGTGTAGCATTGCACAGGAATTAAGAATGCTTGCCGAGCTGTGGATGAATGCTAACGTTGTCCATAAATGTGTCCGTAGCATTTGTCTTTTAATTTAAATAGGCCTATCCCTTCTATTGGACTGTCTGTGCGGAGAACTTCACGGAAAAATACATTGCAGTATAATACTTGCAATTCTGGATTTCTTTTATAATCCTATGATGATGTAGGTAGCTAGTTGGCTAGCTTGTTTGTTGGCTACCGGCTTTGCGCCAGGAGTGAAGACCAATCAATCGCCGGCTGCCTTCACCGCTAGTTTTTGTGTACTGAGTGCTGCTGAGGCAGGGGAAAACGCACAGCGGTCACCGGTGACTGGACCTGGTGGCGTGAGAACTACGTTAGCTAATGCCGTCAAGTGTGTGCAGCAATTTCCAGTCACCGGTACTGAAACAAGGTGTTTGAAATTACGCCGCCGAAACTCGACCCAGTTAATAATAGTAGATATATCTTTGTAGCTAGCCGGACAAGTGCTGCGCAAGGATGTTGCAAGTGCTTGGCTGCGGCGTCGTGGTTTTTCCAGGTCTGTTCTTCCTTTTTCGAAAAGTGCTACCGTCCATTTTCAAACACTGGACCGATGCTGACGTTGTGCTTGTTAGCGAGAGGTAAGTAATTTTATCCTTTATTTCTCGGTTCTCAAATCACACTGGCAGTAATCCTTCCTAACGGATCAGTACCCGTTATTTGCTAGAAAGGAAGCCAGTGGCCTCATGGTTCAGTCAAGTTAGGCTGAGAAGTAAATTTAGCTAACCTAGCATTAATGAACTTGTACAAAACGTTAGCCAACGTGAACTGAATAACCTAACGTCACATTTAACGGAACACTGGATGTTTGTATTACAAGGGAATGCTAGCTAAGCGCTCGTGCGTGAAATGATGACCCTGTCTAATGAATTATCTCACTAGTCGTTTAGCTGTCCCGTTCCTGTTATTTTGTCTATACTTTATTTTGACGTATCTATGTATAAACCAATACCTGTGAAATACCGACTGCAAACTTGCTGTTCAGTGAAATGATCATCTGAGAGTTATCGGTGCTCAGTTTGATGCTCATTTCTAACGTTTATGTGGTAGCACGTTACGTTTGACGCTAAACGTGTCTGACATTACTGGGCACAGGAGTTCAAACAAGTTCCTTGATATATACAATTAAAGTTAATAAGTTCATTCTTATTAATTCAAAGGTTGTAAGTAGTCTGTGTAATTGCGGTGTCACGTTTCTTGCTAACGTTACCTGCTAGTGTTCTTTCAAGCAAACAGCAAACATGGTACTCTAATTATGATTGTGAAATTAAATTCATTTGCAGGCAGTCATTTTACAAAGTACAGAAAAGTCGAAGATGGGGACATAAGGATGGAATCTATCAGTTTCACCTGACAAAATGTTGACCACCAGTGTCACTAGGTCAGCACATAGTGACATGTCAAAAAAAAACATTAATGAGTATGTGCCTCTAAATAAATGTGACCCACCCTTTATTGGACGGAATGTGGGAAAAAAACAGTCAGATTATCACATTGAGTTATGTGTATACAATGCACATAATGTGAGAGTTCGGTGCATCTGAGCAAGCAAACACGCCGCATGCCATTCTCATTGGTCGGGATCCTTCACGTGACTCTGAGCTAAACTGCTTGGGTGTTTTTCTCTTGCGTGGTGCCTTTATCTATCGTGAGCCAAAAACAGCTTGTGTTTAAACTGATATTAGGTCAGTCCAGGGTCGTCTCAACTGAAAGATAATGAAGTTGTTGGATCATCCGCAAAATCCCGGCCATTGGCTTTAACCACGAGTTGTGATGCTGTCCAAATCGGTGTCCTGACTCTTGAAAATCTGCCGCAAGACAGTCGGGATGTCTAGCTATCCCGTCATAGTTGGAATGTGATCCTCGGTAGGATTCCCCTTAGTAATAGCTTTTAAACAAGTGTCAAAATGTCTGTTAACTGAAGAAAGCATCCACTTCGGAAGAGCATTAATGTGGTAGAGGATAGAATGTCATTTAGTGTGTCTGTGTTTTTCTGGCACCGGTGCGGAGTATATTTTTTCCTCATGTGCTGACAGGCTCAAGGCCACAAATAAAACCTTAATCATTCTGCTTTAAGACCGAAGCATCAGGGAGATGCCGTTGCTAGGTAGTCGTGAGGCTCCATCACCCCCCCACCCCTCTGCTAAGCGATGGCACCACAACCAGTTTCTGATGATGAGGCACATTTCAGTATGACTTGATGCCTTTTGGAGAGGCAGTGGTTTGGCCATGAATTTTTTTTTTCAAAAACGGTCCTCATGCTTCCAAATTCTTGGCTGGGCTTGACTTCATCTTGCCTGAGCTTGCTCTGTGTTTCAGTCTGAACTTGATCACTGAAAAAGAGCAGTGTAAGGTGCTGTCAGCCCATGGCGATGGCTTGCCATGTACTTCATCTTTCGCTGCATTCAGTCCACTGACAAAGGTGAAAGGGTATGAGAATGGGAAGGCATTAGCTGCCGACATAAGGAGCACTCAAGTTGTCTGGAGAGAAAGTAAGACAGTTAGATTCTTTGAGTTCAGCTAGGGAATGTGTTGGAGAGGTGATAATGAGAGAGAACTCTGCACTGTCATCATTGCCACAGCAAAGGAAAGCAATTCTTGAGGTTGGTGCTCATGTGTGTAAGTGTGTGTGTGTGTGTGTGTGTGTCTGTGTGTGTGCGCGCACACCTAGTTGAAGGCAAAAGCCTAGCTTGTCAGAAGGCAACACGGGCAACTGCTCGGGGCCCCCAGGTCACTGCAGGGCCCCCAGGGGCTCACAAACTCTTAACCACAGTAGTGGTGATACAGTTTTCAATGGAAGTTGTGTTTTTTTTTTTGGGCCCCAAAGAGACTCTGGAATCACCTCTGGTTGCAAGTGTGTCTTCGTGTGTAGCAAGGGGGAAGAGGTTGAGGCGTTCTGAACCGTGAGTTTGCTCTGGAGCGCGTTGATGTTTTTTTCCAACTCAACTCCCAGCTGAATCGCCCACCGCCTGTGTCGTCACTCGGGCTCCCGCTCCGGGCACTGGATGGCCTGACCAGGCAGCAGAGCAGAGTGGAGGAGAGTGGAGTGCTGCTCCGCTCAGCTCCGCTCCGTCCACACCGTCCACACCGAGCTGGGCTGCACACTCCATTAACCCCACAGACGAAAGCTGAGCTGTGGATGAGCCAGCCAGTTTTCCCCCCACACACACACACACATTTCAACCCCACTGACTAATGGGAGGAAAAACACAGAGGTAGGCTGAGCCCATCTAACATGGCGGAGCGAGGTTACCCTCCACCACTTGGCCGAGAGGAGGAAAGTGTGTGTCTGTGTGTGTGTGTTCTCTGTGTCTGGGCCTGTGTACTTTACGTTTGTGTATGCATGTATGCAGACGTGAGTTGTGGGGTCGGGGGACACAAAAAAAGAAAACAAAGGCAACCTTTTCCTTTCCCCGTTGAGCCCCCCACCCCTCTGTTCCTCTCCCAACTCAAAGGAGAGAGTGGACACAAAGAGTGGATTGTGTAAATCTGGGTCTTGTGACAGTGTTTCCAAGTGCAGGGCCACTGAAAAATCAGTGAGCTGGACTGGGGCAGGGGGTGCAGTGCACTCAACCAAAGGGGATGCGGGGTAGAGGGGTGGGGGGCGGTGGGGGTAACTCAAGCGTGAGCTCCGACAGGGCCCTGCTCACGTGACCGCCGTTGTCATGCCACGGGAGCGGCAGCCTGGTTACGGTGTCGGCCACTTCACAGTCCTCGGGAGTGAGTGTTTCACTTCCTTCGTCTGCAGAAAAACACTCATCAGCCCTTTCAAGTAGACTTCAGACCCACCCCCCCCCACCCCACCCCAGGGAACTTTGCTCCAGGATTGTACAGTAACCCTGTCTGGCTGGTTGCTACTAAAAACGAGGCATAGGTGAATGTTAATTTATAACCCCACCGTGGACGTGGACGATGTGGTTAGGTATAGGAGAGCTTATTTCTATGTCAGTGAGTGTATGTGTGATGTGTATTTTGTATTGTCAAAGGTTCTAAGTATGAATGAATGAATTAATTTTGTATTGAATTTTTTTCCTCCCCCTCCTTGTTTGTGCATGTTAACTTAAGAACCCCCATCAGTAGACATTCCATCTCAAGGGATTTATCCTAATAAAGAATTTAATTCTAAAAAAAAATCCTGCTTGGTTCAGCATGCGATTTATAAGTGTGTAATTCAGAGCTGTAGCAATTCAAAATCCCTTTCATGGCCTTAGCTGGTTATGGTATGTGGTCACTGTTGGAACACATGACAAGGACAAAGGGTAAATCCACATTGGGACGCGAGGGGTAGGTGTTGGAAGGGATGATGCAATGTAATTAAGGCTTTAGCATTCGCTAAATCGCTGTCATAATGCTTGCACTGGCTAGAAGCCCGTGAAGGTCTTAAAGATATTGCCAGCTCGATATATCATCATATTACAAAATCACTTAACACCTTCCAAGGTTTCGTCTTTGTGCTTGTTTGTCTGTTTGTTTTAGCACCTTGTGACGGCCCGTGTGGCCGCTACTACCTGGTAGAGGCCCACATTACTGCAGTCTGTTCAAGGGTTAAACCATCTGGTAAATTGTGACATTTGGACAGCAGGTAGTTGCAGTGGGGGGTGGGGGTGTGGGGGGGGGGGGGCTCCACACAGATAGCCTATATCTAAAGCTCCGTGAGTCATGCTGGAATCTCTGTGTGTTCTCACCCCCCCCACCCCCCACCCTTTTTTTTTTTCTTTCTTCAGGCTGGTGTCGTCGGTTCATGCCATCATGGCCACCACAGCTGGGGCGATCGTGGTGTCCTCATGCAGGGGCAATGTAATCAATGACAGGTGAGTTCAGTCCAGAGCCACTGTTTGCCAGGGATTTCTACTGGTCATGAAATTTCTGAAAAAATCATGAATATTTAATACAGTGTTCCAAACATGGAAAGTCATGGAATTTGATGTTTTTGTGGATAGTCAGAGACTATCGGGGAACTTTAGTAATAGTATGTGGTTGTCCCCAAATTGTGATATCTTGTGATATCAGTGATGGGTGAGTAGAGGTCATGGAGTACCATGACCTGCGCTTGGATTTCAGCTAACCCTGTTGGCCTACCTGTGTTTACTTATGTCCCAACCATCCTGTTTGTTGGTAAGAGTTTGATGTAATCAGAGTGATCCTGCACAAGTGGTGTAATCAGTGAGCAGTTAAAGGAGAACTCGCTTGTATAATGAACTTTGGGTTTGTTAAAACATGATAACGAGTTGGTATGTTTGCTGAGGAGCAAAACTACGCTAGCCTGTTGCATTCAGAACTTTACTATTTTTACTGTTTCTGTCGAAGAGGCTCACAACGCTAGTAAATGGGGCAGATTCAGGAAGCGTATTTTAAACCATTAAAAAAAGCTCAAAGTAGCTCCACACGTCCTTGGCATTATAACAAGTGCCCTGACACCAGGAACTGCTGCAAGGTACTACTGTACTACAGGCTTTTTAAGAAACGTTTTACACACGTACAAAGTTGTCAATGTTTTGTTTTAAATGTCAGGGCCCTTGTTATAATACCAAGGAGGTGTGGAGCTACTTAAAGCTTTTTAATGGCTTAAAAATAGCTACATCTTCAAGCTGCACTCTGTATTTTAGCCTAGTAGCTAGCGTGCCACCAATAGGCTAGTCCCTCTAAATGGTTATTTGTACAAATGATTTGTACACCTACAAAGTTCTCAATGCTTTGTTTTGAATGTCACTGCCCTTGTTATAATGCCAAGGAAGTGTGGAGCTTCTTTGAGCTTTTTTAAATAATTGAAAATATGCTTCCGAGTCTCCCCCGTTCACTAGCGTTGTAAGCTTTTTTGACACAATTGGTAGTTCCAAATGCTATGGGATAGTGTTGTTTTGCTTGTCAGCAATCATACCAGCTCCTTATCATGTTTCAACATGCCCAAAATTCATTTAACACCAGAGTTCTCCTTTAATACAGCCCCAGGCACTGAGGCCACAGACCACTGTGACCTGTGCTTGGATTAAAGCTAACCCTATGGGGGGAGGTGCAGTTTCCTACCTGTATCTTCTTATGTCCCAATCATCCTGTTTGTTGCTAAAACCACTAAGGACGTACTCAAATGAGGTACGTTTCATCCGCACAATACTGATCTCTGGTCCCTGGTCTGTACCCAGGCACAGTTGAGTTGCTGTTTTCTAGAATGTTTGCATAAGAGTATGCTTTATTATCACCTCACAGTTCTTTATGATCTGTTTGATTATTAAATGGAGCTCATAACTGTGCTAAGGCACGTTTGCGATCACACTACATGCGTTCCACACCTGAGTCCAACTGATACGGACTAGAGTCCACCTCCTCCTGGCGTACTAGCCTACCGTGCCCTTGTACAGAACGAAGCAGTCTCACTGGTTAAACTAACCAGACTCTGGGGGTAAAGTGTACTTGGGTACTGTACAAATGGCATAGTGTGAGTACATGTTAAGAGTTTTGATGCACTGGTTGTTTCCCTGACGGAAAACACTAACATTGCAAAATAAAATTTATGACATAACGTGTCCAAGGTTTATTACATAATGTGTTTAAAGCTAAAATTACTTGGACTCTCTCCTCTCTGGTAGCTGACATGGGTTACCTTAATGGCTAACTTAATGGGGGGAAAAAAATGAGAAATCCCTATGGGTCCAGATTTATGGAACATTAGTTGTCTGGTGGTTTTACCTCAGCTTCCCACTCTACAGTATGGCTTGTTTACCACAGAGCGAAACGTTTGCAACTAACTGACTAGTTTCTCTGGCGTAGCTCTGCTACATGCTAATGCCTGATCTCCTGCTGGAGCTGCCTCTAGTGAGGTAATTACGTCTGTTTGCCTCTCCAGATGGTTGGCCTTTTTACATCCACCTTCGTTCTAACTCCACATCTGTTCCCACACACACACACACACAAACATACACCCCCCACCCCACCCACCCCTCCTCCTCTCCCTGAGGGGACGCCTTGGTGCGGTTTAATCCAGCTCCTGGCCATGCCAGCTGTTCTGCCCTAATGGTACATCCCTTACCTTGCCCAGCCCCACACATCCATTCACCCTTCTCACCCTCCCTTCCTCCCTCCCTCACTGTGTTCCTCCCTACCTCTCACTGGGTCAGAACTTGTGTGTGTGTCAGTCCTTTGTATGTGTGTATGTAGCCCAGCCCCACACCTGCATCCATCCACCCCTCCCTCCCTCTCTCTCTCTTTCCCTTTCTGTCCCTCTCCACCTCTCACTGCATCAGAGCTTGTGGTGGTGGTGTGTCCTGGCCACCTGGCCATCCAGGGACAGGGCTGCAGTAGAGCAGCAGCGTAATGAAGTAATCCACCACACTCACAAGGGCTTGCCAGCAGGGTCAGGCCGAAAACTCCCAGCAGCCCCGGGGGGTAATCCCCTCCCTCCAAGGCTTAGCGCTGCTGGGCTTGAGCGCGTGAGCAGCAGTGAGCCTGAGCATTTGGGTGGGTGGGGTGGGGTGGGGGGGGGCAGGCAAAGACATACAGTGCAAGGCCAGCAAGACCAGGCTCAGGGAAACGAGGAGAGAGAGAAAAAAAGTGGCCAGCTTTGTGGTCTGTGAGGGGCTTTTTTTTTACCAGGTTAATGTGGTCTCGTAAATACACGGTTGTGGGTATGGCCGATGAATATTTCAGTGTTGTGTGAACGCGCATGTATGAAATTATTCCCGGGTCAAGTAGTGGTAACCATATGTGCTCGCTGCACAGTAGCTGCTTTACATTAATTGAGTGTGATTGCTTACTTTCAGCCTGTGTGCACGTGCGTGAGCGAGCGCACAGTCACAGTTCTCCAGACACACAAGCAAAACGCAGCTAAATAATCCTGTGCCTCCAGTGTGCTTGTGTAACCCTCCCCCTACACAACACAACACAACACACACACACACACACACACACACACACACACACGCACACACACACACACGCACAGCACAGCACAGCACAGAAAGAGAGGTCAAGATACGTGCTCCAGTGTACGTAGAGAGCTTGTTGGATGTAATTAATCAGATCACTCAGCCTGTATTAGTGTGCTTGTAGGGCTGTTGCGGCAGCAGTGAATAGAGGCGATTAGGGAGTTTAGTGTTCAGGGACTTTACTGTGCCTGACAGGAGAGGGACCCAGTAAACACATGGCAGAAGTGAGAGTAATGGTATTTCACAGCATAGTATTAGCCTCATGACCTTGTTGTGGTGTCAGCATTCGCCCTCTCAGCTAATTTTTGTTCCCCCTCTCTTGGTGTCTGTCTCTCTCTCTTCTCTCTCACCTTCTCCCTCCTTTTCTCTTTCTCATCTTCCTTTTCCCAGACATTGGCTGGCCACCTATTTCGTCGTCTGGTATGGCGTGCCCTACATGTCATATGACATCTTTGCCATGTACCTCAGCCACTACTACCGCTTCCAGGTCAAGGGTCACGAGGAGTACAAGAAGCACTCATGGAGGACGGTCAACTCGTTTGTGCGCCGGGAGTTCCTGCTGGTCCTCCACCACATCGCCCTGCTGACCATCCTGCTGCCTGTCACTCTGGTGAGAGGGAGGGAGGGAGAGAGGGAAGGGAGGGAGGGAGGGAGGGAGGGAGGAGAGTAAAACAAGATGGCGGCAGGAGGGCACTTTCCCTACCTCCCCTAGTCTGCACACCCTCATCACCATTATTGTCACTACTTGGACCCATCAACGCTACACCGATTAGGGTACACAGGCACACAAACGCATGCGCGTGGGTCCATGTAAACCAGCAAGTGTGTGTTGCCACACACAGACAGACAGGCTTTCAAACACAGACACGCGGAAACAGTCACACAAACACACACACAAACACACACACACACACATACACTTTGCACGCACAGCGCTGCAGGTAATATTTCAGTGCACGGGAGGCAGGTGGTTTTGGAAACCTGGCCCCTGTGTTTTGTGGGCCTGTCAGTGGCAGTGGTGATATGAGATCGGCTTACCCACGCCTCTATTATTCAGGGCCAGCTGCTGCTCCGATACACCACTCCCGCCTCGACACAGCTCTTTGTGTCCCGCCCACACACACTCGGATAACACACACACACACGCACACACACATACACATACATGTGTGCGCCCGCACGCACGCTCAACACTTAAACACACACACGCAACTAGTTAACACCCATATCAGTAGCTCGGCAGACAGATAAAAGTTACCCGGCGCGAAGATGGGGCCTTTCAAGTGCACCAAAACGCCTTGACAGCCATTGTGCTGTTGCTAGCTCCATGCTTAATTACCAGCGTTTAGCTCATTACAACTAATGGCATGTTGTGAAGTCATGCTGATAACTCCTGATACTCTGGCACGGCATCGTTCCGATTGTGGTTGTCACAGTTTGGGACACTTATTCCCCCCCCTCCAGTCTTCACTGTGCCTGGTTGGCCATGTTTGTGCAGTGTGCTAGCTGGCTAGTTCAAAACCCCTTTGTAATCTTACCGCCACATTTCAGTCACAAGCTGTTATTACTGTTATCACAAGCTGTTATTACTCTATAAAGTTTCAAAAAGTACAGTGGCAGATCAGTAGTATTAACTTAACCAATTACTGCCATTAGGCATGTAAATAAATGACCCTAAACGATCGGAGGAGCTCATGTTTCAGTCCCTTTTGTGTCTCCCCAGCTGTCCCTTTAGACGGGTGAAAGGAGTTTATGTGTTTTATCCTCGGGGCAGATGTTTTGTTTTGGGACATCAGGGGCGTTGTCTGTACACAGCGGACGTCAGGTCGTTAGTAGTCAGTGGAACACAGACGGCAGGTCACTCTGTTCCCGACCTGGTTTTGATAAGTTCAGCTGCCTCACCCCCTTGTCAGTGTAGCCTCTCTGTTACTCTCTCTTTCTCTCTGTCTGTGTGTCTCTCTCTCTCTCTGTCTCTGTCCGTCTCCCTCTCTCTCTCTTTCCCTCCCCCTGTGAGGCTCAGGCTAGCTAGTCCCTGTGAGCTGAAGGTCCCAACGCACAAGGCCCTTGTTGCCTTATCAGGTCAATTTGGCCCTGCGTCAGTCACTCCGAGTCGTTCGTCTTGGAGCAAGCGCTCCACTGTGGGTCATTATCTCTCTCTCATTGCGCCATGTCTGCTCATGTTATCATTGTTTAGGCTTATCACAGTGTATTCAGACTCTTGTCTGCTTGGTTGATTTGTGTTATGGTGTGCCTGTGGTCTCACTGCTGACACTGGACTCTCTCTCTGTCTCTCATTCTTTCTCTCTCTTGTTTCTTCTCTCTGTCCCTCAGTTCCTCAGGAAAGAGCAGGGAGATTTCTTCATCGGCTGCCTGTTCCTCACAGAGCTTAGCACTCCGTTTGTGTCTCTGGGAAAAATGCTCATCCAGGTGAGACATGCTCCAGGCACAACTGACACTGAGACATACACACACACACACACACACACACACACACACACACACACACACACACACACATATATATATATATACATACATACATACATACATATATACACATACACACTCTTGTTGGTACATAACCATGACCTACATGCAGCTTTGTACACAGATGAGACATCAGTACAAAAGCATGTTCACGCACGCGCACACACGCACACTTGCTTTGCACACCCATCCACAACTACACCCTTGTGCCTCCATGCATCTTCCACAGTCTAATGTTTTTTTTTTTTTTACTCGGCATTCTTTCGTTAGTGCAGCCAAAGGAAATAGTCTGCCAGTCAACAGTTCCGGACGCGTTTTAAAAGATCTGTCCGTCGGCCAGTGCCAAAAGTGCTGGCCCCTTAAGAAAACAGTCTGGAAGCCCACTCTGCATCTGTTGTTTTCAATTCTGCTGACTCCCGACTCGGAATTTAGCTCGATCAAGAGGAATCTCTCCCCCCTCTCTGAGTGACTAGGCATTGTCCGTTGCACGTACTGTGCATTGCTCACACTGCACCCTGGTGGTCAGCGGTGGCAACAGCGACTTCATTCATGAGCTTAGTGCAGTCTCTCTCTCGTCTATCTCTCATCGGCAGGGGTTCTGCTGCACACAGAGAGGAGGTGTGGAGCTGGGTGGTTATCAGGGACAAATGTGTCCTCTTTATACACCTCTGGGAGTAAGAATATTAACAGCTCCTGTAGTTTTACACGATGGATGGTTAATTGCTCAATTAATGTCAGATATTCAGAGCTAGAATAGTTTGCTGATATCAACATTATTACTGGAATCTATGCATTAAAGACAAACCCAAATAGGATGATCTTTTTAAAGATGTAATGGTTTCGTTTCAGAACTTCAAACATTTCAGAACTTCAACCCAATGTCCGGAAAAGAGCTGTTTTATCATTAGGCAGTCTTAATGCCTAATAGTCTGCAGCTCTTAGAATATATCATATATAGCATTTAAAACTCATTTAATGGTCCAGTCTTTATTCCACATAGAGTTCACCCTCAATTGAAGATAATATAGGCTTATATGGGCTCCAAATAAAACAAATAGGCTAGCCAGCCTGCCTTAACCATAACTACACTGGCAGCTCTGTAACATCTTGTGATTGGACCAGCAGGATTTGTGTCTGGTATGCAACTATGGTCCTCTTAAAAAGAAGCATACAGCGGAGAGATATAGTTTTAGTTTTCTGGCTGAAGACATGTGGACTAGCTCTTGATTGAAACTTGCTGTTGTTAACCCCTTTTTAAAAATGCCAGATTAAGGTATATTTCCAAGGTACTTCTTCCGATTTTACATTACTTGACTTGAGGTGTCATGAGTGCTTTGAGATACAACACAAAATACCTACTAATTTCTAAAGCTGCAGCAAACTCAGGAAGTGCATGTGAAACCACTGATTTCATTTGAGAAGATGACAAAGTAGCTTGCTGTTCTATTTCAGAAAGATATATTTTTTAATTTGAGAAACTGTGGACATAATATAGTTTGTAGTGTCAACTACTGCATCTAAGTAGTGCTGAAAAGTATGTGGAACTTCAAAATATTTCTGCTGTGTATACATGCTGAATATGCTGCTTCAGCACATGGGCCTATTCAGTGTCATTAGTGCTGGATTCTCATTTTCCCCCTTATTGGGTTATGTTCTTACTTTTGTTCTTGCCCTTATGTGTCACCACCCATCCCTGTCCCTCCCTCTCCCTCTCCCTCTCCCTCTCTCTCTCTCTGTCCCTCTCTCTCTGTCCCTCTCTCTCTCTGTCCCTCTCTCTCTCTGTCCCTCTCTTCTTTCCTGTTATCTTGCTCTCTCAGCTGAGTCTCCAGGACTGCTGGGTGCACAAGGCGAACGGGGGCATGGTGCTGCTCACCTTCTTCCTGTGCCGCATCGCGCTCTTCCCCTACATGTACTGGGTGTACGGCCAGCACTACGGCCTGCCCCTCTACAGCGTGCCCTTCCACCTGCCCCTGTCCACCAACCTGGGCAACGTGTGCATCATGGCGCCGCAGGTCTACTGGTTCGTGCTGCTGTGCCGGAAGGGCTACCGCCTCTACAAGCGCTCCCGGAACCCGGGCACCCCATCGCCCACCATCGCCGCCGCCGACGACAGCGCCAAGGGGGACCAGTAGAGCCACCAACACCACACCCGACCCACACTTTTCCCACCAACCACCCAACCACCCACCAACCCACCCACCCACCAACCTGACCGACCAATCAACCAACCAACGACAGCACCGACTCCTCCTAGGCCACCACGTCACGACTACTGTTCAGTACAGATAGTGCTGCTACTATTACTACTACTTCTACTCTGATCACTACTTAAACTACTACTGCTAAGACTGGTAGAAACTTTTTTTGGCCGCTCCAAAAAAAAAAAAAAAAACCTTGTCACTCGCAGTGTTCAGCTGAGCTCCAACAAGAAAAAAAACAAAGAAACAAAAAGTCTTTGGGCGTCAGCTCATAACGCTTTTGGCCTCCGATTGGCTCCTCTCGCTTGTTGCCATGGAACTAAGGGGTAAAAAGGGGGTAGGGCGGGGTCACGGTGGAGAGAGCGGCAGATGCCTCTCCGCAGGATGAGAGCGGAGAACGGCGGCAGCGGTGGCAGCGGCAGCAGCAGCAGCGCTGGATGGCACCTCCTCTCTGTCAGGAAGCTACCTCCAGTATCAGCCGTGCACCCCCTCCCTCATTGCCGATGAACTACTGATTTGAAGAGGCTGTTACAGTTTTAGACCAGTGATTCTGGATTAAATGGGTATTGTTTTTTTGTTTTGAATGTCTGTTACATTGTTAAAGCCCTTCCCTCTCCCTGTTTTAATTCTTTTACAGAAGCTAAGTTCTCGAGGGATGAGGTGTTGGGTTGGGTGTCAGTTTGGCAAGAGTGTCACGCTATATCATTGGTTCATTCACCCATAAATGTGATTTAAACGCACAGCTGTAGAGAGATACACACACACACTCGCACACGCACTCACACACACTTGCACACAAGCGCACACACACACACACACACACACGCAGATTTACGCACTACAGTACACCTCCATCTCTTTCCTCTCCCCCATCCGCTCTCCGTCCACAGCCACCACCTCGCAGCACTTCTATCCTCCTTGTTTACAATCCAGTACTTGTGTGTATGTCAGCGTTTTATGTGCATGTGTGCACTGCCCTGCTGTGACTGTTTACACTTCTCAACAGATCCCCCCCCCCCCCTCTCTGAAACATAATATAGTGGGGGTAGGGAAAGATGGCTCCTCACCTGGGCCGTCGTTAAATAGCTGTGCAACCTCCTGCCCACAAGGGGGCCGATGTGGTGTTAGAACCTCATGTTTACTTAACTTATAACAACGCACACGCATACACAGGAGGCCCACTCCGGCAGTTTGTTGGAGTCGGAGAGAGGAGAGAGGAGGGGTGGAGCAGTGGGTGGTAGTTGGAGGTGTCCAAAGGTGGTGTCGTAAAGGCTTCTTGGTGGTACGAGCGTCCTCCTTTGGCGCTGGTGCCTGCCCACCGTTCACAAGTCCACAAGAAGCCACCGCGTGGGGCATTTCCTTGAATACTTGGTCAGAGCAATAAACACTGGCTTTTTTTATTATAGAGCAGAGATGGGTAGGGTAAGCTAACGTTGTCAGCATGCTAGCGGAAAGGACTGAAACGGCTGCATGCTGCTCCGCAACACACACACACACACACACACACACACACACAAAATGCACATTTATATTTATAAGAACAGATTATATCTGATAAGCGAAAGTTATGGCTCGGCATTGTGGCGAGCAGAACCTGGCAGTCGTCGTTGTAGCTTTGTAAGCCTCAACAGACGTCATTGTCTTGTGTTTCCACAGACTTGTCAAAGGCAGGGGGAAACAAACAAAAAAAAGCTTTTTTTGCTTTGTCTTGTCATGAGTCAACAACACTGTCCTTTGGTCTGTCACAATTTGGAACCAGGACAGTTGTCTCTTACATCAACACATATGAAATAAAAAAAAAGGCAGTTGGTGGAGCTTGCAGGCAGAACATGCCCTGGGCTAAAAAAATGTGACTAGCCAGCTTGTAGCTGGTTGTTGAAGTGAGGTGCTGGCCATTTTCATAGCTTGTATATCAGAGTTTGGTAAAGCCTGGAGTGATGGGGCCCCAGACAGAAAGAAGAAGCCAGAGTTAGCATTAGCTTTTAACATTAGCATGGAGCTCAGCGCACACATCTCAGAGGCTTCATTCACACACAGGGCTCTCTGCACATAGATAAAAGTATATATTTCATATGTTTTTAGCAAAATGCATATTATAGATTTTACTACACCTTTTATGAAAAAAAAAAACTTAGTAGATTCCATGAATTTCATGAGCTCGCAAATTTTAATTTTAAGGTATGGAATTGCTCTTAGAAACATATAAATATATATATATATAAGTCTGTTCACTGACAATATTGTAAGATGATCCTGTGATCATTTACTAAGAAAAACTGGACCTAAAAAAGCTGCCTTCAGCTGTGTGTGTGAGACTGAGTGTGTTTGTTTTTGTGCACACATGCACCTGAGCTTCGATTCACATGTATGTGAGTGTGTGTGTGTGTGTGTACACGTGCGCGCGTGCGTGCATGCATGCATGTATGCATGTGTGGTTGAGGGTGTGTGTGTGTGTGTGTGGGTCCGTGGCCTGGAAAGGCAAGATGTCATAGATGTTGTTTTAAGCTTCTCTCTGCGTGTGTGTTGGGAATATCCCACCCCCTTCATAATTCCCTGACCTGTGAACTATGCACAGACCTTCAGTCTTCAAAGGCCATCACGGCACCTACACACCACACCATCCTGCCCCCCCACCATCCTGCCCCCCTAACCCTAACCCCCCCCCATGTTTACCCTTCTCCTCTAATGCGCTGTTTAGAGTGGTGACTACTGTCGGTCCCCTCTCTGCTGAACGTCTGTCTCAGTTGATCTGCTGTCTGTGTGGGGGGGTGTCAGCCCCACAGACCTCCCTTTTTACACGAGCTGGTTTGTCTCCTTTGGTGGTGTTGGTTAGTCAGTTACAGTTGTGTAAGCAGCCCACCCCCAGCACCAGCCCCACTTCCCCTCACCCCCATCCCGAATCTGCCGAGCATGGTCCTCCCCCTCGTCTGTGTCGGCGTCTGTGTCCCGTCCCGTCCCGTCCCGTCTCGCTGCTGGCCTCTGTCCCCAAGCGCTGTGTTCTGACGCAGCTGAGCTGTGCGGAAAGAGGGGCGCGCTCTGAATGAGTTTACTCTGAGCCCCCCCCTGCCCGGCCTTTTGTGTGGCGTGACAGCACCGAACCCTCTGGAAAACATTGCCCCCCCTCGCCCGGAGGCACTCTCATGCCCACCCGCTTCCTCCGCCTTTTGTCTGCAGGCTTTAGGCAGCACCCGGGTTGGCAGCTGGGATCAGAAGGGTGGTGTGCGTGAGGGAGAGGGCGTTAACAAGGGACCACTTCTCACTGGTTTGGGGGCTGGGGGGATGTAGCAGCAGCAGCAGCAACAACAGCAGCACCATTTGGATATGGTTGGGGTGTTAAACGCCTATTGATATTTGGCGGGACATGTCAGTTTGGAGGGTGTTATTTTTATTGTTTTTCTTATCAAGGGAAATATCGAACAGTGGTTGATAAGTGGCAGATGTATTGGCTTCCTAAACATGCTAATACAGTAGGCTTGGGTCTGTTTACCCTGCAGTTCATTAACATTTGTGGGTGAAGTGCCCCACAATAGTTGGCATTACTTTCTAGGGGTCAAAGTTCAGCATGTCATTTGGGGACTTTGCACCAAGAGAGAGAGAGAGTCGCTTCCAAGGAGTGAGATGTCATAGCATGCAAACACATATCCAGATAATCATTTTTTATTGTTGTTAGAGTTAATTAATTTTTTAACAGTAATATATAAAGTCTTATGTTTAGTCTCACTAGAGGCATCCTGTCTTTGCTCAGGGTTTGGTGAAGAAGATGTTAACATGTTTGTTCTCCTAGAGATTTATTTTTTGAAAAAAGTTGAAACTGTGAGTTTAAGATGAAAAAAAAATCTAAATCTTAAAAATACCTGGAATGACACACTATACGTTTTCTTCCTCTTCCTGCTGTTTCCTCTAGTTTAGGATGAAAGCATTCTGACATGGCTTGTGATATTGCAGCCTTAAGGGTTGGTAGACCAAAGATTGTCAGGCACTTTAATCAGTAGTAATAATAAAAAAGTAAACAAACATGAAGAGAATTTAAGAACGTTGATGATGATGACAACATTTGTAAGATTTTTAGTTTGCTTCTCTCCTACGTGTCCCTGTCAGCATGGTCTCATACCACTGCTTTTGCTCGAGTCAAACTGGAATTTCCTAAAGGGTTCTAAAGTCTCGCATGTCACCCAGAAGAAATAGAACAGCAGTGGTGCGAGGGACTCGTGTTTATAGGGACCTGTTGGCTCCACTACGATTCGGCTGCAAGACTTCTCGTGTATATCTAGATCCGACTGGGTCCTATCATTCCTCGGCGTTGCTTTTGGGGCTGCATGTGATTCTCGGCTTTTAAGGAGCGAGAGAAGAACAAAGTAGGAAAAGCTCGAATATTCAAACTGAGGTAATCGGGAGGCGACAGCTCGCAACAGAGTCACAAGCAAGCGAGTGTCCAGTGTTGTGTCCAGGTTGGTGCTGAAACGCTGGACATTGAACCAAATTCAGAATCCAGTGCCTTGTGTTTAAATCTCTCCATATTACCCACAAGCGCAGCACAAACCAGAGTGTTTCAAACAGGCAGTGATGTTTACAGCTCGTGGCTGCGTTTCTACACTTGCTCGAGATGTTATTTCCCGGGCAGTTTACTGTGCAGTTTACCTTTATAAAAGATGACCAAGATTAGATCCACACTTGTCGACATCTTAAATTGTGTTGACAAACACTGGTGTTGAGCACTGTCAATGATCTACCAGGACTTGATCACACAACTAGGTTAGACTAGTCTAAAAAATGTACTTCAGTTATTCACCCCAAAATCATAGTTTGGTGTTCCATGTTCTCTGGAGACTGTTAAGTGCTCAACCACAGTATGTATGAGATCATCTCCACTTCAAACCATGCATAAGTTGTTGTCATGCTTAGATTGGCCTGTACAGTAAACTACCCTGAAAGTTCAGGGAACACTTCATCCTAGCAGTCATCATGGGTCATTCTCACAGTAGCAGCAGAAAAACCTCACTGATAAGCTAGCACCTGTCGCGAACATCTTCACACTCTAAACATGTGGTGAATCATTTAGGCTTTGAAAAACATCTACGTTCAGAATTTGTTTGCTGTGTATGATATTTTATTGATGCTATTTAAATGAAGGCACAGGCTGTGTCCCAACATTGTAGATCCCATATGATTGGTGTCCTCCCATTATTTGGTTTGATTAACAAAACGTCCCAATATGTAGTGGTAAGGATCTACATTTGGCAAACTGGAGACATTGAGAATGGGCAAAGCCTGAAATGTTTTGTAAACTTATTGTAAACTTTCAGCTTTCAATACAAGTAGTTATAAGTATCAGCCTCTGAGTGCGCCTCCTCTTTTTTTCCCAGTTGCAATGATCTACATTTGATCTACATGATCTACATTTGTGATCTACATTTGAAATTGATCTTCTACATTTGTGATCTACAATGATCTACATTTGAAATTGATCTTCTCCCTCATTCCATTTTCAGATAACACCACAAGGTGGCTTACTGGCAGTAGTCGGCAGATGTTACCTTTCAAAAAAAAAAAATGCTGGGTTTTCACCAAGAACACTTGGTGTGTCACATTGACATTAATTACATGATGTACCTCAGCAAGTAATGCAGAGAGGTGATGGAAAGAAGAACTGTTGATGGAAAGCAAAAGTAAACCTTTTGAAGTTGGGACACAGCCTTTAGTCCATGACTGGCCCTTTCTTGTGTCACTTTTCTTAGCTGTGGTTACTTTTGTGCAGCTCGATCACAACCTTTAACACTCCCTGCCTCCTTATTTTTGATAACGTCTGATTTTTTTCATATATTTATATATCAAATTTTTGATATATACATAAAGGAGGGTTTTTTCTCTTTTTTTTGTTTGTAGTGTGACCTTTTAATTTTTTCCTGAAAGAGACCTGGCTATTGACTGAAACTAACCTAAATGTTGATTGAGAGGAATTTATTTTGTTGCAACTTGTGAATCCAGACACTGTTAGGAGAAAAAAATAAATAAATCTGATTGGGTGAATCCTTTTAAATGAGTCTTGGTTTTTTTTGTTTGCTGAGGATTCATTCTCCAAAAGCAGTCACACAAAGAGGCTCTGTCAACACAACAGAGCAGATGACCAGCAGAGGGCAGACCTGAACGCACATACCACCCTACATGCTAGACAAACAAGGCTGCCCAGGTAGGATAACACTTCAAAGCATGAAATAAAATAAATAATGTTGATTATTATTTTTTACCTAACCTGTCTGTCTGTGTATTTGTCAAAACTTCTGCATGTAAAGGCCATGTCACATGGGCAAGCCCCTAGTGGTACAAAAGAAGAATTCAAACTGAATATGTAACTGCACTTTCCCTCTTTCACAGATGGGTCTATAAAAAGTACAAGCAGATAGTGATAGGTTCACAGGTATTGCGTGGTCCCCTTCACACTACACACCACCACCAACATGGCTTGGTTATTTGGTAAGCTCTCTTTGCCGTTTATCTTGTGTGACATCCATGCTATGCTAAGCCCGATCCTGGTATCTCACTGTTGTAGTCCTGAACTAAGCCCTTAACGCATATTCTCTATCCAAAGAGTAGTGGGAGTGCATTTTTACAGCCAACATGCATAAATTTTGGCTATGCTTTCACGCCTCGATTCACTGAGTCTTGGTGTCAAGTTCAAGTCAGTGCTATAAGTGTCCGTTGCATCAAGAAGGGCTGCAGGCCTATATCCAAACATCAATTATCTAAATGTGACGGCATTACGAGTGACTTGCAGTATTAATGTCACTCTCCTTTGATAACTGCATTGCAAAAATGAAAAGTGGCCTGCAGTCCTTAATAAAAATGTGAAACGTCTCAATTTTACATTTTAACGTCAACTTGTTAGTTTGTTGGGCCCTGACTAGTGTTTGAGCTGGTAAGACATAAACATATAAATGAAATACACAATACACAACTAACTGGAACCTGGTTTCTGGTTTCTGAATGTCGGTTTTGCAATCAATTTGAAAACAGTGCCTTATGTTTCTTTTTCTAAAACCACAGTGATGAAAGTCATGACTCTGTCTGTCTGTTTATGCCATCCAGTGAGCTCAGTAGGATATGAACTGTCTCTGTCACTCAGTCCCAAATCCACCGCATTGAGTCTGTAAGACAAGCACCCTGTCCAAAAATAACCTCCCCCCCAGGACCCCAGAACATGATGACCTCTCCCCCACCCTACCTCCCCGTCAACCCCCTCCTCAAACACCCCCCAACCCCACCTCAGCCCAACCCCCAGCTTTGCTCAGCCCCCAAAGCCCTGCGTCTGTGAGTGTCAAGCACAGGCGCACACAATCAGCAAGGGGGACTGTGGGGGTTACCAGAGTGTGTCCAACTCACACTCAAACGCTTCCACAAACACACAGCTACCCAGGCAGTGGGATAGTGCAGCCAGCCAGACAGAGAAAGATAGCTCCCTGCTCTTACTCATGGAGTCGGGTTCTTTGGCTGCCATGTTGGGGGGCTCTGCTGAGGACACCCAGGCCGCCCTGGCCCGCCTTGAGCGGACCATGATGTCTCTGGTGCGGGAGATCCACGTGGACGTGGGCACCTTCAAGCGGACGGTGGAGCGGCGCCTGGACGAGGCCTGCGCAGCCAGCGGGCCTCTGCGTGAGCTCGTGGCGCAGCTCCAGCAGGAGAACCGGGAGATCCGAGCCCAGCTGGATGAGCTCACGCTGCAGGTGGAGGCCATACCCGTGCTGCGCATCGAGCAGAAGATCCCCAAGATGAACGGAGCTCCACAACCGCAGCAACAGCAGCCCACCTCGGCCGTGCATACCTCCGCCTCCACCTCCACCTCTTCCTTCTCCTCCTCCAGTCAACACATTGAGGAGAGCCATCAGAGCCTGGCAACCCACTCGGAGGCTATGAGGAGCTCCGTGGTGCTCTTCCCGAAGAGCGTGAGTGCCACTGTGGAGCTGGAGCTCCCGCGTCAGGCACCCACCGATCAGTCACCCCCTGCTCCTGTCTGTGACTTCACTGCCGGTTCTGAGTCCCCTCCTGGTTCTATCTCGTTTTCAACTGCTGGTTCTGCCTATGGATCTACTGCTGGTGCTGTTTATGGCTCCACTACTGGTTCTGTCTACAATTCTCCCGCTGCTCTCTACAATTCTACTGCCAGTTCTGTCCATGGATCTACTGCTGGTTCTGTTTATGGCTCTACTGCTGGTTCTTTCTATGATTCTACTGTTGGTACTGCCTATGATTCGACTGTTGATTCTTTCACAAATCTACCATTGATTCTACCCATACTTCCACAACAGCCGGCCTTGTTTGTTCCTCAACCTCCGATTCTGTCTTTAAGTCAACCATTGTTTCTGCGCAAGATTCAATGCTTGGCCCTGATCCCGTTCTGACCTCTTGCTTCTCCCCTGAACCCACCTCAGCTGTTCTTCTCAGCCCCACCTCTGGATCTGGTCACGAGCCCTTATTTTCCAAGAGCACACCTGCGTCCTCCTCTGGCTATGGCTCTGATACTGTCCACGAGTCTGACAGTGGTTCCATTGCGACCAGCTCATTCGTTACACAGCTCATCTCCAGCCCAGAGAGCAGGGTCTTCCCAAAGGCGAATGTGAGTAACTGGTGGGTGCTGGTGCAAAGTAAGACAATCACTTTTTATTGTCACATCATGTTACTGGTACACAGGTGCAATGCATGTCAGTAAAAAAAATACTTGTGTACAAGCCTACCATGTAGAAGTGGTATGTAAAATATAAAGAATGCAACACACAATATAAAGAATATTCGTTTTAAATCACAGTGTCTATATTTACATGTTTATCGTAATGAACTAGCAACTGGGCCTCTGATCTGTCTCCATCACTAAAAGGTCTATTATTTTATTACAGTGTAATGCCCCACAAACACAGGACCATCTAGACTCTCTGTAGAGTAGTAGTAGTAGTAGTAGTAGTAGTAGTAGTAGTAGCAGTACTAGCAGTAGAGAAACTTTATTTATCCAGAAGGAAATTAAAGTAAGAAACGTGCTGTGAGGGAATTTGTTTTTGTGTTTGCTGATGGCCAATTGGCTATTTCAAGCACAAGGTGATATGTGATGATGTTACGTTCAGATGTGTGGCGCAACATCAGATGAGAGGGTGTGTCAGTATCTTCATTTACATAAACACTGCAGCTGCAGTCATGAACACACATACACAAACAAACACAGACCCGCGTGCAAGCAAACACACTGTCAGCATCCATCAATGGTGCTTCAAGTCTGTCTCTGCAGGCCCTCTGTGACTAATGTGTGGAAAGTTCTGGTAATTCAGCCTCATCCACAGAGTCACGTTCTTCCAGTAATTTATGTGTGGTCCTTCAGTATTTTTGCAGTGCTGCAACACTGTTAACCCAAGAGACACTGGACATGAAATCTCAAGGCTCCATTCACCCCTGAAATGTATCTGCACACATACATACACACATGCACATGCCCTTAAGAGGTCACGTGCAAGGCCATAAAGTGCACTTGAAGTCTTAGGTCAGACGGCCACACTCAACTCACAAGCAGTCTTCACTGAGCCACACTCTCCAACTTAAAGTACACAAATAGATGATATACGCGTACCCATACTCGCGTGCTTCTGAGCATCTGTCTCGGCTGTGGTGTGATATTACCGAGTGCTGTTGGGCCAGGCCGGCCGTAATCTTAGCAACAGTGGGCTTCTCTATCGGAATGTAGAAAGATCCACACACTGGCCAGTGCCAGCTAGGCAGATGAAGCGTACAGATCCCTGTCACTCTCCTGCACTGCAGGTCTAGAGGCCCGCTCTGATCTCTGAGATCCCTCCATTCCTCGCGGCCCACCAGAGGCCATGTGTATTTTTAGGGGACCTCAATGACTGCGTTTCCCCTCAAGATTTTAGTCAGTAGCCTGCTATTGCATTGTTAGCCTGTGTGGCACCATGCTTTTCAAAATGGCTGCTACCTAAGCACCATTGTATCATTATTTTCTTCCACATGTCTAAGTTCCTGTACCTGCTTGTTTATATGAAAAGGCATAATAGCAATGTTCCCAGTGCCATCAGATGGGTGCATTACATCAGCCATTACCCTGATGTACAGTACTAATTCAGTTTAACAGATAGCAGAACTTTAAGGCGCAAGAGATAAATCTTCCGCCTTGTCTGTTTGGCTGGGGAGTGCCCTGTCAAAAGCTTAAGTGTCTTCTAGAAGTGCTGATGCTAGTTTTCCATAGTTTGTCCATCCACAGGCAGGATAACCAGCTGCTCTGCTCCCACCGACCCCAAACAGCCCTCACAAACAACTCAACTCACCAAAGCCCCCCCACCACCAGCATTACTAGAAGCTGATGTCACCTGCCGACAGCCCAAAAATATCCCATCACTGAACGTACAGCACAACTTAACATCAGACATGTGCGGTTCAATTAGGGGTGTGGCAGAGAATGACATCTTTCAATGCCATCACGACCAAGGAATCATTACGTTTGTTTATGTCTGCAACTATGTCTGTACATCTCCCTTTGTGAGGCAACAACCAAATCTAATTATAAGGGAGGGAAAGAGGCACTGGCACTTTTGTAACCTAGTTTAGGGGTACTAATGTTTCACTGGAATCTCTCTTGGCGATCCCATTGGGAGAGCAGAGCTAAATGCTAGTGGAAAGTCATTAACTCATCACAACAGCTATATATGGGGTTAGGGTCAGCGAGATATTAATGCAGAGTTGATGACCAGTTTAAAATAGATCAAGTCCACAAATATACGAGGCATTTCTGATGCTATATTACAGTTGGAAGAATGTTTTTAATATGGAAATTTGTCATAGATAGTCACAGATAGAAGTCCTAGATGAAGGAATCTTGGGCTGAATATTTCCATTTAGTCTGGCATCTGACAGCTCAGTCAAACTAATTTGTTTTGTCTCCTTAATCCCATATTAAAATAAATTCTAAAGAAAGTGGCCTATTTCAAGATTCCAAGTCCCTCAAACAATGGAGGAATAAGACAAGAGTGTGTCATTTGGTGGGCATTACACCTCTGAGACATTGTGTTCCTGCAGTTGTGCTCTGAATTTCGCCGCCGAGAAAAAGGCACATCTGGTCACTGGGTCATGCAGAGCGGCTCATGTCCGGTTTGAAATGCTAGTCTCCTCAAGTCTCAGAACCTTCCCCTCTCACTCGCCGTGGCTCCATGCCATCCAGATACTTCCAGTTGGCATCTAAAAGTAGCAGTTGACGCCAGTAGCGCCAGTTGACAGCAACGGACAGGTTATTAACAGGACGGAAAGCCTGGATCATAGTCATGATCCGAGAAACCTTTCAAATCTGACACGTCAGATTTCTCCAAACTGAAGGGGGTTTCCAGCTAGTGGCAGAGAACCAGATAATAAAACCACAAACGTCACATAGACATGAGATATAAGCGGTCTAAAAAAGGACTACATTTATTACTTGATACATTTGGTCAACCATCGACATGAAACTGAAGTGAAAAACACCAAAGGTATAATATCCAGACTCTAATAGATAACAGTGTACATTTGCGGTATGCTAAGCAAACACGTTACTTTTGTCTACATTGTATTTAAAGACCTTATTAATATAGTTAGAAGAAACTAAAAGCATACCATAATATATTCAACAAATATGTTATTTTGTCTCTTAAAAATGAACCAAGGCTTAAAAAATGCTACCTTACAGACGGAGATAGTCAATATTATTTTATATATTGAGTTTGTTCGATTTTTTGCAGCAGCCCTCATGAGACATGCTTTAAAGTATTATTAAGTCAATACTGCCACACAACAGTGCCTTATGAAACTTTTTTTTGTTGTTTACCAGGTGTTAGATGGTCTGCTTGTCTTTATGTACATATTACACACGAGTCACATTACATTGTGTCAGTGTTTCTGTTTATGCTGACTGTCACTCTGTTGTAGTTTAAAATATCTCTCATATGCCCTACAGGGAGTTTATCATGATGAAACATCCTCAAAAGTGGAGACTATTTCCCAGAATGGATTCGAAGGAGAAACAAGTATTAGTCAAAGCACACACCCAAATACTATTCACATCTGAGTGACTGACTGAGTGAATGAATGAATGAATGAATGAATGAATGAATGAATGAATGACACACATACAGTACAAGCAGTTAATTGACTCATGAAGTAAACATGGCTATTTACATCAACACTGTAGTGGATGTTTAAAAAACTACTCTCATTTATTTCCTGAAGTTCACTCACAGACCATAGTGGAGGCCCAGTATGCAAGGTCAAAGGTCAATGGGCAGCATGGAGCCCCGACAACCTTCCCCAAGCCGCAGGCCCCCATCTCAGCCACCAGCAGACCTGTCGACCTGGCCGTGCCCAGGAGCCCGAAGCTGGTACCACGTCCGAGCCTCTTCACACCTCAGTCCCCCAACTCGATGTTCCGCAAGCCCTTCTGCCCAACACCGCCTGACACCACCACTACAGCCCCTAGTAAACCGCTTCCTGAGTCTCCCACTAAAACTCCATCACCCACCTCTCTGCCATGGAAACCATTCAACCCATCAGCGGCTGATACTGGCATTGCCACTCCCAGGACCATTCCTGAGTCTCCTTCTAAAACAGGTAAGTGGGGTGCAGTTTATAACACTTATCAGTACGCACACCATTCATCACTCCTTTTTTACCAGCCTATTTTTGTTTTTTGGAAGGAGCTATTAGTAACCCCTGTGTTGGGGAGGAATTTACACACCCTGGCTTATTCTAAACATATGCTATTTAACACCGGCATGTAAATAGCAACCTAGGCACTTCAGTATAAATAATGAGGTATGCGGCCTGAACTGCAGAGTAAATACAAACATAGTGCTGCTTGCTTGCTAGATGAAAAAGATTGCCGGGATTTTCAAATCAATGATATCGATTACTTTAATGTACTGTATGGAATCACACAATCTCATCCTGTTTTACTGTCTACCACAGCAAGGCCATGGAGCCCAGGTCTCATGAAAAGAAGCTCTGCTTTGCCAAAATTACCAGGTACAGGCTGACTAAAACAAAGATCTGGGGGTATACAACAAAGGTGGTTAGGTGACAAACAAACCTGGTTTATAAAACACAGAGGGGGTCAAAACCTAAAAAAAGGAGAGCCTGTGTAGCATTTGTTAAGTTAAGACTGAAGCCCTGGGTCTTTGTTTACAAACTAAAACAGGCTTATTAACCACTCTTGTAGTACACTCCCCCCTGGTGTTGCTAGATGTGTGGTTTATTAATTGCCTGTTGGTGTTCTCCAGGATGTGTCCTTTTTTAATTCTACTGACAAACTCTCTTTGTCTAAAGCCCCCATCATTTTTATTTGTCATTCATTGCACCGCCTACAGACAAACCCTCACCAATACTATCCAGTGCTCCGGTTCCATTGCCCAACCCATCAGCAGATAAAAGGTACATTGAATCTTTGTGGACTGACAGCTTTGCTTAAATACACAAGTTTGGAGCCGA
The DNA here is from genome assembly GCA_030347295.1 of Setipinna tenuifilis. Taxonomy (NCBI): domain Eukaryota; kingdom Metazoa; phylum Chordata; class Actinopteri; order Clupeiformes; family Engraulidae; genus Setipinna; species Setipinna tenuifilis. Next base: position 13,105,192 of record CM059272.1, read on the forward strand.
CTCATCTTTTCTATCTTGTTTGTAAAGGAGGACAGATTTTGGAGGCGGAAACCTTTTTGCCATAACTCCAGAGAAGAAGCCTGAACTGACTCGGTCTCAAACTCTGCCAGCACTGCGACCCAAAGGCGTCCTAGCTAAGCAGGCCATCTTTGAGAAGTCCACCACGTCTACTCTAACCAAGTAAGCACTGCCCCTTAGTGGCTGAAACGCAAACATTCAGGAGACCTCTGAAACACCACAAAGTATACCAGAATCATTCACTCTAACAACAAAGTACAATAAAAACATAGCCACGTAAACCCTGTAAAAAAACCTGGTGCAATTTCCTTTTTGTACCGTTTGGATGATTGTCTGAGACTGGCTATCACTACATAGTGTCCGTACTTTACATTGATCAAAAGACGTATAGCTGTCTGACAAAACCATTAGACATTTATGGCCACTGGCAACACAACTACCACTAGCTTATTAAACACAAAAAGCACAGTACAAGCGGAGGATGTCAGCAACTTGTGTGCACCAAGTTGTAAAGCTCCACAGTGAAAAACACACATTTGTAGTCTAAAAATCACAATAAGGAGATTACTGAAAAAAATAAAATCAGTGCCCTGCTTAGATTTAAAAAATCAACACAACTTGTAAACCACTGTATTATGTTTCCTACCATATATACTACATATATGTTTCTCAAGGCCCAGAAAGGGCTGTTAGTGGGTTAGACTGGTCGTGACCGAACATCTTTTGCATTGTGTAGAGGGAAACCCGTGGACTCCAAGCCCAAACTGAATCGCTCCCAGAGCTTCGGCAGTGCCAGCAGTATAAAAGCAACTTTACTGGAGTGGTGTCGATCCAAAACAATTGGGTACCAGGTAAGACAGATTGGCACTGATTTTCCTTTCTACCATTTTCACACCAACTTGAAATTTCAAATAAGGTCAAAGGCGTCTTTTCTACAGTTTTACCTCTATGGTACATAGTATAATTACAGCCAGGTCATGTATTTCAAAATATAGTGTTTGCTAACTAAGTACATTTAGTGTTAAAGTTTTTCGTCTGTCTACCTCCCAAAAAATAGCACATCGACATACAGAACTTCTCATCCAGTTGGAGCGATGGGATGGCTTTCTGTGCACTGGTGCACTCGTTCTTCCCTACTGACTTTGACTACCACCTCCTGAACCCAGCTAACCCCAGGAAGAATTTGGAGATAGCATTCACCATGGCAGAGTAAGTATTGTGACCAGACTATGAATTACTCTTTCATAATTTTTGTGTCTTTTGGGGGGCACTAGGTCTTGAACAAGGGGGTACCGTATCCCATAGTATGCCCTGTAATTCAAACTAAGGTTGTAACCAAGAAGGTACCCCACAGTGCAGGGGCCTTCAAATGATTCTAACGGCCCAGTATTAGCAGGGAGTCCTTTGAGAACCCTATTAATATCATTACTTATAATAAGAGGGACCAAAATTGTATTCTGTTGTACTGTATAGGGCACAACATTTCTGGCTGCATCCTTTCCAGAATGTGACTACAAATGTCTGTCTATGTGACTGTTCCCCTTCATGTCTCCTCACAGGAAAATGGCCGACTGTTTACGCCTTATCGAGGTAGACGACATGCTCGCCATGGGGCCTAAGCCTGATCCCATGTGTGTTTTTACCTACGTGCAGTCCTTGTACAACCATCTGAAGATATTTGAGTGAGCTTTCGTACAGTGGCAGGGGCCCCTCCTTCAACATTAATCTCTGTATTTTCCTCCACCAAAGCCCTCTGAATTGATCCTTGCACATCCAATCTCTACAAGAAGATAACCTTGTAAATAGAAATCCAGTGTTTTTGCAGATGGCAATGCTTATGGTGTTATTTTTGAATACGCCACAGTTGTATTTGATATAATGACTGTATTTTCTGTATACTCAAAGCGATTTGAAGTTGGTAGGCTCTAATAGCAAATCACCAGTATCTATGATGACAGCTGATAGTTCAGGAAGTAAAGATAAAAGCAAAGCTGGTGCGGATGAAGAAAACAATGGTGAGACGATGTGGATAATGGTGTTGATAAGGGACAGGACAGATGAAGAGAACGGGAAGGTGACCATAGAGGACTAAAGAAAGTGGACTGTATTAGACTATACAGTTCAGTATAGATTTGCATTAGTCACTGTTTATTACAGTCTCCTTAATACAAAAAAATGTCGAGTGCTTTTTGTGATAATGTACTTTTTTCCCCCCAAAAAACACATTTTCCAAAATAAAGCACTGAGTATTACGTTTTAATATTCTGTGAGACTCAACTTTTTTTTCAAACCATATGAACAAAAGCTTTCACTCCATAATCGCCTAGATGTTTCAATTTTCAGCTGTGACTAAACTACCATCATCGCATTGTTTGTCATCTACATGCATGTAAAATCCATAACGGTTTATATTATGTGGCCGAGGAACAGTCTGTCATCTCATTTGTCTACTTGCGGCGACACCAACAGATAGGGAGTTGTGTATTACACGGCCATCAGTGAGGAAATTGACTCAGACATCAGGACATCAGTCGGTTTGTCCGGAACGCAGCCATAAATCGCACCCTTGAAATCACAACTTCTTGCGCTCCTCAGAGGCAGCTGACGTGTGTCAAACATACGTGGATTTTTTTTACAAATAAAAGCATCTCCATAATAAATGTGGAGGCTGCGTTAGCCTTTGTTACTTTAAAGATATGCAGGACTACACTGGTACTTTGAAGGGAAAGCACTGCTGTTATTGGCTATCACAACGTTCCTTCAGATTATCACAACGTTCACGAACAGAGAGATTACTAAACTAATCTCATGTTAAAATTATGTACAGTTGGAAGCACTATTGTTCACCATTTAATCCCTTAAAGTAATATTCCTGAGATGACATTTTAGCCTGGATATCAGAATATCATAGTGGAAGATGAGGGGAGGATTTCTCGAAATCCATTTCTTCTTTCTTTCTTTCTTTCTTTCTTCAATCTTTCCTATAATAAAAATGTTGTATTTTATGCTAAAGCATCAGTCTGCATTGGGTCATTGAGACCTTTGAATGATAGACTGATCTGTTTAATATATATCCAACAAAATCCCTCTCTGGATAGTCTAAATGTAAATGTACGTTACAAGGGAGTTCTTAGTTATTCAACATCCAACTGGACAACCTGGACACACACATCAGACATTTCCGCTCTAACTTTGACTGGATGTCCCAGGGGACGGGTCATGACGAGAGTCATGGTGGAGAACTGGAGATCAAAGACGGGAGGTTATTCGCCCGTTTGTCAGTTCCTGAGAAAACATCAACATCACCAGGATGCTCCAGACACCTTAAGCACCAGCGACGCTAACACCTTATTGGAATGGCCACGTGAGGTGGTGGAGACCTGCTTAAATAAAGAGGAGGGTGTTCGCAAGCTTCACACCATTTCATCAGAGGTCACGCGCAGTGCAGGACGTACTTATAGGAATTTAGAGGGACTTCACTACGTTTTGTTGTGACCAGCTCGTATTAATGGCGCTGTTTTTGGACTACATGTGTTCATACATTCAAAACGGAGAAGACATGGAGTTTAATATTAATCAGGAGTGTCTGCAGTTCTCAGGTAAATTTTGTTTTTCCCTGTTGAAAAAATACACAACTTCCTCTGAATGAGATGACAGGGGCAAAAGGTCAACGGTTTATGGACATGACTTCAAATCATTAGTCCAGGTCACCTCCGTGCGTACAATTGTTCATATATTTTGTAATATTATTTTGCAGATGCGGTAAGGGAACCAGGATTTTATGCTACCGAAAAAGCACACCCAGAAGGCCAAAGGAAACGCAAACGTACCATTTTCAACCGTGCGCAATTATCAGAATTGGAACGTGCGTTTTTGGCGACACCCTACCCAGATATCAATTTACGCGAGAGATTGGCTGAGACAACGTTACTTCCAGAAAGCAAAATTCAGGTTTGATAAAGTGTTATTATGCAGGAGGAACTGTGTAGCTTATGTGTTCCTTGATGTCCTTATATGTTTTAGATGATGTTTGCAAGTGTAATAAAAAAGGACAGAAGAGACACACTCCATAAAAAACCCCATGGTCTTTCTGTTCACAGGTCTGGTTCCAAAACAGACGTGCCAGAAGTATTAAGAGTGGAAGGCTAAGTAAGTGTGTACGAAAGAGTCTGGAAAGAGACCCCAAACTTTTCCTCCAGCCATCAGGTCAGCATCCCCATTTAGAGTCCAGTGGTCAGCACTGTGTCTCTCTTGGACACCAGAACTCCAGACCAGACTGGCTCAAACAGAACATGTGCTCCTGGTCCCAGTGTCCTCCACAGCCCAGCCCACTTTCACCATCAGTCTCACGTGACCTGCCTGAAGCCTCATCATTGATGTCAAGTCAATTGCAGCACTTAGAGACCCTTCCAGAAGCCAGCTTTCTGAAGCAGAAACATGGCTACTCGCTCCAGAAAAATGTGAGGAATTTCGGTCAGGAACTCACCACCAACTCATCGCAAGCATTTTGGTCACCTGCAGCAAATCCCCAGTGTGCTCAGCTGGGTAGGCATGGTACAATGTCTGTGGACCAGGTGCTCTGTATGCAGTCACAGGAAGTTTACTGGGAAAGCCATGGCGAACTCCAGCATCAGACAGCTTTAAACCCACAGACATCCCTGGAAAACATTTCCAATATTATCTACAGTGCTACAGTGGTAACAAACCTGGTGGATAACTAAGCAGTCAAGAGGTTCGGGAAACTTATGAACATGTTTGGTAAAACTCATCAAACTGCATTTGTGAATTCAGGGCGCATTTCATATATGCATTTGTTTATATATATATTTATTCTCTGTCTGTCAAGAAATTCAAAAAATGTGTTGGACTTCTACTGTGTTCTATTTATTTATTCTCCTATGCTGTAGATGAATAGGTCATCCAAAAACATTATTAGATATTTGTACCAGGTTCCAGATGATAATTCAATCACAGATCTTATAGAATTCAATCGCAGAACGGAATTAAACACATTGTAGCATTATAGTATGTCTCTTTATTTTTGTTGTTGTAAGCATGTTTGGTTTTATATGTGAGCATCAGTGAACATCAGGATTCATATATAAGGTTAAGATTCTTAATTTCCTAAATATGTTATGTTATGGATAACCTTCTTAAATAATGACCAAAAGATTGAATAATAATGAAAAAAAATCTGAATTCTGTCAGCTTATCAAAATAATATTCCATGGGGAATTATTGTGTATCACTGTGTTGGATTTGATTCAGGCTGTTATTGTGAAGCACCTCTGGCCTGACCCTGTGGACAGTGATCGCTGTATCATAATCTCTCAAGAAAAATAATCTTCAAAAAAATAATAACAGTCCCTAATCTGGGTGTTAAATCCAAAGTCTGAGTGAATTTCCCTGTGTGTGCATAAAACTGTGTGTATTAAAACTAATTGTGTGTGTATAACTGATGTTTATGAGTCCCCTTTTACTTTAATATAGCCTAAAGGCCTATTATTTTTTATGCAGAAAGTGCTAAAAATATACATCAGCCACAACCATACACTAGTTAACAGACTAGAAATGCAGGAGAAAGGGTTTACATATAAGGGCTTTTGTAGGTGAATTTAAGAAATACATTTCAACCTCAGTATGGTTTGTTGGACCCTGCAATAACAGGGGGCTCGTGAAACTAATGACATCTTTATAACACAATCACAGATGGTTATGAAGTATCTTTGACATAATTATTATCATGTGGCAGGCCGAGTATTTAGATATTTAAATCTTAGACCGACTCCTTACTTCTATTTTGTGCAGGGGTCCATGTTGTTTTCGTGTCCATGGCTTTTTGCTCAAAGATTTGCTGACAATAGTGTGTGATAGAGCTTGACATAATGCAATGCATAGTTTTACTGAAGCATTTAGGTTTTTGTAAAATTCATGTTGCGATGTCTACCATGCATTTCAGAGAGCAATGTCGCACCTTAGACGCAATAAAACACTGAGGGGTTGGGTTGCTGAGAAAATTGTTGACCTCTGTGATTTCATTCCTGTGCGCGGCCGTTTGACTTGGCAACGCGTAGAACGCATGGGACGCAACGCCCAACCATAGACGCGCCCAACGTAGGGAGCTAATCTAAACAAACATGGCAGCCTGTGTCCTACGACAAGGGCTGCTATCTACGTTTAGAAAATGTAATAGAAAACACACGTATCGAGTGTTATACTTTGACTTCAACAGTAAAGGCGACCTCCAAAGACGTAGGTTATTGTGCTCGACATGGAACGTTTTCGACATACAGCAGAAACGGTTCATGTCATCACGGTGAGAAGCTGATCAAACATTTCAGATCATGTTTGCCAGCGAGCTAGCCAGTTTGCAGCTTAGTGGTCTGTCAGCTAGCATTAGCTAGCGGAGAAGGTGAACGTCAATTGTCAGATATCTGACATTAAGAACATAAAGTATCCTGGATGCCAGCCTCTCTTACATAACATATGTTTCCGATTGGTTTTGGTGATCATGTACGTCTAAGATTATTCTTTGGTTACTCAGCAACTGCGTTAAATTTCAACTGCAGCGTAGTTATGTCAACGAGGGCTAACTCTAGCGTTCCAGCTAGTTACTCGCAGTGGGTTTTGTATAGTTAATTGCACCTTAAGGACTTAGCTATAACATGGAATATAAGTGCATCGATAAAGTTAGCGTTACCTTACACACGTTTGAATTGTTATTATATATATTGTCTGCCAGTCAAGAAGAGCGAGTGAGCTAAGGTTAACTTAACATGGCTAGGATAATGAGCTTGCCATATTCTTTGACTGGTGGAATGGCTAATTATGTATGATAGTTTATTTTGTCTGTAAAACTTGCAAAACAGAGAATTTGTTTTGACTTCCCCTTCCCCCTTTTAAACTTTGCATGTAGTATGACGCGTGAATATGGTTTATCTGGTCCAACACCAATTACAAACCAAAAATGACAGTTATTATGTCATTAGAAATTGTGTGGGTAAAGTTGGCTGAGTTAGTAAACGCCCCCCTTCATTGGCATTGGCTGCACGTGGCCTGGACACAACCTGCAAGGCCGAAAAGACACTCAGTTCTTCAGCTCATCTATCACATTTACATAAGCACAGTTTGGGGAGGTGCGAGCAAGACAGTTACGGCCTTTCGACATGATTGAGGGCCAACCTACAGTATTCATACAGCCATAAGTGAACCCGCTGAACGTGTTCAGAGTCTTCAGGGTGCTGGTCGTTGTTTATGATTCACTTCCAGCAAACCAGGCTGTTAGTACTGTAAACACATTTAATCCCTACCCTCCCCCTCATGGCCATCAAACCTCTATGGGGACTAGTATCCAATAAGCACAGATGGGATCAGTCTTTTTCTATGCACTTGAGATTTCTAGGAAAGCAATTTTACTCACTCCAGCAAGGACCAAGAGTTAATGAATACAGTATGTCATAATCCAGCTTTCTGTGAATGGACACTTCCAGGATCAGACTAAGACGGGGTTTTCAGTAGTTTTATTGAGCAGCATAATCAACAGATGTTTAACACACTTGCTTTTGTTTTTTTGTTTTTTTGACTGGTTGTTTGTGTGGTATGTTTGTATGTTTTGCTGGCCATGCTGTGTTGGTATTTTGCGATTTTGTGTTGTTTAATGTTCTTTATTTGTTGTTGTTTGGCTGAAAACAGGCCAGAAGGGAAGGTGTTGGAGACAGTTGGAGTGTTTGAGGCACCAAAGCAACATGGGAAATATGAAACTGGGCAGGTAAGATTGTTAACACCAGCCGTTTCAACACATTTTGTTATCTAAAATTTAAAAGTTAAGGCCGAGTCTGAAATGTTCACTCATTCATTAGGCTATGTGTAAGTGACAATGTTTCGTTTCCTACATTGTGCACTCAATAGTGAACAATTTAACATTCCGGAATGGAACCTCAACAGTTGAAACCATTCTATTTGAAATCATTGCAGTGGTTTCGCTGATGTCACTTTCTGTGTTTGTTTTTGTCCGCTTAAAACAGCTGTTAATCTAAATGTCTTGGTCCACAGTTGTTTCTGCACAGTGTGTTTGGCTACAGAGGGATAGTGCTGTTTCCCTGGCATGCCCGCCTCTACGACCGGGACGTCTCACCACAAGCGCCAGAAAGGTGATAACTCTCCCTCTGCCACGGAGAGGCCACCTTTTACCCACATCCTATTTACAACACATGTATGCACACACACATGCTCACTTACACATCTTTGTTATGGATGTGTGTAGGGCGCACATACTGTCTAACAGAGTTTAGCATTGTGTCTGGAAATGTGTGATGGTAATAATAAGGGACAAAAGATGGAAATTAATAATAGCCTAAGTGGCTAGAATCTTTATATGTTTACATTGCTTTTAATGTTTATTAATTTATGCTATCCCTGTTTTAAATCAGTAAACTTCAAACTTGAACTTGTTCCTGTTACTTCATTGGTTACGTTTGCTTTTGGTTGTTTTTGTGTTGTGTAGTAAGCCTGAACCTCCTGGGGCACATGGGTCTAAAGAAGTGAAAGGGAAAACCCACACGTACTATCAAGTGCTGATAGACACCAGGGACTGTCCGCACATAGTAAGTGATGCTACTCTATGTCACAGACCTACAGAGAAACATGCATACACACAATCATACACCCAAATGTGTCTGTACAGATTTGCTTATTTTTGTTATTATGTCGTCTGTTCAATTTCAGTCTCAGAGATCACAGACGGAGGCAGTGACGTTTCTTGCCAATCATGATGATAGCCGGGCACTTTATGCTATTCCAGGTATGGCACTTTATGAAGGTGGAATCTGAATTGTTTTGCCCTCATGACAGGCGGTTATCATGTGTTACCTTTGCAGTATGAGTTCTTAAATATAATATTTTTTTTGCCAGGAACTAACATCCTTCACAGCATTCTGGTTTTTGTTGTAATCTGTAATTGCCATTCCATATTTTATGCACTCCTTTGTGACAGGTCTGGATTATGTCAGCCATGAAGATATTCTTCCATATAACTCAACTGATCAAGTCCCCATCCAGCACGAGCTGTTTGAGCGATTCCTCATGTACAATCCCTCTAAAGGTATGCAAGATGAATTTTAAATCCAGAACTCTCACTCTGGTTTATTAAAATAATATGTAATCAAGTATCGTTACTATTGAAAACCTTGAATTTTGAAGCTGTAAGTAAAAAGAAAACATATGCAAAAACAGAAAGAACAGGAAATCATTATTGTATGTCTTCTGCTGAATACTCATATTTTATGTGGATATTATGTGCAAAGAATGTGTGTCACATTACCAGTACTTAAAGCTTTATTTGTCATGTAATAAACAAACTGTGGGCTGTGTAAGGGTGTATAATGTGGCGTTATGTGCTTAAAATATGTATATTGTGTTATATTCTGGCGTACTCCTGTATCAATACAGTTTCTGCTGTTAGTACAGTATCAAAAAAGGTAAAAGTATATGAGACTATTGAAAAGGTAATTTAATAACTGTAAGATCTTTGGAGGGTGTGATGGAAGTGTTGTTAGGTTGTGCAGTCCTTTAGGCTTTGACTTTGCTGTCATGTAGAAACAGAACAGATATTTGAGAGAATTCAGTTTTGGACAAGGTCATTATTCTGGATCAAACTGTATGGCAATATGTATCATATTTTGGCTTCTGTACAGTGATCCCTGGCTATATTGCGGTTCACCTTTCACGGTCCTGCTATGTTGCAGATTTTTTTTATTAATGTATGCATGCTATGTCACTATGCTTGCCAAAGAAGAGTTTATCAGAACAGTATACTAATTTCTGATAATGATACTGTAACATAAACATTGATTAAAATGCAGTAATAATTCAATAATACATATAATAAATGTATTAAAACAAGGTGTGGGAGGGGTATTTTAAGGCTTAAAATATAGAATGAAATGTTTTCTATATGGTCTCGCTATATCGCTAATTTTCACCTATAGCAGAGGGTTCTGGAACGCAATTACCGCAATAGACGGGGGATCACTGTATTGTGATGCATATCGTCTAATGTGGTTGCAGGGCACACTAAGATATGTGTGTGTCCTGTATGTGATGTGTGTGTAATGTGTTTGTACCGTATCTAATGTGTGTGATATGTGTGTGTCCTGTGTGGCAGTGCCCAGCTTTGTACCCAGAGACACATTGCGGGCGTGGCAGGAGAAGAACCACCCTTGGCTGGAGCTGTCCGACGTCCACCGCGAGACCACAGAGAACATCCGCGTCACCGTCATCCCCTTCTACATGGGCATGAGGGTAGGTCAGGGCTCATCCCTCTCTACATGGGCATGAGGGTAGGTCAGGGCTCATCCCCCTCTACATGGTAGATGCCAAATTGGACAAGGGACAGTGGTTCTGAACGTTCAATGCAGCTGCCGATTGTTGTGTTGTTATGCACCTCTAAAAGTGTTACTTCCACACCAGAGAAAAACAAACTTAAAATGTGTTAAACGCTTTGACGCTTTGGCTGAATAATCGCTAGGGTTAAAGTTAGGATTAGGGTTAGTCATCATTTTTTGTAGGTTTGGCACACCAGTGTTTTAAAACTCTGAAGTTACAACTGCGAACTTCAGCTGAGGCAAAGTGAGAGTGACATCAGGTGCATAGTCAGGCTCATCCATTCTAAGCCTTGTGAGGCATGAAGAGACCACTGAACACCAAAGATTAGAAGCATTACCCCACCTTTATTACGACAAAAATATAGAATTTGTCACATTACTTGGATAGGCATGTTTTGAAGCATTGTCATATAGTCATATGACATTTTTTTTGTCACATAGTGAGAGGCATTTTAAATTTTTAGCTGTATAACTGGTCTCAAATCAGAATTATATGTAAATGTAAATACATAGTATTTGACACAATGTCAGATTAAAGAGAGAATAGTGGAATGCAGTCTATGCACTCATTCATCCACACAAGTGTGGCATTTACGGTAATTGCATGTATTTGTGGCAGCAGCTCATTGTTGTTGTCCAGTGGTTTGTGTCTTATTCCATTTGACACAGTGACCTATTGGCCAGAGTGCTATAATCCGTCCATTCAGGTCAGTATTAATGACAAAGCAGTGAGGAATTTTTGAACGGGGTTAACCCATCACATGGCCTATTCTTATTCTCAGCCAGTTGTTGTCTGAAGTGTTCTTTGTGTTAGCTGCATGTGTGTAATTTTGGCATGAAAAATTTGACACTGCAGTTTGTAATGTGTTTTATCTTTGTCCACCAGGAAGCACAGACATCTCATGTCTACTGGGTAAGTGTCCTTTATCACTTGTTTATCCACTTCCACACTTTTTGCAGGCTTGTATCTCCCAGCTCCATGAGCCACAAGTATAATTATAACATTTTTAACCCTTTATCATGCATAGTATTCATTTTAATGGTCCCTTTTACACTGTATCAACAACATGTACACTGCAACTAGCACTAACTGTAATCCTAACCCTTAGGAGGGTTGGGTACAGTGTACGTAAATAATGTTACATGTTGTTACACACTTATTACACTGTATTTCATGATATAAATACACCGTACCAGGGAGTGTGAAAATAAAAGCTAACCAACTATTGTCATAACTAATATTGCATATCGTACATTAGTTGACCTTTGAAATGTTGATTTCCTTCTCTGGACTTAAATGATGTTGGGTGTGCGTGTGTGTGCGTGTGCGTGTGTGTGTGTGCGTGTGTGCGTGCATGCGTGCTCCTCTAGTGGCGTTACTGCATCCGGCTGGAGAACCTGGGCAGTGAGGTGGTGCAGCTGCGGGAGAGGCACTGGAGGATCTTCAGCCTGTCGGGCACGCTGGAGACCGTGAGGGGTAGAGGGGTGGTGGGACGAGTAAGTGGCCTTCCTCCTCCTGTCTCTCTGTGCTAAAGCTGAATCCACACAAATGGCTTCTGCTGAGTGTGCATGTAGCATTTAGCCTTAAAAAAGGGTGTGCCAAAAAAAGTTTTAGTGACATAAAGTGATATATAATCTTCTTAAATAATTAATATTTAGCTTATATCAATCTTTAAAACGTGTAGATCAAATTTAACACACACATGCATTTCTTTTGGGCTCATTTTCATTGCCTTGCTGAATATGTTGAACAGTGAAATGCTGTACACATAGCCTGGCTTTCTCAATGTCAGTATCTTGCTTAGCATCTACAAACTGAAGACAGAGGAATATCTGTTGGTAAAAGACTCCATAAGAGTTTCCAAACATCTGTCTAAATATAGAAACCGCTATATAGTGGTTTGTATCTCATAGCTGTCGCTATTGAAGTGAAATGTAATTGGGTAAAATCAAATTAAAAGATGGTCAGTTAGCATTGAATAAAATCTTGACATCGGTTTCGTCTTTATCTTTATGTTCTCGGTGTCTTTGCTGTGAGTGACTGTAGAAGCTCTGTGAACAAAAGAATCCTTTTGTGCTTCTGTCAAGTCATGGTATGTTCTTACTGCAGGACATTTTGTGCTTCTGTTGATTGATGGCATGTTCTTACTGTAGGAGCCTGTGCTATCCAAAGAGCAGCCAGCCTTCCAGTACAGCAGCCATGTTTCTCTGCAGGCCCCCAGTGGGCATATGTGGTGAGTTCCTTGTCTGACTTTACAGATTTGACATTTCTGTCTGGTCTCGTGTGTCTCACAACATCCAGAAGCAGGGCAGGTCAGGTCACATCTACAAACCTGATTAGGAATAAACAAACACTTGTATGCAGACTTTAAATTAAGCAACATAACATAGTAGAGACAATAAATAAATACTTTTTTTTTGTGAAGGGTCATGTATAGGTTTGAGCGTCCATTTTCCTATACAACTGTTCCCAACTAAATGTCTCCACGGCTGTGTGCCTCTTGCTTAAGAAGTGTTTTTTGTGTTTTTCGCAATTCGTGAAAGACCACTGAAATCTCATACCAGCCATAACCAGCCAGTCACTATGGTCCTATTCCCATTGAGATTCACTTCCCACTGAACGTACTGTACAGTGTCACCCAAAATAAGGCTGGGAAACCACCCGGAATGAGGGGGAAACGGCAGAAATTCCCTCCTGAAAAATTCCTGGCACACCACTACTCTTGGGTCGAATTGAGCTTTTGAGGAAATAGTTTTATCTCGCTATATGGTTCAGCCAGGGAATTGGTATTTTACATGGATAGAAGATGTTGTCTTGGAACTCTGCTACTAGTTGTATGTAAATTTTACCAAACGGAGCTTTGAGTATAGTATTGAAGCTACTGTATTGTGATTGTGTGTAGTATTGATTAGTGAACAGAGGTGTCAATCCCGGCTTCAGAAAGTTAAAACCCTGTTATGTATTCCTTCTGCCTGTGTACTTAACTCAGGTGATTTTACTAGTCAGCCAATCTTACCTGTCTAATGATTTGTGTGCTCATTATGATCCGCTGATTCAGAAAATGGTTGAATCAAATATGTGGAAGGATTGTTTACTTTCTGAAGCCGGGACTGACACCTCTTCTACCGTGAGAGAGCAGCCATAGTGTGTGTGTGTGTGTGTGTGCATATGTGTGTGTAGCAGTGACTAGTTGTGTGAGAGAGTGCAGTAGACCGCAGCAGTAGGTGTGCAGGGAGAGGCGGCTGGCCGGTGGCCGGGTATCTGACGGGGCATCTTGTGTGTGTGTGTGTCGCCCCTGCAGGGGCTCCTACCGGCTCGAGAGGCCCAATGGCACCTTCTTCGACGTGCGCATCCCGCCCTTCTCGCTCGAAAGCAAGAAGGATGACACTCCCAATGGCTTCCTCCCCGGGCCCTTCACCTCTCTGGCTTAAAGGGCTGACCAGAGCGGCCTTTGCTACCTTCCCAGTCCTTACCCTGACCCTGACCCCACGCCCACCCCTTGCTCATCCGACACAGCCCCTCTATACAGTTAGCCTGAATCTGAAATGTTCACTTATGTACTATAGAGTGCACTATAACTCACCCCATACAGAGTGCACTATATAGTGAATGAGTGAATATTTTGGACATGATCTTACTTTTTTTTTTTTTCTTTTCTCTGCCGTACCTGCTTTTTGAGAACAATCTGACCTATTGAGCTTCCCACGGTTCAGACAGACTTTACAGGCAAGGTTTAGTTAAGCGAGGCACTTAGGGAAGTCTTGTTGGACACATACTTGTCTTGGTCACAAGGAAAGCTATTTAATGAATAAAACTATTGTCAAGATACTTGACATTTATCCGCAGTATTGTTTGGTTATGTCTTTTTAGTCAGTTGAACTTGCAGTAATACATAATACAGTATTTCATATCTATTCTGTTGTAAAATTACTTTTTATTATGTAGACAAAGGGTTTTATTTATGAATCTTCTGTGTAATTACAAAGTTTTAATACTTCTATGTGTAATTACTCTGTAATTAATCTGAGAGTAATCTGGAATTGAACATCGGTCCTATTCCAATGAGAAAGCTAAGCAAAATGTAATTTTAATCATGACTGTCATCAGACATCATGGATGTGATGTTCTATAGCTTTTCTCCACACACTGAGCCACAGAACGTAGCATTTTTTATGTACAGATGTGCATAGGTAAATCTTATTGACTCCATTGTTGCCCGTGTGTTTGATTTTACTGTGAAATGTGTGTGTGTGAATGACAAAGCACCTTCAGGAAGAGACTACTATTGTCCTGATTAACACTGTCTGGGAAAAAATGCTATATAGAGGATATAACTGTTGAAGTGAGCACAGACTGGGTTGTGTAAACATCTTGTACCATTGCTTTTTCAGTGCAGGGTCATAATGTTATGACAGAAGATGTTTTAAGATATTGCGATTCCTCTTGAAAGCCCTTAAACCCAGAGTTTGGGAAGTGTTGCCACACAAAGTCGAAAGCTGCTTACGAGAGTTACTCTAGATGCTGATTTTTTTTTTTTTTACCAACACACCAGACACAGATCCAGCCATTTAATCACTCATTTGTTGTGAAAGCTGAACAGATGCTGCTGACCTGAACTGTTTTCTTTCACTTGAATCACACCTTCAGCTGTTGGGTAGTTTTCTGCCTCGGCTTTGTCATGGTAAAGTCTTGTCATGTTAAGTAAGCACTGTTAGCTGAAAAATACACCTCAAAATCTCACTCTAAAGTCCTCTGGAAATTTTATAATTTAAAGCTGTTGTGGTATACATAATATGGTTGATCTGTTTGCATAATGTTTTCCAACCTTTCCTAAACTATTTATAGCCTTATACTTGTGCTTTGAATGGGAACCGATTCCTGTTCTTTGATTTTTTTTTTGTCCTTCGATTATTTTTCTTGTCCTTTATATTTATTTCTTTTTATTAGTTTTATTGCTGCACGTCATAGGGAAATTCAGCTCATACTGAATGTGTCCTGTGCCACCACAGGCATCTGTGTAAAGCTCTTAAACTGTAGAGAATAATAAAATAATATAAAGTGGAAGTAATTGAGCTATGTTGTCATTTTTATTCTAAGAGGGCACAAAGTCTAGGCCCATTTAATCAAAAGGCACCCTTTGTTGGACTGACTAAAAAAAGCACTCTGAGAGTGCAGACCTCTTCCAAGGAGTTTTTTTTTTTATTTTGTCAGTGGAATTTCCCATGTCATTTTTCCGCTAACCAATGAACTGATTTTCACCAAAAAAATCACCTCAAGCCAGTGAGAATACCGACTTTAAAAATTCAGAAGGATACATCTATTATTTTTTGAGTTATTTTGCTAACAAACAGACAGCTAAACACCAGCAAAAACATAACCTCGTTGGCAGAAGTAGTAACAAACTGTTTTGGGCTAGGCCCACCTTATTTTTTCTGGACCAACCCATTTTATGATTTCTGACTGTTCCCATGTTTGAGAGCTTATTGAACATTGTCAAGTAACATAAAAGGAGCATTGGAAGAGTGCACTCATTTAGAGTACATTTCAAGTTCAAACGAGCAGGTCAGAGTTAGGTCTCATTGTTTAGAACCATTGTTGTTTTCACACTGCCATTATCAGTTGTTGGCCTGTGCTATGCCTGTGGGTCCAAAATAATATTTGAAATGTCTTTGATGGGCAGAATTGGTCATAGTTGGTTTTGTGGATGGCGTTTCTCTCTGTCTTTGCCTTTGTCGCCTTGAATGCATCTGGGGAAGATCACATAGTAATGGAGTTATATGACCACTACATTTTTTGGTCCCACTCAGCAATTAAAGAACCAGTATTTAAGAACAAACCTAGCAGTTGGTCTGTGACTACTTTTACTTAAATGGCAACACAAAAATGGTCTAATTAAAATAATTGTTTGTGTAATTTTGAGCAAAAAAGTGCTTGGTAACAGAGTTGCAAGAGTTGTTGTTAAACATTGGTTCATTAATTGCTAAGTGGTAACAAAATATACAGTAGGAGGCTGAACTCTGTTAAGGTGCGATCTTCCCTGATCTGCTGCAGGGGTTGATCACTGACCACTGTGTCCACCTTTCGTAGGGGAACCTTTTCCTTCCAGAGGGTCAGCAACGGGAACATGTTTGACGTAGCCATCCCGTCCTTCTCCCTGGACAGCCACGGACACAGGGACAGTCCCTACTCCTTCCTCTTCTGAAGCTCAAGCCCCTACAAGTCCTCCTTTCCCCCCCTCTTTTCTGCTATTACACACTGACACACACTCAGTACGCTCGTGGGCCAAGAGGACCATGTCCTTCAGACGCACCAGACTCAGCAAGAGTGGTGAACTCTGACTTCATGTCTGACCACAATTTTTACAAATCATGTTAAAACTGACTGCATGGTGGTTCAAGCTTGATGTGATCAAGCAAAACGTGTTTAGCTGCCTTTGTGCCAAGCTTGACTGAAGACGTATTACGTCGTCCTCATATATTTTAAATACATGAGGCCAACATTATAACCTTAGTCCTCTAGGACCCCTTTATCAAGTTTTGCCTAACAGGCTCAAAAGAGTTGTAGTTTTACTCTATCTGAATGATGGACTCATTCTCTTTTCATATAGTATTAACTCTGTCTTATCCATGACTCATGCCTGGTGCTACTATCAGAAAACGTAGGTCAATTTCACATATATTTAAGAGCTGGAAGGGCAAATGGAAAATGTGGACTGAATGTTTACGCCTCCTCTGTGCTTTTCGTTCTTGAGCTATTACAATAAGCTATTTCCACTACCTCACACACAAAGCTGTGACAACAGACCACACGGCCTGTTCTTATTTACATACCAATACATTCTGGGCACATTCAGAATGTTATGATGATCTGGAGGTGAAACGCATACTAATGCATGTGTGATGAAGGCACAAACGTTTAGAAAAAAAGAACATGCAATATTGTTCACTAGAGGGCAGTGTTCTTCTCATCCTCTCATGTAATGAAGTGACAAACTAGGACTACAATCCCTTTCTATGAAGTCAACAGTTTTTTTTAATCTCCAAAATCCTTTGCAGTCATTATACTTTTTCAGTAGTCATTATACAAAAAGAATCGACCTTCATTCAAAGTCAATTGAACGTTTGTCAGCATTCTAAATGCTAGTGTATAATTGGAAAACATAAATAAGGAAGATGGAAGTACTGCTTCAGTCTTATGGCTTAACTTGACATGCACTTTCCAAGGGCCTGGTCTGTCTCAGTGAGACAGGAAATCTTTGTATGGTAGTGGGTGAAGAGTGGTGGAAATTGTTGAAGCTTTATTTGAATCGTGTTTTTGAAAACATTAACATAATGTAACACCTTTTCCTCAAAAGAGAAAAATGCTAACAAAATGTAACATCCTCATTATAAACTGCCACGATTTTCCTGTGAACAATAAATTTTGGTTTAAGCATCAGTAAAGTTTCAGTTGAGATTTTTCTCTTGAATTCTGTTAATCCATTTTTATGTAATAATTTAAACATCAAGACATGCTTTAAGAATGTTCACATTAAATACATACAATAGTCTATGCATACAGACCTGTTGTAAAAAAAAACCTTGTCTCCTCCAGACGTCATCTGCATCCTCCATTTTACCTAACTTCAGAAAGCATAAAGTAGTTTGTTATAAAGCTGATAAATAAAGCCATTTTTGTCAGTAGATTATCGTTATGTGTTTAGGTTACCTTGTGTGTGTCATGAAGGGAATACTGCTTGTTTATAATCTGATTGTTTATGCAGGGGAACATTACGCTTTGAGAAGAGCAATGGGGTCCATATTGACGTCCGCACCCCTCCGTTCTCCTTGGACAGCAGCAAGGCCGATAAACAGCCTGCTAACTGGTAGACTAGCAGTGATCATCATCATTATCATCATTTCAGAATAAGAACAGCAGGATCTCCAAATTAAACCAGATTCAAGAAGATGCACTTCCCACGCGTATCTATTTAATTCCTCAACACCTCAACAAGACCTTAACATTAAAATATTCTAGCTGTAAAGGAGGTTGACTTTCTGTCAGTGTTTTAGTCACAGTGCACATTTCAGAATGTAACCTTTTTCAATTAAGTGGTGGTAGCTCGCTCAAAAATAGGTGGATTAAACTTGCAAGGAAATTATCTGAAATGTTTCAGACAATAAACAACTTTTAAAAAAAAACAACAATGTATGGTCAGGTCAAATAATCTGATTGGAAATCATATTTACTGAGACTCCACCAAGTCATTTACATTGTTCATCATACAACTGAAACGTACAATTTTAGCAGGATATCACCTATTACACCCTTCAAGTATACCTTGACATAGGTAATGTTCTGAGGGAAAGGGACAAATGTCACCATAAACTGTGCTTTATATATCAGCATTTCTAAAATTTCAAAATTGCACTTGTGTAAATATCATTAATATGCAGTACCAAAGCTGCAGTAGAGATTTGGTGCAAGTGGCTATAAGTAGTATTAGGTTTAACAACACTCAGAGAGCACAAAAGACAGTTCACTAATGGAAAAAAGGCTTGTTCTCTGTTAAAGTAAGGTTAACATAGGTGTGTTGAAAGGGAAAGCTATGCAGAAAAAAGGAAAGAAAGAAGAATGGGGTGTGGCAAGGTGGCGATGTGAGAAAGCAATAATGTTGCTACTGATGTTAGATAAAAGGCGGTAAATGTGCTTGAACCATTTTGCAGGATGTTAAAGTTTCCCTCATTGAAGAGCCACTCAGTTGAAACATTAGCTATACGACCCTCTTGGAACATTATAATTTCTCATTTATAGAGTAAAGGATGGGTTTTATAGAGGCTCTACTACTCATCTGTCTATTTTAACTTTGGTGCGTAATGGCTTTAGGCATGTGAGGGTCGGAGCCCTACATGTTCTGGAACCTTCCCTCCCTGTCCTGTGCATCAAAGAGCCCAGTCGCATTCCAGTCATTCTCTACTACTGTTACCAGTGAGTAATCAGAAAGGAATGTAAGAGACATGCACTGTTGTCTCATGTGGTAGAGGCTGTGTATTTTCCGAATTTGCACCCAAGTATCCTTCAACTTATAAGCTGATAATGTAATTTCCATACCTTTTTTTTTTTACAAGAATATGCCATAGCTATTAAATTAAATAATTAGAATCACATTAAATGTAAGTGAAGACAAATTGGTCTAACGGCCTCCAATTTTGTCATCCATAATTCTGTATTTCAGGTAAAATGAGGGATACAAGCTGTTGCATGCTTTGAGTGCTAGACAGCATTGTCCTGTATTATTCAGATAGGTTTCCAATCTACCATGGTGTAAGGAAAATATTTGGGTAGATTAAGCCTAAGGATATGATCATGGTAAGACAGCCTTTTGGTAGATTAACAGGTCAGAAAATTACTAGTATAGTTTATATAGAGATCGTAATAGAGACAATATAATGTACAACATCATAAATCAAATCACGTCTCTCTCTCTCACACACACACACAGGCTACTTCAGACTGATGAATAGACATCAAATAATAATGTCCTAATGAAAAAATATCTGAGAATGAATAATCAAAACGCCTTTGTGGAGCTGTCCTTTTGTGTTTTTGGAATTATTCACATTACAGTAGCGGTGGACTGTCTAGTTTGTATGATGTAGTTTAACTAGACTGCACATCAGCAGGCTAACTTATGAAATGCTATGTGCTGACCTTCCCAGTATGGCCTATTTTTTTTCCTGATATCAACTTTGCTGCGTCACTTCCGGTGGAGGAGGTCAGATCCTTTTCCAACGTTCGCCATTCCAGTTGTTTGTTGGGATGTGTTTGAGCCACACCGGATGTGTTACTCAAGACTGTGCCATAATTACATGAACACTCAAAGGTGTTTAAAAGTTTTCTAACAAACTCTTTTTGTGAAGGTTTATCTGACTGTATTCAGCAGCGTATTCTTCAAAAGTACGGGTGATGTTTTTTCTCCCAGGAGTATCATCTTGACTCGGGAGTCAAAGTTTTTGCATGACTTGAAACCTTGTCAGCAACAGGGAGAGGCTTGGGAAGGCCTTGCGGTTTCGGCGTGAAGTTGTAACCATGGCTGGGAATTTTGACGCCGAAGACCGTAACAGCTGGTATTGGGGAAGACTTAGTCGCCAAGAGACAGCATCACTTCTGCAGGGACAACGACACGGAGTGTTTCTTGTCAGAGACTCGGTTACGAGCCCTGGCGACTACGTGCTCTCCGTTTCAGAGAATTCCAAAGTATCTCATTACATAATCAATAGCATCAGCAACAACCGGCAATCTGGAACAAGTAAGTCTAATGTTGTGATATCGACCTATGTCATTGAATAATAGATAGAAAAAGTACATGTATACTTAAGCTTGTAACGCCCATCCTCCTGCGTTTGCTAAGTAAAGATACCTAGCCCGCTAACGATAGCAAGGTCTTCACTGCAGCTGTTTCCCAACAAATTTGCCTCTACAGTCAAGCCTAAAAGGCTAGCGATCCATCCCTAGCTAGCATAATGATGTATAACTTTTTCAGTTATATTTGTGTTACGTTGGTAGACCGTGGTAACTCGACTTGCTGTATACTGTAACGATAGAATAATGGTGACTGGATAGAGAAGATATAAGGTAAAACTGACCTTTTTTTCATCAAAGACGCAATTCGAAAGTAAAACAGGCCAATTGATTAATCGGTTCATCCGCTTTACCATGACTAGCTTTGTAACATTTACAAAGTCGCCTCGTAGTTGTTACTTGTACTTACTTTGTTGCCAAACGTGTGAACTTGAGTTTATTTCTGAACATGACTGCAAATTTTGTTTGAAGAATTACCAATACGCAGAGTTTGGACCATCTTTAGATTGTAGCCAACCCTAGCTAATGTTAGATGTTACTAGTAGTCTAATCGAGATACTATTAGTCTCACAACACGTTACCTGGAGTTTATGGGAAAAGGTACAGTTGCTGTTTGTGTTTTACGAATCAGAATATTTGGGTCACATCTACATTATTGTTTCTAGTTAAAATCGATAACATGCTGCCCAACATATTTAGTCAGTACGAGACCCTCACAGCACGCCCCCCAACCAGACGTGGCCACAGCAAGGGGTGTGGAGGTTCAGGGGTTCTGAGGAGCTGAACTCCGCCATGACAGTGGGCTCCAGTTATCTTAATGTGCTTATATTACTGTCAGTCTGTCATGACTTAAGTTGTCAGACTTAATAATGGCATGACGTATTGCTTTATTTCAGAGAAGTGGTTAAACTTTAACAGACCGATTGTGTCTTACTCATTCATTCTCTCAGCCTGTTAAACTCTGAAGGCTGAGAAGTTGAACGCGGTCTTATCACAAGAAAGGCTATTTGTAGTTGGGCGGAGTGATTTCCGCTTATCATTGTGTCCATCGGAAAAGGATTTCTGTGTGCATGTTGTAAATGATTGACCTGCATGTCACAGTGGCAGAGTGGCTATTCAGTGTAGTGTTTAAAGAATGTTTGTAATTCTGCTTCTCCCCTGATATTCTGTCTGACGCAAACGTTTAGATGGTAACGTTGTGTTCCTGTACTGCAAGTGGTGCATGCTAGGGAGCATTGCACATAGTGGATATCAAAGTTTACCATCTTACTTACCTGACATTTAGCGTACACAGTGTCATATGCATGCATGTTGAGGAACACATAGGCCTAGTGTGTCCTTGTATGCTCTTATCATGTCCTTGCCTTCATCCATCTAGACCCAGTCCCTCCACGTTACCGCATTGGAGACCAGGAGTTTGAGGGGCTCTCGGCCCTCTTGGAGTTCTACAAAATTCACTATCTGGACACCACCACTTTGATTGAACCTGTCTGCAAGGTGAAGAACGCTGGATTCGTCAGTGCCGCCTCTGCTGCAGCTGCCGCCGGGACTGCTTCGAGGCCAGACGAGGTGGAGTACGTGCGTGCCCTCTTCGACTTCCCCTGGCAACGATGACGAAGACCTACCTTTCCGGAAGGGGGAGGTCCTTCGGGTGATCGAGAAGCCAGAGGACCAGTGGTGGAATGCAGCCAATCAAGACGGGCGACAGGGCATGATCCCGGTGCCCTACGTGGAGCGGTACCGTCCGCCATCGCCGACTGGCGCAGGTCAAACGGCACCAGGACCGCCTGTCACGGGGGCGTCCGACGGGTCAGGAGGGCCTCCGCCCACACAGATGGACTATGCACAGCCTGTGGTGAACACGCCTTTACCTAACCTCCAGAACGGACCAGTGTATGCCAGAGCAATACAGAAGAGAGTTCCAAACGCCTATGATAAAACGGCTCTAGCTCTAGAGGTATGTAGTGGAGACCTGTTTGTTGTTTATGAAAACACACACACACACATTCCTATTAGAACCAGTCAATTAACATACAAAGGTGCATACAAAGTGAAAAGAAAACAGTAGCTAACTGTTGGCTCACACTTCCTTTGTTTCTTTGTTTGGCTGTTAATGTATGGACTCTCTCTGAGTCTTCCAGTTTGTATTGAGTGTGAGGTCAATGGAAAGTCAACTGCTGTAGACTGCAGTGTCAGTCTGTTCTGTAAACTAAGCTGGGAAATAAAATATTCCCAATTTTCCTGAAGGGACCTTGCAGAGGCATTAATAAAGTTCTGTTCGGTTCTATTACGTAAAATGGATTATGTACATGTAGATATCTCTTTTAACATAGTATTGTGTGTGAACATCACCTCTGCACTATTCTGAGCTGTAATAGATAGATACCCTGATGGGTTATGTTTGGTTTTGAAGGACACACCACAATTATATGAGAGTGCCACATAATTGTTTAATCTGTCCTTTACTCTTAGATGATGTAAGGCACCTTGCTGGTCTGTGTAGCCAAAAAATGACAAGGTGGAAATATGAAGTCTCATCATTTTCCTGCTTGCTTGAACAGCGTCTACTACTGCAGTCATCGAATCGGTGTGTCTTGTCTGTCCTGCAGGTGGGCGATATGGTGAAAGTGACCAAGATCAATGTGAACGGGCAGTGGGAGGGCGAATGCAAGGGCAAGAGGGGCCATTTTCCCTTCACCCACGTTCGCCTTCTAGACCAGCAATACCCCGAGGATGAGAGCTGAGAGGTCACGCACATACCCTCCCATACAACTCAGCTCTCTTGCAGGACCCTGCTGTACTGTGTGAATGTTTGACACCCACACCCTCTCCGTCCCTGCCCCACCCCGCCTCCCTGTTCCCAGCCCAGTTGTGAGTACAGATGGCAGAGACACCCTTCGGCTCCTCTCACTACTTCAGTATTCAGACGACTCTTCAAGCGCACACAGACACCCCAGACACCACAGACACCCACACACAGACACACACACACCAACCAATCACAGGATGTGCACTCATCTGTGCATGCACATGCTAAATATGAAATGGTTCATGTCACCCCTCTTTTCCAAAATCCCACCTCCACATGCATAGATCATGCAGTGCACATATAAAGACTGTTCCTTTTTTCGTTTCTTTAAAATTAATTTGCCAAAAAATCAGCAGAGCCATTAGGGAAGGGACCTTGGAGTGTCTACTTGCTTTTAAATGGAGGAAGAGAGAGCGAGCAATACCTTCCACTGCACAATAGGATTCCTTGGTCTAAGGTTCAAACACTACAGACTGCCTGATGTTAAATTTGTTTTGTACTGAATAGATGGAAAATATTATGATGAGATTATCATATATGTATAATACATAGCATTATTTTGTAAGCATTATAAACGTAACAGTTTCATTATTTTTGTATTATCATAGTTTTCGCCCACATTTATTATGACCAAATGCCAGCTGTATGATTACATTGGGAATGGATTTGTCAGAACCTGTTTGAGAATATTGTTTGTAATGAGGAATTCTCTCGAAAGCAAAGCATGCTATTCCTGATCACTGAATTGTCAGTTGATGAGGGCAACTGTTGTAAATTAACAGCAAGTGGCACATTGCCGAACAGTGACTAAAAGAACATTATTTTTTACTTCCATTCTTCATTACCATATTTATACATTTTTATATACGTTTCCCCTCTTTTGTCCACTTCTATTTTTCCTCCCTTAAATGCATTTGCCTTTTTTGTTCTTATCCTTCTCCTGTGCCAAAGACACAGACGCCTCTATCGCATTGTGCTTTACCGTAATGCAAACACTTAAATTCCTTTGAGAGTATTACCAAGATTGGTGGTTATTTAGGATTTGTTTGTATTTGTTTAGTTACACTGGGGATTAAGTTTGTCCCTCTGAAGGCAGGTTTGCCCTCAGTGCTGCTGCTGAGTCAGTGTGGGCTCTAGTGTGTTCTATGGGGTTTTGTGTGACATGCCAGACAGACACCAACAGCTGGTGTCCCTGGACTGTCCCTCAGGTCTGCTGCTGTCTGTACAAGAGCAGTCTGCTAGTTATTAAAGGTGACAACCAGGCTTTGATGACAAATTATGCAACACTTATCAAAGGAGGACCAGCGCTGTGAAACAAATAAGCAAGTTGAAAAAGTTCGAGTTATGCATAGAACAGTCGAATGAGGTCAAGCCTACCTATCCAGGCGCCTGTGCCAAGTTCTACCTGCTAAAAGCTCATCTAGTTGGGCTGGGGTTTTTTTTCTCTAAGCTAAAAATGATTTTTATTGTTGTTGTTGGGAAAAGGGATCCCTGATTATAAATCACATGTCAAACCTATTACAGTCTTAACTGGGCAGTGAGGTATACAAGCTTTGACCTCTGCCTCCTTTCTTAGTTAAAAACCTGGTGGATATGAAAGTGACTCATGCTTCTGGTTTAAGGTGATTCTTAAATGACTGACTAATAGTCTATTCAGTTACTCAGCCAGTCTTTGCCAGTAACATGCCTTTAACTTTTTTAACATGTTCTATCAAATTCAACGTAAAAACAAGCTGTGAGACAGTCTCATACCTTATTGATGTTAATGGGCTAGCTCCCCTGAGTCATTAATTCATATCGATAAAACTGACCTTTTATTACAAGCCATTAAAATAAACATTGACTAGTCTGTTTACTATGATGATGTCTGTCATTGTTACTCAATAGAGTTGATAAAGAGCCCTTCTTAGTTAAGCAGTTTGAAGCACTGTGCATGATTATCTTTTTTTACAGCTTTGTGTAAAATGATGTTAAATTAATCTCCCTCATCAAATCAGTAACAGCACAGAAACTGGCTTAACATAATTGGTTATCTTTTGTCCACATATGTAGTTATTATAAAAATGAGTAAGACTTCTTGAGAAAAGGTGACTAAATCTTGGGAAATATCAGATGAACATGTCATGGCAAAAAACGGGCATAACTAAAAAAAATATATAGAGGTAAGAACTCGCACAAAAGATGATTAAGATAGAATTTCATATCCTTGTAACACCCATGTATCTGACCGCCTTCATCTGTGATGTGTGAGTAGTTATGCGGTCATCTGTGACCACGTCTCCCTGGCTCCGTACAGTGTTCGCCTCTTTGTACTGTTGCTGCCTATCAACCACTCTCACAAATGAACAAGTGGCTGAAGAAGAGACTGTCTGACAACACAGCAAAAGAAAGGACCTTTCTAAGGCCCTTAGTCTCCACTAATGACACTATAACTCTGTTGAAGGAGACAGAAAAGGAACACTACGCATAAGATGGGACCCATGGAATCGTAGACAGTCTTCTCATTCCCTTTTGTTTGTTTCTGAATGACTGTGTCTATTGGGAAAACAATCACTAATGCTTCCAGTTTGCTATTTACTCTTGGTTGTTGTATCCCACAGACTGTTAGCAATTTCAGAAAATCACTATTCAAGTTTACTTATTTAAAAGCAAGTAAAGTGATATTTTTTTGTCATCCATATTGTTCTTAAGTGCTCTTGAGACCAGATATTGACATCAGTTTACATATTTCCCTTTACAATAACTCAGTCTTGTCCCGTATCAGAGACTTAAAGTCACGAGATAATACATCGTGCCTTTTAAATCCACATGTAGTGTTTAGGAAATTCATGTTGTTTTTTTCCGACCCCGTCTAAAGCCATTGTCGTGTTCTTAGACTATGGCCCTCTGACCTATTTCACGATACCATACTAGGCCTATCGTTTGTTCAGAATCACGCTTTATTTTACAAGGTATGTAGTGTGTTAACATACTCAGTAAATAAATCGTAACATCAACATTTGTTGTCCTTTTAATTGTCTTTGTTTTATTTTGAGACAAAATGTACTTATAATTAAAAATGCGAAAAACAAATGATCAAGAATTATTTGACCAACTGAACACGAAACACAAGGGTCCTCATTACATTAATCCCTTGGGGGGAAACTATTAAGAAATGTAAAAATCTTATAGTATTTTGAATTATTATTGAATACTACAGCTGCTATAGAATCTTAGTATGTTTGGACATTTTACTATAACAATGATTGTACTACAACACTATAGGGAGGGGGGGGGGCATATAGATGTATTATACAGGGATAGCAGTACTATAGAATACGATAGAGGTATTAAATACAACTATTTAGACATACCACAGAGATCCTATAGGATTTATATAGGACCTCTTTCGTTAGGAATGATAAAGCCGTCAAAATACTTCAACTCGACACACACCAGTCGTTTTGTATCTATGTTTACACGAAATATTACGTTTACAAGATGATATGCTAAAATGCATTAAACCAGTCGTAAGACTAGTGTACAACGCCTACTTTAGCCATGCAGTCCAGCTAATATGCTCCGCACATTAGAGAGTGCAATGTAACAGGAGGAGGAGGGGGCCGTGCTTAAATGTGTGTGGCGTGGATAGAGTAGGCTACATTTCCCGGATGGAGTTCCGACGCCATCTTTAGAGTGAGGCTACCGGTAGAGTGGGAACTCCGTGCCGCTGTTGCTCCGTCAGGAATCCTCGGTCGAGATTCTCTCCCGTCTCTGAGCCTCTTTACCTCCGCCCGCTCAAGATCGCCAACACCTGTGCAAAATGGGAGACCGAGAACACCTAGTATATCAGGCAAAACTTGCCGAGCAAGCTGAAAGATACGACGGTAAGCAGTGATTAGCTCAATGAGAGATACGGTTACTGCAGGACATGTTCCTCACCCTCCCTCTTGTGGGGGGCTAGGGGGAGAGGGCGAAAAGGGGGAGCGGGCGAGACGCCTTTGTAAGAAGCCGAGTAAATGGGATAGCTGTACAATTTGGCTAACGATAATACGTCTTGAGATTAGGAAATGCTCAAAATTGTATTGTGAGCGGCTTGGTGGTAACTTGGAGGGTGACCGACTCCTCTATGAAGGCAGGGCTGCTTGCTAGCTAGTGGTCCGCAAGCTAGTCTAGGAGATAGCTTTGTGTTAGCTGTAAGTCGTGTTGGAAGGTGTCATATTCAAACTGTCCATAACGTTATGAAAAATATGTACTCAAACATAATACTCAACAAGCCGGCCAACAAATGTTGGAATGTTGTTTAAAAAATGGACACTTGCAGGGTTAAATGTATAACGGTACGTCAATGTTAACTAGGTAAGGTGGAAAGAACTGGTGCAGATATGATTAATTGTTGGTGATAAATTATAAAGCTGCAAATGCTCGTGCGTTACCTCAATATCCTCCAAAAAATGTTGAACTCAGTTTAACACTTTGCTAATGTTGAAGCTGAATATCGCTCGCAATAAGTAGAGCAAAGGCGCTGGCTAGCTTCGTAGCTAACAACTAAGTTCTGTCACATTTGCAGCCGAGAGCATGCTACCCCTGTAGCCTCTGTGCTATGGTGGGTTGGGTTTCATGTGGACTCGTGTATCACACGTTTCCCCGAGTAGCGCATTAAGCTAAACTCAGTGACCGCTTAACTACAACTGGTGAATACATCATAAGTCATTACTACTGAAATGTCTATCGTTGTAAGTGTGCAGTCTGGCGTGTTTGCACTATTGGCCCTCAACTGAACAGATGCCAGAATAAAACAAAAACCACCTTGGTCATCCTGCTAGGCATCTAATTGTCAGATTGCATATGAACGCATCTTTGCAAGCCAGCTCAAAAGGGAGCAGTGGTCAATACGCTTTGTGTGCAGCGAGAAGTTGAGAAGTATTTGGTCTTTCTTTGCGTCACATAATTAATCGAGGTCACCTTAAAGTTAGGACTCGTTATTTGGAAATTGTTTAGTGTATTTTGTTAGCATAGCTGACAAGCGCTATTTGACGTTAGCATAGGTAGTTGCTGGCTATCCGAAATGTCACTCCTAGAACTAAGGTAATGTAACTCATCAGCCGTACTCAAAATTGACTAGATTACTGTCAGTTATCAGCATCTGTTTGATGTGTAGTTATCTATTTTGGCTTGTTAGTAAAAACCTTGGCTTTGGCTAGCCTAACCAGGTGTTGTGCGTCAGGGGGACTGCTGGGACTATGTAACTTCGTTATCCTAAGGATGGCAAATAGGTTGCAAGACATGATGTGAATTCATTGCAACTAACGGTCGATCATCTAAATATGAAATACGTATCAAGTTTATACTGGGTTACCAATGTCTGAATCATTTACTGTCTCTTGGCTAACATAATTTTTTGTGAAACCTGGCATGGTCAGTTGTTGCTGTCAGAAACTGACGTGGTCACTGTGGAGCAAGGTAGACGATGAGCAACACCGTATGTTGTGTCGATGTGTACAGCAATGACTATACAGTCTCTGGTTGACAGTGACTGGCACATTACATTACATTACACTTAGCAGACGCTAATACATAGTATTGACCTGTCAATGTTGCTTGGAGTGTTATTCGTATATAGTGTGTATAGTTTGTATGTTTCTAACGCATATTGGACGTTTAAAATTAAGAGCAATCCGTGCTCATTCATTAAATACAGGCCAAAGCTGAATGATACCCATGCTTTTAAGTGGTGTGAGTAAAGGTTTGTGTTATCTGTATATAAACAAGTGAGTATGTGTTGTCACCAATGACGTTTCAAATAACCAATGGGCATGCATTTTGCAGTACATTTTTGTCATTAAAGTCCAGTCTGTAGAACACAGTTGGCTTGGCTAATATCATTGATTATATGACCTGTGTAGGCGATCAGAAAACACCCCTCCCTTATTTTTCCTTAATCAGTGTGTTGACCAACTGGAATAGAGAACAGCTTGGTCCTAGCCACTTTGGTTCTCCCCCTTACCAAACTAGGACATTGACAGACTGCTTTGCTTAAATTCAAACATAAACCAAAATCCCTTTTAATGCATATGCTTAGTTATGTCTGAGTATTGTATTGGTTTTAGATCTTACGAAATTAAGGGAATAATTTTGCGAGATATCTGCTCAAAATGCCTTTGGCATCCCCTATCCTGTCCTGAAAAGAGGGCTCTGACACAATAGTGGCACCATTTTTTTTTAAATGGCAGGAAAGTTTTGTCAGTGGATGCATAGAGTGCAACCTCTTTTAACTAGGCGAGTCCAATTAGTGTGGTGGCCCTTTGTTTTCCGAGTGCTCATCAGAGTATGTCACGAAGCGGTCAGACTTGTGTTGTGTTTCTCCCAACAGAGCATAGGGGTATACTACAAAGGTGATTCAGTGACAAACCTGGTTTATGTAATCCAGAGATGGACCAGAGAAGTCTGATGGATAAAAGAGCTGTTTGGCATTTGTTTAGTTCAGAGAATGAAGGACTCGTCTATTAATAGTTAATAATAATAAAAACTATTAATAGTTTCACAGCTACCTCTTGGTTAATGAAACCAGGTTTATCACTTAACCTCATTTGTAGTACACCTTGCAAAGCAGACTATTGCATCAGCTTCAGGTTGGTGAGGCAAACTCGCACCTTTTTTTGGTCTCTCACTTATTTGCACACCACTCTTGTAGTCGTCCCTTGGATGTGATACCCCATCCTGCGGTCTGTGTGTGAGATGCATGTTCTGAAATGGGACCTGGGGGGGGGAACGGTGGCCCTCCAGACACTTGCTGTGACAGGCGTGGTCTCAAGCAGACTTGTTCTTCTAATCTTACTGCACTCTCTCTCTCTCTCCACTTGCTCTCCTGCGCGCTCCGGAGGAATGCAAGAAGCAGAAAGTGCAGTTGGGGTCAAGCCAGATGAGCAAAGCAGAGGGAGCCATGTAGCCCCAGCACGCCTGTCTGTCTGTGGGTGTGGAGGAGTACGAGGAGGAGGAGGAGGAGGAGGAGGAGGAGGAGGAGGAGGAGGAGGAGTAGGGGGAGTAGGAGGAGGAGGGGGTGTCCCCTTACGTAATGTCTTCTTTCTTTCTTTTTTTTTTTTGGCACAGCCTTGTGAATGGTCTAGTACATATGGACCCGTCTAGTTGCTGGAAGTCAAAAGGGGAAAAGCAGTATCAGAATGGACTGTCTTTGTTTCCCCCCTTTCAGTGTCCTCATTCCCCTCCCCTCCCTGTCGTCCCTCCACCACCACCACCACCTCGTCCTCTACTCTGTCTCTCCACAGAGGAGGAAGTGCACTGTTGGACTGCCTGCCTGCCTGCCTGTGGTCGTGGTGGGAGGGCTCCTCTCTAGCCACCCATCCGACCTGAAAGAATTCCAATTCAGTGTGGTAATGCTAGTGCCAATGCAAAAGCCCCCCCCCACCCCTACCCCTATCCCACCCCCACCCCCTTTTCAGACTCACCCAGCTTACAGTAACGAGCCAGCATACATCACACAGCCTGTCTGCTGTTCAGCTCTGAGGCTGCATCAGACTAATGAACTGGCCTGTTTTTTTTTCTTTTTTTTTGTACAGCAAGCGTTTTACCCTCACAACACAGTTAATTTTGGTACAAGGATGGTTGTCTTTTACTCTGGTCTGCCTGTATCACAGTCTCCTCTGAAGACTAAAGAGACACACATATTGAATTTGCATAAATGTCAGTTTTGTGATGTGGGCATAGTGCCAAACATCCATTTTAAAATGGTAGCCTTTTTTTTTTTAAATTACATGTTTTAATGTTAACAGACAGGCTCAGGCTGACGAGAACAAAGTGTCTAGACACTCGGTATAAGCATCAGCCTAAATTTAAGGAATGCAGTTTTTAAAGAACAAAACTTTGCATATTTCCAGAGATTCTTGTCTGGAATAATCCCTCCCTGATAACTTGAAGAGAGCAAGTCACCCCTTAGGCCAGAGAGGGAGAGAGAGAGAGAAGGGGGGGTGGGGGGGCGGGTAGAGAAAGAGATCCAGAGATGTCCTTCTGACAAGCGGCGTCGAGTTACGACAGCACGTTTCAAAAGAGCTCATAGTGTCCCTCTATTGGCTAAGGCCCGCTGGCTGCCATTTTTCCTCCCCCTCTAATGGCTTTCACCCCCTGCATAGCCCTCTTTTCTCTCCGCTCTGGGGCCGTGTACCATCACAGGCTGCTTTTCAGGTGGAGGCTTGTGCAATGGACTTATGCAGCTCATTAACTCCTATTGTGCTAGGAAAAGCTTTGGCTGGCTGAATCGTGCTGGTGCTGGTGTTGAGAGTTGAGAAGCTAATGGGTCTGTATAGGGGGCGGGCGGGCGGGCGGGAGGGGATAGGCATGAGTCATATGAACGGTGGCCTTCTCCGTTTTGTCTTGTTTGAACACGATTCGCAAATACCTCCCTGGGCATGAGGCACCCCCCCCCCAGCCCAGCGTGACTTTGGAGCTCTAGGATGATGAGCTCCTACCTAACTTGGCTTTGCGAGTCCACTGGCGGCTCTCTTGCTTATGGACCGTCATAAACTGGGCATGCTCCCAGGCTTTCCATTAAAGAGCGCACAAGTGGTTAAATGGACCCTAGTGCCGCACCTTTAATCACATTAGGGCTCTAAAATGGACTTGCAAGCAGTAGTGGGCCAACCCCACCCCCACCCCACCCTCCCTCCTTCTTTTATTGAGGTCGCAAAAGAAATGTGTTTAATCAGAAGGTAGTTTTAAAAGGCCGTCCTTTTTGAGCATGACTTATAATGGGAAGGTTCAGTTTGTGCAGCTTAAGAGATGAAGAAGTCCTAAGCCATCTTACTGCATTGACTAGGTGTGCCCCCAGTCATCAGGGTCAGTCTATCAAGTGCTTCAAAGCATTGCTTAACCTTAAATGACATAAATAATAAATCAATGACATGTAGATGTGCCTTAATTACTGGCACCACTGATGAGTCCCCTAGTCTGCTGCTCTGTAAATATTGATTAGAAATGTGACTTTGAATGTATTGCCATGACATGACCACCTCTTTCCTAATGGGGCCTACTAATTGTTTTTTAAGTGATAGCCATTTCTCACACAGCTCATTTTTCTTAGTACACAAGCTGCTAAACAAAGTGTTAAAAAGGTGACTGAAATAGGAGAGTTTAGTAGTTTATTCTCTGGGGTAGTCTTTTTTTTTCCCACAGCGAATAGACACAAAAAAAGTTTAAAGTACCAGAATTCTCCTGACCTTTTGCGTTGCCTGGTAGCAAGCTTCGTGTTGAAGGTCAGAGGTGCATGAGGTCAGAAATAGCCCAGCGCCGGGAACGCCACACCGACTAGCTGGCACTGAAAATAGGCTCACCAGGGCCTACTCTGCCCAACACAACCACACTTTGGTTTTAGGCATAGCACATTTCATGTGATTAATAGGCTAATTGATATAATCAATTAGCTAAAAAACACAGCAAGTTGGGCATGACTGTTTTACAACACAGCAAGTTGGGCATGACTGTTTGTGTAACCTGGTATTGCACCACGTTGATATAAATCAATTGGCTAATTGAAATAATCAATTAGCTAAGAAACACAGCAAGTTGGGCATGACTGTTGTGTAACCTGGAGTATTGCACCACGTTGGTAGTAGTTATCTCAAGTGAACTTTCAAGTGAGTTTTTGCCTTGAAGCGTTGGGTTGGTTGGTTGGGTGTGAAAAGTGATTAATAGATTAACAGATACAGAAGTCTGTTGCAGAGCATGGGTGGGTTTTGAGGATGGCATTTAATTACTTAAGGTGCCGCCATCACTGCAGTGTGCATTAAGATAAGAGCAGCAGGAAGTTGCCTGTGATTAATTCCCTGAAACCGTGAGATTGATGGTGTGATTGCACGTTTAGTCATTTCCAGTAATCTTTGTGCGTACCTTCTTTCTTTCAGCTGCTTCATGGCTGAGTTGGTATTCATTTCAGTCTGGAAGTGCTGAGGATGAGCTCGATCTGAAACGTTTGTTTTTCTGTTTCGGTGTGGGCTGTGTTGTTTTTTGCACTTAATTTAAATACAAAAACTCTGGAACTATTCAGCTCCTGTGTGCAATCTCCACCTTCCCATGAATCTGAATATTCATTCAGCAGGGCAGCTGAATGGGACAGTGCTGGGGCGTGCAGAAGAGGGAGAGAGAGAGAGAGATACTTTATGAATCCTGAGGGAAATTTCTACATATGCATGCGTAGTGGGGAGGCTTTTGGCCGGAACTGATGGCTTCTCCAGCTCGCTCGGCCTTTGCCAAGGACCCACGGTCCCACTTTTTTTTTTTTGTTTGATCAGCTCCTCCACAGACCTGAAGGAACCAGACCAGGACATTCTGGTGCATATGAAACGCTGTGTTTTTTGTTTGAACAGCAGGTTAAATAACCACATGTTTTTTTTTTCTGTTTTGGGTATGAAGGGATTTTTGTTTATTTTTTTGTCCTGTTTCACAAAAGCTAGAGAAGGCTTGCTCACTTAAGAGGGGTATACCTCAGGTGCCACTTCATCACTGGCTACAGTGGTTTTACCCATAGTTATATATACCTATCTATATATATATATATATCTATGGTTTTACCCATGTTTTTGTCCTGTTGTCATCTCCACATATCTTTGTCGGGGGGCTGCTTGTGGTGAGCTCATGACTGCAGCAGTGTCATCCCTCTTGTACTGGTGGTGGTGGCGTCTGCTGTGACTGCTGCGCTGGTGGTAGTGGTGTTACTGGTAGTGGGAGAGAGAGTGACATTGGCGCCAGGCTGCAGGCCGGCTGGGCGTGGGGCTTTGGTAATCCCCCTCGCTCAGTAAGGAGCTTATTTTCACTGACTCACTCACTCACTCGCGCAGGGAGCAGCTGTGAACACCGGCGAGTAGAGCAAAGCAGAGCAGAGACGAGACGAGGCGAAACAGGGCGGGGTCGCTTTCCTGCCACCACCACTCCCATTGTGGATTTACTAGGCGCTCATACAGCTGATCCCAGGCATTGGCTACAAACACTCCTCCGCACACGCACATACAAGCATGTACAAACATACACACATGTACAAGCACAGACAAACATGTACAAACACACACATCATACAGCTGATCCCAGGCATTGGCTACAAACACTCCTCCCCACACACACACACACACACAAATGTACAAACATACACACACACACACACACACTTCCCCCCCTCATACCTCCAGCCTAGTCTGACTCTGAGCTCATCCAGTGTCTCATGCTGCCTTGTATGGCTGATGCTTGTGTCTGCTGTCTGGTCTGGCCACTGCCAAGGTGCCACCGGTGTTTATGAAATGATAACAACAGTTGTTTCCGCAAGTGCACAGTATGCTATTGAAACACAAGTCCATGCAAGGGAGTGCTGTCTGCCTTCTTTTGCTTTCTATACGTTCTCACCAAGGCTCCCATTACCCTTCATAGCCTTATGGCTTGGCCTTTAACAGACATGGTGGGCAGAAATATAAATCAAATATCTAGAAGGCAGTGATTTTGTTTTTGTTTTTTTATGCAATTAAACAGGCAATTAATTTGTACTGTCACTGGATTAAACTGTATTCTCAACTGGAGTCTGCTCGATGGATAGTCTGTATCCAAGAGCACCCAACATTGCTGTGGACATACATCTACTATTAGAGCCATGATCAGCCATCTTCTTTCATCAATTAAATTGGATTTCTGAACAAATTAATTCTGTGACAATGGAATTGTTTTGTGTGTTGCTGTGGTTTAATGGTTCCTGCACACCTCGCTGTCTGACAAATGCCTTGTTTGTTGTATAGACTTGGCATTAAACATGAACATTGTCTAGCAGAGATGACGGAGTCATTGAATAGTTTATCATGTGCGCTGCGGTGTTTTTAATGATTCTTGTTCATCTCCCTGTCTGTATGTGTATGTGTGTGTGTGTGCGCAGAGATGGTGGAGTCGATGAAGAACGTGGCGCGTATGGGCACGGAGCTGACGGTGGAGGAGCGGAACCTGCTGTCGGTGGCCTACAAGAACGTCATCGGCGCCCGGAGAGCCTCCTGGAGGATAATCAGCAGCATCGAACAGAAGGAGGAGAGCAAGGGAGGCGAAGACAAACTCAAGATGATCCGGGAGTACAGGCAAACGGTGAGGGTTTGGGATGCACTTTTTTTACCCACCTTGTTCCATACAAGATGCCTTTTTTGAAAAAATTGTCTTTTTCATGAGGATGGTTTTTACATGATTTTCAGTGTGCTTGGGGTTACCTTTTTGGAAGATGTAGTGATGCTACTGTAGAAGATGTGTTAGAGTATACAAATAATTTTTTAGTACATAGTAATATAGCATTGTCATGAGACTCTGGGTTAAAGAATGTTGTGTTCTCTAAATTTAGTTCTGAACATGGCCTTGTCTTTTGTTTCTACTACTGTCGGTAACTAGGTAACTGAAGTAGCAAAAGAACTGGTTACTTTTTCAAAGGCTCTGGCTGCACCTGTGGTTTCATTTACACCGATTGCATTCTCTGCATTTAGTGATAACTTGGTTACCATTTAATTGGTACCCACATCTTTGAATCACTTTCAAAGTGATGGAGAAATACAGCTCTGTATTAAAAACTCGTTTGGCTTTACAACAAATATATTTGGTTCTTGGTATCATTTTTGGAATTCAAGATATCAGCATTTAGAATGTGTCCTGCCCCACCCTCTCTAAACAAAAAAGCAAGTTTTTTTCCCCGCCCCCAAAGTGAACTCAAACCTAAACTGTTTCCCAGCTCTGATATATCCTTGTAAACCAGCCCCTTATACTACATTTCATTTGGTACAAAGGGTCTGGCTGTGCTGCATTGACAAATGATTGCTTCCTGGAGGTGTAGACTCTGCTGAAGTTTAAAACGGTTGGATCTGCCTTTACCCAGTCACTAATGTCTGGTTGTGACGTTTGCAGTTAGCCTGGCTATAAGCCTGCCTACGCACTACAAATTCAACGTCATCGCTCATGGACACTCTGTTTGCTGATTGGTCTGGTAAAGATTCGACCGGAGTCAACCATGTCAAATGAAACCATGAAACCAGGAAAGCAAACCCAGGCTACCGCTGTAGGGAGAAAATAATTGAGAGGAAGTGTGTAGGCAGGCTTATAGCCAGGCTAGCTTTAGTAAACATTGGCTGAATATTATATATAGAACCTCAGATGCTGTGTCCAGTTCTGAAGTGTAGTTTAGTCTATTGCTTCATACCAATAGGAAGGTCATTTATCATGTCAGACAACAGGGTTTTGCCTGAGTTAGTGCCATCATTCTCTATATACACGCCGCCAGCTAATGATTCTGAAATTACGAAGCACATTGTTCCTGGGCCACTGTAACCCAAAAATCTTCCCAGCACACACTGCTAGTCGGCATGTAGGTCAAACTCTAGCACGGGGCCTTGCAGAGGAGAGGAGGAGAGGAGATCTGAGCTCATAAACAGCTCTTCACCTGCGCTCCTCCTTTCCTGGTGGCACACAGCAGCTCTGGAGAGGTGTGAAACTGGGAGGCTCGCGGGATCCTGAAAACACCTCCTCTTGCCCTCCTTTAGACCTTAGCGAGACATCACAGCAGCTAAAAACAGACTCTTTCTGTGATATTGGCAATTACTGTGAAATGTTCTTGTTCTGGAGTTTTAGCTTAAAATGTGGTATTTTCTTCCCCTCTGTAGGTTGAGAAAGAACTGAAGTCAATCTGTAACGACATTCTGGATGTACTGGACAAGCACCTCATTCCTGCTGCAGGGTCGGGAGAATCGAAGGTTTTCTACTACAAAATGTATGTTCCAGATTGCTTTAAAAAATCATTACTTTTTAAATGTAATTATTATTAACATTATTACATTATTATTGTTAACATTATTAACTAAATCATTACTTTTTTATTGAATTATTATTAACAGTAGTAAAGAGTCTTAGACATGGAATCTCGATGTAATGTAGCTTGACGCAATTGAAAGCCACTTCTACTAGTTAACTTTTAGGCTGTTCTCCGCACAGTTGACATTGTTGCCCTGATAAAGTTTGTATAATTTGTTGCCTATTGTTTTCTTGGCTATCCTTTTCCCTCTTTGCCCTGTCGCCCTTCCCCTCTTTCTCCCCTCAGGAAGGGTGACTACCACAGGTACCTGGCGGAGTTCGCCACAGGGAACGACAGGAAGGAAGCGGCCGAGAACAGTTTGGTCGCGTACAAAGCCGCCAGCGACATCGCCATGAGCGAGCTGGCACCCACACACCCCATTCGCCTGGGACTGGCCCTCAACTTTTCCGTATTCTACTATGAAATCCTCAACTCCCCTGACCGCGCATGCAGGTGAGGGTCAGACTACTACCATCGTCCCATGCACACAGACACATAAACAAGCACACAGTTTTTTTTGTGTTTGAGAGCTTTGTAGAAAACTCTCATTGAACACAGCATAAACACTAGGGACTGGCTGTGTACTGGAAACACATGCAGCTTTTGTTAGATGATACAGGAAGAGAGACGGGTGAGGGTGAAGACGGCAAAGAAAGATTGTCACAACTTTAAAAAATGGCCGCCCTGTGTAATGTTAATACACACAGCAGCAGATGTTGACAACCCGATTTTGTGCTGCCTTTATGAAGTTGAGGGGCAGAACAGGCCTGAGTCGTGCTTCGTGGGCGGAGAAACGACCAGTTCAGAAGATGACGCATCAGTGCAGTGTGACTAACTCCCCTCACAGCTGATGGGTGGTGTAGTAGCGGGTTAGTCACGTCTCTAGACTTTGAGCCGGAGCACACACAGGGGCCTGGGAGTTTGGGCTTGTTGATAAGCTTCTGTAAGTGCATAAAGGCCCTTTACTTTACTCTTAACATTAACGCACAGTTCTGGGACATCTGCAATTCATTAGGGCTATAAAAATGCTCAAAATAAATTATTATTATTTACTATTATATCATTATAAAAACTATTTGTGTCTGTTGGTGTATTACCTGGACAAAAAGTGAGTTGGGTTTAGGGAAAGTACACAGGGAAATGTCTGTTTTGTATATCACTTAATCAGACTAACTCTGAACAAAATTTTTGCCTCTGCACACACACTGTCACTTTATCCAGATGAAAAATTGCTTTAAAAACGGAGGCAAAACAAGCCTGTTAGACAGTGTAAATGCCCACAGGGGCCTGACAGTAGGCATGTGATAAAACAAGTCAAGTAGGCAGTTTGCAAAAGGCTGTAACCGTTTTGGGGTATCCCCCTTTTTTACTGTAGGCCAAACGGTTCAGCATTCTGGTGCCTTTGAACTGTGAGAAGGGCACTTGTGAGAAGCTCTAACTGCAGTAAACTTGTCATTTTTGCGGTCAACTCCTGCACAAACAGAGATCCGTCACAGCTTCTTTCACACACACACTCGTCCTACCACTGTCTGTTATGAATGGTAGACCTTTAGCAGGGGCAGGAAATTGTGGTGTGTGTGAGAGGGAGAGGAAAGGTGGTCTAGAAATACATGCCTGCAGCAGAAGCTGTGATCTCCGCCCATGATCGGCCACCTCATCTTCACATTGTTACACGCACACACACGCACGCACACGCACACACACGCACACGCAAACACACAAACAAGCACATACACACACACACTCGCTTCGTCTGCCATGGCCTCCTTTTCTTTTGTTGGTGAAGAGACAGGTGTAAGGTTAATGGTTGCGTAAGTGTTGGGTTTACCCTGAGATTGAGCTACTCGCTGCCCTAGTAACCAGGCACACAAAAAAGCCTGGCTCCTACATCAAGTGGCTTGTTATCTTTGCTTAAGGAACCGTGGCCAGAGTGCTACAGCTACCCGCCAGTCCCTTTCTTTGAATCACAAACACCTACTAACACACACACACACACACACACACACACACACACACACACACACACACACACACACACACACATACACATACACATACACATACACACACACACACTTGGAGAAAGAGAGACTTAAATTC
Source organism: Setipinna tenuifilis (assembly GCA_030347295.1). Classification (NCBI taxonomy): domain Eukaryota; kingdom Metazoa; phylum Chordata; class Actinopteri; order Clupeiformes; family Engraulidae; genus Setipinna; species Setipinna tenuifilis. The sequence continues at coordinate 13,144,683 of CM059272.1, forward strand.
CCACGTTTCAGACCCTTTTCTCACTGCCTCTGCATTGTGTGTGTGTTTGGGGGAATGCTGTGAGCTCTTGTCCCTCTTTATTGACCCCCGTCTGTCTGTCTCCATCTCACTGTCTCCGTCCGTCCGTCTGTCCATCTATCTGTCTGTCTGTCCGTCCGTCCTCCTCAGGTTGGCCAAGGCGGCGTTTGACGATGCGATCGCGGAACTGGACACACTGAGCGAGGAGAGCTACAAGGACTCCACACTCATCATGCAGCTGCTGCGCGACAACCTGACACTATGGACATCAGACATGCAGGGAGACGGTGAGGAGCTCGGCCATTGGTCTGCGCCGTACACCACAACCCCCCCCCCCCCATAGCACATGTAGCCCCCCACCCCCACCCATGCTTACATACAGGAAATCTCTTTGAGCCGCTTCTTTCAGTTAACCCCCCCCCCCATCTTTCCATTCTCTACTACACCCTCCCAGGGCTGTACATTGCGACCAATTGGTCGCATATTACGCCTAAATTTTGGACTGTGCGAGGAAGAAAAATAAAACGGGCGCACTTGTGCGATTATGTATTTCAACCCTTTCATTCGCATTTTGCTCCTAAAAATAAATATATAATAATAATTAAAATAAAAACATTCCAATCGACAAGAGTCTACAATGTTCCCTGATTTTTTTTCTCATTCCCTTGTCAAATGTGATCGAGCAGGAAGAACTTTGTTCTTGTCATGATGACGCGGTGACGTCTCAACGCATATGGGAAAAAAGTTCTGCACAAGTAGTGTTTCGCTGCTACGGACCGGTCTTGGCTTGCGCTGCGATTAGCTAGCTTGCTCCTTCAGTCGTCATTTAGAAATAGCTTCAATGATCCATTGCTACGAACGGTTAGTGAGGAAAATATGATAACATCTTTCTTTCAACGAAAACCTAAAGAACCAGGAGAGGCAAACGGGAGATATGATGAAGACGGTGAGGATGAGGTGATAGCCACAGGCAGTGGCAGTAGTAGTACGACTGCAACTAGCTCCACTACTTCTAAAATCCACAAGTTCCGATCCGAGTGGATGAATATCTTCCCGTGGCTTGTTCATGAAGATGGACAGATGTTTTGCAAATACTGCCGAGGCCAGAAGCAGGCAGGCAATTCGGTATTCGCTTTGGAGGATTTCGATCCAGAACCTGCTGTAGACCGCTGGATAAGTGACGCTAAGCGTAGCAGGCGCCCTGAGCGTAAACAGTGGGACAGAGACATTATGCGTGTGTGAGAGTAATGACATAGATGTGGGATCCCTCGGCGCTTACCTGTGACTCCAGGGGCCCTATTTTGCCGCGGCGCATTGTGCATTCGCGACATGCGCATGCTGTCATTGCTATTCTGTGCCAGCGCAACGTTCATTTTTTCAGGCAAAAAATCACGTTGTCTAGATAGCAGATGACATTGCGCCGTGACGGGCGGTCAGCGAAAAGAAGAGGTGTGGTCTGGCGCAAAGCGCACCAGATGCTATTATGAGGACGTATAAACCATTTGCGCTTTTGATTAATAAAAAGGTGCTTTTTCGTCACTGGCGCATTGTTGAAAAGCTATTTTAGAGGCGCACAACGCTTTGAACCCCGATGTACCTGCTGCTGCGCCAGAGAGGCGAGCTGAACTGGCAGAAAAGTTGCAACATGTATAGCCTGTATAGCTATGTATTTGTATGTTTTAGTAAGCAAACATGCACAAATAATGAGAATATAGCAATGTTGTGCAGTTTATAGCAATGTTCTGCAGTTTATTTACAATTTCTTTTGTCGCTTTAAATAAACAGCGATTGCAATGTTCTGCAGTTTATTTACGATTTATTTTGTCGTTTTAAATAAACAGCGTGCCAAGTTGTAAGAAATAATATGGACAAATCATCAAAAAGAAAACTAGTGGACTAATGGTTTGATGGACCTATACCTTCCGTTTATTTTTGATGTTTCCTTTGAGTTTAAGGCTTTGTTTCCCGTCTTCTAACGTTGTTGTACCGCTTTCGGCGCACAGCGCGTTGAACCCCGATGTACCTGCTGCTGCCGCAGAGAGGCGAGCTGAACTGGCAGAAAAGTTGCAACGTATATAGCCTGTATAGCCATGTATTTTTATGTTTTAATAAGCAAACAGGCACAAATAATAAGAGTATAGCAATGTTTTGCAGTTTATAGCAATGTTCTGCAGTTTCTTTTGTCTTTTAAATAAACAGCGATTGCAATGCTCTGCAGTTTATTTAATAAACAGCGTGGCAAGTTGTAAGAAATGAAATGGACTAATCATCAAAAAGAAAACTAGTGGACTAATGGTTTAATGGACCTCCACCTTTTATTTTTGATGTTTCCTTTGAGTTTAAAGCTTTTGTTTCACGTCTTCTAACGTTGCCGCTTTGGGCACTGTTCGAAAGTTCTCTTCTTGCCAAAGGAGGACACAATTATTGAAGATATTTCCTCCCATACTTCTATGACCCGCGGAGGTTTGGGGGGATTCTTTCCATCCCCGATCCGCCATCGTAATAGCAACAGGCTATGGACAATGCGCCCGCTGGCTCTTAAAGGGAATGAGAGTATACATTCTCATTGGTTAATTGTATGTTACGCCCAAAACACACCCATGACTAATGAAGTAACTTAACCCAACCCTTTTGAACGATGCGCCTGGCGCAATGTTCGCTTTTTCCGCCGTGAAAATACCAAATTGTGTCGGGAACGCCCCCAAAGCAACTTGCGCGACAGACTTTAGACAATGCGCTTATGATCGTGAAAATAGAGCCCTAGATGTGGCACTTATAGCATTTGTTCTATGTTTTATTTTTATGTTTTGTGGTTCATGAGTTTTTGAGTAATCCTGCTGACAGACAGGCAGACAAACAACACAACTGAAAACATTACCTCCTTGGCAGATGTAAAAAGGAAGTAAAAGCTTAAATAGATACACCAATACAATCCTATTAAATGTGCGTGTGTGGAAAAGCTACCCTTTGTACAGTAGGCTATGTGTCTTTGCGTTATAATAAAATTCCATCAAGAAATTTCACAGTGCTCCTAAATTTATATCTGTGCTCCTAAATTTTTATCTGTGCTCCTAAATTTTTTCATTTAGGAGCACCAGTGCTCCTAGTGAAAAAGCTTAACGTACAGCCCTGCCTCCACCCTCTTCTTTCTGTGTGTCTTTCTCTCACTCTCGCCCCCCCCCCCAATATCTCTGTACCTTCTATCTATCCCTCTTTCTCACCCCCTCCCTCCCCACCATCCTCCACCTGTCTTTCCCCTCTCTCTCTGTATCTCTCTTTTTTCTTGTATATCTCTGTCTTCCCGTCTCTCTCTCTCTCTCTCTCTCTCTCTCTCTCTCGTTGTCTTCTCATCCTTCCTTCCTGACTGTGTCTCTGTCCTTGGCCTGTGTCTACCACTGCTCTAATCTTTCATCTGTCTCCATTCTTCACATGTAGATTCCTAAGGACAGCCCCCCTCCCCCTCCATTCCCTCTTAGAACTGTACTTTGTAAGTCATCTCTTCTGCTTCTCTTCTCCTCTCACCACCCCCCACCCTTTTGGTTGTCACTAACCCAACCCTTTGCACAGTGGAGCACTGTGGCCTCCAAGAAACTCTACAAAGTAATGGCTACCAAGATGGTGTTTTTGTTTTTGGAAATGTTGTCGTTTTGTTTGCTATCAGATATTTGTGTTAACAGGATCTACTTACAGGCTACTCACGTTCTTGATGTGTTGCATGTGAGGACTTCTGCATTGTCACTCTTAAAAGAGTTTTATCACTTTAACTTTTACTTCCCTTTGAACACTAATGGTGACTTGAGTCTTTGTGAAGTATATGTGTTCCACCTGCATGATGAGTTGCACACCAGCACTGTATCACACTAGAGTTGAATGTGGTCTTATTGGCACCTGGTATGAAGGAAAGCGAATAAGCACCGGCTAGACCCTTTCAACGGTAGAACCATAACAATGCCTGAATGTTCTGTTTTGTTTCAGAACTACTTCTACTGCATCTCAGGTGGTTGGGAATGTTTAAACGAAATCCCTGTGAGAACAGCCATTAACAGCCAATAAACAAACGCTCTTAAACAGTCTGTATACCATGCAAGCATATGCTGGTTTCTTGTGCGTAGTGCTGGGTTGACTTGTGTCTCGTAGTTAGGGTTAGAAACTGGACAAAGACCTATTGAACACTGGGGTAAGAGGTGAGTGATCAGAGATTTGAACTTGCCAATATTTAACTTCTTTGTTCATCTACAAGCTATTGTAGTACTAATTGCTTTATAACAACTCTACACTTGGATTTTCACACGTTCCTGCTGTTTATTGCTATTTCAAGTTAATCACTAAGAAAAGTGGACCCAAAGCTTTTGATCAGTGTCTTGCATCAGAAGCGTGATTGCTTGCATTTTAACATTTGTGGCCACTGTAATGGGATAATACATGTCGTCAGGCAGCTATTCTGCCAGCTGATCTGTGGGTGGAGTGTATGAGTGTATGAGTGCCGCTTAGCAGCAGTGTAAATGTAAAGATTAACTTTAGCCCCATCTACTCACCAGTGTCAATATGACTCATTTGAGGACAGAATCTATATTTTGGACCTGGAATCTTAATGTTGTTTTTGTCAATTGCATTTAATGCCATATTCTTTTGGGAATCTGTCACATTTGGGGAAAAAAAAAAAACGTGTGTAGACAAAGATGTTGTAATGTCTGGGTAAAAACGTGATCAGACAGGGTCATAAAAGAGGCTAGCAGTGTGCTTTCCTTAGACACACCTCTTTGACAGATTAACGAATAGTAAATATGATTATTTTACAATTTCCCGCTTTCATGAAAGCTAATCTGATGGGCGAGTTATCTTTATGACTTGTAAACATGCTTCAGTGTCGTTCCATGAATCACAATGTGGTGATTCATCTTTCAGTCTGCCTTACTTGTAAATGGTGACTAATCTTTCATGTTGATTAAAAGAAATAGTAATGCTTTAGAGACTGTGCTTTGACTACAAAATGCGTTCTCAACGCAGATCACCACCCCATGCGTTTGTATTAACAAGGACATTTGTCAGCCCACCTGAAAATGTCTGAGACACTTGTTTGGGTCTACCTTTTATGGTCGTTTAACCATTAAGAAGGATGGGGGGAAATTTCATCAGTCACTGAGTGAACGGTAGTGTTTAAATGTTAAATTAATGAAGCCTAATGGGTGTTAGAAAGTTAAGTGAAGTGAATGATGCCATTTATACTCGACTGAAGAGCCACATCAGTTGAAATGACCACACAGGATGGGTGTGTTGAGGTGTATATGGGTAGGGGTGTGTTGTGGTGTATATGGGTGCGCGCATGTATCAGCACGCATACACTTAGCATTCATGTATGATTGTATGCCAGCACAGTTATTGTATTGATATGTGAGACACAAGATGCTCTTTGTAAATATTTGGGTGCTGTGATGCTTTTTATTGGTCCTCTCAAGTAAAATAATCAAGTGTGTGTGCGCGCGCTCTCTCATACGTGCATTCTGAATCGCATCACAACTCTCATCTCTCTCTCTCTGAGATATAGTGCATGCTACACTGCGTCTGCGCCTTACGCAAAGATACAGTACCGTATCTTACTGATTAGAAAGCTGGATGTCCCTTTACCACCAAACTAGAACATTTCAACCCGAAGAGTATGTCACTAGAGTTACATCCATGCCATTGGCTCTCTCCCAGCAGAGCGGAGTTGTCGCCATCTAATAAATGAGCCGTTAGTCACACTTGAGAGTTCTATAATTATCTCGCCTGCTGTGTCCATGTCGCACATGTATGTAGCGCCGTACTTGCATGATGTGCGGAGGCCGCTCTCCTGTCATTTCTATGGAAACCCCTCGCCAAAGCAGCAGCAGCAGGTTGTTGCGCACTCCTTAGTGGGACTTGGCTAATTATCTCAGCAAGACGCACTTCACTGTGTCTTCACTCCTGCAAGGTGTGACCGTGCCCCCTCTGGCAGGGAGCTGATTGGTCAGTGTTTCTTACACTCGCCACCTTTGAGATGGTGTGTAGAGAGTTGTGCTTGTCAAATTAGTGTCCCTAGTTGTAAAGGTCAGTATGATATTGTATGATGTAGCTTTTGAGGGATCTTATTGGTGGTGTGTTTCTCCTCCTGAAGAGTCAGGGAGTTGTGTTCCTGTTGTTGATGTGTGTGTGTGTGTGTGACTGGCCTGTGTGAGAGCTTGGTAAAAATGCCATGCGTGCCTCCTGACGCAGTGTTGTGATGCTGTCTGTTTGTCTTCTCTCCACAGGCGAAGAACAGAATAAAGAAGCACTGCAAGATGTGGAGGCTGAGAATCAGTGAGACTTCACGGCCAATACGCAACCCAACCGCCCCTACTCTGCCCCGCCCCTGATCTGTTCGTCTCTCTTGTCCTCTCTCTGTCTCTCTCTCTCTGTCAGTCTCTCTCTCTCTCTCTCTCTCTCTCTCTCTCTCTGTCTCTCATTCTCTCTCTCTCTCCCCTCTTTCGCTCTTTCTCTCTCTCTTTTTCTCTCCTCTCTCCTGACGTCCCTACCAGGTTCTCCAGTTGGCACGAGAGCCCCACAGCCAGCCTCTCCCTCCTCCTCCTCTCTTCCTCTCCTCTTCTCTCCCCGCCACTCTCATCTTCTCTCTTTCTGTTGCATTCTTTGTCTGTCCATCTTTTTGTTTTTCCTTTTTTCTTTGCAACCCTAACGCCCCACCCCACCCAATACTTGTCTGTTTTTGTTTTGTTTGCTGCAGATTTTACTTTTTTTTTTTTTTCCCTTTGGTCTTTGCTGCAGTTTGACTGGGATGCATACTTGCATTAAAACTCATTACTAGCCCCACTTACTGAAGGGTAAAACTTATCGGTTCCTCCAAGGTTTGTTAACCAGCTGTTGTATGCATTTTTTGTAAAACTAGTTGCAATTTGTTTTTATGTTTGTTTTTTTGTTGTTGTTGAATCTGTGGTACTGGATCATCAGCCAGATGTTCTTGCAGGTATAGTGTTTAAGTGCTCAGAAGACATTGACCGGTTTTAATCATTGACACATATGCATCCTTTTGATTTTGTGTTAGATTTGGTGGAAAAAATGGTTAGAATGGGTGTTTGTCATTGTTATTTTGAAAAGGGACACTGGCTTTAGAACGTACCCTCTGCCTATGCCCTGTGCATGGGTATTATGGGATGCCGAAAAGCTAGTTATGTGGCGTTAAGCTTGGTGTCCCTGTTTGCGGCCTTGTTCGGGCTGCAGAGGTGAGCTTACAGACTATTTCTTTCTTTTTTTCTTCCCACAAAAAACAGAAGACACATGTCATGGTTTCTTTTCAAAAAAGTGCAGTAGATACCATTTTTTTATTAAAAAAAAAACTCTTTAGCCTTTGTCGTCTAGCCTAATGCCACCTCATGCAGCTTGCAGTGGACTGCACAGGAGAGCTTGTGCTTTTATAGTTTTTAAAAACAAAATTTGCGAGCTTCTCGAGATATTTGTCTTCTTGAATTCTGAAATAAAGCAGTCCTGCTTTGTTTGAAGCAAATGTGTTCGTAGGCTGTGATGTTGCTTCCGAATATTGCTTCACGTGGCCTCTGAACTGTAAGCTCCATGTATGTCAGTGTGAATGTGTGAGGTAGAGTGTGAGGAAGAGTAAGTGTGTGTGTGTGCGTGTGTGTGTGTGTCTTAAATCCGATGGGGATACTCAAGTTTTGTCTTCATATTCTTTCTTTTTCTTTTCTTTTCTTTTTTTTTTTTTAAATAATAGCTCATAGATGGCTGTGTGGTTGTATTCTGTTTACTGCCCCCCCAACACTATGCCAATATTTCTCTCTCGCTTTCTCTGTGTTCCCTTCTTTTTCTCTCTCTTCTGTTCAGTATGTGTAACTTGAATCTGATTTGTACTACTGGATTATTCAGACTGGAGCCAATAAGCACCATCTATTCCTCTACAGCATGGAATTAACATTAAACTTAAAATAAAAACAAAACCTAAATTAACGGAATGCATTTGGTCCTTTTAAATGCATCTGTTTTTTTCCCCCCATGAGATGAGGATGGCTTCAACCCACAGTTCCCAGCTAAATAAAAAAAAAAGAGCTTAGATTGTCCACAAGGCAGTGATGTATTTCAAAAGTAAGCTAACAAATGACGACATGCTGAATACAGGTGTGCTTAGCTTTGGTTCATCTTTACTCACCAACAAAATGCAGCATCAAACCTGCATTAATAATGTTGTCACTCGTAATGAAGGCTACATGTATACATGATGCACTGAATGGACATTTCAATCCCAAAAACCCACAAATGTGGATGTGTTTGGATTTACAAGGGGAGACATTTCTGCAGGGTGACTGCTGTAGGGTAAATAACACCTTTGGGATACTCCAAGAGCATAGATTATTAAGCAGCATAGGTATGGTAACTCAGAATGTGCTGTAAACCTTCCAACAGAGAAGTACGTCTTTACCGCAATCAAAGAAGGAAACCATGGTGTGGTTCACTAGATGTGTGTCAAACTTTGATTGAATTTGGCCACGTGTATTACTAGTCCATATTCTCAAGATTCACCTTTGTCTCTGAGGTGGAGAACATGCGTTGGGCTTTTCAAAGACCAGGAATGTGGATACACATACAACTGGAATCACATTTGCACAAACCCAATCAAACTTACACATAAATATTCTTGGAAATGTCGGTGTAGTTGTGTGGTGTTGCATGAAGCTAATCAGGCTTCAAGTTGCACAATGGACATTTTAAAAAGCCAAAATGTATATAATAGCGTTGTCCCTCTTATTTAATAACGAGCTCTGAAGCATTCCTACTCTTATGTAGAGACAAAAATGGCTCCACCCATGTTGTCCAGGAGATGTGACAATTATGCCCAGTAGAGGGCAGCAGTTGACTGCTCTGTGGAGGTTTCTGGCTGCTTTTACACGACATCAGTCACCAACTTTGAAGGACTACACCAGAATTTCCAATACCCAACAAATGTGCTGTTTTTACATAGAAAGACAAAGCTTCAGATTTAAGACGAAGAGCATCTGTTTGAATTTGAAGACAACAAAGAGCGCAGAAAATTATTGCACAGTTTATTTATTGCACTCAACAACATACAACATTCTGTAGGATCACCTCTGAGTGACCTAAAAGCTAATGCTCCACTGCTACTTAAAGTCTGGCACCCCCAAAATTAAACACTTTTGTTGTTTTTTTTCCTGTAAGAGTCACATTTAACAGTATACTGCCAACACAACCGTGCATACAACCTGAGTGTGTCTTACTGTCCAAACCTCTTCCTCACAAATGGAGAAGACACCAGCCGCTGTCCTTGTGTGGGTGTACATGTAAAACTGCCTGCCTCGCTCTGGCATCACAGACTAGCAGAGGTGGACATACTGGGTGCAGAAAGTAAAAATCCTGTCACATATTTGTTCCAGCCAATTCACTAAAACTGATCGGAATTAGCACACCTCTTCATGAGCTAATTAGTGAAGTCACGTGTGTTAAGGGCATAGAGAGGCAGCAAGAACACATGGCAAAGCTTTCTCAGAACTTTCTCAAGCCAGATTGCCCAGCTCTGCTGGGGATAGGTAAGTTTAAAAGAGCTGAGCCCATCATTTGGCAAAGACACAGGATGAGTTTAACTCTTCTAACTATCCGACGGCAGCAAAGGGGAACTGTGGGTCTTTGGGTGGTATTTATAGAAACAGCACAGTATTTAACCAGGAAATGGATGTTTTTACAATCTTGGGGAATCACAGCCCTAACGAAGAGAGACTAGGGAGGGGGAATTGTCATAGCCATTGTTGAATCCTGATTATCGATGTCTGATTCTTCAGAACAAAATCTATTGGAAAGGAAAGGTCATGCTGACACTGTAAGGACATCCACATCACAGCATCACAAGAAACAGAAAACTTTGAACGCATTGACCAGCTGTGTCACACCTTCATCTATTCCATTTTTCTTCTGCTTTCTTTTACAGATCACTAGGTATTGTCGACAACAAAATACACCCTCCCACCACCCCCAAATTCCACACACAAACAAAAACATACATAGCCAACAACACCAAAAATATTTTCTCTTGGAAAAAAGTCTGGCAGGCTCACCAATTTTTAAACAAATATATATATATTTTAGTAACATCTGAAATAGCACTATGAAAAATAGTCTTGAGATCTATTGCCTTCTAATACAAACATTATTGGTTGTGATCATAACTACCTTGGACTGTGCTGCTACAATATGCATTTTGACAAAGTGACAAAGATAAACATCTCATTTGGAAAGGATAAATTAAACTCGTGATATTCATAAATATCATGGGTGAATACTTTTTTTCAGACTTTATAAATATTAAAAACATCACAAATCTAAGTTCTCACATTTCCCTCTTAGAAAATATTTAGTAAACATTTAGCAACAGTAAAAGTGAGTTTTTCATCTCACTCAATAAGTAGTATTGTACACATTCATATACATATATACAGTGCATTTAAAAAGTATCCAAGACCCCTTCACTTAATTTTACAACTTATGTTGCATCCTTGTGTAGAAATCATTAAAATTCTTTCCCCCTCAAATATCACATTGAGCTGAGTGTTCACACTGCTGTAACAACTAAAGTTTAGTTGGCCTTCTAGTCCACATTGGAGATGCTTCTTCTCAACTGAAATTGAACTTCAACAGCAGTTAGTCCAATCGATTAGATTTGGAAAGGCACACATCTGTCAATATAAGCTCTCACAGCTGTCAGCGCGTCTCAGATCAAACACCAAGCTGTGAGGCCGAAGGAGCGGTTTACAGAACTCAAAGTCCAGACTGTGTCTCCTCAAACATTTGGCAAAAGACATGAAAAATACTGCAGCATTCAGAACACAAAGGCTTTCCTTTTAAAAAAACAAAGGTAACTAAGACCCTGGTGAAAACTGGCTAAGCTTCAAAGATCCTATGTAGAGATTGGAGAAACCTCAGAAAAAACAACCACAACTGCAATGCTCTAGTGATGTGGGCTGTATGACAGACTATCACAACATAAATCTCCTCTCAGTGAAAGACCAGGAAACACCTAGAGTTCATGTAAAAAACACCTGAAGGACTATGATTCCGAGTAACAAGATTTTCAGTCTGATTACACCTGGGCTGTTTTCAGGCCTCTGTTTTAAGTTTTGTGTCTGTCAGGGCACTGCTTGTTAGCTGCCCAATCCCACCCCAACAGTAAAGCGCAGTGGTAGCAGCATCCCTCTAGAGATAGAGGACAGCAGGTCAGCTTTGACAGAAAACTCAATGGTACAGTACAGTACAATCCTCACAGGAAACCTGGTCTAGAAGACTCAGAATGCCCTTCCAACAGGTTTCCCCTTCCAACATGTGGGTGGGGGATGGGATGTCACAAAGGGTATGTCCTTGAAAGACCACTCAGGTCCCAACTAAACAGAGATCTGAAAAGGACAAAAGTTTCCCAAACTACATAAGCAGAGCTGGCATCAGCCCAGAGAAGACAAAGGGTTGTAATCTCTGTCAGAGCTTCTTCGTGTATACTGTATTGGGTCTGACTTCTTCAGTGTCATTGACATACTGTTAATAAGATATTTGAGTTTACTTTGTATCCCCTTACACAAGGATGCAACACAGAAATTAAACGAATGGACTGAATACCTTCTAAATGTGCTGTAATTATACTTTAAGGTTATCTTTAATAGTTCAAGGTTTTGTCTTGTTACTGTTATTTTTTTAAAACATCCATCGTACCTAAACATACAGAACCTTTGGAACAAAACCTGTACAAACATTTATCAAACATTTTGGACACATGCCTTAAGAACAAACATGTAGTTAACCTTACTAAGTACAAAATTCTACAAATCCATAAATACTCTCTCCCTTTTGTTCTGTCATCAAAATCTTGAGGCAAACGTTTCTTATTGTGAAATCTTTATATTGTTGTGTGGTAATTCCACCAATAAAACAGGCAGCTCATCTCTCAAAATATATACTCTCTCGAAAAAGCTGTTTCTCTATCCCTCCACGGTCGGGACCCCACAGCATCCATATTGCTACGCAGTGCAAACATACACATAATAATCACAGCACAACAGAGTCACGCCATTTTTGAGTGTACAGTATAAACAGATGAGTGTGCTTCAAACATCAAGGCAACACGGATGAACTGTTACTTACTCCTCTACGTTTGCTTTTTCGACACGCATGCGCATGCACCTTGTGAAAGACTTTAAGACAGCCCTAAAAAAATCTAAATCAACGCACCCAACACTACATGTTTACGTGTGCAAACTGAGGTGAGTGCATCCCTGTGCAGTATCACTCCACTGCCAGTGTGATTTGGAATTGTATATATTGCATGACCTAAACAGATGGGTATTTTATTTTGTGTTAAATTTTAAATTTATAATTTAGTTTTAACATGGTCAAAGTGCAGTCCCTAAAGTGAGAGTTCAATGCAACAAGTCAGTACAGCACATCTCATTACTGAGATTGTGGGAAAAAACTGTAATCAAACTTATCTTTTGCTTAAAGGTAGATATTTATGTAAATATATCTGTTCTTCATTATTCCGAGGTTTGATTCTTCTAATATGCTGTGTTACCCTTAGTAAGCTCAAGAATGTGCATGAAAGTCTACGGAGGGATGAGGGGATGCCAGAACCAACTGTGGTATGTCTTCAACCAGACCATCTCTTCGGTCAATGGGCAAGGGTGGGCTGGAGTGGGCTTGTGCCCACAAACTTGTCAATCAGGCCCACCTAATGAAAGGGGTCCTTTTATCTGATTGCCTGTTTAAGTATTAATAGTAACCTATGTGTTTTGGGCTAGGCCCAGCTGATTTTTTCTGGATCCATCCATTTAATGATTTCTGGCTAGGCTGCCTGTCCCTGGCGTGTTCTGAATAAAGATATCTGAGGATTCTGCTTTACCACTAACTTTTGAATTTTCTTTTTCGCAGATCAAGAACTTAGATCTTTTGACCAACATTTTGGTCATTTGGAGTTTTGAAGACTGGCTAAATCCTCAGTAGCATGTAGGATATCAGTGTTAATGCACTAACTGCACAGTTTTATTTTCTTTGCAGCCGTAGAGCTGTTCGGACTAGATAGGGTCTGACATGAACCTACAAGCCAGGACCACTGCAAATGAGCACATGGTCCTGAGAGTGAGGAGGGGTGGTGGTGTGAGTGTGATAAGGGACTGCATTATTGCAGTAGGGGTTTGGGGGAAGATGGCATTTATAAATGGCACCCTGAATGTCTGAGGATGCTCCATAATACTGAGAAGAGAACTCCAGCAGCTTGCAAAAATGTCAGAGATGAAAGGTGTACTGACTTTTTTTTTTTTGCTGTTTTTTTTCCAACTGTGCGACCTGCATTTCTCCCACAATAAATCTTATCTTTAAGTTTTTTTCTTTTTATATAAAACCGCTATTCAACGTGAACATGACAATGTAAGGTAAAAATGTGAAAAGACCAAACACTAAGCTTCCCTTACATTACATTGTTAGCCATAAAAGGAGCTAATCTGATGTGCTAATCAATGTGATGTGATCTTCATCATTGTTGGATGTCTTGAGCCAGACAATAACTCTGATGGATACTGCAATGTGTTAAACAGGGGTGCACTCACCTCAGCTGTATACAGTATATCTACCTACTGATGTGCTAGTGCTAGTGTGTGTGTGTGTGTGTGTTTGTTCGAGTGTATATGTGTGTGTGTGTGTGTGTGTGTGCTCGCAAGATACCATCCTGCCACACTACTAGGACCATTATCTTTCACATTTGAATATATATTTTTTTCATGTCGATTCTTTTGTTTACGTTTTTTTGGTTTCATATCAGTCCACGTGGTTGGTTGGTTGGTTTAAGGGGGGGGGGGGGGGGGGTGAAGGGCAGGCGGATGGGTAGAGGGCAAAGGACAGAGGGCAGAGGGCAAAGCCTGGGAGGAGCTAGCTAGGTAGCGTGGTGTAGCGTACGGCTACAGCTACAGGCCGAGCAGGATGGAGCAGAGCAGGAAGACGGCGTAGAGGAGCATGAGCCCCAGGCCCAGACAGCGGTCCAGCTTCCAGCCGTTCAGATGGATGCTCAGCACCTGCAACCCCAAAACACCACAAGCGGTAAATGGGTAAATTATACACACAGTACTCATTTGGTTTATCAATCATGGGTTTCAGGAAACAAAAGTCCTGCCACATATTTTATTCCAGTCAATTCACTGAACCAGCTGATCTTAACTGGCACAAGTCTTCAACCAGGAAGATAAGATAATCTGTCAAATCACCTGTGCTAAATAGCAGGAATTTAGAAGGAATGGATGACAGGACTTTTAATTTCTTAAGATGGTTTGTCCGTGCCGGGTCAAATAATCCCCTTCTTCACGTTATCATTAAAAATGGCTGCATGTATGTCTGAGGACAGGAAGGGCAGACCAATCAGGTGTCAGTCTGGGTGTGCATGTGTGTGTCAGTGTGTCTGTGAGAAGGAAAGGCAAGAGAGAGAGCAGACACGACGAAGAAATATATGCATTGTTTGCTTTTAACGTTGTCTTAAAATAATCATTTTGCAGTGCTCTATGCTAGTCTGCCTGGGAAATACTGGGAGTTTGTGTCTCATCATCCGCCATAGCCGCCCACTTGACTTGGAGTGGCCTATATAACCATGTCACTCTCTCTACCACTTTTGTGTGTGTGCGTGTGTCTTAGTCTGTGTGTGTGTGTGTGTGTATGTTTGTGTGTGTGTGTGTGTGTGTGTGTGTGTGTGTGTGTGTGTGTTTGTGTGTGTGTGTGTGTGTCTTAGTCTGTGTGTGTGTGTGTGTGTTTGTGTGTGTGTGTGTGTGTTAGTCTGTGTGTGTGCGTGCGTGCGTGCGTGTGTGTGTGTGTGTGTGTGTGTGTGTGTGTGTGCGTGCGTGTGTGTGCGTGCGTGTGTGTGTGTGTGTTAGTCTGTGTGTGCACCTACCGTGAGGAAGACAGAGGCGAGCAGTAAGATAACTGAGTAGACCAGTCCTTGGTTGTTAATGGACACCTGATGACATGAAGAGATAGGAATAGCATGGGGCTTACAACGCAATCTGCAGTATCAGACACGAATCTACAGGCTTCCCCTCACGCTGCCACTGAACGAGAGAGAACAGCCTCTTAAGAGGGATGTGGCACGAGTGGCTAGAGGAGACGGAAGCAAGCTGACACATACGTGACCATTTTACATGAGTGTGGATTTGTGTGTGTGAATATATATATAGTATTAAAATATGCCGTATGACTCAGTCGTGCACACACCACTTTTCCTGCTGACATATTCTGCACCTTATTTATTTATCCAGAGCTTGCCACTGTAAATTGTACATACTGTTTTATAGTCTTATTTTGTATATATTGTTGTACATCTAAGTATTTATATTTTGATTTTACTTACTATAGCTATTCCTATCTATTTCTATTCTATTTCTCATCTAATGCTTCTTCTTGCGCATCTGTGGGCTGTTTCCAAACATCATCTCCACTATACTTTGCAGAGAGACAATAAAGACTTCTACTAAAAGTGTAAGTTCCATACCGATGAGCCATGTTCCACCACTAGTGTGCGCAATGCCCAAGGGAAGCCCAGTCCTAGGAGGATGTCGAAGATGTTGCTGCCAATGGAGTTGGACACTGCCATGTCCCCCATACCTAAGGACAAAGAGCAGACAGGACAGATATGGAGGCATGTGTCTCTACAGGAACTTGAGCATCTCTCTTGTTCAACTTAGAGAAAGGAGCTTTAAAGGTACAACATGTAGGCTTTGCATACTGTTTGGATAATGCTGCATGAAAAATAAATCTTTCCATTGTTTTCATGACAATGTCGCTCTATAGGAATAGTAAAATAATTATAATTAACAAGGCCTTAATGGAATGGTCCTATTTTTATGCATTTAGTTTTATTTTAAGTCTAACATGAACTATAGGCAATCTAAATGACTAGATCAAGACAACAATGAATGAAAACTGTCATTCAAAAGCACTGTCTAATTCTCGGTTTGTATACAAACAACAAAAGTTTAAAAGTCAAAAGTAAGTCCTACCCTGGCGGGCCACGATCAGGCTGGCCATGCAGTCTGGGACGCTGGTGCCGGCCGCCAGGAAGGTGATGCCCATGATGTAGTCGGGGATGTCCAGTGTGTCGCTGATAATGGTGACCTGAGGAGGGGCACAGTGCTGGTGAACAAGGGCAGCATGCTTTGGGGAAAACATCTTCCGTCAAAAAACACTTTTAGTAGCTTTATTTACAATGTGGTGGGTCACAACAAGCAGTATATGCACGCAGCATTCCAAGACGCGGTCGTAAGCCCCGCCCAGAGCCATGTATGGCACGCTCACATCTATTGAGAACAGTGGACAGAAGCTAGGTGAGCGAAAGACAGCGAATTTGCCCAATCAGAGGTGCCTTATTGACATGTCATGGATATTGACGAGGAACACCGGGAAAAGCCAGTCGTTCAACCACTAGACCTGTTATAGCTTACAGAAAACAGCGTCAAACAAGAGATCTAGGACATAATTTTTCACAGAAATGACGCACAATGCATTCAACCATAGTGGCGACACAGAAATATGAATAAAAATAACGATGGAAGTTCCACTTTAAATAGACTAAATTGATATTGTGCTGTTACACAATCAGTAGAGTGGGTCAAACAGTTTTACAGTTCAATGCTTCACTTTCACACGTCGATGGTAGAATGCTGCCAAGGGCCTAACCAGCAAATTGAGAGCAGTATAAGGGTTCATTGTCTTGTGCAAGGATCCGCTTCAACATAGTCAGGTGGAGCTGGAGTTTAACCATTTAACCCTCTAATTGCTGGTTGACTCATGTACCTCCTGAATCACTGTTGCTCACTGTGTTTTTTTTTCTGCGATTTGTGATATTACTTTTGAAAGTCAACTTTTAATTGGCGCCACTTCTGATTGGTGGGTATGCCTAGTGCATGAGAAGTACAACACTTCTGATAGGTCAGCTTCGCTGTCTGTCACACACAGAGGGCGACATGAATAAGAAAATCATATCCGTCACAAGGTTAACCACTGGGACTGAGATATGAGCTGCTCAATTAACCGCAGGCTTTGAGATGAGATTATTACATTAGTTGAAATGGCAGTTTAAATTAAAAATTGGTTAATTTTGCGGCACTAGTGAAAACGACACTCAAGACACCCATCAGGTCGGGGAGATAAGTGGTTTTCATTTCGCTGTTTCACATAATGTATGTCTGGATATCAATTAGGTTTGAGGCTGGAATATCTCCAGACCCCACCGATGCTCATGTAATGTGCCGTCTCACAGAAGCACATGAAACGTATTCCTGTTTCTGTGGCACGTGGAGGGGAAGATAAAGATGAATATTCAGCATGTGTACATTTTGATGGGTCGAGGGAAGCACAACGCTCGTTCAGCTCAGCTAAGCTAAGCGTGTGTCGGCCATTAAGAAGCATACGCTGAGGACGAGCCGTACAGCTTGACGTGTTAAAAACTTCAGAATGACAGCATATAATGTGTTGTGCGGATCTTTTCCGGTTTACTTTTGATTGTTACTTTTGGTACTTTTGTTGGGGTCCTGTTGGGGTTGGATAAATGTGTGTGTGTGTGTGTGGCATAGCACTGCATGCTTTGTCAGCCCCTTACCATCCACACCATGAAGTAGGAGAAGATGGCGATCCACAGGGTGGAGGTCATGAAGGTCACCATGAACCAGCGGTGCCAGCGGGGCTTGATGCAGTTGGGCACGGTGTAGTAGAGCAGCAAGCCCAGGGGCCACGACACCACCCACTTCACCCGCGCACCACAGCCCCCTGCACAGACAGACATGACACACAACACGGGGGGGCGAGATGGTCAATGGCCACCCTCAGAGAGAGAGCGATCTAACTAGCACAACTACCTGGCTGCTTCAGGATTTATATGCCTTGTGAGAAGATCACCCTAAAAATGAGTGGGCAACTTTGTCTGATTTGGCTTATTTGAACACCAGTGTTATGTTTTCCATTAGGCTGGAATTACATTTAAGGCCAAATGCAACCAAGAAATATAAAATACTGTGTTAAGGTAATATGGTCACATATCCTGTTGGAGCATTGAAATGTGACATAGAATATGCACAGGTTTAGAATAAAATAAACTTAAAATAAAAAATACCGGTAGGTCTAATTTTAACCTGAAACTATCTTTTACCTGGAAATTTAAGCTGCATTTTTATACTACTGTAGTTCATATACAATAGAATATAAGGTAAACCCAGATACCTGGCATCGTTAGGGGCCTAAACGGTTCGTCTCCCCCATCATCCTCTTCCTCCTGCTGGGCCCCCTCTCCTTTCCCTCCCCTCTCCCCGTCTGCGCCGTCCTCCAGGGCCTGCCGGTCCCCCACGCTGCCCCCATTCTCCATCGCTCCAGAGCCTTTAACGGGGGTGCCCCCTGCCCTGGTCTCCCTGATCAGACGCTGCCTCTGGGTAAGGTAGGAACAGAGTGCTTGGTCAGTGCGCACAAACACAGACAGAGCAGGTAAAAAAAAAACAGCATTGGGTATGTGAGAGAAGTTTCAGATAGCATCTTCACAAATAGAGACAGGTGGTAAGGTTAAATGGATACAATAAATCATTTGTGGTCAGAGGTGGACATCCCACCATAAGAGAGTAAAATCCCCTGCAATTTGTCACTTCTGCCTGCGCACTAACCACAGGTGACTTCACACTTTAGCTGACATTGATGATTAAGTTCTGCTAATTAGGATCAGCTGGTTTGGTGAACGGTTGGGAAAAAATATGTCGGAGAACGTTTACTTTCTGAATCCACTATGTCCATTTCTGGTCAAGATTAATGTCACTGACACTGTATATATTATATATTAACTATATATTTAGTATATATATACTATATAATAAATATTATTTTATTTCATTATAACTACAGTGGATGTAACTTTATCTACCTCTTCTAGTTCCTATGACCCCTGTCTTGTTACTTGACACAGACAGCATGGTGGTCAGTTCAGACACAACCCCTGTCATGTGTCCAAAACCAGAGCCCCGCCCACCCATGCCCACCTCGCTGATGAGCACGCGGCCGGCCATGGTGAGGCGTGTGCGGGGGGAGAAGTGCGGGGTGATCATGATGCGCAGGCCGGCCTCGGAGAAGGAGAGCTGGTGGGGGTGCAGGGACATGAGCTCGTCCACCATCACCACCGGGGAGTCCTGCCCAGAGTTCTGAGCTGAGAGAGAGATAGTGTGTGTGTGTGTGTGTGTGTGTGTGTGTGTGTGTGTGTGTGTGTGTGCATGTGTGACAGAGAGAGAGAGAGAGAGAGAGAGAGAGATAGTGTGCGTTTTTGTATGTGTGTATGTGTGTGTGTGTGTGAGAGAGAGAGAGGTAGTGTGTGTGTGTGTATATGTGTGTGTGTGTGTGTGTGTGTGAGAGAGAGAGAGACATAGAGAAAGAGAGAGAGACAGACAGACAGACAGAGAGAGACAGAGGGAGAGATAACCTATTAAGATGAGAGGCCAGTGTGAAACAGTCATCTAGACTATACTAGACTAGACTATACTGATACGCTTTATGTTTTGCAGATCATTTAACTGACCTTTTCATTCTTCCCCTCATTTAAAGTTATGACAAGACAACGGTATATATATAGTGTTTGTATATATGAAATGCATTGGTGCATACATGGGTGTGCAACACAAATGTACACACAGTGTCCACGTCTGGGGCATTCTGTATGCTCCGCTTAGACATGTGGCAACACAATAAAACGGTTGGAGCAGAATGTAAAACAAACAACGCCACAACACACACACACACACACACACACACAAACCGCAAACACACTCACAGACCGGAGTCTGTATCAGATATTAGCGTCACCGAAACCTAACTGGGCTGCGAAATGACGTTGGAAGGGCGAACTCAGAGTAAACAGAGCGCAGGACAGATTATCTGTGAGTTAAAAGAGACGAGAAACAGAGCGGAGTGTAAAAACATATACAAGCGAAGGGAGACTGGACAGAATTAACCAGGGACACTTGAGCAACGGGACTTTCCATACCGAGTTACGTACACAGACGGACAGGGTATTATACACAGAGAGCAGCCAAACATATACATGGTGACAGTGCCATATACACTAACACACACACACACACACATACACACACATACAATAGCACACACAAATATACAGGCACACAACATACACATACACATAGCAACACACACACCGACAAATATACAGACACACACACTCGTGGTGGAGCGCAGAAGAGACTTCTTGAGTGGAGACACACACACACAAGTTGCAAGTGTCACTAACAGGAGTGCGGCCACAGAGATAGGCCCACACTCACACACTGAGCAGGCGACAAGCGACAGGCGCCAAGGCAAACAGCTCAATAAGATGTCACCCCGATCGACCAACACAGCCAGGGCTCGCTGTCTGAGTGGGTATTAAAACAGAACAAACCTGCCGCTCCGTTCCAACACCCGATAAGATAGCATAAGCAGACAGATACGGATGAAGGGGATCCTTTTTTTGGGGGACACGCGATAAGACGGTCCTGACAGACAGGGGAAACTAATGCAGGGGAGAACCTTTCTGAGGATACGTGATAAGACAATGCTGGCAGGCAGGTACTAATAATGAAGGGACCTTTTTTAAGGACACACAATGAGACAACACTGGGCGGACATGGGTTCTAATGCAGGGAGAACCTTTTAGAGGGGCACACGATAAAACAGCACTGGCAGACAGGTACTAATGCATGGGGAACCTTTTCGAGGATGCATGATAAGACAGCACTTTCAGACATGTAAGGGGGAAGCTTTTATAAGGGAGACACGTTAAGACAGGTACTAATGTAAGGGGGAACCTTTTCGAAGGAGCACCATGGAGGTGTTGCAGGGCCCCCCGTCCTCTCCCATGTCGTCCCGGCGACTGCGAGAGCAGCATTCTCCCGGACCCCGGCACTGCCGCACCACAAACCCGCCAAGCTGGCTGTTAAACCTGAAAACATCAACACACAAACATGGGTTAAAATAGGACTGTAAGATATATTAGTCCTAGTATTGCTAGTAATACTGACATATTTTTGAAGGAGAGGTGTAGTTGAGGCAATAGCGCCATATTAATATATATTTTTAAGCTGCAATACCTATTTATCAAAACAACAATTGCTTTTCTGTGTTCTTGTGGCGTTAGGTGAACACAAACTACTTTGCTCATTCTATATAAAATATTAGGATAGCAGTTTTTGGTCGACGTCGCCCAGCCTTAGATAGAAAAACAACAAAGCACACATGAGGCCACAGCTCCAAACAGGCACCAAAAAACTCCTCCAGGCCTGGGCCTGCACCCAGCACAAACAACACAACCCGGCCAGACAGAGGGTTCTGGTGTGTGTCACGAAGCCATTCTCATATGAGAGGGTAGTTCATTAGGAGTAGAAGTATCTACAGTGGGACAGTGTAAACTCTCGGCCCAACATGCGACAGGCTTGGTTGGACCGCGCAGCGACCACTCACTTCATAATAAGAATGTAGACCCCATACATGGACATGAGGAGCATCGATTCCCACCTGCAAGTAGACACAACAGCGTGAGATCTATTCGGAGATACGGAGAGCCAAGACAGCTGCGTAAACAGACAGACCCAACTGTCTTCTGTATAATCCCAACAGGGCGGACAGCGTGTTTTAGAACTTACCAGACCACTCGCGCATCGTAGATAACCTGCGAAACAAACAAAAATCTGACATGAGCTTTTTTGTTTTAAACAATGAAGCTCCTTCCCACGTTTAGTTGTGTACATTTCTGAAATATTATGTGCCAAACATACACTAGTACAGTTTTTACAATGCCTTCATAAGCATGTACCCTTAATGTAATCTGTTTATATTGAATGTGAAAATGCTTTATGGATACAAATAATTAATTTGGAGAAAAAATGCAACAACCAAACCAAGCAATTTCAGATTCCCACACCAGTAGGGAAAAATGTGTGTGTGTGTGTGTGTGTGTGTGTGTTTGGGGGGGGGGGGGGTGAACAACCAGCGCTCTCCTGCACCCTCATCTATGGCTGAGGCACCTTTGAGCATGGCATCTAACCTTACGTTTTTCCCAGTGTAACTGTTTAACTGCTTTACCTAATTCACTGATAATGTAATCACTATGTGGTAGTGTAGAAAGCGCCATTACCAGGATGAGGATGAGTATGGATATGAGGTAGTATGGAGAGTGTGCTCACCAGGATGAGGACGAGTACGGATATGAGGTAGTATAGATAGTGTCCTTACCAGGATGAGGACGAGTACGGATATGAGGTAGTAGAAGGAGTCCCTGAAGAGAGACCACCACGTCAGTGCCACCGTCTGCAGCCGGACGAGAGGGCAAACAGAGACACACTGCTGATCAGCACACAGCACCCTGGTGCCACTGCACATAATTACCGCACTACACTACACACACACACTACACACACACACACACACGTACACACACACACACACACACACACACACACACACACACACACACACACACACACACACACACGCTTCTGGATATAAAAAGACCACTGGCTCCATGGTGTGTGTGTGTGTGTGTGTGTGTGTGTGTGTGTGTGTAGGTGTGTTTGTGTGTGGTTATTATGTGCACTGGCCCCAGGGTGCTGTGTGTGTGTGTGTGTGTGTGGTGATTATGTGCACTGTGTGTGCGCACATATCTGTGTGTGTCTGTCTGTGTGTGTGTTTGACTGTGTGTGTGTGTGTTTGACTGTGTAAACAGACATGAAGAGCACAAAACTATTTGCAGTGCTGGAAGCAGCCATGGCTTTGTGATTCCCCTTTCCTGAAGCCTGTCAGCTGAGTGAGACGCCCGTCGCATACCTGTCCAGCAAAGATGCCGCAGACACCTATAATGACCAGGATGTTGAAGACCGCCGACCCCACAATAGTACCGACCCCAACATCCCCTTTGGTGATGAACACACCTGACAATTCCAAGAAAACATTCATTAGAGCCAGGTCCTACTGCACTGCAGTCAATCTTTTTATACGTAAGGGCGGCCAAAATCTATTGGACTTAATTCCAAGATGGCCAGTGTTGACACCTAGTGGCTTGATTTTAAAATGCACCAAGCAATGAGAATGTACATCAGTACAAAGCAGTGGTCCATCTGACAGGTAATCAGGCAAGAGTTAACATCCATCTTGCTAGCATTGCTAGTCATTACCAAATGTAAATATAACAAAATGATAGACTGAGTGACAGGCCTACTGACCAATGAGAGAGGTGAAGAGCTCTGGGGCGGAGCTTCCCGCAGCCATGAAGGTGGCACCTGCGACATCCTCACTGAGTTGCAGGTTCTGACAGACAGGAGGGGAACATAAACAAAAACACACATCACAACTAAAGACATATTTTAACGAAAGAGACAGAAGATGACTGTTTCTCTACAATCATTAGTTTTATGGTTGGCCTAGTACAGTGATTGCCAAACTGTGGTACGAGTACCCCTAGGGGTACCTGGATCAACTATAGGGGGTACACAAAATAAATCTGTGACTGAGTTCTCAGCTTCTACTAGCATAAAGTTTAAGTATACATACTATACGTGGAAAAGGGTCTTACACTCAAGCTATCCCCTATACAACCCAATTGGGACTACATTATTATGTAGCATATAATATGTGTAATTACTCATAGCAAGCTTGGTAGGGGATACTTGGTAGGACATTGTGTCTCATAGGGTACAAAGCAGTTAAAAGTTTGGGAACTGTACACTGGCCTAGTACATTAAGACCAGTAAGCAGTCTACAGTTCTCCATGAAAGGCATGCTGCTGGCTGGTGACTAATGGCAGGGCTTTATGCTCTCTGCCTTCTAAGTGGAGGAGACGGGGGGCTCTTTTACTCTGCTTTGTCTGCTTTTGAGCAAACTGCTAGAGGATTTTTTTTTGCCTTCTCACTGACTGAATAGAGTTGGTGTGGCATATGGAGCTCTAGCTATTTCGGTCTTTGCACTTGATTAGCGTTGGTTCTCACCTCCGATATCTTCTCCAGGGATGGGACAAAAAAGTCGTCGCAGACAATGGCGAGAGCGTAGAACATGTATATGGCCTGGAAGCGAAAAGAGACAGATGAGGGCAATCATTTGAAAGGAAACACGAGACAATCATTACATTCAGCTATACAATTCAATAGCTGATATAATCTCTATTACTCAGCTTCGGTTTATTTAGATGAGACAATGTGCACTTAAAACATAAATGTACACTAGATTTAGCCATTTATTTATCTGAATTATTCATTATCCAGTGCTGTGTTCTGCCTTACAAAGCCAAAGTGCAGTAACTCTGTGAACATTGAAACTTAGCAAAATGCCTTCAAAGTTGTCATTGCTGCCCACTCAAACATGGCCCAGTTGTAGGTGTGCTTTTGTGTACTTTCTTAACAGGAAGACGCAAGACGTTTGGTCACAAGACAAAAAGGGGTGTTACGAAATTCCATTCTCAGTCTAAACTCAATTTTGACAAAATATGTAGTTACTGCGTTTTGGCTTTGTAGGGCAGTGTTGTTCTAGCTATAGCTAAAAAAAGCTATTCCTTCCTAAAGCATCCCTGCAAGCACAGACTGTGATCAGCTGCCTGTGGGAGCAATCTGAAGGCGCTAGACTCTGGGGCTGAGGTGTTTTACTGCCGTGTTTCCCGCCTCACCTCTCGTGTTAAGCCAGCCATCTTGATATGAGATCTGGGGTTGGAGTC
Organism: Setipinna tenuifilis; assembly: GCA_030347295.1. Taxonomy (NCBI): domain Eukaryota; kingdom Metazoa; phylum Chordata; class Actinopteri; order Clupeiformes; family Engraulidae; genus Setipinna; species Setipinna tenuifilis. The sequence goes on from CM059272.1 coordinate 13,169,461, forward strand.
ACATGAAACGTGGTAAAGAGTGTGTGTCTAGACTATCTGCCTGTCTCTGTCTGTTTGTGGTTGTGTGTGTGTGTGTGTGTGTGTGTGTGTGTGTGTGTGTGTGTGTGTGTGTGTGTGTGTGTGTGTGTGTGTGTGGGAGAGACAGAGGGACAGAGAGAGAAAGAAAGAGAGAGAGAGAAAGAAAGAGAGAGAGAGAGAGAGAGAGAGAGGGAGAGATATGCAGTAAAAAAATGGTCAAGACTATCCATCTCTTTCTGCTATCTTTGTGTGTGTGTGTGTGTGTGTGTGTGTGTCTTTATGTGCGAAAAAACAGAGAGCTATCAAAGCCTGTGCGAATGATGATGACATGTTTTGTTGGAATGGTGGCAGATGAGCTGGTAAAATCTCTAATGATGTGTAAAATTACATATTGTGCAAAATGAGTGACCTGTGGTAAGTGAGGTACATGCACACACACACACTCTCTCTCACTCTCTCTCTCTCTCTCTCTCACTCTCTCTCTCTCTCTCTCTCTCTCTCTCTTTCTCTTACAAACACACACACACATGCACACACACACACACACACACACA
>CM059272.1:13175032-13315032 GCA_030347295.1 Setipinna tenuifilis
AACACCTGGCAATCAAGAGGCAGCCGAATGAGCCTCTCCACCCACCGACCCCCCTCCCTCCCACCCTAATCACATGACGCTATCCATCACGTAGCAGTCACAGGGTGAGTAGGTAGGTGGCGAAATTACACGGCGGACCCAGATTACCTAATGGTGCCCGCTATTACTTGATTTCACAGACGAGATGCGCTGAGCGTCTGAGTGCTCTTATCAGGTGTGTTATCCCACGCTTGTGAAAACAGAGGTCTACACGCACACACTGTTAGCATTGAAATAAGTAAATAAATTAAAAATCAACATGGGTTTTTGAAGGGAGAGAGACAAAGACAGAGAGGCAGAAAGAGAGAGAGAGAGAGGGTGGGAGCAAGCAAGAAAGACAGACACATAGAGAGACATACAGAAAGAGACAGAAAGAGAGAGAGATAGAGATATATATAGAGAGAGACAGAGACAGAGAGAAAGAGAGACAGAGAGAGAAAGAGGAGAGAGAGAGGTGAAGTCACATCTACTGATGAGTGAATATACTGAGAACACTCCGACCAGGAAGTATGTATATATATTTTAAGAGAACCCTCATAAGTCTGATTCCCAAACATTTCATGACACCACCCCCCACTTTAGAGATGATGGATTATTCCCTTGACAAAACAGCGGGATTTTCAAGGGAAATTTTTTATTAGAGTATGTTCCAGGTTCCCTTTCCTACTGAGCCTAATATACCAAAATATCTCAATGGAAAATTCATCAGTTCAATGAAATGGCCATCTCACTTGCCAAAACAAGCCAACAAGAATGCGAAAGGAGCATCGGAGCCATCATTATTGACACCTCTAAAAATAGACGTCTTTTTTTTGCTGCTGCTGCTGTTGTCGCTGTTGTCTGTTCCTTTATACTGGGTGGCATGCCTAAACCCCGGTCTTTGGGCGCTTGAAATACAGACTTTCAAAATTTAGCATTCAGTTGCCTAGCAACAGCGACCTCAAAGGGTACTCAGCAGAAGACGGGGGCTGCCGTCTCGCTTTTTTTTCTTCTCTTCTTTTCTTTTTTTTTTCCAGGAGAGTAGACAGTGAGAATACGAGAGAGGAGAAAGGAAAGAGGTGGAGAGTGAAAAAGAGAGCAAGAGAGTGGCAGGGGGTAGGAGAGGAGCAGAGAGAGAGAGACAGAGAGAGAGAGAGAGAGAGAGAGAGAGAAGAGAGAGAAATGGGGGGGGAGGATGGATCATCCTCCAATCAGTCAGCTAAGATTCCTGGAGGGCAGATTGAGATGCTCGATTACACTGTAGTTACATAATCAGCAGAAGTAATTCCACTCAGTAGGGGAGAGAGATTACTACAGCGGCAGCGGAGGGCCCTTCTGTCACAAAACTAATAACTGCCAATGAATTGATGACCGCCTTGCTGTCCTCAGAATAGCTCCCCCTTCATTAGATATGATTGTCCTTCTCTCCTGATAATGCAATCATAACAACAGGAATCACAAATGTGAACAAATGGCCGATTCTTTTACCATTGGCTTGATGTCTGTTTATTCAATTATACATGAGCTCTTTTGCCTATTTTATTTTTATTTCACGTTGTGGGATTTCAAGCTATGACGTGTGACTTTCAACAGCTACCACCACACAACCATGGATGAGGGCAGATTGGCTGGGGATTGTTAAATCTTTACTGACATCCCCCACCCCCCCACCCCAACACAATTACACACACACAGACACACGCACCCACACCCACACACACACACACACGCCACATGTCCCTAGTCTGTCATTTGTGTTTCTCTAAGGACAACATGGGAGTTGAAGAAAACCAGTTTGTTCCCTCATTGTGCTCAAAGTGCCCACAGCAACCTGTCAAGTCTGCTCAACAGGATGGCAGTAGCAAGCCTTTGATGTAAGCCACTGCTGGAAACACACACACACACACACACACACACACACGCCAAGGTGTTTTCCAGGGATGACAAATGTTACACAGCCCAGACAGGGCTCTGGCAGATGAACAGGCTCCAAACAAGCGCAGCATTGCAGGTGCTCGACTCCGAACACTGAGCGCCCTACTGCTTCTGGGTGCTTTCCAATCCAGGATTAAAACATGCATTCAGTAGCAGCGCAACGAATGGTTGCCAACACCAGAACTCGTGACTTTGTGGTTAATTCGGTGACCAAGGGCCCAAACTCTCATTTCTTTACATTTCTAAATAACCGGAAACTGAGCCATTGTGTTGCTGATAATCCTCCCAATTAAGGTTTGGTCTGTACGCTTTTGTCTCCGATTTCACACAGTTGACTTGGCTGTATTTATCAAAAAGTGCCGAGGTTGACAGGCAGAAATAACCTCCTCTTTCTTCTGCACATAAGAAAAAAAAACACTTTCTCTAACACAACCTGTTCTCAGCAGAGAATCAGCAGATGGCCAACAACAGTTTGTTGTGACAAAAAAATTGATGTGAAGTTTCCAGCTGAGATAATATGTTAATGTGAAGTTGTTCATCTTGATTAACATTATTGTGATCTGGTGAGGCTTGGCGGCCAGCAGTCTTTTAGTGACCCCACCGACCTCTGTGTTTACTTACTGTTTATCTATTTTCCTCATTCTTCCATTGCACAAGCCTGGCATGCTCCTGAAAGCATTCTCCTCTGAACTCTTCTGAGTGCCGGACGCCAAGTTTGGGATGCTCGGTTTACAGAACAGGGATTCCTAGCAACCACAAGCACTGGTCCAAGACGACCTTTGCTGTGGACTTGTAAGGGAGACGAGAAAGGGGGAGGGCTGCGTACAGGCGTGTGCATGTACAAATACACACAGACACAGACACGCACAGACACACACACACACACACACACACACACACACACACACACACACACAAGTACGGTACAGTATCTCCAGCACTATCAGTCTGTGCTTCATGGTCAGTAAAACACTGTGGATAAGAGGGGAGTGTGGAGGTGGAGGAGGGGAGGAGGTGGTAGTAGTGTTGGGGCAGGGGGGTGAGTGGGAGTGGTGGGGGTATTGCACAGAGAGAGTGAAAGTAAGAGAGTACTTGCAGTGACTTGAAGAGCATTTTAATTGGACCTGTTGGGACGACCCCTTTATTCTCCCTTTATTCTCCTGGCATGTTTTGAAGGTCCTTCTGTCCATTCCCCCCCCCCCTCCAACCAGCTCACACATAACCACACCTCACATGCACACATTTTAGTAGCTAAATCCAGCACATTTCAGTGTGGGTGGCCAAACGCATTGACTTGATTATTTATAAGGAAGTTTGGACCTTCTCAATTAGATATGGTCTGAAATGCCGGCGAAGGCTGGGAAAATGCAGACACTTGGCAGCTATGAAGAGGCGCTTACCTCCAGGGTGGTGCTCTGTGGTGAGGTTGTCAGTATCCTGCAGTATCCTTCGGCTGGACCAGTCTTGGCTGGGTAGCTCATCAGGCCGTGAGGACTTTGTTTCTGGATTTAAAAGGTTAAAGCAGTCAGTCTTCCAAAAAAAAGAGGCAAATGAACAATGACCTGTTTAAATTTACTTTGTTGTCAGAGTATACAGCTGAAGAATGAAAAAAACATCACTGTTTATTTAGGTAAAAAAAAAGATCTACCTACTGAAAATGCCACATCCAAACAGCCTAATTAACACTGATAAAAGCTTGTAAGAATGCAAAGTTTTTAATACAAAAACTGTCTATGTCAATATTTTGGCAAGGCTGTAATATGAAGTCCTTCCTTACATTTTGTCAAGATCTTCGGTCCCCAAACCACACAACTACATAGTACTGGGCAAGTCATGCGCTGTTATGTGCCCTTCTAGATATTAAAATGGACTTGAAAATGATTCCTAAACCAGTTGCCTACAAAATACACCTCAACACGTGTCAAACTGGTGCTTTAATGTCTAATTAAAATGGATGTCATTGCAGAGGGAGAGCTACAGTGAAGATATCAATTCTGCTGTAAAGATAGTGATGTTGCTGTAAAATGTTGATGCTGTTGTTAAGATAAAGCCTATCAGGAAAATCACCACACACTGGTTTCTGCTGTTTTTTATTTTATTTAGATGAACAACACGTTTTGCTCTTGCTGCAATCAGTGAACCTACACTACACACCCCTGACCCCACTTTGTTCGTCTTTGTGTGCAGTAAGCCTTATTTGACATTCCAATCCATACAACTAGACTATATAAGGTCAACAAGCCTACAGTGCCACCCCTGCGGATCCTATCTGCAATCTCAGGGGTCGCTGATAACACTGGCCACATACGAAGAGCAGCATTGAGGACCATCAATCACCTACACACGCACAACCCAGCACCACCACAGCATACGTTACACCACCCACCTCAAAGCTGTCCAAACAACTGGCTGGTAACCAGTGGCAGTCGTTGTTTCTCTCCCCCTCCCCTCTCTCTTTCTCTTTCACTCATTTTTAATCAGTTCATCTCACAAGCTGGTGTCTCTCTTGGCCAAGAATGGTGACAAAAAAGAGGGTGGCTTTCATGTTTGGCAATGAGGAAGAGGCTGAGCGCCTGAAGGATATGAAATTCTAATGAGGCTCGAGACAGGGCAGACGGCGACGCAATATCACACAAGCATCATGATCAACACGGGCGCAACACTGCACTAATGATCACAGCGTGGCATTTAAGGTGTCTTTTAAAGCAAAGTACCTTATGGCTTTGTACAGACAAGAGGAAGATGAAGAAGAAGAAGAAGAAGAAGAAGAAGAAGAAGAGAAGAAGAAAGGAGGAGAAAGGGGTGGAGGAGGAGGAGGAGGGAGGAAGGACAGGAGGAGGCAGAGGATCGTGGTTATGTATTTTTAATGTTCGACACACAGCACACCTGTATTGTCACGAGTCAGAGCTGGTCACATCTGCTGCCCGCACTCTAAAAAATAATTGTTCTTCAGAGCGATGCCATAGAAGAACCTTTTCAGTGCTCCAAGGCAACAGTTATTCAAAAGAACCATTTGACATTGATATGGCATAACACAGCCCATTATGACCTGAGGCTTTGAAGAGAACCATTTGCAAGGTGAATTACCTTTCACATACATGCAAAAAAATAAAGGTGCTTAAATGGTTCTTTAACCATCTCTGGATGTTTCCATGGAGAGTGAAGGTGAAGGATGAGTGTACACACGTAATATTCCGTCATGCCAAATCATCTGCAGAGCAGTACGGCTTTAAGGCAGTGCCAGAAGGGGGGGGGGGATCTGAATAGATTAACTAACATCATAAGGTGTTCACATGGTATTTCTATGGACTGTTCAACGATGGCAGTGGATAGATATTGTGCAATCTGAATAGTAGTTAAATGATCTCAGCCTATCTGTGCGCTTTGAATGGAGGGAGTGATAATGGCAGCCAAATGAATCTGATAACAATGCAGATGATGATGGATTGAGAGAGTACAATGACACGGAGCAGACAGGAGGCTGCAGGTTGCCTGTCCGTCAGGCAGAGTACCCGCAGAAACTGGAAGGAGCGCCACCACAGTGTACATAGACCTCACAAAGTTTTTTGAATAATTCATGAGGCACCACACACACACACACACACACACACACACACACACACACAGTGGACCACAGCCAGACCTACGCTTTCACACACTGAATCATACAGAGAAGGTCAAATCACTACGCTTTGTTCACATAGGCATGTACCCACATACACGCACAAACACACACACACACACACACACACACACACACACACACGCACGCACACACACACACGCACACACGCACACACACACGCACACACACACACATACTTTTTCCTCTTTACTGCATAAATCAAAAGGATAATCTGATCACCTGTGGATTTATTGTTGAGGTTCTTTGCCAGGTACTAATTAAAGAGAACCGATAATGGAAAGCAGCAGGAGCTGTGAGAATACAAACTAAGACTCCAAAGACACACTAATCCAAACATTAATCATCTCTCTCTCTCTCTCTCTTACTTAATATCACTTGTTCTTTCCCCTTTCTCTCTCTTGCCTGTATACACTTTCTTAGAAATGCCACAGTGTCATGACATATAGATACACCTTTTGATTTTTTTTTGAATGTCAACAGCCTAACATTTCTTTTCTATAATATGTTTTCAATATCACACATCACACTGTGGACTTTTGTGTGAATGCCCAACAACCAGCACCATCCTGTGACCTGTGGGTATGACGGGGGATGGCTACAGATGTGTACGAGTGAGGTACTCAGGGAGAATCTCAGGCTGCAAGTGAAGCGCTGATCCAGAATAGAAGGTGTTTTAATGGTGTGACGCAGGTGTAAGAATCTAAAGATGGAGAGCTGGAGGCATGGGCTGCCAAAAATGGCACCATGTCTGAAAGCAAAAAAAAAAAATCCCTAAAAATGAAAAACAAACAAAAAAAAACCTCATGGGATATCCCAATGTGTTGTTAGCTGATGGCTATTTGTGATTATTATTGGTTTGATTCATTGTAATTATTTGCTTTTTAAAATCAAACGTTATTTTCTTTAACACAAAAAACATGCTACCTAGTAATATTACTAATATTATGCCTAGGTCTTGGTTTCATCTAACTCTTGAGCAGAGATAATTTATTACACTAGTAAGAACTGTGGGGATTACTATGCGTGGGACTCACCTGTCAGGTACATGACCTGTGCGAACCAGACGACAGCGAGGAGTGCAAGTCCGCAGCAGCAGAACCGCTGGAACGGCCGCCGTCTTCTGGTCCTGTACGCCGCCTTCATCCCGACGTTTCAGTTACTCCCGTCGGAACATAGCCTATCTATCACGCAAGGGGCAGTTCCGTTCCCACTTTGGAGGCTGTTTCGTGGCTCTCTCTTCCTGGAAACTTCACTTCTCACTGATCTGTTTTTGAGCTGTATAGTATATTTTTTATATATTCATACATCTCTCTGTCTCTCTCTTCATTCGTTTCACACTATTTATAATCTATTACATCACACTGATTCGTGTAGTAAAATCCAATAGAATTAAAATGTCCGTCCGTTCTAAGAAGCGACAGTCCAACCTAACGTAATATGGGCATGTTTAACAAGCTGGAGTTACAAATGCAGATTTACTCACATATCAGCTGGTCAGAGTGGATGTAGTGACTCGGTCTATCGCTCCCTCTCTCTCCCGCTCCCCCTTCACTCACACACCACTCCCACCCCTGAGCTTAGGTCGTGCCAATGGTCGGGTTCCTTGTACGCGAATTTTGGAATCCACTAGGCGGCGACAGGAAAACATCAAACAAGTACCACGCTATAATCACATTTACAAGTCATTATTCAGCTTTCATCTCAGGGCATTTATTGTACATTTAGGCTAAAGTAAACGTAATATTCAGTCAAACAAGCGTCCTGGGCAGCAAACATTGAGTGAAATGAACAGCGATTCCCGCCACGCTCTCTCTCTCTCTCTCTCTCTCTCTGTCTCTCTCTCATAAGCACCATGCCTGTGTTTACAGAACACTGGTGACTCAAACTCGTTAAGCTCTTGATCCATGTATAAGGCACGTTTTTCCCTGGCTTCTGCAAAGATCCAGCACAGCTCTCCAGACCCAAATAAAGACATAAGCCAGGGGTATTGTTGTCAACAGCAGCGCTACAGGTGTCAGGGCACGCGAGATAAAGTGCTGCGCTGGACCAGGTTGTTTAGCAAAGCCTTCCAGAAGATGTAATCCAGGGAAGTGTTTGCGGCGTGTTGCCTTATGGTCAAATGGATAGTTCATTTACTGTAAATGATAATCTGTATCTAAAATTAATTTATCCTGATGACCAGTTAGAGGTATCTCAGGCTCTGGTCAGTCTCTCTCTTTGTGTTTTATGGGCATGAGAATCTACAACAGTTACAATAAACCTGTCAGGAGCGTTGAATCACTAAAGACGGCTGTGTACACCCACAGGCTACTACATCAACATTTATGCATTTAGAAAGTCTTTGGAGAGGAGTCTAGTGATAAACATTGAACCTCCCTCAAAAACACATGAAGTCAGTAGGCCTACTTTATGGTAAGTTCGAACTGTTTTCTCATAATGTCGTTTTAGCCTAATTCCATGAGGACAATAATCAGTGGCTAATTACAAGTGGAGGCCAAGTTTCATAATTTCACCTGCATCAGCAGTAACCAGAACTCCTTTCCCCCCAGTTACCAATATATTATAGGTGCAGCAAAACCAAGCCTGCTAACTGGGTAAAAAAAGCCAATCAGAGGTTATTAGAAAACTAATTGATCAGGTCACCAGCCTTAAATCCCCACTGTTGTAGTATTAACACAGAGCATGTACTACAGTTTAAAACAGTTGAAAAGAATTATAATTGGTTTCTGTGAGGCCATTGTATCCATTAGCCCTGCTGACTATTAGTAGAGTCCATGTCAAGATATCCTTCTGATTACACTTCATTTTAACAGTCCCTGTTATAATGTATCTACATCACCAAGGCACAGTGTAATAAAGTGTGTAAAAACATGTTACATTATGTTGGTTTAAGGGTTATGATTAGCATAGTTAGTGAGTATATGTATACACATAGTAAGTAAATAATGTTACATGTTCTTACATGTAGATACACTGTATGAAGGACCATTCAAATAAAGTGTTACCTAGTTTGTTTGTTTTTTACCTAGGAAAAACCTTGCAGTTGCCATATTTTTCCCTAAACTGTGTGTCTCAAGCCTGGGTATGCCCTGCTACTGATGCTGCCACACTGTTCATACAATCAGGAGACAGCAGTGTAGCTGAATGATATTCTAAGAACTGCACAATTCAAACACTTTCCACATTATCATATCAATGGGATTTGGTGCAGCTATGATGTTTGATATCATCTCTCTGTGTGTGATGTAGGAGAGAAGAGGAGAGGGAGAGAGAGAGAGAAAGAGAAAGAGGAAAAGAAAGAGAGAGACAGAGTGCTTGCAGCTTTGAAGTCCGGTACCCGTGTGCAGCGTAGGATCAACACCTGATTAGCTGCAGCCCATTTGTAGCAGCAATATGTGTGTGCAGCACTGGCAAGGGAGATATAATTACTCAACTGTGATGAGATCGAAATTATGAACAGGGTGCCACTTGTTAAAAGTACACACAAGAGCACAACAGACACAAAGTCAAAAAAAGGAAAACAACAACAACAAACAAAACACAACACTGGCCGGATATTTGTACAGATACAGGATTGTTTTTTTATTGCCAGGAGCCCTCCAGTCAAATACATGAACAACACTTCAATCAGCTTCCACGTCCTCAGTGGACATACACAGAAGACGGGTCGGAGAGGTTTCATAATGTTGTCAGTTTCCACAGCCCCGTGAACCTTGTCTCCTCCGCTGTGCGGCAGACCTCACTGGGTCGCACAGCGGTGTCACATGCATTACTGGGTATGACCCGAGTACATTGGTGTCTGCGAAGACATTAATCTCACTGAAGAATATGTCTGTGAAGGTTCTCAGTCATCCAGGTCATGGTAGTCATAAGTGCTGAAGCTGTAGGCAACAGGACTCCTTTATATATTATATTCTGTGGTATTATATTATATTATTTTATATTATATTATATATTTCTATTTTTTTTAGAAGAAGTCTTTTTTTATAGACGTCTTGTTGCCTACAACTAAGCATCTATGACTCTCACTCAAGAAGCACAGGTTTAGTGGATGTCTCTTCATCACGATCATTTAAAACTATCTTCATCTGACGAGGGTGACTAATGAAAACCCCCCCCTCGGTCTGACACTGAGGTACTGTACTGCACTGGACTCAGTGAGGAGTGTGTGGTGTTCCTGTAACAAACTGTGAGGTGAGAGCAGTTTTAACTGAGAAGAGAGAGAGTGATGAGGTGGGAAAAAAAAACAACCGATACAAACAGGGGCATGATGCGGTGAAAGAAATCATTAAACTCGACACAAAACAAATTATTTTTAAGTTGAGTTCAGGGTCAGTTTATGAGGCTTAGAAAAAACTGGATCTGAGATGAAGCTTTGTGGCCGCTCTCTGGTGAGTCGGTCAGATTTGCTGCCAGATTTGTCTGGAGTTTTGACACTTTTTCTTGCTGCATTTCTTTCAACTGCGTTCATACTTCTGTACTGGGTGGCATTTTGTCACAGATGGACCTTTAAAGTGCACAAAATGTGAATGTGTGTTGCTTTGTGATAGTTTCATTGAGTGGAATGACTAGTTGTAATAACAAAACATGACAACATTGCATCAAAAAGTCCAAAAAAGTCAAACACAGCTTAAAACAGGATGCATTTGTGACTCAAGGAACTGCCTTGGCCACACTTTGGAAAAAAATGCATGGTTATCAGAAATGATATAAATACAATCTTGAAATATCCAAGCAACCATTTAACAGGCCAAGAAAGGCCAAACCCATATCTCAACACAGAATGGAAGACTCTAGAAACCTCCGAAAACTCCTTCGCTGAGTCGCTTGGTGTCACCGTTTTCATGAAAGGAGCAACTTGTGTGTGTGTTAGGACACAATTTAAAATGCCTTAATGAAAAACTAAGCATGGACAAAAACGGCATAAATCATTAATATAGTAGGCACAAAATCTAAGAGTTAAGCCTTTACATTTCCCCCGAAGGTGATGGATCTTTCCCAGCCTCCATGGGAAGAATCTAAAAGTTTTTTCCATTAAGGCATACCTCACGGCATACGATCGGCATAAGATCTTTGCGATAACATGGGTTTTTGAGCTTTAAAATGGAAAAGCTCAAAAGGATCATAATCATTTATATTATTACTACTAAAGTAAAAATAACATACTACTTTCAAACATAGTTCATCAGCTTCCATATGTCGTTTTGCACGTGACATAGCTCACTTACAGTATGCGACTTTTGCAAAATAATATCTCCAGGAGGAACACGAACAAAACAAGCATCTCCCATAAGCTCTCATTTCAGTAGCACATTGATCACTGAGCCTCCCTTTCTTCACTAAGACATCTAACAAGGAGTTCCACATTTGCAAGATTAATAAGTTATTACATTTTTTTACATACATACACACATACAGAAGAGGAACCTGGAAGTTGCTTGGTGCATTCTCGTGCTTGAAACAACCTCCTACAATCTATTTAACTATACAGCACAAAGTCAAACATAATAGAAGTCTTGTACAATGCCATTTCACTAATCAAATCCAAGTAAGCATCACTGCTGCAACAATTTCAATCGAATTAGTTTGAACACATCTAAGTCTGCCTGCATAAAACGCCTTGCTTTGGAGGGCATACGCAACTGAATGCACTAAGTCACACTGAACCATTTGGCTGTACATGTCTTCACATAAAGATAAAGATATAGATTTTATAATTTAATCTTAATAGTTTATCTTATTTTGCTGGTACCGGTTAATCACAGTGACTCAAAAATAAACTTAAAAATTACAAGAGGAAGTAAAAGACATATTTACAACATACAGGTATGTTGATACTCCATTATTTTACAGCATTTACTTGGAATTCTTAAGAGAGATTGTAAGTAGCTGTATGGATTGTATATGTGCACAATCTATGTATATGTGCACAATATATTTGTGTGTGTATGTGTGTGTGTGTGTCCTGTGTCTGTGTGCATGTCAGTGTGTGTGTCTGTATGCGTGAGTGTGTGTGTGTTTTGGCTCAGCCAGGTTGAGTCCTGTGTGTTTGTCTGTGTGTGTGTGTGTGGCTGAGTGTATGTGTGTGTGTGTCTGTGTGTAGGGGTGAAATACCCTGGCAACTGCTGGCAGAATGTCTGTGGACAAGAGTAAGTGAACCAGAAGGGCGAGAAAGCCATGGACTCTACCATCTCAAACTTCACCCTACAAATACCCCCTACCCACACCCACCTCTCTCTCCACGCCTGAAGGTGAGGTAAGGGGCGAGTATTTATGGATGTCTTCACCAAGGCAAAACCGTAAAACAAACAGAACAGAAAAAGACATCAACAACAACAATAACAAACAAAATGCCAAAATGGGTAAAGCCACACTTTTACTGTGCACTAACCAATCATGGCAATGCCAGTGTGAGCTAAAAACAAAATGCGGACAAACCAGCAGGCCAGCATGGGAAAACTCCAGTTCATTTTGTCTATTTCAAGCGCAGTGCATCTTAGGCATACAATAACAATCTGAGTTCCTTTTTTACGCTTAAGTGTCCCTTTCGTGTAGAGCGCAAACATAATAACACTCGTAATAATAATAATTAAAAAATGGCTCAGTTAAATTGTTAGTTTGAAGAAATATCACACATGTTCAAGTCATTTCCCTTTTATAGTACAATTCTTTTTTGTGGTGGTCCTGCAGCAAAATGGCTGTTTGGCGATTCCTCTTGTGGACAGGAGGGGGCAGGCTTGGCAGGCCTAACAGCTTAATGGCTGCCCAGAAGGAAAAGTTCATGTTAAGCTCCACAATCCCCCACAGCCCCTGTCCTTTGAGCTCCAGTGAAGGCAGAAGCACTGCCCTTTACACCCCAACCCCAAAGTGCCAGTACTCTCCATGAGTTAATCAATCCCTTTAGAAATGTCTTTTCCCACACTTGTATGGGAATAACCAAACCCTCCCACCCCCCCAAACACCAACCCACCCATTCCAACTCACACACACACACACACACACATATATATGTATATGGTGCAGTCTGCATGAAAGGGCGGAGGAGGATCTGGTAGTCGGTCTGTAGTTTGTGAGAGTAGGTAAGTATGCTGCTCAGTTTGCCTTGAAAAAGCAGGGCGACAGTAAGTCTCTCTGGGGGTAGCAACACATCCACATAGCAGAGCAGGAAGGCCCTTCTGCCAACACCTCTCTGCAGTCCCATCAGCACATGTTGTCCTCCTGTGTGTGTGTGTGTGTGTGTGTGTGTGTGTGTGTGTGTGTGTGTGTGTGTGTGTACAGGTACGTGGAGGACCCACTGCCCACCTCTGATCAGGACAAGAGCACTCCTCAGGTTGGAGCACTTGCATGTTTAGGCGGACGTGCGCAGGGAGAGAGAGAGAGAGACAAGGGAGATGATTAGTCCTGCTTGTGAACTGACAGCTGAAGGGAAAAGCAGGGCTTCTGTAAAGAGGCTCGGTCGGACAATTTGTTTTGCTTCAGCTTCGCTGATCGGTCGATAACCATCAGGCTGCACCAGTGCTGTCCTAGAGGCCGGCATTGGCAATTTGCTGTCAGGTTGGATTTTCCAATTTGTTTGGTTCTGCTGGCAACGTGTTTTTGGCTTGGCTTCACAAAGGATCAAATGCTATTCCGCCCAGCCGATCAGTAGTATGGACAAGGAGAAGTACTGTGGTTCCCAGCACACATACCAACCTATACAACATAACTACAACATAAAAAAAAAACCGAACCCTAACCAGCCCCTGCTCACACTAGCTGGGTTTGAACCACTTAGCGACTGAAATATCTACTCTTCAAATGGTCTCCATATTGTATTGTATGGCTGGACATGTGTATGTACTATCTGCGTGCTGAGCTATCACATATTAAAAGTCCATCATTTTTTTTTTCAAATTGTTCCCAACTGTCTTTTTGTTCAGCTACGTAAGTGTAGCTACGAGTGGCCACATCTGTAAAACACTTTTATGAATACTGCTCACCTATTGAGCACCTTCAGTCTGCAGCCAAGGAGCCTTCCCTATGAGTGTGAGTATATACATGCTTTTTTTGTGTTGATGAGGTTGAGGAGGGACAGGTGGAAGCTGCCTGATAAGGGGAAATGTGGCATGGCAGGCATTTATGAACCAACTGCAAAAAAGTAGGCCAGGCCCACTGAATGTATGTCCATGCATCATCCGAGTTAGCTTCAGATACTGGCCCTAAACTGGACCAGATCTGGTGGCAGGCAGTTGAGGTGTGGACTCATCTCAGTCACAACTGCCACCTGGGCCTTCTTGCTTCGTGGACAGTTTGGGTTGTCTGGTACTTTTGTTTGATGGATTGCTGGGGGTTTGCAAGTCTTGCAGTTTTATTTTGGAAGGTGGTGGTGGTGGTGGGGGGGGGGGTTGGTTGGTTGGGGGGAATGTGTGCAACTCTGCACTTCTCTGTGTTTATGCGTGTATGTATATGTATATGTGTGTGTGTGGGCCTGAAACGAAGTAGGTCCTTTTTAGTAGGAAGCGGGCGGCTGGGCGGCGGGGAGAAGGGGTTGCCGTGGCGACGCGGCTAGCAGGGCTTGTTGACGTTGCACAAGAGCTCGGTGACTTTGATGAGGCGCGCCACGGTGCTCTGGGACTCCTCCTGCAGCCGCTGGTTGTTCTGCCTGAGACTCTGCACCTCCGCCTGAAGCACCGCCTTGTCCTCCTTCTCCTGCCAGGGGGGAGCGGCACACAACAACAGCCCACCGTGAGAGCTCTCTCACGGGCAGCCACGGTGGGGTGTTGTGGGGGGTTGGAGGGGGTCAGGGGATAGAGTGGAGGAGAAGGAAAAGGGAGGACAGCGACTTTGAGGAGGAGAAGATGTAGTGAGATGAAGAGAGAGAAAGATGAAGAGAGGGAAGAGAGGTGGTGCAGGGGTGGACATCTTATACAGCACACATACACCCAGACACAGGTACATACACACACATTTTTGACACATATTCTGATAAATATATATCAGATAGGAAAACAGCATAGGCGACACATACACACACACGTACATCCAAAAATGGTAGATGATAGACAGACATATGTCAATGTGTAGTTTAACAACAAGGTTTACCATGGTCACCAATCATTTCAATGGCTTGCAAAAAAAATCAGATTATGCCTTATAAATGTGCAAAATCCCAGTTTGGAATCAAGGTCAGATTTGCCCTCTTCCTGAAACGGATGACTATGTTGTACAGGCCAGTGTACAGGTTGTGTAATTTATCATTTTTTACTCGGGCAGCCCAGCCTTGACAGATACTGCAGGGCTTTATGAGGAGATACAAATCCACAGAGAAACTGAAGCAGCCTTCCTCTTGCATTTTTAACACTAACTCTGCTGCTTGGTATTCCACAGTAAACCTTTTCATGAGCCCCGACACTCCCAGTCTGGCCTCCCCTCGACTAAGAGCGTTTGTTTTAATGATTGACTCCTGGTTTATTTTTCTCTTTTCCTCCCTGTGGTCTGCTCACAGGAAGGAAGAGGGGACTAGGACAAGTTCAAGCTAGGTCACCATAGTTTCTGATGGACCTATGGTGTGGGAAGAGGAAAAGGGAAGGAGAGGAGGGGAGTGGAGGGGAGGGGAGGGGAGGGGATGGCTTCATAAACCAGCAGGACCCTGGTTATGGGTGCGACAGACAGGAAGTAGGACAGGAAGTGACTCGAGTGAGTGATGCAGATACAGAGATGGGCCATGACAGACAAACCAGAGCTACAGGAAATATAAGTGGCTGAAGAGGTCACGTGGATTATCTGCAGCACTGTTTCCAAATCACCCTTTGAAAGCAATTTGCTTATCCATTTAGTATTTAGTATGTAGTAAGGAAAATCAATTGCTACAACATAATTTAGAAGTAGCTCAAAGTAGGACACCTTACATTCAGGGCTGAGTGTAAGATGGGGGCCAGGTCTTACCTCTACAAAACAAAACGGTAGCTCTGACATGTAAAGAAGGATTTGATTTGATGTTTAATGGATTCTTATTAGGTGAGGCTTAATGACAGACTGGTTAAGTAGATGGGTATTATCATCAATCTGGGCAGTTCATCTAACCCTGCACCTCTGACGGATGACATGAGAAATGTGTGAGAAAGTGTCCCCACCCTGTTAAATTTCCCACTGAGGAGGTTACTTGAATGGTAGGCATTACTGTAAATGCACTGCAATCTCTTAGCTCCACAAGGGTGCTGGAACCCCACATGGGCAATCATGCTCACTCTCTCTCAGGCGAGGACTAGCCAGTGGACATTACACTGAACCAGACTGTGTCCCGTATAGTTTCCTCGGGTTGACCAAGTCCATACGCATACATGTCAGAATTCCTCCTGGATCTACATGTAATACACTATTGATATGTAGGTGATATTTATTAGAAATAATTAGCTTTTTTTCTCCTGTTTATTTGTTCTTCTTTAACTTATGTATGTTGTTAATTTATAAAGCACTAGACTGACTGTATGTATGAAATATGTTCAACAAATGACCTTGCCTTGCCTATGTGTGTCTTTAGATTGATGATAATACAATGTTAATGGTTAGTCGTTGTAAAAGGGAAGTGGTTACAGAGAAGGATAGTTGGGTAGGACTTGTTAAGAGGCACTCAGAGCTGAGGAATTTTTCAGAGAGAAGTGACGCTTGCGGCTTGCAGCCTTAGTGTAACTCTTACAGCTGTGGCCCGGGAACAGAGTGGGAAGAATAGCATTTGCACTTAAATCCTTGGAGCCTCGCAATGCTAGATTGGATCCCGGCTGGTCACTTTAGCAGTGCTCGTCCAGCGACACTGTGTGTCTTCTCAGGGGAAATTTGGTGCGCGAGAGTACAACCATGACCTATTGCTGAATTCAAAGCTAGTGGTCAATGGGAATGGGATTTAAAAAGACATGGGGTTTTCTCTCTCTCTCTCTCGCTCTCAATCTCGTTCTCTGTCTCTTTCTTGTTCTGCTTCTTTCCCTTTTTCCAATCCCGTTTTAGTACCCAGGTGTAAAAGGCTTGAGAGAGGATAGAGCGTTTTTCTTGTAAGCTTTGTGAGCTACAAGAGGTGTGTGTATTTTTAGTTTCTCATCACCGCATTTCTACACCTCAGTGCTCTACCTGTTAGAACTGTGGCAACGTGTGAGTGAATGAGAGCATGTGTGCATGTGTGTGTGTGTGTGTGATAGAGAGAAAGAGTGTGTGTGTGCCAGTGTGCCCTTATGCCCATATCCAATCTGCTCTCCAGAACTCCATGATGTGTTAGAAGTGTGAATGTGTTTGTGTGTGTGTGTGTGCGTGCGTGCATGTGTGAGTGTTTATGTTCTTCAGTATCTCCACATACTAGGCAAATTAGGTGATGTGTTACTTGGGGAGGTTGGTTTAGCTGGTTGGTTGTTTTTTTTTCGGTTGTTTTAAAAGCGCGGAAACGGAGTAGAGGAGTAGGAGGAGGAGGAGTAGGAGGAGGAGGAGTGATGAGGAGGTGCTCATGCTGTACTTGCCTCCACTGGCCACTGGTCGCTTAGTGTTGAGAGAGTGAGCATGGCTGCCCAGTGTCCTTCCAGCCATCTTCTCATCTCCTCTGTTCACCCTGCCCAATGACAAGACAGGTTGCTTTTGCTTGGCCCGCCCTACCTCTAGAACCCTTTTGTCTGATTGGCTCAGTAATGTAGAAATCAGGGTCTGGTTTGTAGTTGGTAAAAAAGTGGGAAGTGGCAGAAAGGGGAGGGGGCATAGGGGTAGGGTTGAGGTTGGGGCTGGGGCTGGGGTAGGGGGGTATCTGGAGAGGAAAAGGGGCGGTGGGGGAATAGGAGGGTTGGGGGTGGGGGTGGGGGTGTCACTGGGCAGGCAGGATGCTGTGATGGGGGTCGGGGGGCGGGCTGTGGGTGACCATCTGCAGTGGGAGTACCTTTTGGAGGTCATCCTGCAGACGCTTCAGCATGGCCTCCAGCTGGGACACCTTCTCCTCAAGATGGCCAGGAGAGTCACTATGGAGGAGAGAGAACATGGGATAGAGGAAAAGAGGTAAAGAGAGAGAGACAGACAGACCGACAGAGAGATTGAAAAACATGACATGATAGCACAAAGAAGAGAAGAAAAAAGAAGAGTAGAGAAGAGAGGAGAAGAGGACAGAGGAGAAGAGAAGAGAAGAGAAGAGAAGAGAAGAGAAGAGAAGAGAAGAGAAGAGAAGAGGCAAACGTCATTGATGAGGTCAAGGTAGACAGGGCAGTATACAATCCATAAATAATTCAACCAGACAAGAACTCTGTGTGACATACTGTAAGTGTGTCACCATGAGTGGTGTGTGTGTGTGTGTGTGTGTGTGTGTGTGTGTGTGTGTGTGTGTGTGTGTGTGTGTGTGTGTGTGTGTGTGTGTCCGTGTGTGTGTGTGTGTATGCATACAAGTTTGTAGGAGTTTCTGTGTGTGTGAGGAGGACCCCAAGAGACCATATCTGAATCAGACACTGTAGAACAGAAATTCAGTGCAACAGAAAACCAACGGAACAGGAGAGATGAGAGACAATAGGAGAGAAAGAGAAAGAAAAAGCAAGAGACAGAGACAGAGAAATAGACAGTAGAAGAGAGTGACAGAGAAAAACAGAGAAACAGAGAGAGGAAGACAGAGAGACAGAGAAAGAGACAGTGGGCGACAGAAACAGAAATAGAGAGAGAGAGAGGAAGAGAGATAGAGGGAACAGTCGGAGTCATTGAGTCAAGCTGCATAAGACTGGGACTGCACAGGAGACATGCTTTCGGACTGAGTCAGAGGACCCACAGAGGGGGTTTCATTAGTGGGGGGGAAGCCAGAAGAAGACAGAGAGCAAAGGAAGAAGCCAGACTACACTGGGCTCATGCGACTTATATTCCCTTCTGTTATTTGCCTTCCAATTTCGCTCTCATTTCCAGTCGCTATTATCATGTAAATGCATTTGGCACAGTCAAACCAGATTATTCTGGGATGTTTGAGGCTCCCTGTGTGTGTGTGTGTGTGTGTGTGTGTGTGTGTGTGTGTGTGTGATAGAGAGAGCGAGAGAGAGACAGAGAGACAAAGAGAGACAAAGAGAGAGAAAGAGAGAGAAAGTTGATAGAGAGAACAATTGAGAAACAATGACAAGAGGACTGCTGCAGACTTTTGCGACAGTAATATTGTAACAATGCTCCCGAAACACACTTCAGACATTAAGCCTCTGGCAGTAAGAGTCCGATAAGAAAGAGATAGAGCGACAGCGAGAGAGAAGAGAAGAGAAAAGAAATTTAATCCAGAGTGTCTGTCTGTTCTAGGGACGGAGGACCAACCTATCTTTTGCGTCCCTCAGCTTGGCATCGGGGCCGCCCAGGCCAGGGGAGTCAGCAGACGCCTGGCTTCCATCTCCTGGGTTCCGGTCTGCGGGGGGCGAGTGAAGAGGTTAGGGCCGAATGGGGGGTGGGGGCGTGGGGTGGATTAGTCAGTGTTAGTCAGACTCTTTACTGGAGCCCCTTACACACATGCACACAAAGTCATACATACACTCATACACGCACATACACACGCACATACACACGGACACACACATTCCCACACATACAAACACAGACACAGTCACAGACACACACACACACACACACACACAAAAGAATACACACATTCTCACACATACACACACGCACACACACATCCACACACTCACACAGCAAACTCGCCTCCCACACATGGCTGCACCCAGTTGTGCCAGCATGAGTTAGGTTTGTTTTTATTTTTCTTTGCCGAGTTGACTCACACACACACACACACACACACACACACACACACACACACACACACACACACACACACACAGAGTGGATAAAAAGGAAGCTCTCCCCAGGTCTCATTACATGCACCATTAAATAGCAAAAGTTTAGGAAATGGAGGCTCTAGAATAACAATACATCTGATTCCCTGCAGCTTTACTCAGTGCCTCCATCTTGGCGGTGAAACTAATCCCCTGCCTCTAAACACTATCCCCCTCTCTCCTAAGAAGTCACCTTCTCTCGACAGGGCCTCCAGGATGCTCCTACAGGCTGTGGCCAGATCAGAGATGGACTGCCATTCCTCCTCAGTGGAGTCTGTTGTCTCTGAGAGAACTGGAAAGAAACACACACAAAAACACACCCTTTTAAAACTTTTCCTGCAACTAAACAATTCTAAGGTTAACCAATGAATTAGCAATATATAATCAATGCTATTGCTAATGACATCTTTTATATGAAGACGTATATAAATGACATATTCTATGTAAAGGGTGAAACATGAAAGACAGCACATGTTTCTGACTGATTCCACAAAGAGATGCTTACATATAGTTTTGAAACGAGATAGAGTTCATGAGTGTGTAACACTCTGCTGAAGATTTTATGTTGTTTTTCTAGAGATGGCTACCCCACTCTCTCACAGACACAGACTATGGCTATAGCCAAACAAGCCACCAGAGGGCACCGTTATCACACACACACAGCAGCAGATACTAAAGAGACAGCCCTAACATGAGGAGCAGTTAACAACAGCAGCAGCAGCAGTAGAGTCGATTTAGCTTGTGTGCAGAGCAGTGTGATGCTGTTAAGAGATGGGGGCACAGATACAAGCACAGACACACACACACACACACACACACACAGACATTATCAGTCATGTACACAAGCACGCACACACACACGCACACACACACACACACACACACACACACACACACACAGGCATATACACATAGGGACAGACACACACACACACACAGGCATTAACAGTCATACACAGTATACACACGCACACATAATAATAATAATCTTTACTTGTATAGCACATTTAATATCAAAGGATGTAGCTCAAAGTGCTTCAACAGTTTGGCAAAGGAACACAGGACAGAGATACACATGGCAAGCTTTGTTATAGTCCAGTAGCACCATAGAAATCTGCCAGGGAGCTGTGGAGAGCCACACTAATATCCCCTGTGGTTCCCAGGGGAGCTCAACTGCCAGGCTGGTAGAGCGAAAGTCTCTGAGCGTTCGAGAAGGGGAGTCCCTCTGTCCCCCCCAGATAAGCATGCACACACACACACACACACACACATACACACACACATCTCCTCCATGTCCGTTTAAGCATTGATCTCAGCAGCAGTAAAGGCTCAGGGGCTCAGAGGAGAGGGGAGGAGAAGAGGAGAGGAGAGGAGAGGAGAGGAGAGGAGAGGAGAGGAGAGGAGAGGGGGGAGAGGAGAGGACAGGGGAGGGGAGGAGAGGAGAGGACAGGGGAGGGGAGGAGAGGAGAGAAGAGGGGAAGAGAGGAGAGAAGAGGACAGGGGAGGAGATGGAGGAGAGGAGAAAGAAGGGAGAGGAGAGAGAAGAGGGAAGAGGAGCGAGGCGGAGTGGAGTGGACCCAGGGGCCGCCCCAGCAGAGGGGCAGCAGATGGCCCAGAGGACCCCTCAATTTGGGGCAGTCTGAGTCCCCACCCCGCCCTGCCTACCCCCATCTGTCTCTCCTTTAGTCTAGAGCTGGTAGGGGGTGCTAGCCTTGTGTGTGTGTGTGTGTGTGTGTGTGTGTGTGTGTGTGTGTGTGTGTGTGTGTGTGTGTGTGTGTGTGAGTGTGTGTGTGAGTGTGTCTGTGTGTGAGTGACAGATACAGAGAGAGAAAGAGAGAGAGAGTGTGTGTGTGTGTGTGTTGGGGAGGGGCGTTTGAAAAATATTGGGTAAGAGGATAGAGGGCCATGAAGATGAAAGAGGTGTGGACAAAGAGAGGAGAGGAGAGATGAGGAGAGGAGAGGAGAGGGAGGAGAGGGGGATGGATTATGTCGGGAGGGTGGGGGGGGGCAGGGGGGGGGGGGTTATTTTTTAGGGAGAAAGGGCTCTGCTGGGTGGGTGGGTGGCTGTAAAGATGGGCTCAATTACCCAATTTTGGGCACCGGTGCTATTGTTCAGTTGCAGGCAGACCCATTACTGCCCACTGCGCCAGTCAGGGCTTTTTTTGCTCTGCAGCCCAAACCACCACAGTACAGTGGATTTATCACACACATGATATTATTCCACTGCTATTCCACACAAAACACACACAAAAGAAATCCACAGCTCAGCGGAATCAGAGCTACCGAGGCTGTGATCTTAACCCACAAAGACTACCGAAATTCAGACACACACATGCACACACACAGAGATACACAGACACACAGACACAGACACAGACACAGACACACAGACACAGACACACAGAGACAAGACACAGACACACAGAGACACAGACACACACACACACACACACACACAAGCACAGACACACACACACACAAGCACACATGCACACCCACACATACGCAGACCCTCCCCCACAAACCCACACACACCAGTGCTTCTCATTAAGATATCCCACACAGATTTAACCCACCACAACTCATTAAAGCACTTCAGCATCTGGGTCAATTTATGCACCACAAAAGAGACAGATATTATACATACTGTAATGTATTGTCATGGGACAGAATAGGGGAGGAAGACTTAGAGGGCTAGCTTATATGATGAGTCTGTAGGTGGGTTAATTAGGATGATGAATGGTAGCAGGGATGCTGTAAAAACAGACCCAAAGAACAACAGACAGACAGAAAGAGAGAGGCAGACAGGCGGATACAGAGAGAGGCAGACAGGCATTAAGAGCTGCAGAGAGAAAGACAAAGAGCAACAGCTGGACAGCCAGACAGACAAACAGACAGACAGACAAAGCAACAAAGATATGGACAGAAAACAGACAGAGCGCAACAGATAGACAGAAAGACAGACAGGGGTAGACAGGCATTAAAAGCTACAGACAGAAAGCCAAAATGGTACAGACAGAGAGAAAGACAAACATACTACGCAACAGAGAGGCAGACAGAAAGAGAGAAAGAAAGAGCTATTGACAGACAGAAAGACAGATGTATAGAGCAAAAGAAAGACAGACATACAGAGTCACAGTCAGAGAACGACAGAAAGAAGTCAGAATCTAAGTCTTAGTGATAAAGCAATTAAGGTGGTAAATGTTAGCATGGCAGTTGTGCAGACAGACAGACAGACAGACAGACAGACAGACAGGCAGGCAGTCAGTCAGTCAGTCAGTCAGACAGACAGACGGACGGACAGACAGATGGATAGGTAGACAGGCAGACAGACAGACAGACAGACAGACATACAAACAGACAGACGCACAGACAGGCAGACAGGCAGACAGACAGACGGGGAGCATACTGACTCTTGGTGATGGAGTTGTGCAGGCTCATGGCTCTGGAGTTGCGCTCGGCCCGGTCCATGCACTCGGAGCGGACCAACGGGTTGCTGGCCGACGCCTTGTCATCCAGCAGCTCCTCCAGACCAAACTGCACAGAGACACAATTGAATTTGAATTTTCAAAAACATTTATTATACAAAACTTAAAAAAAAACAACAAGGTCAACTTGTCACAGTATTTAAAAAGTAAAATAAAAATAAAATAAGTTACATGTCTCATTTTTTTTTTAAATGTGCAAATGTGCACAGAGACAGAGACAGAGAGAGAGAGAGAGAGAGAGAGTAAGAGTAAGAGAGAGAGTAAGAGAGAGACTGAGACAGACAGAGAGAGAAAGAGACAGAGAGACAGAGAGAGAGTGAGACAGAGACAGACAGACAGACAGACAGACAGACAGACAGACAGAGAACAGATGGGGGCAGAGAAAGAAAAATAGAGGGGGGGAAAGAGAGAGAGAGAGAGAGAGAGAGAGAGAGACAGCAAGACAGCGAGACAGACAGAGAGAAACAAGCAGTGAGCCAATACTGTTATCACTGTTTGTTGTCCTGATTCCAAAGTGTTTTCATCCATAGAGCTCCAAATTTAATAATAGCAGGGAAAGCAGTGAGAAATATTCACAACCAAATGAGGGTTTTCCTCGAGAGATTTAAAAAGCGAAACAAACAGTGATGACCACACTGTCAAATTAGTCATCACTTATCATTTCAGCTGGTTCTTATCCAGACACTCTGAAATCTCACACTGACGGTAAAGCCTCACAGAGATGCCGTCTATCTGCCAGACAAATCTCTACATCAGAACTGCATGTATTACTCCACTGTGAAATAATTATGACATCCACACATTCACACTGCATTTTATGACCACAACACAGTGTTCTGGTATTGCTATGCTCATATTGAGATGTGATAATGATTTTCTCTGTGTAAGTGTATGTGTGTGTGTGTGTGTGTGTGTACTTGTGTGTATATTTGTTCGCATGTGTAAGTATGTGTGCCTCTCTTCTTTGTGTCCGTGTGTGTGTGTGTATTTGTTTGCATGTGTAAGTGTGTGTGCCTCTCTTCTTTGCGTGTGTGTGTGTGTGTGCGCACATGTGTGTGTAAAAAACAGCTTTTATTGTAAGGCCCAATGACGGCAGGAAATGAACCGTGGTGTCGTGTGAATGCGAGGGTTGTACTACACCAGTAAAAAAAAAAAAAAAAAAAAAAGCACAGCGTTTTTTTCCCCCCTCTCTTACAGATAAGTCACTGTAGTGTTGGTGCGGCTCAATTGAGTCATCAGGAGTGACAGACAGAACGGGTGACGTGCCGTGTCTCTTGCACATTAATAAAACATGGAGAGGAAGAGAGCTTGAGGGGAAATGCTGCTCTTTTCCCTTCAGAGCTTAATCCCATATGGTGAACGTATGCCATCTACTACTACTACTGCTGCTGCTGCTCTGTGAAGGCTTTGTCTCTCGGTCTTGCTTTTCTTGGAGTATGTGTTTGTTTCCCTCTCTCTCGCTCTATCTCTTTAGCTCTCTCTGTCTGTCTCTCCTTCTGCCTCACTCTGTGTGTGTGTGTGTGTGTGTGTGTGTGTGTGTGTGTGTGTGTGTGTAAGACCATGTCTCTGTGTTTCTGAAAAAGAAAGAGATAGAGAGAGAAAGAGAGAGAGAGAGACAGACAGACATATAGAGATCTGTGTATTTATGTGTGTGTGTCCCTGTGATGCCATGCATATGTATGTATATGTGTATGCATGTATATGTGTATGCATGTATATGTGTGTGTGTGTGTGTGTGTGTGTGTGTGTGTGTCTGGCTGTATGTCTGACCTGTTTGTGTCCCTCCTCCTCTACAGGCATCTTGGGTTTGACAGCCAGGATGAGGTCAGGCGTAGCGTCCATCAGCTCCCCAGGGTTCTCGTAGATGTGTGAGTCCACCTTCACTGCCACGTTGTCATACACATGCCTGCTTAAAAGACACACACCCACACACACGCAAACACGCACACATACATACACACATGCACACAGACACACATGGATGCACAAGCACACACAGACACACACACACACACACACACACACACACACACACACAGTATATTCAAAGGCAAGCACACCAGCAATGAAATGAAAAATAAATATTTTTTTTACTTTAATTTAAAAGGCACCTGCCATTTTAATCTTATTAAATCCGATCCACCCACGCCCCTCTCTCTCTCTTTCTCTCTCTCTCTCTCTTCCCAGCCCTAATAAAACACCTCCAATATTAATCTAATTAATCCACCCACACTTTCCTCTTTTCTCTCCTTCTAACATTCTCTCATGTAACACCCACATAAGAAAATTTTACAGACTAACAAACTATTCCTGCCGATTATTAAATGTTGTCTGGGTCACTAGTACAGTTAAACAAACCAAAATAACCATTGGCTAGTAATGGCAAGGGAGTATGTGACAAAGACTCAACAATGTTGGGGGGGGGCTATATGATGTTATGTTATGGGGACAGGGTCTCAGGAGTTTTAGGGTGTGGGGGGGTGGGGGGGGACTGCCGTACCCGTCAAGCAGGTCCTGGCAGGGTGGGTGTCTCTCCAGGGAGAAGCTGCGTGTCAGAGAGGAGGGGGTGATGTCCAGAGGCGGGGCTGAGGGGTGGTCCTGCAGGGAGGTGGCCCGCAGCAGGGGGAGGCTGGGTGGGGAGAGCAGGGAGCCGCCGGGGCCACCCTCACCACCGATGGAGGACGGAGATACCTGATGCGCTGCGGGGACACCACCTGTTCCGTCCACCTGGTCTGCCGGTTCTGCCTCCTTGCCTTCTCCTTGCACCCTCTCACCCTCCGACCTCTCCTCCTCTTCCTCCTCCTCCTCTTCTTCCTCCTCTTCCTCCGTCTCCTCCTCGCGATCGTCCAGCACCCAGGCCTCTCCCGACTGGCCCTCCCCAGACTTAGCCTCTGCGTCCTGGATGGCCTTCTGGTACAGCTCCGAGAAGCTCCTGCAGGGCCCACAAAACACATCCACACCATGGATAATGTACTAACAAAACTTATAAATAAATATAATAAACATCATTCATTTTGTCATGTAGGTTGTGCTACTGGAAGTTAGTAGCATTATTAGCTAATTTCCCTGGTGCTCTTACTAATGGAAACAGAATGGCAATGTGTCGCAAAGAAACAACACCCACATCAGTGTACTTTTAAATCATATTACTGTTGGTTCCCATTTCTTCAGAACTGTAACTCTGCACAGGTGACTAACCACAGAAAGAGGAACTCATTGTGTGTGGGGTTCGACAATGTACATTTACTATAAACACACACACACAGTCACACACACACACACACACACACACACACACACATACACACACACACACACACACACACACACACACACAAAGTGTCAGTTTCTGTTTTAGCATGCAGGAAGTGTCTGTTCAGAACCAGAAGTCTCTGCCGTGACACCATTTCCTAAATTCATCTTGATGCCAGTTAAAAGCTTTTCTCTGTTAATGAAATGGCTCCGCAAATATATTTTTGGCCCTGGCACACTGCTTTGCATTAGGGCCAGGCTGCAAATATACCACCACCAACCACTCAGAACATTTTCATCTGCTTCATTAAAGTCCACATTTCTGTCGCACACACAGAAGCTTCAGGAGGATGTCATTTGCATTATGGCACTAACTGCCTGTGTGCTCGACATCAAAAGAACTCCACACATAGCGCTTGGCTAGCTCCACCAACTGAAGTGTAATCGCTGTGGCTCATTAGCACAGCTGATTGGTGGCTAGCCAGCTGGTGGTGGAAAAAAAGGGCTACCTGCTACTAGCCCGCCACATCGTCGTCGCTACACCGAGCTGAACTGAGCTGAGCTGTGAGCCTGGCGTGACCCCAGGCTTGCGTCCTGAATCCATCTGTTTGCTCTCTCACTCTGACACCACCTCCACCCACCACCCCACCCCCACCCCCCCTCAGCATTCAGCCAAGTTATTTTCTCTCTCTTTTTTTCCTCTCTCTCTCTCTCTCTCTCTCTCTCTCTCCTACTCGCATTCTCTCTTTCTCTCTTTCTAATTTAAATTGTGCCTTACTGGCATGACTGTTAAGTATAAAATATTGCCAAAGCACAAAAAAAAACCAAATAATGAATTGCTCTGTCTTTCTCTCTCTCTCTCGTTTCTCTGGGTCTTTCATCTAAAGCCTCTTCTCCTGCAGCTACGCAAAAATCAGGGACACGTCATCATGGTGTCTGGTCTGCTTTCGTTCTGCTACCTCCCCTTAGCATTTGTCTCCAGACATTTCACACCTATTCGTGTCACTGCACCATCGATCCATCCTCTAAAATTAGCCATGTCTTAAAGCACTCTTTAAGGGGAATCAGAGGGAATTACACCCATCCCTCTACGCCCTGACCCCTTGCATCATGCAGACTCTGCACAGTGACCCAGTGACTCATACTAGCCACACAGAGTGTGTGTGTGTAGTGTAACTGATGATGTAATGTTTCTACAGCCATTAGCCAAGCCCACCTCAGCGATGAGCAAAGCAATCTTAGAGATGAGCTCTGTGTGCATCCAAGTAAAAGATTAAGTGAATACTTCAATCTCACAAAGGACCTCATTGAACAAAAAGTAAGTAAATTTTTATAAATTGTGATCACATTGTGCGTAAACAAAATGATGCAACAACAATCAATGAAAAAAAAAAAACATCAACCCATTCAGGGCTGGATTAAAAATTGCCTTGATAAAGTGAAAAATTAGTAGTAGTATATGATGTTTACATCCAAGTGTACTGGCAACATCATTGGGTGCTGTCCCTTAAAAAACACATCTTTTTTAGCGATGCCGCTCACCTGCGCGGCTTGCCGTTCTCGTCTGGAGGGATGACGGTGATGTGGATCTTATGGGCAGTACGCAGGCAGGCGGCTCCTCTCCTCCGTGGTCAGGTGCACGAGGGGCTGGCCACACAGACGCACCACGCGCGCCCATAGCTGGAGGCCGCCGCTCTCTGCGTAGCCGAAGGGCTGCAGCTCCGTCACGAAGCCCTCTTCCGTCATGAGGAAGCCCGGCTGGCCCACGCCGTCACGCAGGGGGATCACCTCTCGAGCCTCGCAGCCCCCGCGTCACCAGCTGGGAAGGGGGGAGGAAGAGGGAGAAGCCGGGGAGTTAGAGAGGCACTGAGGTGTGTGGTAGATCAGAAATGTGATGTGTGTATGTGTGTGTGTGTGTGTGTGTGTGTGTGTGTGTGTGTGTGTGTGTGTACTGATGGCAGTACTTCAATAATTTTATACGGTACTTCTGAATTTAAAAGCAAGGATAGGTATGAATAATGATGAGCTACGAAGAAAGACTAAGAGTATGTTACAGTAAGTGTGTGTGTGTGTGTGTGTGTCTGTGTGTGTGTGTGTGTAGGTGTGTGTGTGACTCACCTCCAGTCGCTGCACGATCTCTTTGATGTCCTCCGCCTGGCTGTCCATGACGCTGATCGACACCGATTCGCCCCTCTCGTAGAAGACATCCAGCGAGGGCCCGCCTTTCACCCCGCTGTCCGTCACCGCCTTCCACCCAATAACATCGCGGCAGCAGCTGTTGAACACCACGCGACGCGAGCAGCGTTCGATGAGCACCACCGACTCGGCCGAGATGCCCAGCAGGCACGGAAGCCTGGGACTGTCCGGCTCGCCGCTCTGTCCGGCCATGACCGCCCACACCAGGGCCCCCGCGCTGTGCAGCTCGGCTCCCTTGGCTCCCTTCGACTTGTCCTTGCGCTTGCTGCCCAGCGACAGCAGGGGGAACTTGGTGGAGGAGTCGATGGGCGTGGTGGTGACGTAGTTCTCGGCCAGGTCCTTCAGGTACTCCTGGCGCGTGCGCGTGGCCATGGAGCGGAACTTCTCCGACTTCTCGGCGGCGTTCTCGGCGTTGACCACCTTGGCCAGCAGGAAGTTGCGGAAGGCGGGCGAGCGAGGGAAGCGAGCGCCCCTGGGGAACAGAGGGCCGAACAGCGGGATGTCCTTGGAGCGTGTCACTGCCACCCTGAGAACAAAAAAATAAATAAATAAAGAATAAAAAAATAAACGAGGGAGGGAAATAAAAGAACAGAGAAAGGAAGAGCGAGCGAGCGAGAGAGACAGAGAGTGTGTGAGCTGAGCGATAAAAACTGGGAATTACGATACAAAACAGAAACACCCCAGAGCACAACAATAAATATTTCAATGACGCACTGTTGGGGCTGTACTGGAAGAGCAGAATGAAACAAACAACCAAACTACCAGCAATTACATTACATAACGCAATTACAGGAACAACAACAATCACAAGACAGCTCTCTTCTTTTTTACCTGTAATAGGTGTTTTCGGTGCAGGGCTGGTGGACCTGCACTATGATGAAGACGTGCTGGAAATGGGAGCGGATGGCTTTGGGAGTGAAGGGCAGGGCGCCGGGCTCCTGGAAGACTATGGTCACAATGTCATTGCCAATGTGCCTCTTCCTCAGCAACTGACACAGGGAAGCAGAGAGACAGAAAGAAGGAGGAAGATGGAGACAGACAAAGAGGGAAAGAGAAAGAGAAAGACAGACAGAAAGAGAAACAAAGACAAGGGGAGTCAGGGACAGAGAAGGAGAGAGAGACACACAGACAGAGACAGAGACAGAAAATGGGAACACCGAGAGAGGAAACACAGTTACTCGGCACAGTAATTCGATCCTCGATGATGATTATGGATATTGCATGTCTAATTATGTGCTGTGCGTCATACTTCAGAATAGCAAGCGAGCGAGCCCCCTATGGGGCAGGACGCTTCCCGAAAGCAGGGACAGTCCTAGCGATCGTAGCCTTGTCCGCCCGCCAGCCAGGCGAAGGGCCGCACAGAGAGGGCACAGCGCCATGCACTCGGACAGCCCTTAATAGGTTTTTCACTTTCCTCTTGGACGGCGGCCAAAGAGGCATTTACCCGAGTGCCACCATTGAAGTTTAAGTCTCCCCTGGCTGGTAAGGTTTTAACGTGCAGCCTTCACAATCAATGCACAATGACAGGATTTTACTTTGCTCTCTCCTTGAGGGAGAGATGCTTATCATGCGCACAGGACCCCCTCCATGGCCGCCCCCCACCCCAGCTTATTTAAAGCCATACGGCCACACTGCTTATCTGATTTGCGCATTGCTATTAAAACCGTGTGTGTGTTTGGGGGGTACGCTGTGTGCATTGTTGCTGTTGTGGTTTTGTTTAGCCTACGTGGCTCATATTGTCTACACCAGCCTTCACCTCCACCCCACCCCCTGAATACTCCCTCCCTGACCGCCCACCCAGCACACTTTTTTTGAGCTGTTTTGGGTCACAACACCCCTTGGCCTGGTAGTGGTTACCTGCTGCGTGTTGTTAGGTGTGTAGGGAAGCATGGTGGAGACGTGGAACATGATCTCGTAGTCCTGGTAGCGAGTGTAGAGCGAGTGGGTCCCCGTGGAGTCAGCTGGGAAGGGGGGGCAGGGTAGACACAGGACAGGTTAGCCTGACAAGAACACCAAAGCACGAGGCCACAGAGCAGAAAGCCTAACACCAACATTTCCAAGCAAGCCCTCCTGTCTTAGTAGTGCTTTCGTTTCAGAGGTGTCACGCTCAAAATTGACATCAGTTTCACACTGACACACTAATTTCATTTCCGTACGCCTGGCTAAGTTAATGTCTGTTCGAACAGCTGGAGACAAATTCCTGTGCCCTGACTGACTTGTTAAGTGTAATGATATTTAAAGACAATTTTATGTGATATGCAGACCACTGTTATTTATTCTGACAGACAGATGCCCACCAACAAATAGTTGTCCTGATAATGTTGTTATGGAAAAAAGTACTATTGTAACCTCCATTTAAGTATTAACAAAGTGCTATGAAGACAATATGCACAGCAAAGCTAACAAAAATGACTGTTTGGACAGTCAAGATAGCATGTTGTTAGTCAGTGGGTGTCCACATGTAGCTTCTTCTGGCCTACATTCAGATCTGTATGTGTAGGCTTATGGTCACTGTAAGGTCAATCAGGTTCAGCATCATATAACCCATCCTCTTACTCTTGGTGTCCAGTTGGGCTCGATATTTCTCCCAGCCCTTCAATCTGACTCGTTCCCCCAGCAGGTCCAGAAACTCATCAAAAGCTTGCCCAGCGCTTTCGTTGTTGTACATGTCCTCCTCCGTACTCTGTCCTGCCTTGCAGTACATTATCCCCACCTTCCTCTGGAAATTAAGCTGCACACAAAGACAAGGGCACACAAACATTGGCATGTGTCCTAATTATGGTTGTGTAATTTTGCTATGGTTTTTAAGGGTTACTTTACAACTTTGAATAGGTCAAAAGGCAAGATAGGGCTAATTTATGACTTCTTAAATGTGACAATTATCTTAAACAGTGATTGTCAAACTAGGGTACCTGGGTCAACTCTACGGGGTACACAAAACAAATCTGTGAATAAATTCTCTTTTAAGCTTCTATTAGCATAAAGATTAAGTATACACTATATGTGAAAAAAGGTCTTACATTCAAGGTATACCCAATACAACCCAATTGGGACTACATTATTATGTAACATATAATATGTACAGTTATTATGTGAAAAAATACTCGTAGCAAGCTGGTAATACTTGTTAGGACAGCGTGCCTCAGGGGGATTAAAAGCAGCATTTAAAAGTTTGGGAACCTAATCTAAACAATTTAGCATAGATGCATAGGTCACACAAAGGATACTTTTACTTTGGAGAGAGACCTCCTATTAGTGACATCTTACATTTACAGCTCGTATGCTACTCTAGCGACAGTAAAGAGAGAATTAAAAATTGGAAACTCACGCCCTGCTCGTCCAGTTTCAAAAGCGTGTCTCGGACTTTGGGCGACGTGGAGGCCAGACGCAGGCAGTGCAGGTTGAGCTCGGGCATGATGAACTCCAGCAGCCTCTTCGGGGAAAGGCCGCGAGGCGTGGTGTGTCGCGCTGCCGAGGGAACCGACTCTTCGAGGATGGATCCACGCAATGTCTTTAACTGGAGAGAAGGTGCAGGATTTTAGCAAGACAGATTCACGTATTTTAATAGTGGCTAACCGCTGCTGATATTCTGTTGACTAGAAGTTGGATGTTTCTGCACATATTATTAAATTAGATCTGGTTGGGTGCTAGTCTGAGCAACCACAAATGGGCTATCTGTGGGTGTATCTAAAACCAATAGCGTTATCTAGCCGACTTGTTTATTAGCTAGTTGGTTCGTGTGAACATGTAAAGCTCAAACGCACAGTCACACGGGGAGGGAGGAATGCAGACGTTATATAGGCTTCTAGGCTAAAAATAAAGACAGATTTAAAACATATTTTTCTTTGATGGTGTGATAAGTCTTTTGCGGTAGAGGTCTCTCATATCATCTCACCTCTGTTGTGCGAAAGATGATCCTGTAGTTGTATTGTGCTCCACTGGATCCTTCCTTCTCTTCCCTTCTGAAACTGATGGCCACTGGGCCCAGACGCTCATCCACGCCAAAAAAGTTTTGGTGATCTTGTGACAAAGGACAGAGAGGACATGGTTTTAGACTTTTTTCAATTATATGAGCTGTTGGTTATACATATAGCTAAAAGCTGCCATCTGACAAACAATTATCGTATAGGCAAAAGATGATTAATGGAAAGAAAAAAAAAAGATTGTGTGTGGAATATCTTCACTTCACAACAAACAGTGGAAGTCCCGGTCTTCATCTTCACAACATGTGAAAACACATATAAATAGGCGGTATATGCAGCTGAAAACAGACACCGTCCCAGTTTCACATCCTCTTGGTTTGACTACAGCCTACAGCATGCAGTGTGACAGCATAGCAGCTCTCCATCACCCACCACAGATGCACCACCACACACCAGACCCTTTATTTGTGAGACGAGCTCTGTCTGCCACATAGCCCCGACGGAACTAAAGTATGCGTATGATGTGTGCTCTTGGCGGCCGAAGCAACAACTGAGGTCACGAACAGAAAGACCTGAGCGTGAGCATAGCAGGCATAGTCTACGCTCTCACACTCACACTCGCACGCATACAAACACGAGGTGTAAATATCTCTTCTCTTTTTAATTTCCATATTGAGAAGGTGGTTTTACAGACAGTCACATATGAGCACAAAGCTTGCACGCAAAGCTTGCCCACGCATACACGACCACACACATGCACACACCACACACACACACACACACACACACACATACACAGATGAAGAACATTTACATAGCTCCTACCTTTCATGTAGAAGTACTTGTGGTAGTAGCGTGCTCCGAGGTCGGCATGCTCGATGAAGTAGTTGCTCTTGTCCACGTTGCTCTCGCGTGGCTCCTCCAGCACAGACACAGCATCGTTGGGGCTCTGCATGCTCCTCCATTGCCCCCCTCCTCCGCCACCGCCACCACGGCAGCCCCCCCGCGTCCTCCCCAGCCCCACCTGCTCCTCGCCCCCCACCTCGTTGCGGAAGTGCGGGCAGCTGAGCAGCAGCTCGTTATCGTTGCCGTCGCCCTCGTCCATCAGCAGGCCCGACTGGTCCAGGTCCTCGCCGCTCCCGGATCCACCGCCACCGACTCCGCCGGTTCCCCCGCTGCCGCCTTGCGAGGGCGACGCCGGGGAGGCCTGGTTGAGGGGTCGCAGCTGGGAGGCGGCCGAGGCCCCCGAGGTGATGTTCTTCTTGCGGCCGATGCTGTCGCGGTTGGAGGCCGCCTCGGACATGTCGAACAGTATGCTCTGCACGTCGTAATGGGCGAAGTTCCTCACCCAGGAGCTGCTGGTCAGGTCACACGATGCCGGCGGAGGGGGCAGGATGGTCGCAGGGCTGCTGAGCTTTGGCCGCTTGTTTAGCCCGTCCGGCTTCGGGGGCTTGGCCGGCTTGGGGGCCTCGCCCACCGTGGCCGATAAGACGCTGTTGTCCGGTTCCGTCGGGGCCGGCTGCAGGCCCAGCAGCACCAGTGGGTCCTTGAAGCGCTCGGCACTGGGGCTCAGTGGCCCGTGGTCATCCCTTCCCAGCCCTTGCGACTGCATCTGCCTCTCCAGCGATGACAGGCTGCCGTACTCCCGGTGCAGAACCAGTGCCGAGTCCCCCGCCCCCCCGGACCCGGCCTTGTCCCCTGCCGACCGCGCGGCTTTGCCGGCCGCCTTGCCAGCCGAGTCTAGGTCACCCAGCGTCACGTCACTGTTGCTGCGCTGCATGATGTGGCTGCGGCCTACCGAGCGCAGCGAGTTGAGTCCTGCGCGACTCGGCGTCACGCTCTCGCACTCCGTGCCCTCCCCGTCCCGTCGCGGAGGCCACTCGGCCACCACGCGCGTCCGGATGCCACCGCTGTCTCGCTTGGGGTCAAAGTTGACGGTGGCAAGCGGTGGCCGGGGGCTCTGCCTGCGGAGCTTGCGGATGAATAGGTCGTCCGACTGCATGGCGGCCAGGCCGAGAATATTGAAGGGCCTCAGTTTCCAAAAAGTCTCTCAGTCCTCAGTAGTAATAAAAAAAAAACCTCGCCTCGCTCCGCTGCTCTGTTCTGCTCTGCAGATTCGACGGATTCAATGAGCCGACAGTCAGGTGACACACACAGCAAGCACACGTCTCTCAAGGGCCATGCAGCAGTGGCTCTGTTGTCCTTTGTCTAAAATAACACCACAGTAGGAGTCGTCTCCCTGAAAGCGACCTTCAGATAACGTCTTCTTCGCTGATTTACCACCGACCACGTCTCATTGCGATGTCTGCATCTCCACGTGTGAGCACCGCAGAAATGGTGTGGTCTGGTCTGGTGGGCTGGTCACTGTGTGAGGTTCCTGAGGAACGTACATCCCACGTTATGAGGAACCGAGGGGAAATGCAGAAGTGACCGGTTCTAAAGGCGGGAGCGGGAGTGTGCTGGGGGCTGAGGGTCCCTCTGTGTCTGCTTCCCCATTAGCTTTTGGGGCTTTCAGGTGTGCGTCAGTGCTCTCTTCTCATCTGCGAAAGAAGACACATTAGTGTTTATTTATCAGGAAATCACATTATCAGGAAATCACTGACTGACAGAGCAACAGACATACATGTTGTTTTTCACAGTGAAGTGATAACATGATGATGAACTTCATTCATAGTAACACGCTTCTGTGCTCATTGACCAATGTTGTTACAGAAGTATACTTTCAGATGTTCTCAAAAAAAAGAGCTCTCAAAAAGCTTTGGGGTGTATTCTTGTTGCTATGCATAGAGGAGAAAAACACTGGTCTACAGCCCGTTTTGATCACGATGATTGATGTTTGTTGCAGTGTCACCATAGCAGAGCACCATCGACAATCATTTTTGAATACCGTTGTGTAAACGGCCAGCACACTCCCTATTTGCCAAGAACACAGCAATTACCAAACGCAAAGCTTGTCTACCTTACAGGCAAACAAGCCAGTGCGGCACTGTTGTCATTGTTCCACATCACTCTTATACCTCGTTCACTATTATTTTTCCCTTCCAAAAATAGCCTGCATGCAGCCGGTGCAAGGGCACACACCACATCCACCCCACAGACTGTCACAATAGCCTGCTTCACATGGCGGGGTGGGGTGGGGTGGGGTGGGGGGGTGGGGACCTTCCTGTTAACAGCCTTGGAGTAAAATAGTAATAAAGTAACAATGCTGTCTTCGCCTGCCAACACAGTAACACTGGGGAGAGAGACAGAAAGACACAGACAGACACACAGCGGGACAGATAAAGGAAGAGTAAGAGAGAGAGAGAGAGAGAGACAGAGATAGAGAGAGAGAGAGAGAGAGAGAGTTTCCAGCAGCACGAGCAAAGCAGAAGACAAAAAAAAAACACTCTTGGCTCTCCAAGTGTGTTGGTCATACCTTTCCCAGAAAGGCTCTCTTTGTACCATGCCGTCCTCACCCCCCACTATTGCGCTTACTTGGTGCCCACCTACACAGCATGCGTTGGGCTCAGCAGCTGGGCGGGAGGGAGCTACAGGATGAGCAGATTGAGCCCGAGTGTACGAAAGGATGACACTGGCCCCGTTAGCGTCTCGTCCGTTAGGCTTGGTCACTTAAAGGGCCAGTGTGACAATTTAGCTCACTCTTAGCTCTGATGCCAACATTACAGCATGTTTGCTCTCTGAAAGCACTGCAAGACTTTGTGAAGCAAAGCAAACTTTAAAAACAAAACACATACAAAAGCCAAACCACAGACATCAACTGCGTTCAAAGTAGTTGTCACAGAGGTTAGATAGGAAGGCTCTTTGATTATCGAAACATTTGATATGTCATCTCTGCCTTTTGCTTTCCCCCCCCCACTGCTACACAGACCCAACACCGGCACACCTACCCCGTGGAAGAGCGGCGCTAGTGAAGTTTTCTCGGTTCTCCTTCTCTGGCTGCCCTCTCTCTCTTCAGGGGCTACATTTACGTCAGCCATGCAAAAGACGGAAACCCGTTTGCAGTCAGCACAGAGGTGAGAGGATGAGCTCGTCTCTCATTTTGAGGCTGTTTCCTGTCCCCCTCTCTCTCTCTTTCTCTCTCTCTCTCTTTCTCTCTTTGTTTCTCTCTCCCTCCCTCACACACACACAAACACGCGCAAACCCCTGTCGAGATGATTTGCTGCCTCAGGAGCAGGTGCAGAGTGATGCAGTGTGGCTGAAGCCAGTGCGGAGTGCATAGTGCTGCAGAGACGCTCTCTCTCGCTCGCTCTCTCTCTCGCTCGCGCTCTCGCTCAGGAGGGAAGAGGAGGAAGCCATGGTTTTGCAACAGTCGTCACACACACACACACACACACAAACTACACAAATACACACACACACACATATACATGACCACACAAATTCACACACACACACTCAGACACACACACACACACACGTACATGACCACACAAATACAGACACATACACACACCCAGACACACGCTTACATATACTCAAGTATGTGAACCCTCACACAGTTGAGCACATCCACAATGATACATATTGCACACAGCTTTCACACATCTTGCCTTATGGGTGGAGATAAATATTAACAACTTCTCCTCTCTCTTTCCTTTAAGAAACTGAAAAGCATTTGTAGGATATATATGTATGTATATATACAGTAACAACCTACCTATAGCAACAGATAACAACAGTAACAACAGATAAACAGCTCATGCCTGCATAATGTTTCCAGTTTGTAAGTGTTTACTGCAGACAAACCTTATCTAACACCCCACCCCCCTCTTGCCTAAACACAAACACATTGCCACAGAACAGGTCAGTATTTGTCAACATTACAGTCATCTAAACTCTTTTCCCATCTAATGAGGTTCACTGCAGATGCTGAGAAGTGCTCGTCCTTATCTGCATAAACACCTGGGGGTACTTTTGCAATCACAGTCCTCAACGGACACTTGCCACCCAAAATAGCATATTTTGTTTGCAAAATACACTGGCCCTTACCAATTACTGTTCCACACAATAGGCAAGCAGAACTGAATAGAATCCCCAGCAATGGCCCAAAGTTTACATGGCAGTTGGTGTTATCTGCCATCATGGGAGTGCATTTACATTAGGTGTTTACACTGTTTTTTTTTTTTCTCAAAGCGCCCGTTTTCTCTCATATCTGTGTCCACTGTTTTGAAAGAGAGTGTGAAAATGTGAAAAATGTGTCGAACCATTGTCAAAATGTTGACAGATTTGCTGGAGCAAACTTTGTGGTGCGCTAAGGTGAAAAAAGAATGTGTGCAGAAAGGTTTCCATCAGCAGCAGAGAGAGAGAAAAAATGCAACATAATTATGTGTAGCTTTTTTAAAAGTTATAAACTTTGTTATTTGCTACATCAGTAGAAATGTAATTGGGTTTCTCAAAGGCTGAGATATATCTACAGTCTCCCTTGAATGATTGGCCCACATTGCTGTATTGAAGTAAAGCATTTCTGTTAATGAAGGGACATGCCAGAGAAACCTTTTTACCTTTATCAACTAACTTTAGCTTGTGTAGACTGGCTTGAGTTACATAATTATTTTTTCCTGTTGTACATCATATAGATTTTCCCCTCTCTTGATCAGGAGAAATGTGACAAGTAGAGAAGAAGAAGAAAAAAGAGTCATCACAGTGTCTAGACAGTCTCTTTTAACAGCCTAATATGTGGCATTCGCGGCTGGCTGAGAAAGTAAATGGGCTTTTAATTCCCAGTAGGGACTTGTGTAAGTCTTGCAGGGATTTATGAAACTTTTTGCCCCATTATGAGCGCTCATCACAATGCGTCTGATTTCATATGTAAAACGATCGTTCCGTTTTTTTAATTGTGGTACTGCTAGAAGCTCTCTTGCCTGCTTCAAGATTAGAGTTCTGTTTTTGGTTTGTTCTAGAAGTGTATAAATCGCTGTTCTGTTGCTGTACAACAACTCACATATGCAGTGCTGACGGATAAAGGCAAGACATAAAATCTGCTTTTGTTGTTCTTGATGTGTTTTTAGATTACAGACGTGTCAATCCCAGTGCTAAAAAGTAAAAAAAACCCTGCCGTGTATGCCTTCTACTGTAGGGTCAGCTGGTTGGAAATATGTGGCGGGGATTTTACTTTCTGGGATTGACACAAGTGCTAGATGAGGCTTATGGAGCCTGTGGTATAGGTAGGCTTCAGCCTTACGACATAGAAAGAGGTCAAACATTCACTCCAGTGCTTCAGTCAGGCCAGTGCAAGCACAGCATCATTTGTCCTGCCATGGCCTGGTCATGCCTCTGAGGCATGCTTTTGCACAAAGACGTTGAATTTTCCTCTAAAATGTGCCGCACAGGGACAGACTGTAATTCAAAGCAAGTGAGCATTGCTTACGGGTATGGATATGTACCAAAACACAACTGTAAGCATAACACAGATAGGCTTGTCAAAATATAATAACAGTAATGTGATAACTGTCAAAACCTTCTACTGATCAGTTGTCCTGAAATTTTCACAGACCAACTGGACCCTGTGCATTAGAAAACAAACCATAAGATGATCGCTTAGACTCATGACAGTAGTAACATGGAAAAAGCTAGGAGGGAAAAATAGGATAAAACTAAAAATGGTAAGTGTTCTCCCAAACAGTAGCATGTTAGAATAAGGTTTGTTGTCAGAAAGGCTTGAATCTCTTCTCCTAAAGGTACACTTCCTAAGTGTACAAATATCTTGTGTTTTCCTAAACTTAATATCCATTAAAGGTTATGACTGTTTGATTGAATGAGACATTTAGAGTTTTCCCTGCGTGTATCCACTAAGTTGGGGCTGTTTACCAGCTGAGTACTTGTGGAGATGTGTTTTATTGACAGGAGGAAATCTGTCTCAGGACCATCACTGGCAAGAGTAGTAGTCCTAATACAAAATGTTTTGCGGCGCAGTTTTGCTGCCGACCACAGATTTGGGGATAAATCTTTAAATAACATTATAATGAGCAATGAATATTTTATTAATCTCAAGGAGCAAGATATTTTCCCATCATCTCTGGCATTAAATATTCATCTCTGCTGCTTAACTTGGGTGGGGGTGGGGGGGTAGGGGGGGGTGGGGGGGACCTCGGGGTTAGTTCACCATCAGTTTTTTGTGCCACATTAAAGACAGAGGACGAGGCAGTCGATAGATAAAGCAAAGCGGAAACAAAGAAACGCAGAAAAAACACATCAGCAGATGGCTCTATATTTAGCCTGCGCAAATATTTCCAATTTTTTACTCCTCTCTCTAACCCCCACAGGAAAGGTAAAGTTGTTCTCTCTGTCGCTCGCTCTTTCTCTCTCTCTCTCTCTCTCTCTCTCTCTCTCGCACACACACACATACACACACACACACACACACAGGCGTACACACTAACACCAGTAGAGAGATCTTATCCAACATGATGAATCATACCGGCTGAATGCAGAAGAGCTGCTGCTGTGGCTGCTGCTATGGGCGAGAGAGAGAGAGACGGTAAATGTGTTCCAGCCCCAGTCCCGCATCATCATCATGTGGGACTCTCATGTGTGTGCTCGCCCTCCAGCCAAAACCTCTGTGTCTCCAGATCCCCTGCCTCTCTCTCTCAGCGGGAGATTACAGCTCCCAGGCCACACTTGTGATTGCTGTGAGCCACTGGAGCCTGCGTCTTACAGGGCACTGAGGATTGTCTCATTATCACAAGTGGACCACCTGAAGTCCTTTTTTGTTTTACCAAAAAAAAAAGAATCTCAGTACTGATATAAATACATTTGGTTGTATAACAGCCACAATCACCCGATATTAGTACACTGGCTTACAAAACAGCCAGTATATCCTATAAATATTCCAAGATATAAGTGCAAGTCTGGTTCACTGACTCACACGCAAGTCGAAAAAGAGGAGGTTTTTGTTTTGTTTCAAAGGCTGACCACAGGTTCCCTCTG
This sequence comes from Setipinna tenuifilis, assembly GCA_030347295.1. Taxonomy (NCBI): domain Eukaryota; kingdom Metazoa; phylum Chordata; class Actinopteri; order Clupeiformes; family Engraulidae; genus Setipinna; species Setipinna tenuifilis. The sequence goes on from CM059272.1 coordinate 13,215,207, forward strand.
ATTTATCCTGAAATACAAACATCTATCGCAACTGCCCACTACCATGGCCAGGGTTTTTAATTGATAAAGGTCATCACAGGATTCATTTCCTATTTCAAAAGAGAAGAAACTAATATACATAAGCAACCAACGTCAGTTCAGTCTGCGCCACTTCGGTCATGTGGGACAGCGTGGTTGAGCTATCATGTATGTTTGTGTCGGCTCTTTGCGTTTCATGACGCACGCAGCATTCACACAAACAAAAGAGTGTGTGTGGCTTAAAACACAGCTGCTTCCCGAGTTGAACAGTAAACCACAGTGGCCACAGTGGTGTGTGTGTGTGTGCGTGTATGTGTGTGTGCGTGTATGTGTGTGTGTGTGTGTGTGCGTGTATGTGTGTTTGTGTATGTGTGTGTGTGTGTGTGTGTGTGTGTACTTGTATCTGTGTGACAAGCACAAACCAATATTAAAACAATCACAATAAAGTAGAAATTACAATGTTTCTTTTTTTCTATCTGAGGCTTAAGCAAAGACGGATTACACAGGACATGCAGCCAGGGGATTAAAGTGCTCTCCAGGATTCTCTGAAGATTGGGAACATGAATTACGACACTTCTGCACTCTGGTCACCCTTCATATCCCCTGGTGACAATAGAAAAACACTCATACTCCATCAAAGCAGATAAACAGTTCCAACCATATTCTAAAAAAAGTCCACACCACTACAGCTTAACGTGCTGGTCCCTATTTGATAATAACATCTATAATAACATCTACTGATCTACAAAGAGTACAATGAGCAATTGTCTTTGTAATGGTTGGTCAGCAGTTTTTCCCTGTGCCAGAAAAATGACCTCAGATCATTTTTTTTTGTCTTAGTTTGGCGGGCCAGCTGTGACGTGACTGTTGTAGGCGTGTGAAGGCCACTCTGGCGTGGCTGAGAGATTTGCGCAGGCCTCCTATCCTGTGTGGCCCACGTGTGCAGAGTGAGGCACAAGGCTGAAACATTGCCTGTTTGATGGGTCAGGGTTTAACAATGGAAACCGGGTCAGGGGCCTGTGCTTAGGACACTATATGCTTCTTTTCAGGGAAACGCTACTTCCCTTTTAGTCTTTTTTACACACTCAGTCCCCCTCCCCCCCATGCACACACACATACAGACGCACACACATGCACTCACAGCCTCCTCCTTCCTGCCGGGGGCGTAGAGTTGACCACTTCCTGTGTGGCAGGAAGTGATGTCACTCACAAGTTGACCCATGCACCCTAGTGAGGATGCAGTCCTGACATCATCCAATCCTGTACCTGACCTAGCTGAAATTAACCCAGATGCCCAGGCCTCACTCTTCAAGCACCATGTCTCTGACATATGCATCTCATTCAGCTTAACGCTTTAAGTCGTGTTTGATCCCCAAGACCATTATTTAATCATTCGTAAAGACCAAAGCGCAAATAACTTCCTGACCAGTAATAACAACAACAAAAAAACATGATGGATTTGACACACTTTGTCTGATTAAAACATCTAGTCTCTTCTGGGCTAAGCCACAGACATCTGAGGTCTTGACCAGAGACACCACAAGAGCAGCACTGATTGTACGTGAAACATGATCAGGGGCCCCAGCGGTTCCCCCGAGGGCCAAATGGGATACAGTAGATGACGTGGGCCACATCTGCTGCCAGCTCGGCCTCTCTCCTCTCCTCTCCTCTTCTCTCCTTTCCTCCCCTCTCCTCTTCTCTCCTTTCCTCTCCTCTCCTCCCCTCTTCTCTTATCTTCTCTCCTCTACTCTCAAAGTGCTGTGTTCCTGATTGATCCCCTGTCGTAGTATCATGGCCAGTGAAGCCATTTTGGGACATTTGTCACTGGTGTTCAACCTGATGCAGTCACAAAGGCTGCAGCCCTCTGCTCTGCATTAGTGTGTGTGGGGGTCTTTCATTGTGCCTGGGCGTGTTTGGGATTCAAATGATCCTTTCAACTAATGCAAGAAGGGGGGGGGGCTGTAGGGGAAATCAGCTCAGCATCCTCACCCTCACCCCCACCCCTACCCCCAAGCCTCACTGCAGCAGAACAGAAATACAATCAACTGCAGACAGAGAGGGCTACAACACAACAACGCACCATGACAGAACTGACTCTGGTGTGGTATATTTAGTAATGGAAATGTCATGCTTAAAATATGGGTATGTTTGGAACTGTGCACAATAAATAAAAGCAACAACATCACTCTGTAGAGGTCTTGTCACGACGCCCCCTTGGAAAAGTGCACATGTGGTGCATGAGTTGTTGCCATTAGTCATGCCCATTTGAAACGGAGCAGCTTACACCTGCAAGCATTCAGTGCGCCCATCTGTATGCGTGTAATCAGTTTCCTTTCTTCTCTGACGAAATACAAAGTTTAGACTAATTATTGTTTGTATTACAGAGCACGCTGCAGCGTAATCCATACCGGGCAGTCCCACAGCAGCTGGGGGTAGACCAATGACTGGTGCCTTTAACGAGACTTAGGCATCAACCAATAATAACGATTGATTTGGGTAATTGAACCAATTAACCTCATATTCTCTCCCTCCAGCTGCCAATCCCTGCAAACACTATTGATAAAAGGCTCAATGGGCCCCCCTTGCTTAGCCCTGCCCTGTGCTTACGGTGTTTCCAGTTTAATGGTCTCAGTGCTAAATTACACAAGCTTCTGTCTGGGTTAAATTCTACCAGGAGTCAAAAAACTAGTCACCAGAGGCAAAAAGTGAAGTAACAATTTTATGCTGATACGGTACATAGCTGTACAGATAATTAAGCAAAAACATGACAGTCTCTGGAGGAAGATAAACAGTCTTTCGAGTAGCCCCCCATCTATAACCTGGTAAATGATGTAGTCTTGCTGCCAGAGCCCTTGCTTTAGCTAGCATTTCTTTGTTTATAAAAACCAGAAACCAACTGAACTGTTGATGAATGCTGTACTCCATAAAAGAAATTCAGAACACATATGTAAGGGATAATGTTCTGCGAGGCGGTCATTCTCATGGAATAAGTTGCAGGACCTCGGCACGAAGCAGAGGGGTCTTGAATCACTCTGAAGGGGCTAACTCCATGAGAATGACCAACTCGCTGAACATTGTCCTGCTAATTATATGGCTACTTGCCAAAACATAATAATAGAGAGTTAGACACTTCTAATAATGTCATATTTTAAATATTTTGTTTCTGCGTCATGGCCTCCGCTGCTAAAAATAGTTCATAGAGCCAATAGGATGTGTAAGTGTTGCGTAGCAACGTACCCAGCTGCTATATAACTCGTTGCAGCTTATTGTTGATATTCCATTACGATAAGTAAGCGATACGAACGGAGTTATATGAAAGAAGCACAAAATCTGTTGTCATTGACAGCGGTCATAATACTTTTTTTAGCGGTCATTATATAAAAATGACCTCCGTACATTGGAGTGTCCCATTCAAAGTCAGTGAGACATTCGTCAGCATTCTAAGGAGCTGTACAAGCAAAAGTACATACACTTTCCTTGCAGGTTCAATTACACTATGTTCGATTCTCTACCAAGCATAAAAATAGTTTAAATTCAGCGTGAAATGTATTGATTCCATGCATTAATGCTTTATACATAAACAGTTTTTTCACTCTTACACCCTCCCCGCCAACCCCAACCCCCGTCTGCCTTTCACCCAGTGAGCTGAGCCCAGAGATTAGGCATTAGATAATTGGTGCAGGCTCTCCCTTTCTCTCCCTCTTTGCCGTGCGTGCATGTGGCCTGGCCTGTGCCTTCTGCCATCTCATACCCCGAGCGGCCCGCCTGCGCTCTGAGTGATTGGCCTCGGCCATGGCGGCAGCTCTCCCTCTCCACTCAATACATCGACTCGGAAAAATAGGTTAGCTGTCAGGGTGGCTTGGTGGGTGGGTGCGTGCGGTGCGGTGCATGGGTGGGTGGGTGGGTGGGGTTCAGTACAGAGAGGTTGGAAGGGTGACTTTCAGTGCTTGGAGAGAGCGATTCTAGGACAGCGGCCTATCGCTTACAATGAGGCCGTATCACCACCCAAGAGCCCCTCCGGTGAGGTGCCACCTTCCCTGAGCCACTGCGAGCAAGGACAAGCCATCCCTTCCCAGGGCTGAGGGGCTGGATAGGGGGTGGAGCACAGGAGAGCGTGTGGGTGGATGGAGGAGGGAGGGATGGATGGGTGGATGGGTGGGTAAGTGCCGGTGAGATGAAATCAATGCGGCTTCGTAATCAGAGCCTTAACACCTCGGCTGGTTGGGTCGCGGGGGATAGTAATTGACATTAGATAGCATGATGGTAATAAGGACAACAATTTGTTTTTCTTTTGTCCGGCTGGCCCGGCGCCAGGGTGAGTCATGCCCAGAGTGCACTCTTTTGTGTGTGTGTGCGCGTACACAAGCGTGGCCATTAACAGGAGCGAACACCCCAGTATCAGAGCCCCCAATCTGTTCTGTTCTGTTGTGCTCAACCAACAGCCCTAACCTTGAAAATGTCTCTCTCTCTCTCGCCCTCTCTCTCTTTCTCTCTCTGTCTTCTTTCTTCTTTCTATCTCTCTCTCTCTCTCATTAATTCTTTTCCTGCTTCATGTTAAAGTGTATCTGTCGCCAAGCAGATTACCCAAAGCCTAGGCATTGTCACTGTAAAAAAAAAGTCTTCCTGCTGCCCTTAGCTTCCTACCCAGGATGCATCGCTGCACCATCAGTACAAGAACCATTGGGGGGTAGGGGGGTGGGGTGTTGCGTCAGGCTGAGAATTACTGCAGTGATGTGGGTCTTTTTTTTGGCATGTTGCATATTCTGCTTATGGCTGGCTGCTCTGAGGATTGCTCAGAATAGGTCAAACTCACCTCTGGGACAAACCGATATAGTATCTGCTGATGCCATCTAAAATGAAATCCCACATCCTCACTGACACACATACACACACTCACACACACACACACAGATTTTAAAAAGACACGAATTTAAGTTGAGGGGTGTGACGAGACCTGTCCTTCAAAAAAATTGGGCATACATCTGTCGAGCCTGAATCATTAATGAGACTGGTCGGACCGACCCACTGGTCAGACACTGGTTAATTATTTAGGAAGTGGCCTGTCCTGCCTGGTCTCCAAATGAAGTCCATGAACTGGTCATGTAAAAAAAAAAATCCTTCCCCACCCTCTGCCCCACACACAGTCCCACCCACCGACACACACACACCCTACATTCTCTCACCCCACCAGACACCCTGCTGCAGTAGGTCGGCATGGCCTCTTTGACCCCATAGAGATGACTGCTTGGGAAAATAACCCCCTTGCGTGTTTTGGGGTTTAAGGCGAGACAGCAGATTGCAGCATTAAAGCTTCATTATTGATGGCAGTTTTTCACCACTTGGGTCTCTCCCACTGCTTTCCTTTGGGTATGTGTGTGTGTGTGTGGAGGGGGGGCAGGAAGTCAGAGAAAATATGAGATGAAAAGTAAAGTGTTTTGGCCTGAGGAGACTGCAGGTAAACTGTTCGCAGGTCAAGTACACAAGTCACTGAGAGTGTTTTAAAAAAAAAATAGTGAGAGAGAAAACAAGCAGGAGAGAGAGAGAGATGGTGAACCTGTTTCTGTCTATTTATAGGCCTGTGTGTATGTGTGTGTGTGTGTGTGTGTGTGTGTGCTTGTGCGCACAGGGGAAGCAAAGAAGACACTCAAGCACACTGATTGTGTGTGTGCATCCACCACAATGGTAGAAAATAGTCCATAGTTCTGGCTGTCCTTCTGCCTTAGAGTAATGTGGCTCCTGTGCAGATCAGCCATAATTAGAATTTTGCAGTACCTCTCACTCTCTCTGAGGGAACAATAGGCATTGATAAGGTTTAGTGTTGACTTCTCTTTCTGTCTGATTTACCGTCTGCAGTAGAACTGAAATCAGGTGATATATCTGCCGTTTTGGTAAATGCAGGTCAGAAGAGGGAAGTTGATTGTGAGAAGGTCTCTTTCTGTAGCATTGTCTGCGATGCTGTGCGCAAACCTCCATTTCCTCTTTCGGTAAATACCATCAGCAAAACAGAACCATGCTCACACCACTGCTTCTCCCTGCTTAAGTGACGCCCGATGTCTTTGGGGACATTATATTACCACATATTACAAAGTGAAAATGTTCTATGTGAACACCGTTTGCAAAATCTGTGTGTATGTGTGTGACACAGACTCACTTCCGCCTCTGCCTTTATACTAGTGTGTATATTTTCGTTTCTCTTCACTGACCATTTATGTGAACCTACTTACTAGGCCTTTGAAGGTTTGCATTGATTGGACAAAACAGCACGAGTATGTATGGTATGTACGTGTGGTGTGTGTCTGTGTGTGTGAGCAAGCAAGTGTGTGAATGGGCAAGTGGGTGTGAGTGAGCGAGCGAGCAAGAGTGTGTGTGTGTGTGTGTGTGTGTGTGTGTGTGTGTGTGTGTGCACGTCTTCGGCCTCTTTTGTGCATCCATGTGCGTGCCTGTGTGTCTCTCTGTATCTGAGCTCCTTGTGTATGAAAGAAAGGAAATGCAGCAAATAGAGAGAGAGAGAGAGCACAAAGAAAGAAAGAAAGAACGAAAGGGAAAGAACAGAAAGCAAGAAAGGCCTGCAGACATGTGGCCCGTTGCCCACAGTGGCAGGAAGAACAGCTGTCCCTCCGCTATAGAGAGACCCAGCCCTTGACTCCATCACTGGCTCCATTATGCTGGGCCTGAAGCACGCTCTGTTGTGCCTCTCCCCGCCTCTGCAGCTGGCCCTGACCGGGGGGACACGCGCTGCCCACTGAAAAAACCCCTCACATGCACCCATCCCACTCACACACTCGTTCCCACACTCTCGTTTGCACACACACACTGTCTTTCTCTATCTCTCTTTCTCTCTCGTTCTCTCTTTTTCTCTTTCTCTCACACACTTAAACACACCGCACTCTCAAACACACTCTTTCTTTCTTCCTCTCTCTCTCTCTCTCTCTCTCTATCTCACTCACACACACACACACACTCTTACAGACACACATATATACTTACACACCCACACACTCTCTCTCTCACTATCTCACCATCTCTCTCTCTCTCTCCCTCTCTCTCTCCCACAAACACACACACACATACACACACCTACACACAGACATATATATATAAACACACACATACATACAAGCTGTTCCCTCCTGATTCCCATCCGCTTGGAGAGGAAGAGACAGCGACCTCACTCACTTCCTCACGCTGTCCTCCGCCATTGTGCTGCAAAAACACCGCCTGGTGCCATGCTATCAAACGCCACCCACTCGCCCTCGCCACACACACACACACACACACACACACACACACACACACACACACACACACACAGACCAGGGCTTGACCTGGGAGATGGTGTGGTGCTCCATGGGATGTCTATTTGTGTCATGTTTAAACTAGCCGCTCGCTCACTCGCTCACGTTTATTGTTTTCTTCAACTCTTTGTCAGGTCACCTCATGTTACCTCATTGCGGAGGGGGATTTTTGCTGCTAGCCCGTACAGTAGCCGCTACACACCTCTACCACTGGAACATTCACACCTCTCTCTCTCTCTCTCTCTCTCTCACGCACACATTACCATAACACACACATGTGACAAAAATATAGAGTCAGCAGTGCGCCTTACTAAAGAAATAACGGTGCGCTTAGGCCTTTGTTTGCCTTAATGGGAGTCATAATTGGAAAGATTTGAACTCATTACCATATTTGGGATGAACAGAGAGCGTTTGGTGACAGGCCTTTTCTCTTTCGCTTATTCACCAGACTGCCGGTGCTTTTCACACAGCCGATGTGTCTAGTTCCTGCAGATATCTTTTTGCTTCTACTCAATGCTACCTGCACCATTGATCCAATATGGCAGGACATTTTTTACAGTTTTTCTGAATTGCTAAAGCACAAAACCTATTGGCTAAACAACTTTCTAAATTGCTTAAACTGTTTCTCACAACTGCTCACTCTTTTGTCAATACCTTAAACAATTTTCACAAAGTAAACTCACTGACTCCTCTTTGCAAAACTCGAAACACATTCTCAATCTTAAAATACATTTAGCATTATTTAACACACGTGATGCAAAATGGTAAACATTCTTCTCCACATTTAATCACAAATAGAGCACAAATGCCATACGTTAAGCACAACGAGTCAGAATTGAGTTTACTTCATTTCGAAGGTTGTTGAAGGTCTTGAGTGTGAGGGACATAGCAAGGAAGAGAAGTTAGAGGAAGAGCAAGAGTGATTTCAGAAACTGAGTTTAAGCAATTGTGAAAAACTGTAAATGAAAGAAAAGACTAGAGTATCCCCACACTGATATAGATACCAGGGCCATGTCGTTGCCATAGTGAATTACTGTAAATAAATGTATCGGTTTTGGGATCTATACTAGTGTGCGGACAAACAGTCTTTTCGCTTAGTGCAAAGTTTGTCCTGCACCTGGCTTGACTAAGCAGGAATGTACACACATTTTCCTCTCTTTTGTTGACCTCAGGAAAACATTTAAATACGTCATGGACATCATAGTGACCTATTCGTAGAAGGTAGTCCAGACACAGTCAGGTCAAAAATCAGGTATTGATCGATGAATTGATTGATCGATTGATTGGGCTGTTGACAGCCAGCTTGGCAGATGGCACTGAGTGGGTGGGGGGGAGGGGGGGTAGTATTGCCCAGACTCAGAAGGGGAAGCTGTTGCCTCTCTCGCCGGAAAAACACGGATGGAGCTGGAGCTGGAAATCATGGACGCTGTTCAAGTGGGCAGCTGCAGCAACATGGCCACATTTTTTCTCCCACAACACATGACCATGACCAACAGTGTAAAATTAGGTGTGCGAAGGGGGTGCTTTTTTTGTAAAGCATGGAATCCTTGAGCTATAAGCTGTAGTAAACAAAAGTCCTTCCAGAAATCTGGCCTGATTTAGAGTTTCACACGCATGCACACACATACGCGGTCACGCTCACACACACACACACACACACACACACACACGTACACACCCACAGGATGCACATATATGCACAGGATGTGTGATAAGAGTTACTCAAGGGCCCATCATGTGAGAGAGGTCAATGAGAAACGCCTTTACATTGGTGGAAATGTTTCAATATCTCTTACCCAATTATTCAGCCTGAAACTCAAATATTGATACTGTACGACGTCCATTGTTCCTGCTATACCACAAAAGTGGCTCCATGTCAGTTACCAACACCTTTTCTGTTACAACATATAACTGCTTCTGTATCAGTTGCCAACCATAACTGCCTCAATGTCAGTTACCACACATAACTGCTTTTATTTCTGCTACCATACTTAACTACCTTTATGTCAGTTACCACCATATATCACTGCGTTTATGTCTGTTATCACAGCTAACTGCCCCTATGTTTAGTACCAGACTTAACTGCCTCTATGTGAGTCTCCACACATAAGTGTCTCTATGTCTGTTGTCATAACTAACTGCATCTGTGTCAGTTACTACATATAACTGCCTCTGTGTTAGCGACCGTAAGTAACTGCTTTAATGTCAGTTACCTCATAAAACAGCCTTTATGTAAGTTGCTACATATAGAACTGCCTCTATGTTTCTTACGCACATCTGTCACTATGTCAGTTACCACACTTAGCGGTGTCTATGTCCGTTACATAACTGCCTTTTGTGTTCTCCGATTCTCTGGAAAATCTTCCGACAGCATTAATAGCGTCTTTAGTTATCTGCCCTAGTCTTCTGGGACTAGCTGGTCCCCCTTTTCAATTGAACCATTGTCTGCAGCAGATGCTATGGGCACGCACAGCAGCATGCTATCTGTGTGCTAGCCAGTGTGTCGATGTGCAGACGCAGACCTTAGTGTATGGCCATTTAATTTCCAGGGCTCTGCCCCCCCCTCCTGCCATTACGGACAAAGACACCTAAGCACCGCTGTGGGCCAGACAGTAACCCGACTACATTGATAGCATGTGGATCGATGTTAAGTGGTATGGCGATGTAGTATAGGCTACAGTCACTGATACTTGCTTTGGCTGAAGCTGCTACACTGGTGCACACAAATGCTTATTTCACATTCACATTCAGGTGCCTGATGAGGAAGGTAATATTTGGGAAGTACTCAAAGTGCTGCTCATACGGTCCTCAATTTGGGCGAGTTCCAGAAAAACTAGGTTTTGTCCCACATGTTTGTGAACCTTTCTGCGCCTTTAAATAGGCCGCACGCACACTGACAGTCTTAGCAACCAGCCTAGGAATGTTTTGCAGCATGGCAATGAGGACATGGATGTGAGCATACTTCACATTTCTTTCATTCCAGCAGATGTTAAACTGTTAATCTATCTGATGTGCATTATGTGGGAAAATAACAGATGTGTGAGTTAGGGCGTTACTTGTATTTTTTTTTTCCTAGTTCAGGCTTTTTAGGATCGTCCTCCAGTAACCATAGCAACCATAGAAGGCTATCTCCTGAGCTGTTTTTAGTTAGCAGTATGGTGAGCATGGAGATGATTAGGAGAGGGCTAACTCTCAAACTCAGAAGAATCTCTAACAAGCAAGCTAAATTTTCCTCAGTGCTTTTCCTCAGTCCTTTTGGCTTAATTTAATCAATCCATGAGCTTTATTTGTCTTTCCAGCCCAAGGGAAAAAAAAACAACATTTGTTAAAAATACAACTGCATAGAGTGGCTGATGAGAAGCAAAGCTGCATCGCAAGCATCGCATTGCCCCTCTTTTTACTTTTAGCTTGGCCTCACACCCGTGACAGCAGGCAGTTCTGTGTTTGCCACGCTGCCCGAATGCCGAAGTGTCGGTCACTGCCAACAGGGAGTGGGTGGATCTGTGCCACTGCATCGGGAATTAGTGCCTCTGATGGATGGGGAAGGTGAGGCCTGAGGGGAGATTAAAACCAGGGCTTAGGAGACGCGCTCGATTTCTACGCGCAGTGCCTCTGACGCTGGCACCACCACAGCAGCCGCCGCCGCCCGTGGCGTAGGGTGCCCTCTCCAAGGTCTTAAAGGGCCACGCGTGTCCACGCTGGCTGGCCGGCCATGTGTTTCCGGGCGGCCGAGCCGAGTGGTGCGAAGCGAAGCGAGGCGGGAGAGTGTCCCTGCCACCATGGGACAGGCGCGAAACAGATCTGTCAATGTGACAGGCGCACTGCTTTTAATGGATGTACCTAATCCACCTCCCAACCCCTCTCCATCCCTTCCTATTCCTTCCTTCTCCTTTCATCCATCCTTCCTTCCTTCTGTAGCCTCTTTCAAGAGGTTCAAACAGTGGATGATTGTTGACACACTCCCTTGTCTGTACCATAATATCCATGTTTTGTCTCAGTAGAAAAACAAGCAAATATTCTTGTGACCGGCAACAGACAGCAGGGGCCTCTGCAAGTGATATTGATGGGGCTTAGTATATAGCAAACAGAGACACAGTCTGCAACACCAGTATGCTTTCATAGTAAATGTTTTTAATTGTGACGTTTCGGGCGTGCATCCTTTATCAGACATGTTGCGATGACTGGTGTTGCGGACTTTGTCTGTGTTTGTCAGCTTTCCTGCTTTGGTCCAGCACCTAGATTAAGATGGATGTCCTTGCTTTAGTCTTACAGTCTATACATCTTTAGTATGAGACACTGTTTCCATGGTGAATATTCTGTGTGGCTTTGTACCATTTAGATAATCTATCCTGATCCTATTTGTGAGGCAATGGGGAGTCTTGCTGCATTTTGGCATTGTTGTTGTTTGTTTTAAGACAGACAGAGAGAGGTAGCTTGCAGCATATCGTATCGTGATCCCGACCCAACACACGCAGACCACACACACACACCAGCGTGGAAATTTATCTGAAAACCATGAGAACCTGAAAAACATGCAAATTGGGTGTTACACGTGCATGACCGCGTGCGTAACACACCACATCTGCTTTGCATGAATGCTGACCATGAATGAATGCGATGAATGGATGGTCTATCTTTCCAGGATGTCATTACCCTCCTAACAGTGACGTCAACTGGCAGTCGGGGCAACTGAGATGTGAAGTTTCCATACCGGTCAACAAACGAACAAAAGCATAAAAAAATAAAAAAATTAATTACATGGTATTGACAGGTGCCTGACAGGGATGCACCGATACCGATACTGGCATCGGGCATCGGCCCGATACTCCACTTTTATCTCGTACTCGTACTTGCCAAACAGTTGCCGATACCATAAACCGATACCAGTGCCAATCCCATGCGCCAAATGTTTCCTGCAGCGCAGAACAGAAACTGAAGAATTGTCGAGCTCAGGTTTGAGCATAATCAGATGCGCCAATATAGTGTTTAGTGAAGCGCCATTTGCCAGCGTCCGTTCGAGGGGAAAAAGCCTCTCCCATCTGGGGAAAATATAGCCTAACTCTCAAGGTTAGACTAATTTCGTCAGATAACAAAAAAAAAAAATCGTCAACAACAACCCAAGGCCATTAGGGCCTACCCATTTTTCTATGGAGAAGATGTTATCATGAAACATTGCCGTCCCTCATTACATTTTCCCCCAAGGCTGTCATTTTAAACATCTCTCCACACTCCGTCCCCTTTCGCACATATGCCTACGCTAAGATCCCCAACGTTGTCTGTCTTTTTTAAATGTCGGCTATTCGCCTTGTTAACAGTTTTGTATGAAAGGCTACTCACTAATAAATTATTATTATTATTACTATTATTTTTTAAAGTGAATCCAACCGTTGCATGTGGTAACTCACTGTCCTCCCTTCAACAATCGGTATTCTACATGTCCATATCAGCCTTGTCCAGACATTTTAGCTGCTAAATATGCAATTCTTTGTGTAGGTTATTTGCAATGATTAGTGTAATTTTCTGGGATTTAATATTGCGCGACAATGGAGAGAGGTTGCGCACAAGCGCAGCTCAGTAAACGTTTCAATGCCAGCAGACAGTCCCCCGAAGAGGCGCTGTCTGTGCTTTGTAACGTGGTCTCAAGGCTACTCTGTGCGATTGTCAATGTAAACGTGCATGATCATCAGTACGGTTGGAAAACAACGTAGTCCTATTACATATTCCAAATATTGCAATTTGTTTGTATAGGCCATACACAAACCATAGCCTGGGCGTGTTTATAAATGTGTCAGTAAACACCAGACCAACTCGGACATCAGGAGTTCGTCGGCCTAGGCATACCACGCATGACGTAAACGTGAGTTCATAAATGATTTATTTTTCGCTAGGCCTACAAAAAAAATACCACTATGACTGTCAGAATTTGTGGTCACAGTTAGCCTCATTTCGCTCCGTTGGTCGCTTACCCTCTCCATTCCACCACCGGTCTTCCGCAACATTTTGCTTGGTTGACTTCAGTGTTGTTCACAGGTATTGCACTTTTACAGTTTTTTTTCCTAACGAAATTAACACTTGCCTCAGTTCCTGACAGGAGGATAGATGCAGGTAGACTTTCTTTTAATGTCATCATTCTATCGAAAATGGGATCGCCATTACATAATGCTGTAGCGTTTATCATTTTTTATAATCTAAGCTACAGTCTTACGATATTTTTTGTATGTAGTGATCGTCAATCATACAACCTTGCACGCAAATAGTCTACACCTCTCGGCCATATCACCCCGGTAGAAAACTACATAATTTATGGCAAAAAAAATATGGCAAAAATGACAGTACTCGGTATCGGTAGTACTCGGTATCGGCAAGTACTGAAAATGGTAGTACTCATACTCGTATCGGTTTTCAGAAATGTGGTATCGGTGCATCCCTAGTGCCTGTCGATGCACACCCATCAGAAACTTCATCTCAACCACATCTCCTCTATCTCACAGTCTCACTGCCCCCCCCCCCCCATCGTCTCTCTATAGATCTCCTCTATCTCACATTCTCACTGTCCCCTCCTCATCGTCTCTCTCCAGATTTCCTCTATCTCACAGTCTGACTGCCCCCTCCTCATCGCCTCCCTCCCATACCCCCCCCCCCCACCAAGCAGCCTCCCCCTCCCCACCCCAACACCTCCCTCTTTGCGCAGTCAGTCCTTGGGCTGGGCATGGCAGGAGAAAGCAGAGGGACATAAATCTCAGGATGACTTCAGTGAGCGAGTGGGAGAGAGGAAGAGAAAGACAGAGAGAGAGAGTAAGAGAGAAAGAGAAGGGAGAGACAATTAGAGAGAGAGAGAAAGACAATGACAGACAGACATGGAGGAGAGAGAGGGACAAACAGAGGGAAGGAGAGAAAGAGAGAGAGGGAGGGAGGGAGAGAGAGGGAGAAGGTTGAGTAGCCATCAACAGAGTGGCAGCAGAGGACAGGTGACGAGGAGGAGCCTGGGCATTTGTGCTGCAAGCTGATTAGAGGCTTGGCAGTGTGGCTTACAACGCCAGGGCCATGGTATCTAGAGCCACTAGCACGTCCAGGACATGCCGGTACGTGTGTGTGTGTGCGTGTGTGTGTGTACATGTGTGTACGTGTGTGTCTGTGTGTCTATGTGTGTGGTGTTCTTCCAGGCCTGGCTCTCTGCTCCTCTCATTCTCCCTCTTAACCATGATCGTGGGAGAGGGAGTTTCAATCAGCATGAAGCATGGCAGCAGTCACATTCAAAATGGCCACCATCCATTGCCAGACCAATAGTGATTCATTTTTATGCCATCTTTTTAATAGTTCTGTGTGTGTGTATGTTTTAGGATATGCAATTTAAGCGGTTTAATGCACACGTGTGGGAAGAAACCTAGTGATGAAACATCATTGATTGGTTCTATTGATTATTTCTCCTGCAGACATCAACGGAATAAATTCACGCAGCATTATGTGACTAATGGTATTTTTTTCTGTTTTGCACATATCAATTGGGACTTCACTGACTGATTTACTTATTACAACAAATTCTATTATATTTTGAAATAGTTCTATAAAATTAAATAAAATATTCTACTATAAAACAGCAGCTGAAAAATTCACCTCTAATACTTAAAATATACTCATGCACTGCTACACGGGGGATTTCTAATAGGCTGTTCTTTTTCCTATACTATCAGTTATTCCATCATAATAATTCTACACAGTTCTATAAAATATGCTAATAAAGAACAGCACAAATGCACCATGCCTCTGTAATACATAAACAGTCTCACCCAGCGCTACACAGGGGGATTTCTAGAAGGCTGTTCCCTTTCCTGTACTCTGGTATGGAAATGAGGTAAACAGTATTTCTAAGGTCGTCTGAGCCAGGGTAAATTACATCTAACTGTAGATGTAATTTGGTAAGCAAAATGGCAGTGGCGTGGCTGTGGCATACCAAAGAGGTGGAGCTCAGATTTGATTCGGTGCCCTTTTTTGAGTGCTTGGCTCGGCTGGCTGGCTCTGGGGCACTGGCCCGGATAAGGAGAGAAAGAAAATAAGATTCACTTTCAAAGTCATCTCTGTCACTAGTAGCAGCAGCAGCACAAGCACATTTTTTATGAAATCAGCACATGGGCAACAGAAACAACACCCTACGAGATACAGGAAGTGCTCACTGCACGCCATCACTCCACTTCCTCATGCTCATGCAGCTTGTGGGTTTTTTTTTGCCAGCCAGCTAGTACAGACAAAGCCATAGTGTCATTGTGTGAATGTGTGTGAACGCCTGTGCCTGTGTGTGTGTGTGTGTATGTGTGTGCCACAGAGAGAGCAAGAGAGAGTATATTTGTGTTACTGTGTGCGTGTATGCATGTGTGTATGTGTTTCGGCACTTACAGTGGGGGTGGGTCTCCCATGCTGTATCATCCTCAGGGACATGAAGTTCTGTTTAATTGATTACGACAATGAATGTCTCCATAATGCCTCCCACTCTCGCTTAAAACACCCATATTACACATCCCTCTCTCAGCTTGCACTCTCTCTCTCTCTTTCTCTTACACACACACACACACACACACACACACACACACACACACGCCCAAGTACACACAACCATGCACAATACACAACCATGTTGCCCTAATATGCTTTGTTCTTAACAACAGTTGCTGCTTTCTTTTCTTCCTCATGTAAGGCACTACAGCTGAAGGCAGTGTTATCACAATGGCAGCGCTATATGCACACAAACAGACGTGTTTATGCGTCCGCACTGGAACTAGTTTCCCATAATTTGGGTCAAAACATCTAATATTTAGGGCCACCGCTTTAGCACATTCTAAGTATAGCGTGTGTGTGGTGTTTTTCGAGAGCTGTAACTGCAAGACACTAATGAGAACAGCGGCTTCCTCCACCGACACCATTTTAACACCCCTCATGTCGATGAGACCCATCATACAGCCTGACAACCCAGCGCTCGCCTTGAGGGAGGCGCCTCTGTAAATAAGTGTGGGAACTGCACAACTGTAAGACCACACGGAGGACACAGCAGTGACACAGACAGGCAGACAGACAGGCAGACAGATAGATAGATAGATAGATAGATAGATAGATAGATAGATAGATAGATAGATAGATAGATAGATAGAAAAAAGAATATTTATGAAAATGTGTGGAAGGATATAGAAAGAGATGGATAGATAGATAAAATCTATCTATCTGTATTTATCTATCCATCTGTCTATCCTTCCACACATGTTCATAGATCTATCTATCTATCTATCTATCTATCTATCTATCTATCTATCTGTCTGTCTATCTATCTATCTATCTATCTATCTGTTTTTTGTATATGAAAATGACATAGATATATATCCTAATCCCTGGCCCTGTTCGCATTTGCCCATGGCTCACAACTGTCAACACAAAACACAGAGATAGAGATACAGGTTTAGATAGAGATATAGGTTTGTACAGTGCAAATGGCAGAGACAGTGTGAGCAGTCAGCAACATTTATCTGCAAACAACATTCTATCTTCTCCAATGTTGTGTAAGAATATCATTGCAAAAAAGTTTCATCATAAGAGTTTTTTTGTTGTTCTTATTGTACTTCTTTTTTTTTTGTTGCTATTTCTTTCGTTTGCATTTTTTAGTGCTTAAATCAGCAATGTACAGTGACATTGTGCTTTCCTGTGGGCTGCATAAAATGTTATAATGTTGCACATGACAAATGTGGGAAAACGTATTTATGAGGTAAAGGGATGGGGGATTTCTTTCAAAAGTCCACTCCATGTGTTAGTGGGATTTTATAGACTGTTTACTACGTGCTGTGTACTGAATGCACTGAATTGTAATGGACCATCTGTTTAACACAGACCCTTAATTGTCAGTCCTTTCTGTCTCTCGTCTTCAGTTCAGTAACTTTAACGGCAGGTTAAAAGTAATTTTCTAGCCTAATGTATGTAAATTAACACTGGAATATTAAAAGTAGCTCGTTCACATTTGTATTTGAACATTCAGTGCTATATACGCGTAATGGTACAACAGCAAGAATTAAACTGTCTGACACCAACACATTCTGGGTGCAAGGCCCATGGTCTGTGAGTATTGTGTGTGTGTGTGTGTGTGTGTGTGTGTGTGTGTGTGTGTGTGTGTGTGTGTGTGTGTGTGTGTGTGTGTGTGTGTGTGTGTGTAGGAGTATGTGTTGATGTATGACACCAGCACATTCTGAGTGAAAGGCTCATGGTCTGGAAGTATTGTGTGTGTGTGTGTGTGTATCTATATGTGTGTATTTGTGTGTCTGTTTTGGGGTTTATATACAGTAAACATATGTAAATGAGTGTGTTTTAAGTGTGTGTTTATACAACATGTAACCTCTCTATGCAGTCAATACATTGGCTTTGTCACGCAAAATACCCATGGAGTGCACGGTCAATTACCCAATAGCACACATCTGTCTGTATGTATTGTGTGTATGTGTGCATGTATGTACCCCTTCCCAGTGCTGTCGGTTTGCCCCACACAGAGAGGCATATGCCCCCCTGCATTTGAGATAAATACGGCCGGCTTCTGCTTGGCCTTCCAGCCGGGGCCTCTCACTGTGAGCCTTAGATGCTGACCGGCACATGCTGAGAGTCTATTACCAGGAGATGAACGACTGCCCACCACACACACGCACATGCACACACACACACACACACACACACACACACACACACACACACACACACACACACACAGCATCAGTACTGGACTACATCCTATCTTTGGCCACATCTGTTCCAAATCCAGACCCACAAAGCCAGATGAATAACGTCACACCCCTCAGACGATCTCGGAGTGGGGTGGGGGGAGGGTGACACACACACAAACACACACATACACACACACACACACACACCGCACCATAGATACACCAGGGCCACGCTGTGAAATCTGGATTTGCATTTGGGGGGGGAGGGGAATGGTGATGGGATGGGGGAAGCTATTCGAATCAGGGAGCTGGAGAATGAGATAGCACAGCAACTACAATAGAGGAACCGTTCAAAGCTGACGTCTGCTTCCAACACGTCTGATCTCAAAGCATCCATCACCATCTGAAATGCTACTCTGCCACGGCTCCCGCCACTGATGCTGCTGCTGCTGCTGTTGTTGCCGCTGCTGCTCTGACAGACACAATGGACAGCTAGGAGGCAGCTCCGTGTGGCAACAGAGCAGCAGTAAAAAAGCTCTACATCCTGTGGTCCACACACACAGTCTTATATAAGAAGCCTCCTTGTCTCTTGCACTCGTTCTCCTCTCTCTCTCTGCAAAGGCTCCCCTGTCCCCTCTTCTCACACTCATCCCTCTTCTTTCTCTCTCTCTCTGTCTCTCTTTCTCTCTCTCTCTCTCTCCCTGTCTCTCTCAGATGATAACACATCCCTAATCCCAAAGCAACCATCGTCTCCCCCACTGCTACCACCACCACCACCTCAATCCAAAAACTAAGGCAGAGATGAGGAGGGGTCCTGCATCCCTTGGCAGCTTGCAAATAACACCACATTCCAGTGGCAGCCACATCAGCACTCCATGGCATTATTGTCTTAGCATATACTGTAACACACACTGCCCTAATAGTCCCCTCTCATCCAAAACAAATCCCTAAATTAAAAAAAAATATTAGACACACACACATGCACACATATACACACGCACACACAAGGACAATTGCTGCAGCCTTTTCTGCTTTTTTTGTGTCTGCCTGTCTCTCTCTTTCTCTCTCTCTCTCTCTCTCTCTCTTTCTCTCTCTCGCTAATTCCCCCTCCTCTTTCTTTCACATTCGCAATCCACCATGCTCTCTCCCTCTCTCACTGTCTCTCTCTCTCTCTCTCTCTCTCTCTCTCACTGTCTCTCTCTCTCTCTCTTTCTCTCTCTCTCACTGTCTCTCTCTCTCTCTCTCTCTCGCTAATTCCCCCTCCTCTTTCTCTCACATTTGCAATCTCAGCCATGCTCACTCTCTCTTTCTCTTTCTCTCTCTCTCTCTGCCCTCATCTCCCTCCCTCCCTCCCTCCCTCCCATCCACCACCACCACCTGGCCCACATCTCTGAGTCCTGCGGTGGCTTGAGAAGCCCTACAGCAAGGTCTGCAGTGGCTTCACGTCAATGTCATAACAGCGGCTCCGCTAAAGGAGTGCAACACAAACACACACACACACACACACACACACACATACACACACAGACAAAAAAGGAAGAGGAGACAACGGCACCGCGCTGAGGTCGCACTACCCTAGCCTACCTCGCGCATCATTTCCTCTCGTGCACAAAAGCGCTTCCCTTCCCTTGTGTTGTGTTGACACGTTCCTGCTCCTAATCCATGGCCCTGTTCTTTGCGTTCGTTTGCCAACGGCTCGGCTCGCAACAGTCAACGCACAAACACAGAGACATGCACGTACACACACATATAGGCACACACGTACACAAACGTACAGAAGCGATGTGCGAGAGATGCAAGGGTAATTTGGTCTGAGCACCAGCCAGCGATCGGCATCGTCTCCATCACCGAGCAAAAGAGAAAGAGAGACAGAGAGGGAGAGGGAGAGAGGAGGCACAAGGCCATCCGGAGGAATCTGAAACGGAAGAAAGAATGGAGGTGGTGGAGAGGGTGTAAATTGGAGGGGGGGGGGGGTATGGTGGAGGTGGTGGTGGTGGGGGGGGGGGTTGACTTACCTCCACATCTCATCTCATCTCCAGCGCGACCCAGCCTTCTTCTCCTTCTTTCATCCCGTTCCCCACGGTTGCTCCCTCCCCCCGTCTCCTCTCGACAGCATTTCTCCGTGTATCTATCCCCCTCTTTCTCTCTCTCTCCCTCTCTCTCTCCTCTCTCAGAGGCTGCTTTTGTTTCCCCCCTCGCTTCGGCTTCCTGCTGGCCGCGTCTCTCTCTCTCTCTCTCTCTTTCTCTCTCTCACACACACACACTCTCCCTCTCTCACACACGCGTGCTCTTGTCCCTCTCCCTCTCCTTCTCCTTCTCTCTCTAGCTTTTCTCCCGTCTTCCTCGTGCTAAATGCGTGGAGAGAAAAAAAATCCTCTGTGGTCAGCCAGGCTTAGGGGCTGGCTCTTCCCATCCCGTTGTTGTGTGAAAAGAGGCAGGTTGATTCGTCCTCTCCTTCCCTCTCTGCTCTCTGCCTCTCTCTCTCCCTCTCCCTCTCCCTCTGCCTCACTCTCGCGCACTGTCTCTGTTCCATTCACATCACACTAAAGCCAACCCCCCTCCCTCCCTCCCTCCCTCTCTCCCTCCCTCCCTGAGCTCAGCGCTGCGCTCTCTCTCTCTCTCTCTCTCTTCTCTCCTCCCCCTACTCTCTCACCCTCTGTCAGAAAAAGCAGAAGCCACACACAGCAACAGGAAGAATATACTCTCTCTCTCTTTGTCTCTCTTTCTCTCTGTCTCTCTCTCTGTCTCTCTGTCTCTGTGTTTGAAGCTAATCCGTTTTCTAGACTAATGGTTGGATGATTAGGGAGCCCAGATTAAGCTACCCATGACTAAGTGCACACTGCCTGTCAGCTGGTATGTGCCACTCTGGGCATTCTTGAAGCGTGTGTGCTGATGGGCTGGGCCAGGAGGGTGGGCGTGGGGTTAGGGTGGGTAGGCTGGGGAGGAGGGGGGCAATTGGGGGGGCTGAGTGTCCACTCAGCAGCTCCTCACCCTAAACTCCTCAACACTGCCCCTATCAACAGCCGACCGGGGCCAAACCCACAACAAACAAGCCGTGCTAATGAGGGTAAGCTTGTTCACCAGAGTGGAAGTTGGTGAAAGCTCCCCCCTTGAGTCCATACCCCTAACCCCCCCCACCCCCAGCTAAGGCTGCAAACAAGTGCCCCACCGGTGCCGAATAACGCCTCCCTCCCCACCTCCTTCTCCACTTCTCCCCATCCTTGACCACCTCGTCACCACCATGACCACCACCACTACCAGAAGATCTGCTGTCTACCACCACCACAAGATCTGCTGTCCTGTGTGGCATCTCCGGGTGGTCACTGGCATCCCACAAAGACCCTGTCTCTATCTGATTGTGTCACAGTCGCATCAAACCAGCAGTGTCCCTCGAGTGGCATGGCCACAGTGAAGGCAGATGCTGTGTTGTGGTTTGGCGGGGTATAGTGCAGAATTACCCTGAGGCTTCTGTGAGCCTGTGACTACGGCACATTAATGCATTATCACGATGGATTATGCTGCTTTCAATTTGTCTCCTCTGTTCTGCTCCAGCTAGGCTATATTGTTGTCTCTCTGTCTCTCGCTCTCTTTTTTTTCCCAAAAGCCTTTTAACTTTCTTATCGGGAGGCTCAGAGGGACTAGCGATATAGTATCAAATTGACAAACACGGGCAAAGACACACAGAAAAACATTATGGTAGTGTAATCACATATGAAGCCCAGACAAAATGAAGCCAAATGTCCACTGCATATTTATATATGAGTGACTGAAAACTGGACATCACAGGTAATGTCACACGAGTGATTGCAGTGACACGTGTGTTATGGGTCACTTCTAGAAACTGGGGCATGGTACCAATGGAGACTTGCGTAACTGATGACCCTATCTTGAAGGGCAAACAGGCCATGGTTTCTCCCCAAACGCTGGTTGACTTAAAAAAAAAAAAAAGAAAAAAAAGAAACTGCCTGCAGACTGTGAGTTGCTGAGACTGAAGCCTTCTGTGCTAACTGAAACCACTCATGGCCATATGGCTTCAGTTAGATCAATGAATCAATGAATGTGGTCAAGTTTGTCACAAAAAAAATGAGACAGAATGGGGAGGGGGTGGTTCCACGGTCAGCTATTGTTACTTTAGGTGAACCAACAGTCAAATGTATGTTTCTGTTGCTTTATTGTGAACAGCAGTAAACTGTGCCAGTTTTAGGATACAAAGACAAAATCCCAGTGGATACATCCATCAAGAGCAGGGCCAGGGCCTTTCTACTGTTTGTCATCAATATATGTATTTAAGGGCGCTACCAACACATGAACACACAGTGGGTAAGAAAATCTGCCCTACAGCATAAACAACTAAGTGAACATTAAAACTATGACTTCTACAGTTCGCTGTTTCAAGCACTACATTTCAATGCCATGTGCTATTGACAAATTAATGAAAAGTACTATAGCGACACCTACCTTTTACCAGTAGAAGTGCACATGGCAAGACGCAGAACAGCTCCAACCTGTGGTGAACATAATACGGGACACCTAAGAACTGTCGAGAGATTTTATTGACGTTTTGGACCAAGTCTTTGTAAACCAGGGCCTGAAGGAAACATAATCTCCAAATGCATTCTCTGTAGTATAATAATACTGTCTATGCCCATATATTACTTTGGAGAGTTAGTTTCTAGTTTGTCTATGTCCTAATTACAAACAGTACCTGCCTATAAGTCAAAGATTCGCAAGGCCCTCATACTCATCTCCCAGAACACAATTAGTGGCATACACAGTTGTAATAATAACAACAACAACAACAACAGAGCAATTCAAAATGTAAAAACACTTTTGCCATTTTTGAGAAATTTACTGGGCTTGAAATATATTTAAAAATTCATTGTAACGGTTAAATGACCAGTTTGATAGTGGAGTAGTGGATAAAGTAAAAGTAGCCTATGTAAACAGGACGCACAGTCTGAATTAAGTATGTATATCTTTAACATAATCATTCATGAAAAGGGAAGTAATTTTTTGAGAAATATATAATATAATATTATATTATATTATATTATATTATATTATATATATACACACATAATCGTTCATAAAAAGGGAAGTAAACATTGTTTTGTAATTTAAATAAGTGTGTAAATGGCATTTAGCCTCTATTTCACCACTGCATGGAGACAGTGGGCTATAGAAGAGAGGTTGAGGGTTGCTGTTGTGGAGGACATAAGTGTGAGAATCCTTCATGACACATTTTCACATGTTCTTAGCTGCAACAGAAAACCACACAAACACACAAGTGCCTGCCTGCCTGCATGCACATGCACACACAGAGAGAGAAAGAGAAAGAGCTAGAGAGGCAGAGAGCGAGAGACAGAGAGAGACTACATTTATATTTAAGAAATTCCAGAATTAAAAAATAAATTCAAATGAAGAAAATCTAAAATATATTTAGGGTGATGTATAAGACACCACACAACTTGCTGTGAGTAATTGTTAAACTATTATTAACAATTTAATTTCATCATTATTTAAATACCATTTAAATTATCATTTTGTCTATGTTTTGGCAATATTCTATACCGTAGTCATGCGAATAAAGCACATTTGAATTTGAGAGAGAGACAGAGTGAGAAAGACAGAGACACAGGCAGACAGAGACAGAGGCAAGTAGACACTAAGGACCCCCAGAAGGGGGCAACAAACTCAACTAAATGAGGTAGAACTAGTCACTGGGAAGAACACAGGGGCGAATCTAGACCATTTTTAGGGGTGCCAAGGCACCCCCGTGAAACTGCTCGGCACCCCCTGGCTCAGTGCATTTTAAAATATTATATTGTGCTGGTGTATAGTTGAATGAAGAATTGTTGAAAAGTAATATTTGTTTAATTAAAAAGCCACTTTTGTAGGTAATATTAGACATTTAAAAATACACCAGAATGCAGGAAATGGCATCTAATTTATGAAAAATGTCCTGCCCCCCCCCCCCCCCCCACCCCCCCCCACCCCCACCCACACACACATTATAACTGCTTGTGACACCCATGCTGTCAAGCCAAAGTGGTCAAACTTGAATGTTGTCGGGGAAAGCACAACTGACCAAAATGTCGGGGAAAGCACAACTGACCAAAATGAATAATACATTATATATAATAATAGTGTTGTGTGATAAGCACTGGGGACCGGGCACCCCTAAAGACCAGATGCTAAAATCGCCCCTGGAAGAACATAAACACATGGAGGGAAGGCCAGGACAACAGAGAGGAACAACAATGAGGTGGCAGTAAGGGTAAATCAGTGATGAAAAAGTAATGAGGACAAATGGGATCTTGAAACAAATGTGTGTACTTACAGATACATAAGAAGTATCATGTGTAGAAAAGAGCAATTGCACCATAACACCTTTAGTTTTCTTGGGGTATTTGATTATAGAGCTTCAAAGTGACAGTTCAGACAGCCATCTGACCCTGAAAGATATTTTTAACAATCATTAAACATGAACACTTTTGCATTATATGTGCAGTACAAAGTGATATAAAATGTCTAAGGCTGATGTTTGTTGCTATTTTTCTAACCTATTGCATGTGGTTGGTGGGTGAATTAAATGATGATGATGTCAAACAGCACTGGACCTATGTAGCTATGTGTTTCTGTCCCTACGCTGTAGCTGTTCACGACAGGTTATTCTCCCAAAAACATATGCTCCCCAAAAGAGTTTTTAAATAATGCACAAACAACATGTGGCCTAGCTTGACAAAGGCCAGAGTAGGCTGAAACATTGTTTGTGCATCATCAAAAAAAAACTTTTTGGGAACATTAAAATCAGTGTGCGAACAATACTTTGGTTTTTTTGTACATTTGATCCTGCACCTGACAAATGGACTTTGGATGTGTGTGCACTTGTGGGCTTGTAGCAGTTCACGCCATGCCATACATTGTTTAGATCCTTGACGTTTTTGTCCTTTGCAGGTCTTGTCTAAAACAAAGTGACAATTATCTCCATGAGGCTGCAGCTGCAATTGGACTAATCTTGTGTACTCTCTACGTGTGCTCTGTGTCTCCTGTGTCTCCTGGCTGGGCTTTTCTACTGTGCTACTTGCATTGCCCCCCTTAGCCTTCTTATCCTCGGAGAGCCCTATTATGCCTTATGAAGCGCCAAACAGGGCTTTGTCTTCACCAGCTGGTCCCCTCTCTCTGTATCACTGACATGCGGCTCCAGGCTTATTCAGTAGGCTATATGAAGTACTATACATTCTCTTTGGTACTTCTTACAGCACAACTGGTGTGTCATTTGTAAGATCCCTGCTGTTTGTACCATGGTAGAACAATCAGCAAAACACACCTGTCTTGGTAACAGTACAACAGGAATTTGAATCGATGCAAAGACAATTTACACTGTTGAATATCCGAATTGAAATTGGGGTTTATAAAAAAGGTTTAATTTCTAAAATCCCCACTTTCATTTGACTGTAAACATCCTTTATTCCCATGTTGAAAATGTTTTCTAGTTCCTGATATCAAAGAGGAGTGAGTCAAGGAAGTTATGAAAAACCATTGAAATTAATCGCTTCATTTTATTATAGTCAAACCGATTTACGTTACAAAATTATGACAGATGTATTTCTGCTCTTGTGTCAGCCTGATAGTCTCCATCATGACAAATAACTCAGTATTGGTAAAAATGCTGCTTACAGAAATCACCTGCACTTTGATTCTACCACTGCTCTGCGTTCTTCCTCTATGGCACACTGACCTGAAATGTATCTAGCCTTTTTTATTCCCTCTCATATGAGCTACGCCGGCAGCTTGAATGTACCAGAGGGGGGAAGTTTTGCTTTCATTCCCGAGGACAAGATTCATCAGCTCAAAGTGTTCCCCTATGGTCCTCCTTTTACCCCCCCGGGGGCATTCATCCTCTGGGTTCCAGGCTGAGCCCCCCAGCAGAGCAGAGCCATTGTGTGCTTTCCTGTCTGAACAATTGGCTACTGGGAGGCAGGTCCCTGCAGCAGGTACTGGGCAATGTGTTGTGCCTCTGGCCCTTAATGGCAGCCGCCGCAAACACGGCTCTCCCCAGCTGGGGCTCCTACAGTTCATTTGAATTCAGCTGGCCTCGGCCTGGCCTGGCCCGGACGCCGGCATTCCTCAGCCCCCCCCCCCCCCCCCTTTTTTTTTTCGAGGGCACGCGTGTCTTCTTTTGGAGGTTTTGGATTGGGGCCGCACCCGAATGCTGACACAAGCATCTACTATGTACAGTGTGTAAGGGTACTATAGGTGTGCTTGTCACTGCAATTCCACTGGTACTACTTGCATATAACCATCTGCCATGCTGAATTGAAAAGAGACTGATGACGGTGGAGCAAGTTTAATTTGGCCACAGGCTTTCTGACTGTTGACTTTGGAGGAATGCAGATGCTGTGTTGTGTATTTTGTCTGAGCTGAACTGAAAATAAATGACTTGACTAAAGTAAAGATGTGGCTTCTGGTCTTGGATCACGATCACAAACATTTTTTAGTAGACTCATTAACAAATGAACAGAAGAAGAGGAAAGCAAGTAGATGTAACAGAATAAAAGAACAAAGTCCAAGTCTATTCATCCAAGAGCCAAAAAATGCCTGAGGAGGGCTCTCATGAGAAGCTGCTATAGTATATCTACATTCATCTCCCGTCTCCAACTCTTCACTCAGGATAAACCCTTCATATAGCTGAAATAACACCATAATATGGGCAGACAACAGATGATGAGCAGCGCTACATTTTACATTAAATTACATTTAGCTGATGCTCGTATCCATAGTGGCTTTCTGTAAATTAGGTATAGGCACAGTCCTCCTGGAGCAATGTGGGTTAGATGACTTGTTTAAGGGCACTTCAGCTATGGATGAGGGTGCAGTAGAGCACTATTCTCTCCCTCACCACATTTTTTTTTTATCAGTACAGTATGTGGTATACGGTATTATGCGTGTATAACTCTCCCTGTGTGGGAAGTATGTGTGTCTGTAGTGTCCTTCCTGCTCTGGGAAACTTACTTAGGCACATGTATCTCCTTGTATGTACGAAGGTAGTCTGCTTACTCTGTGTTCCTCTACACCTCTGTTAGCTTATGTCCTCCTTTTTATAAGTCACTTTGGATAAAACCGTCTGCTAAGTGTAATGTAATGTATTCGAACCTGCAACCCTTCAATCACAAGGCCAACTCCCCAACTATTAGACTGCAGCTGCCTAAGCCCTCCACATAAAGAAAATCCTAGGTCAGGCTGACCGAGGGTATACCACAAAGGTGGTTCAGCGATACACATGTAGTTAACCCAAGGGTAGCTCTAAACCTGTTAGAAGAGTGCAGGGCTTAATTCTCTACACTAAGTAAATGCCAACGAGGTCTTCATCTATCAGGTTTATGACTGACTGCCTCTGGGTTAAATAAACCAAGTTTGTCACTAAATTGCCTTTGTGGAATACCCCGTGTAGCAGATGTTACGAAGTCAGGCTCACGTATGGTGGGTGTCTGTTTGTAAACATACAGTTGTATGATGCAAAGAAAATAACTCAAGGCAAACCGATTAAATATTCCCTGATGAACAAGTAGAATCAAAGCACACCAAATACAGTGGAATTCCTCATGACAATTAAGTTTTCACTGTTAATAGCCAGTCACCATTAAAATACCAAACTTAATGTTCGGTGCATGAGTTTTTAAACAAGGAACAATGAAGAACAATTACTCCTATAGGCTTGTGCATGTCTCAATGCACACCTGCAATGTGGCATTAAAACAACTTGATGGGAAGAGGGAATACAATCACAGGCACTAATGGTTAAAAACAGAAATACAGGAAGATATCTCGTGTGTGCACTCGGGTCTCAGCAGAGCTCATTACTGAGGGAAACCCACTTCCACGGCAGTTTGATCCGCATGCTGCTGACTCTCTTCTGCTTTAGTGGCGAGCTTGTTCCCTGGATCCCTGGGGTTATATCTCTGGCTTAGACTTCTTTAAAGCACAATACTCCATGAAATGTTATCCGATAAGCCATTTGTTGCTTTTCCAGTAGCATTTGTGCATCAGAACTTGCCCTGCAGCTGTCCTGGGTTCTACAGACATTTCAAGGTACAGTGTACAATTGCAGTAAAAAATAACTGTTGATATTTCAGCTTGAAGACCCAGACAATTACAAGCTTTCCTTCTCCTATGCCAACTTGTTGAAAGTCTAGGTCAGTCTGGGTCATTTTGTTTGTTTTCTTGTTTACACAGCCAGAGCTGTGTACCAACACTACACTACAGTTTTTTATTTGTTTGTTTTGGTTAGACACTGATCAGACAGCTAAGGGACCATTGTACTGAATTTTACAAAAATGTATTGGAATAAATACAGCCAACTTGTACTGGCAATACATAATCTCAGCTGTACACTTATTGTTGCAACTGAAACTGGCTTAAAGAGAAAATCAATGAGCACTGAACAACACCAACTGGCTGTGTAACTCTGCATAAGTCTGCACCATGCCAGGATAACCATCACTAGTATGACCCAGATGCCTTTTGCTGATGTGTATTATCAATTATGCAGACAGGTGTATAGCCCCCAATGGGTTTAAGGTAATGGAGTTTTGCATCTTCACTACACTTCATGATTAGCCATCCAAAAATGTGGCATATCACCTCCAATAACTGTGTAATCTTTCCACAACAGCTCATATATAGTGAATACAACAAACCAATGACTATAACAAAGGTTTCACTTGCAACAAATTTAGTCAGTCATTTAGTAACTTGGGTATCATTCTCTGAATATTTTACCTCAGTCAAGATCTGGCCAGTTTTTTATTTTCCACCAACCTAATTTCGCCTTATTAAAAACAGTTGTATACACACAACTCTTCACAGTTACCTCAATACAAACACTTTATGCAGATAATGTGCTTTAAAAAATGGCATTCAGAAATGTTTGACATGGCATAGCTCCCACTTACTCAATATCCAAAAATGTCAAAATAAAAAATGACTCAGGCTGAATGCTATGCAGTTTAAAAGTAGCCTACGTAAGACAAAGACACATACAAAAACGTCTTTCATAAAAGATGAATCCTTAAGGATAAATAACAACGAGTTGGTTTTTAATTTAGAGACTAATGTTAACAACTGTTGAAATGCAGCGAGTTTGTACTGTTGTTTCAACGCGACAGACTTTTTATGATATAGCCCCACGCGCAGGCACATATGTTTCCCTCAGGATTGTGCAACATTCTTTGTCATATTTTATTGAAGGAATCTGTACAAAGAATTCCTCAACAGGGGTCGAGGTAACTTGCGTGTTATCGCTGTCACCTCCTTCTAATTGATCACAATTTGCGGCTTTAGAATTCGCCCCCTCCCTCTGTACCGTGGCCCATTTTATCTGATTGTATGCAGCTGAAAAAAAGGATTTAAGGAATGAATCGTGGTGGTGGCTGTAAGTTCGCTTCTCCTTTTGTTACACAGGGAGCGCATTCACGTCCAGAGCAAGTACTGTACAGCTGTATGCAAATAGACACAGCACAGGTCGCACATGGCTGGCGAGCCCCAACATCCAATCACGGGCATGCCAGCGTCAATCCCCTTAGCAACAAGATGTAGCCTATAGCCTAGTCCACATTATCATAAGGCTAGTCTGTTTGGATTCGACAGGAACAGACGTGGAGTGAATGGCGCTCTACAGTGTTGTGTAACGTCTGGGTGTAACATAGTTAACCATGCAGTGCTTTTGGAATATATATATAAACGTATATATAGGCCTATAGTGCTCCAAAAGATATCTTTTGACAGACCCGGCCTTACCCTTACCACCACTTCATCATTTTGTATCTGTACATGGGCCTACAAAATGACTGTAATAACTCAAACGTACAAGAGATGCTCTTAGTTATAATAGACGAATATAATGTCGCCCCATTACAACGAACTGACTGATTCCTCACTGTGTTATTTTTCTTCCCAAGACATATGAATTCAACCTGACATTAAATATAAGTGTATTCTAAAACTAAAAAAACAAACTAACAAAAAACACGCTCTTATAGTCAGTATAATCGATCCAACCAAGACTGTTCCCCTGTCTCTGGAGCGACAGTTTGCTTTGCTTTATTCCAGATCTATAATGGAAGTCCGACTGCTGTGTTTTGCAGGGTTCAGGTCAGCTCTTGTCTGTCAAGGGGACCTGTCTGGCATTCAGAAGCTTGCCAACAATAACTTAGCCTTCATCCCATCATCAGCTTTTAACCTGCAGTGCATGGCGCTATTGGTATTTGTTTAATAAAAAGCTAGCTACATATATTGTACATAGCCTATTTGATGGATGGAGGATGAGAAGTTATTCTTGATTTTCTTTTTCTTTATTTCTTTATCTCTTTTTTTTTTGAAACGGTGGTAATGGGGCATGTCAGGCAGGTCACATGAAAGAATAGACTGAATACAATTTTCCAGCTTTATGCAAATATCGTGTCAGAGAGGTCAGGGCGGGCGCGTGGCTTGTGGCTCCAAAGGCACACGCGCAAACTTCCAATTCCAACAAAGGCGGAAAGTAAAAGAATGGGGGAAGGACACCCCCTCACCCTTCCATACCGCAATCCGCCTCGCGCTCTTACCCTCCTTTTTGTCCTCTTTTCCCTAGAGGGAGAAAAAAAAATCCAATAACAATCAGCTTTCCCCAGAGACAACAGACCGGTTGGGGGACACGCACAACGGCTGCGGGTTGCGTGGGGGATAGAGGGTCGGGTCAGTCAGTGTGTGTGTGTGTGTGTGCCGTCTCAATGGCAGAATGCAAAGAGAAGCGAAGGAGGTGGTCACATTCGGGCTCATGTATATTCATTTAATGTATTCTGATGGCTTTCGGGCGCAACGTCTGTTTTAATACCAAATCAAAGTGCCGTTGCCATCATTTGTCATTACACACTTGCCTCTGGTTGCTTTTATGGGTTATTTATTTGGTCCATTGCTATCTGTTTCTGACAGGACAACACTTGCTAGCCTAGTCCATATAAACAACAAATTCAAAAGTTGTGGATCTGTAGGTTATTTGTATGTGGAGTAAAATGTTGCTAAGCATATTCAACAAAGGTCAAAAGTAAAAGAATCGAAGTAACAGCCCCCATAAAGCATTTAAATAGCCTGTGGAAAAAAAGATTTATTAAACTCTTTGTTTGTGTGCAGTGGCTACATTATAGGCCTATGCTGTAAATGCATGTATAGGTAATTAATTTTCACATCCATTTGGTAAACCTGTTCTGTAGATTTCGTTACTGTCCTTTCACCAAACACATGTCAGAGTTTGGCCTATGCATTTACTTTGAAGAGCTGTCAAAGAATTGATGACGAGACATCTAAATGTACACATGCACAGGCACAGACAGAGACACAGACACACACACAGACACACACACACACACACACACACACAACACACAACACACATATATACAAACATACATTTATGTCTAATTCTACCAAAAGTTTGGTAGGTGATGTGACATGAATGTTATTATTATATCTGGGATGTTATGGGGTGAGCCAAAAAAAAAGGTTATTTGTTTATTTGTTTGTTTAAAGTAATTTCTTATTGCAACCCGACAGGGGCATCATCGATCAATATGCGCACACAAGACTTTCTTCATGAAAGCAGCGGGGATGCATGCGATGTGTTTTGCGGCAGATTGTGGACGTGTGATGAAAATTGTTAATTTCGATGACAATGACATGCCAGACTGTTGCCATTGTTTGGATCAGACGTCAGGAGGTGGGGGCGAGAGTTCCGAGGATTTGGAGGGTTAACAACAAGACTCGTAACAGGTCAGACCTCGCCAAGACCAAAACAAAAATAGAACATTGCAGTAGCCTACCTCTGTTCAAAACTCTATATAAAATTGTTGAAATATCTGCTCAGTCTACTCTTTAGATGTGCTGGTCTATATGGGGAAGGTACGGTGGTGGTAACTGATTCTTTTTTTTGTGACTTTTTGCTTAAATGCTGACACAATCTTTACTCACCAAGTCCCCCCTTGCCCCCCCCCCCCTCCAACAGCGCACTTTTCCCCCCTTTCTTTCTTTCCTACCACCGTTTTGATGAACGGATGCGGCACGTGTGTGCTGAATGGAGTCCCCCAGGAGAAGGGCTGAATAAAAGGCCGATAAGGTTAGAGTGTGGCACGGTGTAATCTGCATAATGGCAAGGGACCGTCAAGGACGGGGCAAGTGGCCGAGGAGGAGTGCTATGGTAAAAAAAAAAGAGAGAGAGAGAGAGAAGAGGGCGGGGGAGGGAGGAGGGTGGGGTGGGTGTGACATCTGCCACTCCACTCATCTGAGACCCCGGGTGGATCATGTTGCCGGGCCCCAACCATTGATGCCTGGACCAGGGCCATCTGCGTCCTAACTGATGCACAATGCCCGCCCGGAGGCTTTAAAAGGACGAGTCCAGCGACAGGGGTGTCAGTATCTGTAATCGCGTCAGAGTGTCCGTGACACACGAGTCCTTTCTCTCTTCGCCTTTTTGAGACAACACGACATTTGAACTCAAGGCGACAACAAAACTTCTTGGACTCCCAGACCATCACCATGCCAAAGGGTTTTCTTGTAAAACGGTCCAAAAGGGCAGGTGCTGCCTCGTACCGAGTTCGTGAGGACTCTGAACCAATTCAACGCTTCCTTTCAGTTGCTGGTGTCTCAACTTTCCATCTCTTCACGGACAATGCACAAGCGGCCAGATTACCCCAGAGAACCCCAGAGAGAGCTTATTTCGGAGGGATGCCTGAATCATTCTACGCTCCGTCTCTTAGCCCAACTCGACCGGACAGCTCAGACCACAGTAATCAGTACCCCACAGAGTCGGACCCCAGTCGCAGCACCGTCTCTCCTTCTTTACCTGAGAGTTTTCCCGAGCCAGTTCTGGGAAACTTCGCTATCAATGGCTCGCCAGCGACACCCTCCCTACCAGAAATGACTTCGAACTCGGACTGTATTGGTAAGGAGCAGGCAAGAGCTACAGGGAAGAGACCTGCTCAGGCAACCGCGAAAAATCAGACCAGCTCCAAAAAGCGCAAGTCCACAAGCTCCCCAAATCAAGAGAAGCGCCCTGTCAGTCGAGATGAGGTCACCACGTCACCGGTACTGGGCTTGCGTATCAAGGAAGATCCAGATGAAGACGCAAAAAAGACCTCCAC
The DNA here is from genome assembly GCA_030347295.1 of Setipinna tenuifilis. Lineage (NCBI taxonomy): Eukaryota > Metazoa > Chordata > Actinopteri > Clupeiformes > Engraulidae > Setipinna > Setipinna tenuifilis. The sequence goes on from CM059272.1 coordinate 13,248,378, forward strand.
TGCAAGCTGTCCACTGGGTGGGTTTGTCTGTCAGCTCTGCAAAGAAAGTTATCCAGACCCGCTCAGCTTGGCGCACCACAAATGTTCCCGTATCGTGCGCGTCGAATATCGCTGCACTGAGTGCGACAAAGTTTTCAGCTGCCCCGCCAATCTCGCCTCTCACCGACGCTGGCACAAACCAAGGAACGCGCAAGGGGAAGGCGCTTCGCCACAGCGAGAGGAGAACAAGTTCTCACTAACAGAATCCAGCCAGGGGGCAAGCTCCCGCGAAGTTCTCACTCCATCACCCCACACCTCAGATTCGGCTTCAGAGGATGAGATGCCCTTTAACTGCCCTTTGTGTGCAAAGAGGTTCAGACGGCAGGCCTACCTGAGAAAGCACCTGGCTCTCCACAACAAGAAAGCAAGCAGCCAGCTACAGGAGCAGCTGTCACCAGAGTCCGTCTTAAGAGCACAAAGTCCCAGCACTAAATCCGAAGAGGGGGACACTACATCAGACGGTGTCGCTGTTCAAAACCCGGCGGGCGGGCACATGTCTGTACGGGAAGGCGATGTGTACCACTGTAGATTTTGTGGGGACAATTTCTTTTCATCCCCCGGGCTTACCAGACACATCAACAAGTTTCATCCCACAGAAACCAGACAAATGATCTTTCTGTCACGAACAGTTTGAAATTAAGGGGATGACAAAATAGACCTGTTAGAGGATTTGACTTTTATTTTTTAATAGCCTATGTAAATATGAAGTTGATGTTGTTGCATGTTACCCATATTTTGTAAATGCTTGTATGTGTTCATAATATATATTTATTTATCTATTTATTTATGTTATTTATTTATTATTTGCATTATTTATATATTATTTATTTCAGTATTTACTGTTTTGCATGACTTGTATCCATTTGCGTTGTGAAGAAGTGTACCCTACGTGTTGTGAATCAATAGTCACAGTTTTGTATGAATCAAAATCAGAAAAGCGGTAACGCTTTTTCTAACCATATTTTTCTACATGTCAGTGTTTAATAAAATCACTTGAAGTTGCTCAGTCGCACCTGTGTTTATTTTTACAGTTTCAAAAGACCCCACCAATGTGAGACAGCCAGATCTAACTAAGTTTTCTCAGCTGTAGGCTAATATTTGAAATTATTCAATAAAATTTGACCTACATAAGATGAATAGACAGCTAACTTTCGGTAATCTGTGGTGTGGAATCACACACAAGAGAGGAATATCCATAATCCATTTAGCATTTGTGCTCAGAAAGTATTCTTGTCTCCTCCCTCACATTTCAATTTGTTTCATTATCTTATTCCGGACTTGACATGCCCGGGTGTCTAAACAGCAGTCAAGCATGTGATATATAATCCTTCATTTGTCGCCGTTCTGGATTGACCTTGACCGCTATCCACCCATTACAAAACACTCAACGCTGACGACTGAGGTTTTCTTTTCCGAAATAATTTAATGTCCACAATTTCCGCCTTTTGTCTACTGATGTTTTTCTTTATTAAAAACGATGGTTAAAATGTGTAAAAGGCGCTTATAAAATCAAATGTATCATTAAAACAACAACAAAAATGTTCAGATGGGTCAACATGACCAATGACAGTTTCAAGGCAAACCCTTGCTAATACGTCTTTCTCTATCCATTTCAGATATTGTTGTCGGATGCAAGGCAGAAATAAAAAAAAGAGTAAGTGAGTTCAAAAATCACATAAAAAAAGAACAGCAATAAAAAAACAAAAACAAAAACAAAACAAAACTAGGCCGTAAGCATAAAGAGGGCGTGGTTTGGTTTTAGGAACGCCACTAAATGGACAAACGAATAATGGGGCATGATGTTCAAAAAGAAGCAAAATAGTTTTATGACGTCATAGCTGGTGCCCTACTGACTCCAAAGAGGAGTGGTTAGATGTAGTGTGCGATTTCTTTGATTTGTGAGTGGATGCCATCATATAGGCTCTGCTCTGGCCAAATGTAGGCCTATCCTTACATTTTGGTTCATTTTGGTATTTCTCCCCTTAGAAAAGAGGTAAGTTTCATGCTGCCTTTGGTTTTCACATGTTTTAAAGTCAATGCAAGTCAAGTCAATCTTGAAGTGTCACTTAAGAGAACGTTAACAATACAGCCAGACTGGTAGGCCTAATTCAAATTATGTCCAGGATGGACAGACCGTAGCGTCTGTTAGTCTACAATGATTTAGTATGCAACTTCTTCTGAAACCTTTGTGTTTATTACAATATCTTTAGCTGAATTTTGGATTTTTCTTAGTTGTGCTGAGAGACAGAAAGATGGAGAGGAGGTCACGTTCTCATGCTTTTCGCCAGATGATGGCGAATAGAGGTAGGGGAAGCATAATCATTAATTTATGCAGATGGTGGTACAGGCTGTGGAAGCTGAGCTACACATTTACCTTAGTGACTGTATTCACAAATATGCATGACTTCTAATAGTTATTTCTTTTAATCTTTTTTGGGACGTCGATTGAGTAGAGTCAATCAGACAAAAGTCGATCAGCAAAAAGGCAGCTACAAAAAAACGAGTGTTTTCCACATGCGATGTCACTCAAGACCAGCTACAGAAGCTCTTGCAACTGGGTAATCTTATTTAAAATATCTACTTTAAATAAAGTAACTTTAGGCAAGATAATGTTTGCTGTTGCGTTCAAATAGTTTTTGTTTAGCAATTCATTCTGCTTTCATTCTGCTTTTTTTCAACGTGATTGTCTTCAGACAAGGACAGGATAATCCACGAGCTAAAACAGTCGGACAAGTGGTATTTAAGAACGAAGGGCACGTTGCTTTCCTGGCAGCGGAATCTCTACAGGATCTTCTTCAACTTCACAGAGCATCCCTTCTTTGACCAGTTTATTCTGTTCGTTGTCTTGTTCAACACCGCCACCCTGGTCGCTAATACCTTTGAGAGCGTTGCAGTCAGGGCAGGTATGAGCAAAGACTTTCCCTTGCTGTGTATAGACAGGGGTGTCTGTGTAAGATGCATAATTTAGTTACACTCTATTTTACTATCCCTGTTACATCAATTAGGTACAGTGTAACAAAGTGTGTCACAATATGTAACATTAGGGATTAGGATTAAGGTTATCCTGGTGTAATTTTATAATTTTAATAATAATCATTTAAATCATTTATAAATGATCTAATGAATAAGAAGGTGATTGACACTAGCAATGTCAAAAGCATTTTTCCCACCCTCCCATAGCATGGTTTATGTCAGCCATGGATGGAGCTTTCGTTGCAATCTACTTGATGGAGTTTGTACTGAAGTTTGCTGTGTGGGGTTTTATATACTACAAAAACCCATGGAATAACGTTGGTAAGGGACTTAAACTGTTGTAAATAACATAGACCTAAATTATAAGATGTACAGGATGTCTAAATTTCCCAAGCTTATACATTTCTGTTGTATCCACCCTTCCCCCATCTCCCTCTTGCTCTCTCACACAGACTTCTTCATTATCTTTGTCAGCATGCTTGATTTCGTGTTACCTTTTATTAAAATCGGAAATTTATCTGACCAAACCTCCGCCGTGTTCCAGTTCCTCAAAATCTTCAAAGGCATTCGCGCCATCCGAGCCTTTCGGGTCCTGCGGACCATCAAGTAAGCACACCCATACACTCTCATTTTGCCATTGTTTACATGTGTGCTCATATAGACTACCGCCTGATCATGTTGCTGTGAAAGGCGAGAACATGCACTCTCACCACAACGACAAAGAGCAAGGCTCGTTGGATGGATGACAAGACACATCCTCAACTGTTATGATGGCACTCAGTCACACTGCCCTCCCCCTCAGGAAGCCCACTCATGTGCTCATGTGACGCACACTGATGCATCTCCCACCAACTCAGGATGCCCGACATACTTTTTGCTTCACCCAGTACTGGGGTTCCTTGCACCAGAGTGAACCTAACTAACCTAGATGCTTTCTCATATGGGTCACACACTTGACTAGGTGCACCTCCGATGGCCTCATGGCTGGTCATCCCTGTTGTGACACCAATTCTGTAGCAAAGGCTGAGGGCAATTGAACCCCAGTCTCCAGGGTAGCAAACATGCACCACAATATCAAAGAGTCAGGCTTGATGGCATGGCATCCATAGCACATCCGCAACTGTTGTGATGGCCTTTATAACACATAATATGCAACATGTGACCTCAACCTGGCATGTGTGTGTATGTGCACTGCTATTTATTTATTATTTATTGTCTTTGTAGCAACCAGCACTCAAGTCCAAGTGAAATTTCTACTATCTTTATCTAACCCATCCCAAACGTTGCCTTCTCTGTGTCTGAACTTTCCAGATTTCTTCAAAGCCTGATGACGATTGTGTTGACGTGCATTCAGTCCCTCCAGTCCATGGGTGCCATCATCATCCTCATGTTCACCTTCCTCCTCATGTTTGCCGTCATCTTCCGCGAAATGTTCAGTCAGTCGGACCCCGAGCACTTTGGCAACATGTTCCGGACTGTTTTCACTCTGTTCCAGCTGCTCACACTGGATGACTGGTCCTTCACCTACCACATCAGCAGGGACAGAGGTAAGGGGGGGGGGGGGGGGGGGGGGTCGCCAGCTGTTTTATGAACATATTGGTGGGGTAGGTTGAAACTAGAGTCGTAGCTGGGTGGGTGAGTTGGAAGTTTAAAAGAAGCTTAAAGGTTTATGTGACAGTTAAATCTGTGTCTGTATGTATGTGCATGTCTGTGAGTGCACCTACATGTGTGCATGTGTGTATGTGCCTGTCATTATGTTCCCATTTGTTCTAAATCACATGGCTGTACGGGGGGGGGGCTCTTTCAGAATAGTATCAACACTGTAAATCATAAGGGGGCAAAAAATAGGGGGCCAACATTTCTAGTGGCAGCCCCTGGTTTGAACCAGTGGCTGTTCATGTACTGACATGGTTGTTCTTCCCCTTAAATGGTAAATGGCAGGCTCACCACACATCATCATCTTCCTCATCCTCTATATTGTGGTGGAATATTTCACTTTTCTCAAGTAAGTGCTCAAACATCCGTATTTACACAAATGTATGTATATTTGTTGTTTATGCACAGTGTATTACTACAGATAACGTTCACCTGCATTGTTCACACATCCTTCTCTTCTTAGTCTGTTCATGGCTGTGTTAGTCGACAATTTCCAGCTCACGATTAAGAAGAGAATGTTCACCAAGTTTCAGAAGGTATTCACACTTAGTGTATCTTAATGCCACCTGATGTTAACGGTGACTGATACAAGATTATGATACTTACACAGGCACTCAATTTTAGTTTCAGGAAACTTTCGATAATGAGTTGGAGTCCATCAGAAAAATAGGTAAGCAATGACCACTGACTGCGTTATATAAACTGTAACTAACTAAATAAGTAATAATAAATAATCCACTTATTGTTTCATCTGTTTAATTTCTTTTCATTTTTTGCCATCTTTCCCAGAGCCCACAATCTCTGCACCTCAAACTGATGAGGAGTTTTATCAGGAGGCTCTGAAACTGGCCTACCTCGACAAGAATTTCTCTCAGAGGTGGGTGAGACAGGAATAAGTTAAAGGCAGCTGATACAGTTGGCTTATGGCAACATAGTGTATCGTGTATAGTAGACTAGCCCACCACATACTTTGAAAACCAAGGTGGTTGCCTGTTTTGGGCCTACATGTTTATTTTATTTTACTATTTCAAATATCATTTGCAAGGGAGCCCTGGCTTGTACTTGTGCTAAACATTCTATGTAAATGAGTTACTAAAGTTGTTGACAGATGACTGGATAACAAGTCCATTTAATGTTAATGCTACAGAGAAGTGGACACCATATGCGCTCACCTCAACCTTCTTGCGGCCATTGACCAGAACCAGCAAACATTCTGGTCCCAAGCTTCTACGCTGGACAGGCTTGTTGACACCTTCTTCGAGGTAAGGCCATCATCTCATTTCCATATAAAACATTATTATTACTTCCTCAAACGTTTAACACTGATCAGCAACTAAAAGATACTGATGTGAAATGTGGTATAGGTGTAAACTACTCATGCCAAAAAATGAATCGATGCCACTTATGCAACTGAAAAATGGTGATTCACATATAACACGATACCAACAGTGCTGTTTTCTTCTCTCTTTCAGGCTGGTGACGATATGAACGCCGAGTTAGAATAAAATCTATACCCTTCAGATTTACTTCCATAAAAGTACACTGCAATTTAACAAACTCTGTTCTTTAATCATTTTTCCTTACTCGTGGTTTCTGTGAAGATGTACTTAAAACAAAAACTATGATCACTACCAGCCATGAGTCTTTGGACTGGATTGTTTTTGGGACAACAAAATGTACATATCGACATTTCAATGACTATACATTTATTAGGGTGAAAACATGATTCGGTTCCTAGTTCACATTTACAACTATAAAGATTAATACACAGTTTTACAAGAAAATGGTCTAATTTAAAATGGGCACAGCCGTTGTGCCTAACAATTAACATAGTTTTACATTCAGATAAAAAAAGACAGAACATCTGTACAAGTACCCAAATTTACATTCTTGTAACAGTAGATTCATGGCTTTTTTAAAAAGAGCGAACTGCCACTGTTTTTGTTCACCACAAAGTTATTTCAAAAAATTCTTTACAAAGGAACGATTTAAAATGTACGAATACCTCTGAACACTTAACAGATGCTTCGCGGCCTTGCTGGATATGTGATTTTTTTTTTCTTTTTCCCTGTACGAAGAACAATCCAGGAGGGTGGACAGGAGCGATGCAGGTGAAAGAAAGAGTAATGCATGTGGAGAATGCAGAGAGTTCCATGTGTGTGTATATGTGTGTGTGTATGTGTGACAGAGTGTGTGTGCCACTCTTCACCACTTCCCTCGCTTGCTCCAGTCTTTGGGGGTGAAGTGGAGGCATTTGGGGTCGATCCGTAGGTGGCGCTTTTGCATGGCTCTCTCGTGGCCTTCCACTATATCCTCAGACAGAGTAAGAATGTACTGGCCCTGGGATGGTGGGGAGGGGACAAAAGAAATGGGGGTGACACTTTTTAGAGGCAGGTCCTGTGTATTATGGAAGACAGAAGATTTGCGAAGCACACAACCAAACATCACCAGTCACGGCCCACTGCACACACACACAAACACACACACCTGACTTACACACCAGGACATTAAACTCAATCTTTGTCTAATGCCATGAGACAGGTTTCTATTCTATTCTTGAGAAGTTCACTACAAACCACACTGTGTGACATAACGTTTTTTACAACGTGAAGTATGAGGGGCTGGTTTATCAGGCCAATAACATGCAGCCTCTCAACTGCATATTCCCTTGATCAAGGAGACCCCTGGTGGACAATGCACTATATTACTAAAAAAATGGGCTTCTTTATTATTGGCAAAGGTGGTGTGAATTTTGTCAAAAGTTTGAGGTTCAAGGTTTTTATTTGCCATTTGTACATAAACCAACAGTCCAAGCACATTGGAATTCTTGTGCAGAGCTCATCTACAATCAACAGTTTAGGGAAGGGAATAGAACAGCATAATAAAAAATCAAAAACACTATACAGTTTTTTTCTATCCAGGTGCATTCAGGCACCTGTAAGATATACTTTCCCTGTAAAGCACTGTGAGATGGGGAACTTCTCCGTCTCCCCCTCTCACCGTTTTTAACGTTTAAAATAAATAAAATAAATAGTTCTCGTTATTTTCTTTTGTTTGTGTGTGTGAAGAGCACGATTTTGTTTTCGTTTGGATGGAAAATAAAAGGCATATATTTTTCTATACGTTCGTGGCTATTTTTGAGGTCTTTATTGCACCGCTTCACCCCAACTTCCAGAAGCTCGCATCCTACACAAGTGAGAAGCCGACCGGCTTTTTCACAAGCACATTGTGATTGATTTGTGAAAAGTGCAATACATTTTAAATAAAATGCACTTCACTTACTTTTTAGATTACTGGCATTTGCCAAATTTGCACTGCCTTGCATCGTGCCTCGCATTACTTTTACAATATCATCTGAAGCCACACACCTGCACACACACACACACACACACACGACAAGCTGCTACAGAGCTCTTGCTTACTTTGTAGTAGTTGATGAGATTGAGGTATTGAAGGGTTGATATGACATCCTCCTTTTTAACGCTGGTGATTTCACTGATTTCACTGAAACACAATCATATCATTTTACACTTCAACACAAATACAATCAGGTCACAATAAAAAAAATCCCATCTTCAGTATTTACAAGCCATTAAAAAAACCACCTAAAACAAAAAAAAACAAAAAAAAAAAAGATTTCTGAGCCGACGCAAAGCAAACACGTACTTGATGGTGATCTGAGGCCGCTCCCCGTTCTCTGACTTGAGGTCCATGAGTATCTCCAGGATGGTCTGGGACCAGTAGGAGCGGTAGGAGAGCAGGCCCAGGTCGGACAGCGGCTTCTCCGGGGTGCCCGTCTTGCCCTCCACCTTGGACAGCTCATAGCCTGGCAGGGGCAGCAGGTGTAGAGGGTGCAACAAGGAAGGGTTACAGGTCACAAGTCAGAGGTCATAGGTCAACTTTCTCACATTTCCACAAGCTGCACCGCATCGTTGCTTTGGGCAACATAGGAGTGCTTTCCTTTGGCAGGAAAGATACTTTCAAAAAACATTAATTACTTAGGCTGACAGTTTTCAGTCTCATCAGCTGTAAGATTTCATTGTAGGCTAAAGGGGCAACTTTACATTACATGAAATTACTCTTTGCAGAAGTTTTTATCCAAAGTGACTGAAGGAGGAGGGAAAATACGAAGCTCAGGTAGTGATCACAGGGTAAGTGCAGGGAGGGAAATATGCATGTAGGTGTTGGCTGCCTGGTTAGTGTCTTGATAACTGTGATGATGAGAGGTGTTTGTAAAAAGCTTCTTAAAAGCAGAGGGGTGATGTCTTTACACACTTGTAGAAGCTGCACCTAAAATCAATTGCTTTGGTCAGCAGACTAGTGACTAGCAGCAGAGAGATTCTAAAAGGTTTATTGCTTATTGCTTTACTGTCTTCATCCCTATGAGTTGTAGTATTTCAGTGTAGACAGAAAGGGGACACATGGGAAACGAGGGAGGACTTACTGAACTCTATGAGTAGTTTCCCATAGCCTCTCCTCTGGTAGGGTGGTAATGTCAGAATACAAGCCACGTTGTAATCTTCCGTAGACTCTTTCTCCTAGAAAAAAAAAATCAACAGAACCAGATGAAGAAGTGTGTAAGGGGAAGATCAAGCGGTAATGGAGGTACAGGACCCCTACATTTCCTGACGTAAACCATTAACTGATGTATGAGTATTATAGGCAAATGTGTCAGTTTGCATGTCCCTACAAGTTATAATATGGCATTAGAAAATAACTGCATTTAATAAATCCTATGTTTTTGAAGCCAGCTTGGGAATGGAATGAGACAAGTTGATGTATGGAACATTGACATTAGGGCAATACTATCAATACTGGCTTGAATAAATGACCACTGTTACCAAAGGGAAAAAAAATCTACACAAGAGCTACATTTCTTTTTCATGAAATAAAAAAAGAGGTAAAAAAGTGGTAGGCAAGTACTGCACCTTTGAGAAATATCCCACTATGTGAAAGCCTTTGGAGTCGTATTCGGTCATGACATAGAAGAGGAATGGGTCTGTGTCGTAATAGAGCGTTTTATGGTCCAGAAAGCACTTGGCCAACAGACACAGGTTCTGGGAGTATGTCTGTAAAGATTACACAATGACACATGACTCCTTGTAAAAGGACACAAACATGCATGCCCACATACGCGCGCGCACACACACACACACACACACACACACACAGATTTAATTCTATGTATATTCCTATAGATCACCTTGTTTTTCCTGCCATCAATTTCAAAGAAGGAGATGGTCCCTTTACGGTAAATCTCATTTCCTGGTGGATGGCGAAGGTTGCACTTCGTCTAGAAAATGAACAAAAATCACTGACATATTAGGCAAAACAAACAGACAAACAAACAACAGGGAGGCAAGCCCAAACTACTACTGCTGCCTGTGATGTTGGCAAGGACACGTGGTGTAAAAGACTGTAAAGGAATACAACAGATAGAATAGTGTCTTCTTTTTATTACCACTGTATGACTAATGAGGGGAGATGTCAGTTTCTAAACTACTGTACAGTTGGAAATACCACCAGGGATTAATGAAGTCCTACTCTAGTCTTTCTGTTTCAAGATCCAATTATTAGTGTCGTAGCTGTTCCCACAGTGTTATCAATGTAAAAACATAGCGGGAGTAGCTTGGGAGCGGAATGGAACGTTCAGGGATCGTTTTTGTTTTTACCGTTAAAGGAGCTATGTGTACGATTTCTTTTAGGGTTAAATATTCCCAGTTTCTGCTACTTTGTTGCAGCAGCGACAATACAGCGGCTAACCAAATCTCAGTACAATATCACAACACAAAGACGTTGCCAAGATTGTGGGTTACTTTGTTGATCTCTACTGCCACAATGTGGCAGAAACTGGTATTGCAACACTGTGGACAAGACTAAAGCTAGTTATTTAGTGTGCCAACAGGGCTGCACATCTCAGCAGCCCAATACATAATCATAATTTCTGTGACATGACTACACTTACTTCTACTCATTCTTTTGATGTTTACAGGTCCATTTGGAGATATTTTAACACAAAACTCCTACACGTAGCACCTTTAAAGGGTCTGACGCATTCTATTGCGTGTCCCATGGCAAGACTGCTGAGGGCAGAGGCGGGTGACAGCAAACTCACCAGGTGCCTCTGCAGACACTTGAGGCTCTTGAGGTACTTGAGGCAGAACTCGCAGAGGTAGAGGATGGGGAGGGCGGTGAGCTCCTGCGGGTAGGGCGAGAAGTACCAGGGCTTGAGCCGGTGCCGGCCCAGCTCGATGCAGTCGATGTTCTTCATGCGCGTGACGATGTCGTCGTGGCTGCGGTCCGACACCAGACTGCCGGTCATGCGAGGCGCAGACGGAATGCCGTCCGTGCTGTCCTGGGAATCCTAAAAAAAACGTCGCCGTCGGATTGGAGAGGCAGCAAAGACAGGGTGGTCATCTTTTCACCGGTTATTACAGAAATGAAGAGCATGAAATACAATTAAAGCCTATTTTTCTTTTAAATCTCTGCATTTCTTTTTTTTTCTTGTTATTATATGAAGCCCTAATGCTGGCCCAAAACACAATGCCTTACAAGTGTGGGGCAATGACAATATTTGCATGAAGAACCAACACCTCCACTGAGGACAATGAAGCCCCTTGCTTTGTTTCAGGGCTTAGAAGTACTCAGTATGAGTCCACTGACTATTACTGGAGACACTGGATCTCTTTTAATGTACACCAGGGCCTGTGCCCTTCACAGACACACAGCAAACAGGCAATGACAAGGAAATCAGACGGACCTCTCCTGACGGCAGAAAGACACTGGGGCATCGAGGGCTGTTATACTGGAAAACCTTTATAATCTAGCAGAGAAACACAGGAATTGCAGGCTTTTGGACAGGTTTTGAAGGTGGAGGGGAGGAGAATACTTTTCTACAAAGCTTTGTTTTCCTCCAAAATATATACTATTATAAAAAAAATTAATATTAAAAAATGTGTGTATGTAAAATGTATTTAGAACTGTATATGTAGATATGTAAAATGTATTCAGAAATATATGGTTACTTATGTGTTACAAGTGTGGTTTGGATGTGTGTAAAGATGGTTAACTGTGACCGGCAAACATTTCATTAAAAAAACATTCTAAAAATGTAATATCAATATATATATATTCATATCAAATTAATATTATAAATAATAGTACTACTCTTATTATGTTTGCCATGTGAGTGACTGCTGAAGCTTTGCAGTATTTGGTCACATGAAGTGTCTTTTTTAAACCAAAGCCCAACAAGACCAGCCTGTTAAAGCACTATGCCACTGTCTGCAACTGCACTGGGAAAGACTAACATGTGAGTGCACCAATGCTCCAGATGCATACAAGAACACATAACAGGTTTAAGGAATTATTTAGGCAAAAATTAAATGATGATTTTAAATATTTTATAAAACACAACAGATTGTATGTAATGAAATATAACAGCTATGGTAAAACTTAAGTAATGGATGTACTTTTTAATTGATGTAATGAAATGGCAACAATTAAAAATGGTGATAAAGGCATGAGAAGAATGCAAAGACAGGTGAAGCAGGAAGTTATACCTCATCTGTGCCGCCACAGTTGGCTTTCCTCTTCCTCCCCGGCTGAGATGGAATGAGCCGACGGGTTGTTCCGTTCTTAAAAAGGCACAAGACATTGGAAGGTAAGGTTATTACAAGCCTACAAAATCACACTGACTTTACACAAGTTACACACATGCACAAGTGGGTGAATACATTACAGGAAAAGAAAGAATAAAGAAAGAGAATAAGAATAAAGAAAGACAAAAACTGTACTGTAGTGAGAGGCTCGTGCTCTTCCCGACTATTTGTTTTTGGAGTGAAGGTTTCTCTTGCGGAAGGGTAGGTCTGTGGGGACTCTGTGGAGACTGGCGTTGCTGGGGACGGCTGGGATGTCAAGGATGAAACCGACTCTGTTTTCCTCTTCTGTTAGTCAACAACAAGGCAGACACAACAGATAAGACACAACAAACAACACAGCAGACATGAATACAGGCATCCATCTCAAAGCAAACGCAATATTTTTTTAATGAATTACTGCAATGTTTAATTTTTGTTTCAGTGTTTCATTTTTAGCCATACGTTTCTTAATTACATGGAATTAAATACACAATCACTAAATTATTTCTTGCCGAGTGGCATTAAAACCATGCGTATATTGACAGATGCAAACAAAGCACAGGCAATCATAAAAGGATTCAAACATCAATAAATATGGAAGAGCCACAGATTATTTTACACATTCTAGCTAGCAGCAACAACACTGATTCGTCCCACCATATTTCCAGTCCCACTTGTCATGTTTTCTTTTTTCGTCAGACTTGACAAGTAGAACAATTTCCCTAATTATCGATTACAATAGGCAGTACAGCTGCTTGCTGACAAGTCTGTGTGCAATCCTCCTAATAGAGAATGCAAACTACTAAGACCTAGAGTTTTTACATAGGTGTGTGATATTGCCAAAACGGTAACCCATTCTTTTGCTCTTTCAATGGCTGCCAGCAGCGTCATTTTGGCATGGTGTACTGTGGAGGATGGGTGTGGTGGTAAATGTACCGGTGTGGGAAGGGTTTTGCCTCTGGAAGGAGCTGTAGGAGTTGGAACGTTGATTTCTAGACTCTTCCTCTGAATTTGGGACACAAAAGAGGAGAGAAAGGAAGGTTATGAGTTAGAGTCAGACTTCAGACCTTCAACAAAACAAACATTTACTATTCAGAATGAGATGACAGAAGCAGACAGCAATCAATTAACCATCCGCCCAGTGACTTTAGAGTCAAACAGCCATCACCATTTAGCTGTTTTTGCTCTTGTACATTTGCAAAGATGGTTTAAAATGGGCATCGTGTTATTTTTCACAAAGGTCCTTTGAACTAGAAACAACAGCGCTGTTGAGCGCTGGATGTGGAATAAAACAAGTCTATGGCCTTGTACTCTCATCTCAGAGGCAAGACCACAGTCTTATTTTAGAAAAGCTCATAAATAATGCAAGCAGACAATCAGGCATTAGGGGTATGACAAATTCAAGAATCACATCGGTTATAGATCGATTTATCCAACAAAATAAGACCTTTGCAATTTCTCACAATTCTGTAAAGAGGTGAATCAATTAAGTGTAATTAGGGATTAACTTGACATTACAGTGCACAGATAAAATGTCGACCCCCACTGCTCATAATCTATCATCATGATTGGGTCACACCTGATTGAAAGATTTTAAAAATGATGCGCTTGATCACCTGGTTAAAACACAGCGGGGTCAAAGGATAAGATGTTGTCAAACCTGCAGCTGTGTAGTTTGTGTAGTTTGGTGAGCGGGAGCTGGAGTTATAGTTGGGAGAGTAGATGGAGGATGGACTTCAGGTCTGGCAGGTCTTACCACTTCTCTCTCCGGCGAGCTCGGCCGAGATCCGGAGAGCCCATTTTTTGTGGGTGTCTTGGCCTCCTTCTTAGGAAACTGAAGCTTCTTCAAGTCAAGTCGCTCTGGTGTGACCCACTCATCCAGACGCTTATTGACTTTTCATAGGAGAGTAAAAGTTACAGCGTAGGATTTTAGAACTGCAACCTGCAGTAGCCACTTATAACGTTATTACTACACTAGCAATGTACCAGTGACAAACTTGAATTGCCATCTATCAATCTGGCTTAAGGTAGCAAGACATGCTGCAACATTAATGTACTTACAGTCGATGTAATGGACATAGTAGAGCTTTTTCCCAGGTATGTCTTTGACACTGAGAATTTCAGCCAAGGCTGTGAAATAAAAGTGTTAAGTTTCCATTTAGTACGTTCTGTTAGACAGTGCGTCGCCGTTTATTTACAAACACAATGATCTCGTAATGACAGTAATAACTAAAGGTAAGCGCTGATTTAGAAATAATTCACCATTGCGAAGTAACGTTCCCAGCAAACTGCCATTTGTAAAGTTTGCTGCAGCATACATTAAAGCGTCATTACCTATGTTGCGCTACAAGTTCATTGCTACTAAAGCTTTGTTTACAATCTGACAACAGCTGCCTCATACACTTCACCCATGGTAGCTAGTCAGCCATGACAGTTGTTTTACTATGCAGCTAACCATTTAGCAACCGGCTAGCTTATGTACTCACGCCACTCGTCTTCATTTTCCTGATTTTTTCGGAGGACAGGAAGGCGACAGCCTTCGACGACATCCACCTGTGAACAAGTAACACAGTTATGAGTATTATTGTTAGATCGATAATCAACCAAATAACATTATGTCGAAGAAAAACATATTTCAGATAGCATTTGCCGTATCAACCTACCGATGTATCCGCCATTGTTGTTCTGCTATCGTAACTGATGACGCAAAGGATTCTGGGAAATTCTCAAATCTTTGGAGACGCTCTACCAGAGCCGCAGTTATGATGGTTTATTGCACATATGGATAATAAATAACATTAAAAGTGTTACTTAACGCACATATTTGTATTTATAAGTAAGTCAGCGCTTGCATGTACTTGTAACTGAAATGTGTTAATCTATAGTCCTACTATACAAACGATTGCATGCAGTGTTTATGTGTATGTCAGTGTTCACTGCGTAATATTTTTTAACCAGCTGCCTTTGGTTTGGCCCTTTTATGAACAGTCAGTCATTAACGATGCTAGAACATGGATGTAACCCACAGACAGAGAGAGAGAGAGAGAGAGAGAGAGAGAGAGAGAGAGAGAGAGAGAGATCCAATACTTATGAATCATGATCTAGCTTTAAGGTTCATGCAATTTTGACTGTGAGGAGATGGGTAGTCTTAGGCCCTGAGGCGGTGTCAGTTAATGACCTCATGCAGCTATAGGCTGTACAGATTGTTGCCGTTACTGTCACTAAGCTATATGTGTAGTCTTAAACATAAACATCCATATTTACAAAAAGTATAAATATCAAGGCTATTTTCTTTCAACCCAATGTAAATGACTATCATTTGCAAACAGGAAACAGGATGTGGCTGATTCATTAATGGTGTCTGTGGGTATTCGGAAAGATTTATTTAGCTAAAAGGAAGTGAATGAGAAGTCATGCTAGTGTATATATTTATACAAATAGTGAAAATAAAGAAGTACAGACATTCTGAATGTGTTCGCATGAGCTTTATATAAACACATACTTTCTACAAGCATTATGGGTTCACTGTTCTAGATCACAACCATGTTTTTCGCATGGAATAATGCAGAATTATTGAAATGTTGGACCATTTCCTCTCTCAAAGATTAAGATAGTTGAACTTACCGTGAAAGAGAAATATTTCAGATGCATATTTACATCATAAACCCACTTTAGTACACAGTAATTTACCAGAATGGTTGGTATGAGATTGTTACACCTGTTATAGCCATCAGTTTTTATTCCGCACAACACCAGGTCTGCTGCTATGACAACACAATAGTCATGTCCATAATATCAGATGATTTAGAGCGCTTCATGACCTCCAGTGAGTTTATGGAAGAGCTCCTCGTTGAGGGTGTCCGTCGGCTCTTTGCTACGGGTGGACATGAAGATGTAGCCACCAATGTACTCATGCACAATCTTGCAGTCAGCAGTCACACAGCTGAAGGCAATGTTTACGTTGCCGTTGAACTCAATAGCGACCTGGTGCAATCAAAAAGTGGATGAGACAGAGGGGGAGAGAGATTTAAAATTAGGCATTAAGACAGACGCAATAAGATATAGACCTAGAGTTCAACACATGCTGTAGTTTATTCAGGTGTTCACCTGGCGAATGTCCCAGTTGACATTCCATTGTCTCATGGTGTTGTACCTCCACGTCTTTACCACATCTCCCACACTGAGGTCAATGCGTATTAGACGATTGTTGGCAATTCCAAGTACCTCATCCTTACGACAGCCTTTAAATCTGTGAATAGGCCAAAATGTGAGCACTGCCATTAGTTCTAAAAAGTACACGTTAGCTTCATAAGTTAACAAGTAACAATTTATGGCAGTTACTTACCTCACTACAAAATATGAGACTCCAAAGTCAGGCAAGGCTTGCCAGATCTGGAGGAACTTCTGAATGGCTTCTGTTAATGAGAGCTGTGCAACATTCTGGTAGGACTCCAGGATTCGAGGGGTTAACTGGGAAGGGATTTAGACTCATCACTTTTTGCATGTATCGGTTTGTTTGCTTCTGTGTGTGTGTGTGTGTGTGTGTGTGTGTGTGCATGTATGTGTGTGTGTGTTCATATGTGAGAATATTTGTAAGTGAAACTCAGAGGGCTATAAATAAGCAGAGGTAGAGGTACCTGTTTCGGTTTGTACTTCTTCTGGTATCGCGGCGACACCAAACTGTGTGTGTTGATGCTCTCATCTGTTTGGGCGGAGGCTGTGCCAGGATTGGTTCGCTGCATGGCTAAGAAAGACTCGATGCTCTCTACCTCACTGGAGTAAGAAGTGTCTGCCAAGGTCTTCCCTTTAGAGGCTAGACGACAGGCTGCCATCCACTTGCTATACTGTTGCTCCTGGTAGGAAATAAATCCTGTTTAACATAATCTTAAGACATATGTAAAACATATACTGAAGTATTGAACAAAAACACTGTTGCATAAAAATGCCATTAGTGTAAGACCAGATGTTGAATAGTATAAGTTACAGACCATTTCGCCAGATACAGTCTCATATTCTTGTATGATCCCTTGGTTTTGTTGTGGTTAAAAAAGAGGAGGGTGTAATACTTACATTTTCACACCGCAGATAAACCTCGTTCATTCCATCAGGTTCAGGGATCAGCAGTTTAATACAGAACTTCTGGCCTGCAATACTAACATCAGGAGTCACCTCACAGCCTGTAGATGTGATTCAAAACAATTCAGAGTCTGCACATGCATACACATACAAATGCATCACATCTGTTTTAATTATGAATGTGTGTTTTTTATAAAGAAAAATATGATTTTATTTTTAATATAATACTTTTGTTATTGTTCTCATTTGAATTCAATGTGGACATTAGATTGTTAATACTGTTATTACTGTTTTAAACATTTGACAGTAGGTCTACCTTTCAGGTTCATTTGTTGAATGGGCTCCCTAAAGCTTTCCTCTTTACTCTTGTAGTATGAGATAGCTGTGTCCTTGAAAGTGAACCAAAACTGCTTGTAGCCTTTAAGGGTCAGTCTCTTTGGCCTGTGTAACGGAAGGGGGATGAATGTTAGATGATTGGTCAGTCTGCCAAAGGTACAGTTGATATGAGGCCGTAGAGGCCACAGCTCAGTGCTGTGTGTGCCCGTGTCTACCTGCCATGTGTTCCACAAAGCAAAGGTGGTTGCAACATTTGATAACACAATGTGAGCGTGAATGATCAAACTGAGAGACTAAGCAAGGAAGTTGCTATGCTGACATGCAAACATTCCAGCTTGGTTCAAGTTCTTCTTTTATTACCAAAAAAAGGAAGGCAGTAAAATAATAGTATACCAGTAATGCAATAAGTGTTAATAATAGTCACTAATACACATCACGTACCTGAAGATTTTCAAATAATCATGCAGTTCTGGGGCTGGCGTCATGGTCTCCTACAAAGACATCACGTTTACATTTAACTCAGCATTCATTTTTCAATTAAATGGGTTTTTCTGCATCTGATATTGAGATGAGGCCCTATGAAAAAGTAATGCGAGAGAGTGAGGCAGGCAGACTGACCAGCATATCTGCCCCGCTGCTGCCCTCCTCGTCCAGCTTCAGCTCCAGACACTGCAGGGCAGAGTCCAGGTCATCCATGGCTGGAGATGATGTAATCTGAGGCTCCGTTAGAGAAACCTTCCCAATGTGGTACTACATGATGAACAGACACGCACACACATGCGCGGGCACACACATACACACGCGCACACACACACACACACAAACGCACACGCACGCACGCACGCATACGCATACGCATACACACACACACACACACACACACACACACACACACACACACACACACATGTTAAGTAGAGAGAAATGGCATTAAATATAAAATATGTATTTCTGGATTCATGTTGGGATTTTCTTTTGTCACTGCGTATACGTACCTGGAGGGCTGCGAAGAGCATCATCTCCTCCTCCGTGCAGTCGATCTCCTCCAGGAGGATGGCCCACCGAGCCTGCTCATAGAGCTGCGTCAGTCGAACAGCATCATGCTGGGAAGAAAAACAGACTTACTCAAATCCAATCTCAAATACAACACACCATGGAGAATACCACACAGGCTTGTCTCGCCACAGCAGCAAAACTGTAAATAATTCTAGAGATAGAATCTTCACGGACACATGTTGAGTACATTGAACGCAGCACAGAGTGGAAGCATTGAGCGTCGTCAGCATATACCTTAGGTTCTAGTTCATGAAAGCTGTAGTATTTGAAACGTATTAGCAGCTTGTCGTTCTCATTGATCTCCTGCTGCAGTAGAGAGCGAGACGAATCCAACCACCTGGGGAGAGACACATACATCCTCTTTCGTCATACTGCACATACAGAGAGCTCCAAGCCAGTGTATCCACAGGCTACTGCATGCACATGCACACACACACACACACACACACACACACACACACACACACACACACACACATTCTGCAGTGGTTTGTGGTAGCCATACACGGTATCTTTTTTGGAATATAGTGACATTTGATGCCTGTGATTTAAGAGCATGACTTTGTTTTATGCGTTCATCAATTGCATAGTTCTGCGAAAATATCTGATTTATATTTTTATATATATTATTGTACATTTTAGAATCTATATTGTATTTAACAGTTTTAAGTGCACTTTTTCTACTCTGTTGGCCTGTCAGAATGGCATCTCACTTTACTTTTATAGTAACAATAAAGACTTCTACTTATACTTCTAAATATCTGTTGGATATCTCACACCAGAGGTGAACAACCTCGGCTTCAATGCCCTGCCATGTATTAGTCCTGAAAACAGAACATGATTTTTCTAATTTTCTGACTTTCGTAGCTGAAGAGTTGTTATGATCAGATCGGAATGGTTTTGTGAATATTTGGGAAAAACAGAGGGCCTATTACTATCTAAAGCTAGATTCCTCACACCTGTCTTACACAACTTGTACATACAAACAACACATCAAGTCTCCCTTCATACAGTTTTCATGAAAAAGTTACTAACCTGCCATTCACCTCAGCCTTCTCCACAACATTGGATGGTCGATATGTCTTTGCTATAGTCTCAGGGGCAGGAGCTGGCTGGCTGATGGACAGCATTCTATACACAGCCTCGTACTCTGCAGACTGGGCAAAATGAGCAGGCATCCCATTTGCTAGCATGAGCATGGAGGCTGCAACAGTTAAATAAATAAACAAGCTATGTCATTATCTCTGACCAGTCTGCAGATGTTTATCACAGATGGGTATGGTTTGATTGACGTGATTTAAAGGACAGACGAATACAGAGGAATGATATAATTGATCAATTCTAGCCATACCATTGAGACAGCATGAAGTTGTTAATGCATTCAGGTGTTCCGCACACACAGATGAAATTGGTGCGTTTTCAGCCACTGAAATCCCACCACAGCCTGTGTATATTACATTGCACTTCGCTGACGCTCTTATCCAGAGCAACTCACAGTTATTTAGGTACAGGGTTTCAGTTACAGTCCCTGGAGCAATGTGGGATTAGATGCCTTGCTCAAGGGCACTTCAGCATGGATAACGGTGCAGGAGAACACTACCGTACTTATTTACTCCTCTACCCCCATTCTTCCTATTGAAACGGGATTGTATACGTGACCCTCCAATCCCAAGACCAACTCTCTAACCACTAGGCCGCAGTATATATATATATATAGTGTGTGTGCTGCTCTTGTTTTTTTTTTGGCCTGGCTTTTGTGTTGTGACCTTTTGGCCTTGTACTGCTGCTCTACAACACACCTGCGTTTGGTGAGGCATCAGTAAGCTCATACACCTCCTCCTGTGATTTGTCCTTTTTCTTTTTCTTCTCTTCCATGGGCCTCAGCAGAGACAGCTCCTCGGGATGCCGGATATCTGGATAAAACATGCAGAAAAAAAGGAAGAAAACATCCAGTCTTGGTCAGAGGGTGTCTAGGCACATGTTTTTATTATTAGAAAGTCATGGTATATATTTATTACAAAACGCGCAGGAAACCTTAATTAAAACACAAAGCTTTAATACAAACTTTTTCGCTTTCCTTTTTTCCTGTTTAACATAATATAAGCAGAGTCTCCCCTCATATTGACTGTTCTGTAGAAGGCCCACCGGTGACTTTCCATCGAGTGGTGTTTTTATAAATAGACTAGTGGGTCAACTATGCTCGCAGCAGTAAAAAAAAAAAAAAGGTAGGCAAACTGTGCATATGCTCAACATTAGTCTTAATAAAAGGCCACCAAATGCTGCTGTGTAATTCTAAAAAGTCTTCAAGCTATGCTCACACGTGTTTCCCCCTCCATCACACACTACTGCCTTTATCTGATTATATGTTTAAAAAGTCATTAAACTCCTGTGGATTACCTAATGAAACTGCAGTAAGCTCTGAATGTGTAGGGGCTTGGGGAGTGCACCTTATGTTATTTATATTGTTGCACTATGTACTGCACTAAAAAAAATCTAACATCTAAAAAATGATTTGCCCTGCTTGTCAGTGTTCTTGTCCATGCTCAACATTAATCTTAACAAAAGGCCACCAAATGCTGTTGTGTAATTCTAAAAAGTCATTAAACTATGCTTTTCACATGCTTTTTCCCCTCCACCACACACTCTACCACTAGCATCTGAATATATGTTATATAAAGTCATTAAACTGTGGATTAACTAATGAAATCGCAGTATGCTCTGAATGTGTAGAGGCTTGTAGGGTACACCTTGTGTTATTTGTATTGTTGCACTATGTACTGCAAAGGACCTATTGATTTTTTTAAAATCTACTCTAAAAATAATTTGCCTTGATTGTCAGTGTTTTTGCCCATGCCCTCCCCCACTCCTTCCTTCACTTACTCAGTATTCGGCAGATCCCCATGACGCAGCGGAAGACTGGAGCGGAGAAGGAGGCCAGGAGACGGACCGTGGCGCCGTTGGGCAGGCCCAGCCTTAGGGGCTTATGTTGGGGCATGAAGTTGAGCCGGGCGTCAGCATGGATCCCACACTTATCCAGCGTCCAGGCTGCCCGCAGCACCCACTTCTTCTTCTGCTCCCACCACAGAGCATGGTCGGACCAATCCTTCTTGATCTCTGCATGGTACACAAGGATGCACACAAAGCGCTGAAGTGTGTGGCTAATAGAAGTAGTGTGTGTGCACTAGAAATAATGAAGTTTTTGTTTTGCTATCAGGCTAAGGAGCTCTGTTGGTACCATCAGTGAGCCATCAGCAGGGCCAAACTAGCGAATGAACCACCAACGGGGCCCAGGACCAGGAGGCAGAGGGCAAAGGGGGTCACAGCAGGATTCCTTAAAGTGCAACTATATATATATATGTATTTTGCTCAGTGGATCAAATGTTTCAGTGTTAGCACAGAATTTAGGGAAACATGCAATTCCAAAGCAGACCTTATCAAAAACATGATAAAGTGCCCCCTGAAATTGGGGGCACAAGACAATTGTATCCAGAGGCACTTCAGCCCATAATCAGGCCCTGGCCATCAGTGTAGCCTACTATCAGTTTATTAACTGTCAATTCACGTCACATCTGCCACTATTGTACAGTTTTGCATCAAGAAGAAAGCTTACACCTGCACACTGGTGTATGTGTGTGTGAGGGGTCATGAGTAAAGGGAGACAAACTTACGTGTCTTCTCCACTATCTTGAGGATGACTCCCCCTATATGGAGATCAGAGGTCACGCTGACTTTAAGGGGAGGGGCCTCGGGGCCCAGTTCCTCCACTGTCACGCATAGATCCCACGCAGCCATTCAATCCTGTCACAGAGAGAAACCATGGCTGACCGGTTAACTCTGAGATGAAAGAAGAAGCTAAGACATGCTGCTGCTCATAGCACTGAATTGTATGATATAGTTTTAAATCAAACATTAAAACAGATCAAAAACGTATCTGTGCTAATACAAAGTTAGTGAAAAAACACATAAAAATATGTTCAATACCGAAAGAGGGACACTTTACACATGACACAAATTGTAATTTTAAAGAATGTGGCACACTAAACACCCTTATTCACTCACTCACAAGATGGTTCTTGTTGAAAATCCAACTAGCACTGCTGACCCCATGTTTTTCAGGAAGAACAAAATCAATTTTCAATTTTACCATGTTAAAATAATGTATCTGTTCTTTACCACCATTACTTATAACAATACCAAATAATAATAGTAAAAACATTCTTTATATACATGCATTATACTCAAGTCCCTCTGATTTAATGTGAAGATAAGAGTACAGCTGGCTGACTCGCACATGAAGGCTCTAAAGAACTTTAGCTCCTCTCCTCTCCGAGCTCCTCTTTTCCTCCCTTTCACCCGGCGTCTAGAGCATCATCCTCTCCCCCGCCCTCCACACTTGTTTTTTTTTATGACTTACCTTGTGTGCGGTTCCAAAAATATTTAACAGAAAACGCCCTTGTCTCCACCACTGTGACAATCTTCTTTTTGTCAGCGCCGAGAGACAGTCACTTCCTCTTCTCAGCACTCTTTTTTTTCTGTGCCACTCGGTGTTGCTGGTTAGGTTTCATCCTGTATGTGAGCACACGCACAGACATTAAGCAAGCACTTCCTCTTCTTCTGCTTTTGTGCCGTTCTTATGTTCTGGAGGAAACTCTGAATAAGGCCTTATTTTTTTGTGGTGGTGGTTTGTAGCAGAATTCCCACCATCTCATGCGCCAGTGAAAGTAAAAATCAAATGTTTAGTAAAAAATTAAATGTTTGATGGTGAAGTAAAAAATGTACTTTTTGAATTTTGTACTTTTCAAAACTAGACAAAAAAATCCAAGCACTTTTAGACAGTACTTTATAATTGCAGAAGTCAGCTATGGTAAGACAAGTATAAAAAAGAGGATCCCTTCAATATCAGAAGCAGAGACCACAGTGTGAATAAAATGATGACTCCCGAGTTTCACATGTTTGTCAGAGTCTCCCACTTTAAGAGTAGTGCGCTCCCCAGTGGACATGATGTAGACTAATGTAAAAACAGAGAATCATTTTTTAAAATGCAGCAAAACGTTGAGTATGCGTTCTGCAATAGGCACTCTAAAATCTTTTCTATTGGGGTCTCAAAAACTGAGTCTTGGTCTGTAAAAAATTTTGAAAAATTAAGAAACAAAACATGCATTTTCAAAGTTATTCTAAATATATTTATTTTGATGTTTAACACCTGGTTTAGCTCATTATCCAATATTGCTGTTATTCATGAGTCATTCCTGGTTTATAGTTTGAAAGAGGTAGAATTGAGAGGTAGAACTACAGGAAATGAAGCCTTTCTTTGAGACACCTAATAAGCCTTTACTTTACCAAAATGGATGTTGTCTTAATAATGCAGAATCACGCTGTGCAAATCAGTTATGTCCCCTTGCAAAAAAAGTCTACATCCTTAATGCTGCCTCAGAGGAGTTTATAATTCAACTTTATATGATGCTGTTACGGTTATAAAAATGTCATGGACATTGGTTTAAGTAAGATTAAAGTCATGCTATATCTAAAATCGTGGATAGAGACTGTACTTTTGAAGAGGTGCTTTCTGTAGAAAAAAGAATAAGAGAATTTGATACAACATAGACTAAATGGCAAACCGGCAGCTAACACGAACTAAATGGGGCATAGGCCAATGAAACTGAAAGTTTGTTTCTATGTCCTATTCAGTTAGTGTTAGCTGTTGGTTCATTATTTGGTTGCATGAAATGTTCTTGTTCATTTATCCGACAGCACTTTGTGACCTTAAACAACAGGGCTATGAATTGATTCACACCAGATTTCACCTCTTAATAGACTACATTAACCGTGTTTTGAGAAGCATGCAATACTATAAAATATAGAATTAATCTTGAACACACAAGAACACACACACACAAAGGCAATTGAACAACTGAAATACATTCATATGTATTTTCATGACAGGGTCGTGATATTACATTACATATCAGGGGAGTCAGCTTCACAAGGGCGTTTCTAGATGTGAGGACCACTCTTTGTAATATTGTGTCAAGTGACATGAGCTTGCTTCTACGTCAGTGGAGCCACCTGCCCCTAAACCACACCAGCCCTGAAGGGACTCAGTGACTCATGGTGGCCGTTTGAGCACACTGATGCCCCCACCCCACCCCACCCCACCCCACACCTGTCCAGTCCATGTGCCATTTCACAAAGGTGTCCCTGAACTGCACGAAGCAGATATACTTACTCAGGTTCAGTAACTATGCACCAACTGAAACTGATAAGCTTTGCGTCTTGCACAGACACAAAGTTGACTGAGGAAGGTTTGTTTTTTTATTTATTTATTCATTTTTTAAAAAGCGTGACAACTTCGTAGAGCTAAGGGCAGATTGGTACGACCTGGATGAGTTATCTTTATCTGTCTGCAAGACAAACATTGGCCATCAGGAATACAACAGAAAAAAACCCCACAGTAACAAAAAAAATCCATCCTAACATCCTCTGGACAAAAAGTGACATCAATTTCAAAATATAGAAAAAACAAAAAAAAAAAAAAAAAAAAAACAAAAGAAAACCACAAAAATGTGCCTTGCGTCTAAATGTCAAAATAAATCTCTGAGGGGCTGCAGGGTCAAATACACCATGAAATCGAGAATTCAGTCAGGAGTGTTACAGAGATCAACACTTCAGATAAAAATGCAAAAATGGTACACAATTTTGATTAAGGCCAAATTCTGATTCAGAGGAAGTGATCACAAACAGAGGAAAAGGGGACAGGGACAGAGAGATAAAGAAAGAGAAAGAGAGAGCGAGCCTGGAGGGTGGGGGTGCCTGCGTTAAGTTAAGTAGCTAGGGGTTGGTGAGGGAGTGAGTGAGTGAAAGAGGAGAGGCAGGAGTGGAGGACAGGTAAATGATGGAGGGATGGGGGGGGGGTGGGTCTGTCCTTGTCCAGAGAGAGAGAGAGAGAGAGAGAGAGAGAGAGAGAGGGGAATCATGGCATGTTTCTTCCGTCTCTGCTTTACAATCCGTGTCCTCCGACAGGGGGGGGGGGCTGTTGCCCTTTTTTTTTTGCTTCTGAGTCCCGCCGATCACCGGATGGCTATGAGTCCGACATCGATTAGCTTCTGGATCTTCTGGGCGATGACCGGGTTCTTGAGGTGACTGAGACGGAAAACAAAAGTGCAAGAGAGATTAAGTGACCCTGACAAAAAATGCATGCGCAGTTCTCGTTTAGTCTTTGTAGCAGTTTTAAATATTCTTCACCCTTGTTTTTGTTGCATTTGTTTCAGTCATTTCACTACTTGGCAAATAATAATTTATCAAAAACAGGGTACAAAACAACAGGATGCAAGACAGAGAGATCAGTGGAAAAACATAAAAGGGGAATTTTTATTTGTGTGTTTGTGTGTGTCAGGGGTGGAAACTAACTTTGCAAAATGTGAACCTTTACCAGCTGCTGACAAAAAAAATGGTAAAATTCACCAGCGCTGCACAGGAAATTATTTTGTGCCTGAAATCTACCACTTTCATTGTTTACCAACATTTGGCCTGGTGACTGGTGCGAACGCCAATCTCTGGTGTGTGTGTGTGTGAGGGTTGTACTTGCCAAGGTTTTTAATGTATGCGTGTGTGTGTGTTTGTGAGACAGACAGTGAGAGAGGTCAGTCATCCTCATTAAGGCTCTTAACGTGTGTATGTGTGTGAGAGTGTGAGCGAGAGAGAGAGAGTAAGAGAGTGAGGGAGAGAGAGAGAGAGAGAGAGAGAGAGAGAGAGAGAGAGAGAGAGTGTGAGTGAGAGAGTGGTCGTACTCGCTGAGGGCCTGCGGGTCCTTCTGCATCTGCTCCAGGATCATGCGCATGGCCGGGTCAGTCATGATCTGTTGCACCTCTGGGTCGGCCATGGCCCGCCGCTTCACGTCCTCCGGACTGTCGTTCCTCGTGGCCTGGCTCATCATGCAGCGCTGGATACCCTCCGTGGCTTCCTGCAGTGTGATGGGGGGGGACAGACAAATGTCAGTGAGTGAGTAGGGGTGTGTGTGTGTGAGAGAGAGAGAGAGAGAGAGAGAGAGAGAGAGAGAGAGAGAGCGAGCGAGCGAGCGCGAGCATGGAGAGAGAGAGAAAGAAAGAGACAGACTAAGAGAAATAACAAGAGACAACACATTAAGGACTGGCCTGATCCCATTAAATCATCACCATTTAGTGAGAGGTGTAAGCTGCTGCCCGTGTACCTTAGAGGTGGAGTCAAGCTCAAGGGCTTTCTGGTAGGCGTCCATGGCTTTGGAGAAGTCTTTCATGGCCTCAAGAGCAGCTGCCTTGCG
This sequence comes from Setipinna tenuifilis, assembly GCA_030347295.1. Classification (NCBI taxonomy): domain Eukaryota; kingdom Metazoa; phylum Chordata; class Actinopteri; order Clupeiformes; family Engraulidae; genus Setipinna; species Setipinna tenuifilis. Next base: position 13,275,450 of record CM059272.1, read on the forward strand.
TGTATATCCCTTTACTGCAGAAAGAGACCACGTGTTCATATCACAGTAATAATCCATTTGAAAATATAAGGCAGACAACTCTACATTTAAAAGGCAAATACTTACTGAATGCAGGCTCAAGTCTGATGCATTCTTCACAGTCCTGACAGGAAAATGAACACCACCACCACCATTAACCCAAGGTCAGCATTTTAAAAACTCATCTGGCAACATTTCACAGAAGAAAACTCATCAAAACCTAGAAATTTGGCCATAACAGGGGGAAGCGAAGTATAGTACCTTCAGGGCAAACTGGAATTCAGCCAGTTTTGTGTAGCAGGCAGCTCTGTTGCTGAAGAGCTTGGCGTCGTTGGGGTTCCTTTTAATGGCTTCCGAATAGTGCTTCATAGCGGCGGGATAATCACCTGAGGACAGTCACCAGACTCTTTGAAACAGAAGAGATATCTCTCGTCTACACCTACGGAGTATCTGCTGCTAAGACAGGTTGGGCTGTTGGATGCATCTCAAAACATAACCATTCAGTTGCTACTGTGCTGTGTTTATTTATTTACTATGCTATTTATCCATTTAGTTTACTTTTTATTTAAGGCTCACATTTTAAGCATTTATCTTTATTGTAGGTGTATTATATTCTACCTCTGTGTGACTACATAAATTGCCCCTTGGGGACAAATAAAGTGTTTTTGAATTATTCATCAACGCTTTAAGCTGTGACTAGAAAATAAATACCTGGCTTTACAACGTTCTACACCTTCACAGTCCTTTGTGTTCTTGGCCTCCTCTCTTTTTTCCCACTGTGCTAAGTGATGTGAGCTTGCTTCTAGGTCAGTGAGACACCTGTACCTAATCACACCAGCCCTGGCTTTCAGATGCAGCCCTGGCCAGAGCGTTCGCTGGAACTTACCCTTCTGGAAGGACTCATTGCCCTTGGTCTTCTCCTCCAGAGCAAGCTCAGGATTAATGTAGGCCAGCTTCTCCTGGTCCTTCACTATCTTCTCTGCCTAAAGCGGAGGAAAACAATAAAACCAGTTTTATGCAAGTGGAAGACTTGTAATCCTCTAAAATACTACTAATGGCATTTTGCTGAAGTCAATCATACCACACAATATCCAATTGTAAAAATTAGGTGTATTATATTACAGCATGAAGAGTTCTATTAAGTGTTAAAGAGCATATTAGTTAGTTTCTGTTCTTCATAAACCAGGGAGCTGCTCCAGTTCTTCCCAAAACACTCCTTCACCTCAATCCATGGTGACACAGAGTGAGGGTTCCAGGTGAGCAAAGGTGGTGGTGGCGGTGGCGTGGGCTTACCTGCTGACACTTCTTCAGCACGTCAGGGGTGCGGTGCTCTGCGAGGCTCTTGTTGAAGAACTGAATGGCGTCTTTGTACTGCTCCTGCTTGAAGTAGGAGTTCCCGATCCTGGCGTAGGCTCTGAAACACACAGAGAGGGAGATGAGGAGATGAGGAGATGAGGAATCAGAGAGGAGGCACACCAGATTAGCATGCACACCTACACATAGACCAGCATGGGGGGGTGATTATGCGGCTGAACCGTTTCATAATTCATATGTTTACAGTTAGATTAATGCATGCACAACAGAAAACACTTAACGCCTGTAACATGTGAGCTGAAAGGGCAAAAGTGATGTAATTTAAGGCCAGTGATGTAATTTAACGCAACATACTCCATGATGATCAAGTTCTGGTGGTCTTACTAGCCGAAAATAGCACCCCTCTGACACTGCATGCAAGTCATACTGGTTGCCACTCTTAAATGCTGCCTTCACACAAATGGGAATGGCTGAGTGTTAGCTCCTGAGACCAATGGAGCAGACTATTGGGTCCTCTCCACATCACCCCAGTAGGTACGGCCAGCGCAGGGGAGGCAAGGCACTTACTTGGCAATCTGTCTGTAGTCCTCGCGATTCTCTCGACCGACGTTGATGGCCTTCTCACAAAGCTCCCTGCACTTGTCAAACTCGCCCTTCTCAAAGTACACCGCTACAATTTGCAAGAGATGGAGAGAAATGAAAAGTTGCAAAAAGCATAAAAAAGGGCATACAATTTTAAAAATAAAAAGTTGTACCATCCTACAGTTGACCATCCTAAAGAGTACAACTACACGTTTCTGCATTTAATATTCTGTGCACAACCACATTCTTGCATGAGGATTCATAAAGGTGTGTGTCATTTTTTTCCCCCAATTAGCAGGCTGCCTTGCCAAGAGCTAAGAACTGTGTTCATACCACACTGAGACCATATATCAAGCCTGCGGGCAAAGACTTCCAATTAATGATCATAAAATGCACTTCCCTACATTAGCAGGTTCATATAGGCTTTTCAGGGAACGATCCAAGGGCCATGTATTTTGCTCTGTTTATCTCCCGCATACATTACATAAACCATAAAACCATAAAAATAATCTTACTGGGGTACAGACACACTAACCTACCTAATTACTAACCTACAATTCCCCATAGCTGCAAACTAATAACTGTTGCTTAACAAAAAAAAATATTGTTATTAGATAATTATGAATAATGTACCTGCTTGATTGGACAAGTAAGTCATATTAGTAGGGTCGTGATTAACGGCCTCCTCGTAGTGTTTCAGTGCCGTTTCAAAGTCCTTCTGTTTATAGGCGGCGTTGCCAAGCTCTTTGGCCTTCAATGCCTGCAATGCATGGGAAAGAGTCAAGAGCAACCAAAGTTTATGTTGAACCACAATCTTACACAATAATGGCCATGACAATTAAAAATCTTCCGTGTGCATAATGTCTTAAACACAAGTGCACAATGACGTCTGCATTCTGTGTATGTCTAAAAATCATACAGGCAACACGAGTGGTAATACAGCTAGAACTAAATCTACAAACGAGGTACAAAGCAACCTGTCCATGTTGAATTTTAAAAACGTCAGGTTGAACAACATGAGCTAATAAATTAGCCGTACCAGTCTCTTGTTCTCGGGCAGGTCCTCCTCTTTGGGCGGGGGCGGCTGGGTCTCTTTGGGCTTTGGGGGCGGGGGCGGTGTGGGCTCCTCCTCTTCCTCCATGCCGGCCAGGTCCAGGCCCAGCAGCACGGACAGTGTGGTCATCACCCTCGGGTCCTGCAACCGCCTAATGGGAGGGATAATTGGAGCGAAATTACAGACCGAGGAGGGGAGATTTTTTCTTTTTTATACAAAAGGGAGAACAGTGTAAAACAGTGTGGATGTAAATTCATCAGAGCTGAGGAGTATGTGCACATGAAATTACAGATTGAGGACAAGACTTCTTAAATAAATAGATGAATAAATAATATCCATTTTTAAAAGTGTAAGCATGTACATGGGTATGAGGTGCAGGCAGAGCGGCAGGATGTGTGTACTCACGTGCCGAGCTCCGAGGGCTTGTTCCTGAGCTGCTCCAGCAGGTCGCGGTAGCTGGGGTCGGACAGCAGGGCACGGGTGCGGGGGTCACCCTCCAGCTTCTCATACAGGTTGGGCATCGCAAACGGGTTCATCATCTTCTTCTCTGTACAGCAACATCACACAGTGGAAGAATGTTAAACGCCTTTTCGAACATTATGATATGCAGAGCAAAAAACATATCAGAGCAAAAGCCTTCAGTGCTTATGTTTAGAACTACAGGAGTAAGGAGGTTCCCCCAGGAACAAGGTGGATGAGTGAGCAACAACAACAAAAGCACCCTCCCACTGTAATCAGAGAGGCTGTCTTGACCAGCTGTGCATATCAGAGCACCATTAGATGTCTCAATGCCAGAAAGAGCTGATGTAATGCTCAATGACTAATCTATGTACACAGATTATACTATCCCTGTTTGCCCTACAATGAAAATATGACCCATCTACATACGAATCACAACATATTGGGTCTTGATATAACATGACCTACAGGCATGAGTAGGAGGAAAGCGGACTTAGTGAAGATGGCCCAAGTTCCTAAAATTAGTGCAGAACCAATCTGACCAGTTAAACGGACATACCCAACTAACACCTTCCATACTGGTATGCGTATACTTTCCTTAAGAACATGATCTTAAATGTGATGATTTGTTTAAACCTCAGCAGCCAAAGTGGACAAGCTCAAGCTAATTTTTAGCATGAACACTGCTTGATGAGACAAGACCTTTAAAAATAAAAGAAATAGTAAATGTATGCTTCATTGGCCAGCCTTTCTAAATCTTTTCTGTCACATCAACACTTTGTCACACAATATACATTTCAGTCACCACAGTCTAAATTGTACTGACAGCCAACACAACTCACACTACGATGGGTAAGTGAAAGTGACATCTTCTACCAGATGATGACGATGATGATGGTTCATAGGCAAAATTATTCAAATTCTGTAGCTTTTCTTTTTAAAACCTGTTCCATGCCACATGTAAAAACTCTTCAATTCAACTTACTGTGTTGAAATGGTGGAGAAAAAAACATGCAGCAGTGTATTTAACTTCATGACACAGACTAAGATGGTGTGTAAGACGTTTTGATGGGGTAAAGGGCATCCAAATATTTGCATTTTCATGGCAACTTCTATAACTCCTAATGTTTTTTGGCTTCTAATTTATTTAATTGTGTCAGCAAATTAAGAATTGCCAGAATCTTGTTTTTGTTTTGGCATAACAAACTACATCTGACAGCACCCCAGAGAGCTGTGGCAACTCGAAGGGGAGGCTGCTTATGATGGCTATTCCAGTCAAAAACAAATACTACTCTGGAATAACATCTAATTAGCATATGTCAAATTACCAAATGCAATGTGAATGGTCATATACAGTCTATTATGGAAATATCCATCATCAATCAAACGTTCCACTATGCAACAGTTTCCACTTTGACGAGCAACTGTGTTCCTAATCAAACAGGAAACACCAACGTGTACCTGAGTTACACGTCCTCAAGCTTTATTTTTTTGGCTGATGTCACAGAGTGGTAATTTGGCCATCTTGGACTTTGCGAAACGAATGTTGTGTAAACACGGGGCCTCATCCAACTTTGCTTTCAGGGCCTTCCGATGGCATGCTCTTCACAGGGTAATTAAAGTCCCACTCAAAAGACCTTCCATCATAAATGCTTTTAGCACTGCAAACTTTCTGTACCTGCCAGACGAGCCTCAATGTTCTGGAGTCCCTCCTTCAGCTGCTGGTTGCTTGGCTCCTGGCGAATGCCCTCCTCATAGGTCGTTTTAGCATCCTCGAACCTCCCCAGGAATTCAAGTGCTGCTGCTTTTCTAGAGTAACCCTGAGAGGACACAAAGAAAATCAAGACCGTTTTACTTAGGAAGTAGTGCATATATGGTGACTGCTTGTAAAGCTATATCGCTGCAGACTAGGGCTGGGTTAAAAAAAAAAGTTTTATTGATGTGTATCGATACGGATTCAAAAAATGAAAGGTCGATATAAAAGTTTGCAGATCAATACTTTAATAATAGATCTCTTCCCGTATATGCTGGGGTCATTATTTATGTATATAAATATTGGATAGCTAAACATTGGCGAGCAGAGGGTTTTTCTTTCCTCAGTCATTTCATAAACAAGTAAAACTGGCATTGTTACTAAGAAATTAATTGATTGATTAATTTAAAAAATAACAAAAAAAAATGTATCATGACCTTGTGTATCGGAATCGTATCGATTCAGGAAATCCGTATCAATACCCAGCCCTGCTGCAGACAGAAGCTGAGAAAAAAAAATGCACCACTTCCTTTCCGAAGTAGAACTGCTCCTAATACACAAGAAAGAAATAGTTTCTCCGAATAGGGAAGACGGAAATACTGACTAAGCTCACCTTTGTCTAGTAGTGCACAGAGCCTTGTACAGAAACTCTTCTGGCAGTATGGCCATGAGAAAGTATCACCTCCGCAATGTTTTGTCTTTGGCTAGCACAGCCTACATGCAGTGATGGGCAACCATAAATCAGAAACTACAATCTAGTTCCACATATTCCAAATCACCTGGTTCTACCTGTACACTTAATACAGGTGACTTCAATAATTAACTCCTTTACATGGCTGAATTATTGTGCCAACTTAAATCAACTGCTGGAATAAATTTGTGGTACTGGGTTATAGCTTCTGAAGTGAGGTTGCCCACCATTGCTTATATGAACATGAAAGGAAATAGCCCAAAACCAACTAGCCCTCAAAAATACTTCAAACACCAACCTTGCCCCAGTCAGGTTTGATCTTGATGGTCTGACATGCGTCCTTCAGGGCGTTCTCGTAGTCGCCCTTCTTGGCGTACGCGGCCGAGCGGTTGCTGAAGAGCACGTGGTTGTTGGGGTCCAGGGCCACGGCCTCGGTGTAGCAGCGCACGGCCTCCGTGATGTTCCCGGCGCTGAGCGCCTTGTTGCCCTCATCTTTCAGCTGTGATACCTGAGAGGGAAGAAGAGGAGAGTCCAGGAACAATATTAGGGGGAAGTCACTACAACAGACAGGGAGAGATGAGGGGGTCCATGATGCGGGGGTGGTGGGGGCGGGGATTTGGAGAGGCATATGCAATGTTACAGTTTGTCTTTACACTGATTGAAAAGTTAGATGATACAATCAACACATTTTGCAGCAACATCCCATCAAAATCCTTAGTGTAAAACATGAATATATTTACCTGTACGGATATTATTTGCACAAACTGCATTTTGGACCATCATTACTAGGTGCACAATAATAAATGACACTGAGCCCGTCAAAATAGACGGCTGCTGGTTGAGTTTGGTGTAACATAACCACGTAACACAGCTACAACTATTGTTGTAACGTTTTAAATATTGCCATTCAAAAGTGTTTAAAATTGTTTTACAATGTAAAGTATACAGGTACTGGCGGCATGGTGAAATAGGTCGACCATACCAACCATCACCTGCTTTGAGTCAATGGTCTCTAATAGCAGCTGCGAAGTTCAACAACTGCCATACATCAGCTGTCTCTGACAGTCGTGCTTAAGTCATCACTCAATGACTCTCCGACAACTTTCTACAATTAAATATTGACGTGGGAATAAAGGAGGATTTTAGTCTCGCAAGGCTGCTTTGTAAAAAGGTACCGTGGGGTCGATACACGTATTAACCTAATGTTAAGCATATGGTTTTTTTTTTCTCCAATCTGTGCGTGGGAGCGTAGTTGTGCAACTGATGGTCGACACACATAAGGCTAACTGGCAATGTTTGATTTCCCCGTTGCTTCATGCAAGTGCACCGTTTAAAGCAGAAGATATTATCACTGCTCCTATGCGCAAAAATGATCAAATTCATCCGGTCAACAACCGGGCGCCTAGCCAACAGCTAAGACCACTGACCTAGCTCGTTCATACAGGGACACACCAGGATGCTAGCGAAAGGGGGCTCATCTAGCTAGATATTCGACACATATACTCCAAGTACCTGATGGCTGTAGCCGACTAGCTACCAGAGTCGCAACCTCTGAACATCTTGCTATTACTTGCTGTTAGCTGATATTCAGCTGCCAGTAATGACAAAAGCCAATTACATCAAATTAGCTGATTAGCTATCAAGCTAACTCGATTGCTAACTTTAGGCTAATGATGCCTGTGATATTGCAGACTATTATGTTTCAATTAGAAGGAGCTGTCTTATAAGAACACATTTCATAGCTAAATGGCTAAGGTTAAAGGTAGCATTTTAGTAATATTTAACGACCCTTTTATATGGTGGCCCGAAAACACATACAAAACTTTAAAACATAGAAGCTAGTTAGCTAAAGCATTTATCCGCAGTGGATTTGACAGTGGTGAAAGTTGGCAAATGATGGCGAGTCAATGCTGCTTTATGCCAGCCTGAATTAGCCTGTGTGGACTGAGAATTTGACAGCTAATAAGATATGCTGTTGTTTCGCTGCAACTACTCATACGGCTATATTATGAGCTGCTGTTGCAAGCTTAAGCCCATTTCTTAATTCTGTTTTTAACAGATAATGTAGTACCGTATTTACATTATTATTTTATTGAGCTAACATAATCTCGTTTGCTAAGCTAGTTAGCTAAGAATGAATGCCATGCTAAGTCTACTGCACTGCTTCCAGATATGCCATTTTAATGTGTCATATCACAAGAGCTCGTTGCAATGTTTAAATAATATAACATCAAACGTTGCAGTTACCGTGGCAGAATATATATAAAAATGACATTATTAGCAACATTTAGAGATATAAGTTGTTAGCTACTTACTTTCTCCATGGTTCGACCATGAGGTTCCAGAAACTACTGTGAACCGACAGCGGCCGGGTGAGCTCCGCCTCTGCCTGTTGGAACCGGTTGCCAGATAGAGTAGATTTTCCTCAACAGAAATGTGTTAGTTTTACGCTTTGAAAACGAGACTGCGCTACGAAGGGTTCCTTATCTGGCACAAAATCAGGTTACACACCTGTTCAGCTTTGTCAGTATAATATCAGACTGCGATATCGATTAGGCCTATCTTATTAAAGTTATAAGTTTTGAAAATCACTAATACGCTTACTTCCTCCTTAGGTTTACCATTTATGGCAACACGATTATTACGTGTTTTGCTGTATTATTTAGAAATTTATGGGCGCACCTTTAAACTTTTCTTTTCGCTCACCGACAAACAAACTGTTCATTTTGGTCAGAAACAACCGCTTGACAAATCAGATTTATCGGTAGAGCGCTGGGTATAGTTTATAACGGTGATGCAAACATTCTAGATACTTCTGGAAGCGAGTCACCATTTGAGCGAGAAACATTCTAGATACTTCTGGAAGCGAGATCATTACCATTTGAGGTTCTGAATTTAACACCTTGAACTCGAAGAGAGTCTGCATGGATGTACGTATCAATAGGTCTTGCTTGGTTACAAATGCAGAAAAGAATTTCCTTCTGTAATGAAAAGAGTAGGTCTATCTGTGTAACTTGAATTGAATGGCTGTGTTGAGCAATTAGCACCGCAAGAGTTATTTTAAAAATATATATCAGTAAATCAATTAGTGATACGAAAGAAATGAAAAAAAAAAAAAACAACAACAACAACAACAAAAAACAGGTAATTTTCAACCACCTCAATGTCTATCTAGCCTACTCCCTTTCTGCAACAAGTAGAAACAGTATGACGACCTGTTTGAAAAATTATTTGGTGTTGAGCGTGGTTGCTATTTAGTCCAGTGCTTTTTAAATGGGCCCTACATGTTAAACTCTTGCGAAGTGAGCATTGAGATGTGACTGAAATCAAGAAGGCTACCAAACACAGTTTTGAGTATTAGGCTACTAATTGATCCCTTTCACAGATCATAACCTGACAGAATGTAGTCTCACTCTGACATCCACAAATCACCTACATAGTTTTGTCATTGCATTATTTCCCCCATGTTATCATGTTTGTAATCCAGTTTGGTAGATTATATTAAGATAGGACATGCTATATTTAAGAAAAATATTTGTGATTTCAATCCACACTTGGCACTTAGGCCTAAGGCTAGCCAGTGTCCAACCTGAAAAAGGCCTGAGGAAGATCCCACTGGTGGATCGAAACGTTGCCTTTTATTAAATGAAATAAAGTATTGTTTTTATGGAGCTCATGCCCAGTGTGCAGACCACTCCTTGACACAACCTGAAAAAGTATCCAACAACTTTAAAAGAAAGTTACTGCCAATATTAAAAGGTTGCCTCCATGCTAGCGTCTTTTCGTAACATTATCAACACCATCACATTATCAACACAATTCATTTAAGGCATTTTGTTCACTTCTGCTCAAGCTATTAGTGCATTTAGTGCCATTTTATCTGTCCATCACATGAGCCAAATCACATTAACACAGGGTTAACAGCATAAAAATAAAATGGAATAGAATAGAATTTTATGTTGAATTTATTGTCACTATACACATGTACAATGTACACGATACACATGCATAATGAGATGCATAAAGAGCCACTCACTTTACAGTGCATGTGCATGTGCATGTGACATGTATGTCGGATATTTAGGCCTACAACATATAGTAAAAAAGTAAGTATTAATGTGAGACAGGATGATGATAGAAGAGGGGTGGGGAGAAGTGCACAGTTTTGAGGTAGAGATAGATTGCACATTGGATTAATATTGCACATTGCATTTCTATTGCACAGTTGTAGGATAGAACACACAGGGAGAGAGATGTGCTTGAGTTTCCCTGGGCTGGGACACCCGGACTGTGTGTGTGTGTGTGTGTAGTCAGTGCACGTGTGAGTTCAAAGTGGTTATGGCTTTTGGGAAAAAGCTGTTTTTAAGTCGGTCGTTCTTTGTTTTGATGCACCTGTAGTGCCTGCTAAGGCAGCGTGAGGTGTAGATGTCCACTAGGGAGGGTAGAGGGCAGCCAGTGATCTTCTGTGCTGTTCTGACTACCCTCTGGAGCTTCTCTCTGTGCGCCATGGTGCAACTGCAGAAAATATACTGGATAAAAAGCCTATATACAAGTCCGTCAGCAAAGCACAGCAATTATTAAATAGATAAAGTGCAGATACATAAAAAAAATTAAAGAGAAAATAAACATTATTAGGCCTAAAGTAGGCCATGTACATAGGCCTACATTGGGATGCAGTTGTTAACACCAGTATCTACAAAAAATAACCAAGGGACATTTTAGCAATGGCCATGGGGATGGTGCAGGCCAAAAAATGTAACATCTCTCATGAAAACAATTCAAAACGAGAAAAACAGACCATCCAGATTGTTGCATGTAGTTCAAACAACTGCTTGAGAAAAGCTGCTGCGTTTCATGCAATAGGCAGCAGATGGCAGTAGTTGAACACTAATAATGTCAGACTGCTACATTATCCTATGTGCGGGATGTGTGTGTGTGTGCATTGAGGTGAATACGTGTACATGTACATGTATGTACTGTACTGTACATGTATGTGATGGTAAAAGGGAGGGTGCATACTAAGGCACTGGTGTTGTTGCAGCGGCTGTGTGTATTGTTAGGATTTATATTTCAGCTGGCTGCAATAGGTGCCGAGGGAAACGAGGCATGATTTAGTCTGCCACAGCTGTGCATCATCAGACCATCACACATCAGCACAGTCAGGCAGACACCTACAGCCCAACCACATTACCACGCCTTCAAAAAACCTGTAATTTTCACATTTTTACCACAGGTCTGTGCAGTTACCACAATGCCACACAATTGCTGCACAGTTTCAAAACACTGATTCTGTTGTTACAATTATTTGAAATTTATGTTGAATTATATTCCTAAAAAAGGCATTAGACATAAAATATTTTTAAGTTTGACATTATAGTATACATTTAAGGATTTACTACATGGTACTTGGCAGATGCCTTTGTCTAAAGCACCTTACAAAACCCCTTTTGGGAAAAAATAGGCTAAACAATGGGCTAAACCATGTATAAATGTGTAAGGATTCTTTCTTTTGATAATATCTTTACATAATATTTTGGCATTTGTGGATAATTGCAAGCGACTTGCAATCTAGTAATTAGCTTTAGGTAATATTTCCCCAAAGCAAAACCACAAATATAACAGTATGGCAATATTGTTACAGCAGGACTTTTCCCTGCATATCAATATCGTGTTCTGGTCCCAAAAAAACAGTATTACCTACCTTTGAGACTTTGGTTGAGGCCATAACATAAGACAATTGCTGTGTCTCAGAACATCAACATTTCATTACAAAAAACATGAAATCTTGATCATTACAGTCCACATATTGCTCACTTTGCTCCCTCTGGCCTTGGTGACTGTATTGACTTCAATCAGCGACCGTTAGCATCATGTTCATGTCATTCTCGCTGTCACAATACAGCCTGGGGAGCCAAGGAGATAATCAGAGCTGTATAAATGAGCTAGAGGGAAACCATCGTTTGTATCCATCATCCTCCTTCCATCCCGATACAGATTGAAGTCAATAGATTTCATTGTTCACTCACATACAAAGAATGATGTTGCCATTTATTTTAGGTGAGACGAATGTACCACAGAGTCAGTACAGAGCAGGAAAAATGCTTTACGTTATGTCGATAGCATTTGGGAGTTTCTTTTTTGCTTGTGGATGGCAAAAAAAGAGGTAAGGAAAAAGAAATATACCAGTTTGGTGGTGCTGGTGCAAGTGTGTGTTCAGCAAAGAACATGCACCAGAGAGAGAGAGAGAGAGAGAGAGAGAGAGAGAGATAGCAAGAGAGAGAGATAGAGAGAGAGAGTGAATGGGTGAGTGTGTGGGTGAGTTAGTTAGAGAGAGAAAGAGAGAGAGAGAGTCTTTCACAGCTCACTGCACAGCTAGATTGCCTGCAGAAGAAGTGAGAGAAAAAAAAATGGGAGAGGCCGTGCCTAAGAAAGAGTGAACGGCGAAGCGCTGGGCACGGGGAAGGGGGCAGAGAGGCTGTGATAAACACTGGAAATATAAAGTGAAGTGAAACAGCTCCCATTAAAATAAGGATTGCAATATGGAGCCCGAGCAGAACCAGAGGGGTGATCCAACCCTGGCCATTATGAGCCAGAGCAAATACAGTAATTACCGGTGCAGATCATTTTAATATCTACAAAGTACACGAGGGAGGGAAGGGAACTTGTGGTACAAGTACGCGAGAGGCAAAGGAACTGGATTGACAGGAGCCCTGCAGAGGTGGTGGCTACAAAGCTGATGGTTATAAAATGTGGTGGGGTGGTGTGGTGTGGGGGATGTGGTGGGTAGGGATGGGGGAGATGTGGTGGTGGGTAAGGGTGGTGTAGGGGGATGTGGTGGGTATGGGAGTGTGGTTAATATGGCGAGTATGGGTGGTGTGGGGGATGTGGTGGGTATGGGTGATGCTGCAGATGTGGTGGGTAAGGGAGTGTGGCTGATGTGGTATGGGTGGTAGGGGGGGGCATAATGGGTATGGAAGTGTGGGATGTAATGAGTAAGGGTGGTGTGGTGGGTATGGGGGTATTGGGGTGTGGGGGATGTAGTGGGTGTGGAAGTGTGGGATGTTGGGATATGGGTGTTGTGGTGGGTATGGGGGTATTGGGGATGTGGTATGGGTGTTGTGGTGGGTATGGGGGTATTGTAGATGTGGTGGGTATGGGTGTTGTGGTGGGTATGGGGGTATTGGGGATGTGGTATGGGTGTTGTGGTGGGTATGGGGGTATTGGGGATGTGGTGGGTTTGAAGGGTGGGGCTGTAGTGGTACTGCTGGGGATGTGGAGGCTGTGGTGGTAGTGGTGACAACTGGCTGGGGAGGGAGGGAGAGAGAGAGAGACAGACAGAGGGAGAGAGAGAGACAGACAGGCACACAGAGAGAGACAGAGAGAGAGAGAGAGAGAGAGGAGAGAGAGAGAGTATGGTCCATGTGGCAAGGCCCATCGATTGATTTATTCCGGCGGCATCGATCACTGGACAGCCCTGTCCGTGTGGAAAAGCGTGAGGATTAAGGCACTGGCTCGTGTAATGAATGGCTCTCGTGCACCATGGAGAGAGGGGTCGGCACTAAATCAGCTTTGTGAGGCCCGGCCGAACAGTGTCCAGGAAGCCGGGTCTGTTTGTGTGTGTGTGTGTGTGTGTGTGTGTGTGTGTGTGTGTGTGTGTGTGTGGGGTGTTGCATGCACGGCTGATGAGGGATTTGTTTAGATTTCCCCGAGCTGCTCGATGATCCCCTTTCAATTTCATCTGACCAGCTCTACGGCCAGCATACAGGGGGGCAAAGGCACAGTGCTGCCGCTGATTGTACTTACACAGGTATGACAAGCACACTGTGAATCCACCTCTTATTATACAGTAGAAAAAAGAGGGGACTTCAAAAGACCACCACCATCATCGCAGCAGCTAATGACCTTATTGTGACCAAGAAGTATTGCCCGGACATCCCCTAATTGTTTTTTCTCGATTCCCAAATGGATGGCCTGTAGTCCATTCGTCAGATTAATTCCTATAGATCGACTTATAGCCATAATGGGGTTTAGAGTGTAATTAGGCACTTTGCATTCTTTTTCTCCCCCCAGTTTCTAAATACCAAATATTGCTCAAGGCAAATCTGTCAGGCCTACTGTAGCCCTGAAAAAAGAAATTGGATTGATTGATTGATTTATGCGTGTCAGCTGAAGGACACAGACAGAGAGACATTCCAGTAGGGAGTGTGTGTGTGTGTGTGTGTGTGTGTGTGTGTGTGTGTATGTGTGTTGGATGGGGGAGGGCAGATGGATGGAGGAATAAACAGGGGACAGAGAGAGAGAGACGGGTGGGGTGTGGAAGCAAACAGAGACAAATGAAAAAGGAGACACGGGGACAGATTGTAACAAACATACACACACACACACATACACACATACACACACACACACACACACACACACATACACACAACCTCACTCATGCATGCACACACAACACAAACCAAGACACACAGGCACACATACACACACCCACACTGCACACACTGACCTCATCCCCACACAGCGTTGATCAATAAAGAAAGCAGGCTGTTTGTGTCACTTCCCTGCAAGAGCCGATTCGGTGGGGTGGGGTGGGGTGGGTGGGGGTCTGTCTACCTTCTCCTCTTGCCCAGTGATCCCCAACCCCCTTCCCCAATGCTTTCATTAAACATGGCACCCCCAGTGATTGTATGAACCAGAGTGGCTTTGTGGGCTTGCGGCACTTAGACCCGGTTTCCTGCATGAGCAAGAGCAAAAGCAAAAGCAAAAACATCACTCTCTCCTGGATGACTACAAGCCCTCCAGCTGGAAGATGTCTGGGCGAATTTGGCTCTGCATTTGTCTAAATCTAATGTGCCTTTTGCAGATTTTTGTATGGTCACCCCAACAAGCAGTGTGTTCACTAAAGAAAAAAAATAAAATGAATAAGCTTTAGGTTTTTTTTAAAGAAATAGCCTTCTCCAGAAAGCAAAGGAGGACTGTTTTGGTTTCTTTGTGTTGTGTTTCTGTACAATATTTTTTTGGATGAATATTTGTAATCTATTATCCTCCAGTGGACTGAGAAGTTCATTTTTGTTTCTTTGTGGTCTTTCTTTTTACGCTCATGGTGAAAGATAATTAACTTCAAACACAGCATATTTTTCTCTAGAATGTTACAATAGAGGATCGATGCTACCACAAGTTTCCATCAATAGTCTATTTTATTAAGCCTTATAAATCAAAATGCATTAGCTTTTTTACATTTAGTGTAATCATGTGCGTGATGATTAATTGATGACCAAAGGAGCTATTTATCTAAAATGTGACATGCATAGAAGTCAATATGATATAATTAAACATGTGACCTATTGTGTTAGAATACTGTATACATATTAGCAAAAGAGACCAGAAAAGCTGTACAGTTCTGGGATCAGGGAATTGTGTGCTTGAATGGATGTAAATGCAGAGATGGATGTTGTTGAGTACCTGTGTGTGCATACAGGTGAAGGCCAGTGCAGAGAAAATCAATACGTGTGTAATCACCTGTAGTGAGGCCGCAGCTGGGAGTCCCTCTGCTCAGATTATTGTGTGTCAGTACAACTCTGGCTCAACCTCACACACGCCCTCACAGCCAATCACATTGTTCTACACTGAAAAACTCCATTATACACTTCTGCTTATCTGCACAAAGGGTGCACACACACACATACATGCATAGGCACACACGCACATGCACACACAAAGATGTGCACACACACACTTTGTTTCTGCCTCCCTCTATTTCTCAGCCTTTCTCTTATAAGCATGAACAAAAATATATACACCGACCTTAATGTTTGTCTGCTTTCATTTTCATAAAAGCTATAAAAATAATACACCTTGTTTTTTCACTGCAACACACATAACCTGTATGTGTACACCCATATAGGTGACATCAGAGCAAATCTATAAATATACATCAAACAGCAGACATTTCAGTACATCTTGCCTTTAATCACATAGAAAAGGAACATACTTTATACAAAATAGTTTTTTGTTCTCTTTGCCTTGTATCACAGAGCCCAGCAAAGGAAGAGAGAGAGGGAGCGATGTTTCAAAAGCAGCAGCCTACAAAAAAGTTACAGTGGAAACGTTTCTGAAAGACAAAATAAGAGACCAAAAGAACACCACTTCTGATTAACGTTCAGTGTCCATGTCTGCAAACTGAAACAAAAGAAGAAGTAGTCCACAATCCCGCCCTGGACGCTGGCAGAGTTCCTTGTTCCGTTTTGTTTTTGTCCATAAAGAACACCTGCATTCCTCCTTTGCAGACTCAAGACATTCTGCTCCTGTGACGTGGTTTACCATACTCTCATGGTGCCGCAGAGAGACGAGAGAGAGAAGAAAAGAGAGAGAGAGAGAAATCGAGAGAGAGAGAGAGAGGGAGGGAGGGAGGGAGGGATGGAGGGAGAGTGAAAAAGAGAGAAAAAGACAGAGAGGGAGGGCTGACAGAGGGAGGAAGAGCACACAAGGTCAGCATGTTTGACCATTTCAACACGGCATCCATACGGCAGCATGTGGAGCTGCTGGAGAATAATTACTCTGGCCTCCAGAAAACAGCACTGCCATTATCTCGCTCGCTCGCTTGTTCGACGCGGGCCATACATACCTCTCTCTCTCTCTCTCTCGCTCTCCACCGATGTCGAGAGAGGGCCGTGATAATGACGGTGATGACGATGGCAGCAAAGACGTTATCGGCGGAAGTCGAGTGTCACACAAAACATGGTGTTAACAGGGAAGGAAAGAAAGAAAAAAAAATCTAACATGGAGGACTTATTGAGGCAGCCTGAAATGACCCTTGCTGAGAGCTCAATTATAGCGCAATGGGAGCGTAGAGGAGGCTGTCTATTTGCACAGGACACAGAGGAGGCAAACACTTTTCTAGCAGAGCCAGGGCTCGGCGGGGGGAGGGGAGGGGGGAGGAGAGGGGAGGAGGGAAGGGGGGGGGGGACATCTGTGTTAATGGACTGCAGGTGGAACAACTGCTGGTCCGAGTCCGCAGGAGCTGCAGAATCTGCAGATGGTTCTCAATAAATAAATAAATAAATACATAAATAAATAAATAAGTCGTCAAATAAATACCTGCTGCCATCACTGTGCATCTCACAGGAAGCCTCGCAAAGACTAAAGGACACACACATACATACTAAGGGATACACACACACACACACATGCGCACGCACATACACACACACACACACACACACACACACACACATTCATTAATTTCTCATATGCTAAATAATAAAAACACATCAAAGACCCTTGTTTCTGGAAACAGAACAGTCTGGAAAATGGTTGGCTAAACAAGGCTTCATTTTAAATGGAAGTTAAGCATCAGCCCTGCCTGCTTAAGGTGTATCCACTGCATCAAGGTCAAACATACAGTAAAATCAATCCATCTGTGAAAACCTATGTTGTAAATTGTGCTCAAGCAAAAAAAAAAACAATAATAATAAAAATAATACTCTGTGTAATAGTGATGAAAGATGAGAGACATCACAGTGCACATTTCTGATTGTGAAAAAAAAAATGTTTGTTTTGCACTTTGAATGGTGCCACTTTTTAAGGACAGCGAAGGTAACGGTGGATAGAAGGACATAAAAGTGCTGCTATGTGAGATATTTGTAGAGCCTCATGAACATAAACTGAGGAGAAATGTGCTGACACCACCTATGTTAGTCAAACCACATAGTGAAGTACATAGAGCACAATGTGTTCTGGGTTGACCAACAAATGGAAGAAAAACTCCTCTCCCTCTCTCGTTCTCTCTTTCTCTCAGCTTCACAGTACAAAACAGAGCCATACATTTTCCTTATACAGGCAAGACAAAAGAAGCACAATTTGTTTCCATCTTTCAAACAGTGCAGTATATATGGTTCTGTGAACAAGAGTCTGTGGAGGACACTAATGCATTGTGAGATATCAGCCAGTGACAAACAGGTTTATGCATGGATGAACTTCACTGTTCCCAAGCTATCATTTCACTCCTTCCCTCAACTCTTATTTGTCTTCGGATCTTTCTCCCTCCCTCCCTCTCTCTCTCTCTCTCTCTCTCTTTTTTTTTCTGACATTCTCTCTTTTGACTCACCCCCTTGCTTTTCTTTTTCCTGGTTCATATGCCTTGTAGTAAAGAGTTTGTGTTAAGTGCTGCCTCTTTTACATTACTAGTGCTGTGAGGCAGACAGACGGACTGGAACAGAGGAGCGAGCGCTACTCCCTAAGTCACCCTGGCCCCAAACCTCTCCTCTCTCCCAGCTGACACTCTCCTCTGCCCTCCCACAGTGCAGGTCCACAGTGAAACGGTTCATGTTTTTTTTGTGTTAAGTCTACTTAGGTCTCCCTGACGGCCCGCTGACAGCAATTCACCAGGGACAAGATTCGGGAACAGCCTCGGAAAAGGACAGGAGGTCCTTCGCAATGATCTGGGCTAATGTGTTTGGCTAGGAACAGGCGGTTAGCAGAGGCTAATTTCAGACAGAGCTGTAGGCTAAGCAGTCCTCCTCTCTAGGCTGCTATAACATTGAAACCGGTTGGGTTTCAAAGCATCCTCACCATATGTGAGGTTTGTACAGCATCTCTAAAAGGACAGTGTTGCAACTGCAAGGGACTCGCTTTGTTATTTTTGTACAGTTTGGACAACACACCTTTTTTTTAATTAAATTTAAAATGAATTATTGAAAGCTCTAATGACCTCATACATATCATTACTTCCACTGGCGGGCTGACATATTCCCTATGTCATATTCAATACCTAAACACCCCTCCCTTGGCCCCATGGGGCATTCTGTCTATCACTATTGATCCTTAGGACTCAAGAAAAAAAAGAAGATGAAAATAATGAAAAGATCAAGTACATAAAGGTAAATTGTATGGTAACGGTAGAGAAAAAAAAACTACTTGGGAACATAGAATTATTTTCACAAAAATGTCCATTTATAAGTGTAGGTTAATATCTTTATCTACACATGGGTGGCATTCAGTACAATGCAGATATTCACTCTTCAAAATATTTAAGAGTCAACCAATCACAATAGGATCCCTTCCAACAGATTCACACAGTACTTGGGGTCAGATTGGAGTTTTAAAGGGCCACATTAAAAATCCAGTATTTCGTTAGGTATGTATTGTAAGCTTGCTGGCGAGTGACGACATTTTGAGGCAATACGAAGCTTGTGATACACTCCTTCCCAGACAGACACAGACACACACACACCGGCTATCCAGGTTTTTTTTTTTTTTTTTTTTTTTTTTTTAGAAACAAATCTGCATTTCGGTGACGAAGGAGAGATGCAGCACAAATCACAATTCTCTTTCATGGTGCAACAATCATCTACAGCGAGTAGATTAGGCCTCTCCCTTTTGTAGCCAAATGTCAGCTGATCCATAAATATCCCACACCAGTCCTCTCTCATCATAAAAAAATGCCTTACTGCAGCAATCAGTTCCCTTCTGTGCGCTGAAGCAGAGCCGGAGCAAAGAGAGAGAGAGAGAGAGAGAGAGAGAGAGAGAGAGAGGGAGAGAGAGAGAGCGAGAGAACCCACAGCATGGA
The DNA here is from genome assembly GCA_030347295.1 of Setipinna tenuifilis. Lineage (NCBI taxonomy): Eukaryota > Metazoa > Chordata > Actinopteri > Clupeiformes > Engraulidae > Setipinna > Setipinna tenuifilis. The sequence goes on from CM059272.1 coordinate 13,294,891, forward strand.
GTGTCCTTTTCCCGTGTTCTTTCGCGATGACTCCTGTAGCCTTTTACTGCATGGCAACTGCTGGAGGCCTTGGACAGCTAACCTCTTGCACTTTGCAGTTCGCCGGTTTAGCTTCTGGCTTGGCTGTTTTTTTCTTTCCTTTTTTTTTCCGTCAACCTGAATAGCCTGTGCAAGCAGAGAGAGATAGAGAGAGAGAGAGAGAAAGAGAGAGAGAGAGAGAAAGAGAGGAAGGAAGCTGTACTGGTCCATTGCGCATTGAGTCTGGAGGTTAGCTAGCTTCTTCTGTGCAGACTCATTCCTTTTGTATTCACCTCTCCCACAGAAAGACAGAGAGAGAAAGAGAAAGAGAGAAAGAGAAAGAGAGAAAGAGAGAGACCTAGTGAGAGAAAAAGTGAGAGCATGTTGGGGGGGGGAAACAGTGTAGCGACACTGATCATTACCGGAGTGTGAAACTACCGATTTGGTGGAGTTGACACCTGAAATGCTGCATTCACCACACGGCCTTTTTTTTTTTCAAACGCACAGATAGAGATGCCTCCCAGGGGCTACGAAGCCAATTAAAAGTTTCCGTTGCCGTAAACAGCGGGGCGAAAGTTGGAATGGAAACCACAAGGCACAAAGGGGTGCTTCACAACCCATGCTGATAGAAAAAAAAGGAAAAAAAAATCAACTGTGCACCTGTACAGTTTACAAGACAGTGTCTGACTGAGGTGAGGTTCATCATCACGTGTAGGAGTAGTCTAAATCTGGGATACCGCCTTCTCTGTAGCCGCGGTTTGTGCCGTAGCCAGTGGTGTTAGTCAAAGGTTGGGGCGGTTTGTACAGGCCTGTGCCGTTCGGAGGGAAGATCGTGTGTATGATATAGTCTTCGCGAAGGGGCTTGGGCTGCAAGGGCTGCCTGTTGGCCATGGGCGTCATCTGGAAGCCGGGGCTGCGGATCTCCAGGATGGTGTTGTCCTTCTTGGTGCCCGACTCGATGTAGTCGTCGTACTGCTTGCTCTTGCGCGAGTTGTTGCGGGTGTAGTGGTCCCGTGAGGACAGGCAGCCCGCTTTGTGGCTGTACCAGCAGAAGATGGCCAAGATGAGAGCCAGGGAGACGAGGGCCGTGGCTCCGCCGATGATCCCCGCGAGAGGCAGGGTGGTGAGCTGCTCCGAGCCCTGCCCTTCATCCTGGCCCGTGTCTTGGCTGGCATCGGTCGTCTCCGTCTTTGCGCAGACCGGCTCGTTGTCGGAGTCTGGGTCGTCGGGCGCCAGGGGCCCCCTGGAGCCGGAGTTGGAGGCCAGGGGCACGATGCAGATGACGTAGGTGGAGCGGGGCTGCAGGGAGGTCAGCAGGTACTCGCGCCGGTCCGACTGCACCAGTGTTTCGGTGATGGAGCCCATGGCGGCGCTGGTGCCCTGCCGGAGCCAGCTGAGCCTGAAGGAGGTCGAGGGCTGCGCCACGCTCCACGTCACCCGGATGCTGTCGTGCGAGAGCGCCTTGACGTTGAGCGCCAGGTTCTTGCCCACGGCGCTGCTGCCGAGCTTGTAGTCGAAGCCGGCGTCCGGGAAGCCCAGGCTGGGCCGCCGCGAGCGCAGGGTGAACAGGGAGCCCTGGAGGGGGGACAGGGTGGTGGAGGTGGCCCCTGCTCCTCCCCCCCCTGCTGCTGCTGCCGCCGCCCTGTCTCGAGTCCCCCCGGCGGCTGGTGCCGGGGCCACGGTCTCGCACTCTTCCATCTGGCTGGAGAGGTCCTTCAGGGCCATGTCTCGCACCTTCTCAGGCCCCTGGCAGGTCAGGCCCCGGACGGTGATGGTGTTCCCGCGGGCGTGCAGCCAGTCGTGGAGCCAGCGTAGGCTGCAGGTGCAGTACCAGGGGTTCCCCCGCACCAGCAGCTGCGTCAGGCTGTCCAGGTCGCGGAAGAGCCCCCGGGGCAGCGTGGTCAGGTTGTTCCCCGACAGGTCCAGCCTCTGCAGCCGCCGCATGCCGTCCAGGGAGCCCCGGGGTATGTGGGTGATGGCGTTGTCCTGCAGGGAGAGCCTCTGCAGGTGGGCGCTGGGCAGGTTCAGCGGCGGCTTCTGCAGGGAGTTGCGCACCAGCGACAGCTCGGTGAGGTTGGCCAGCCGGGCGAAGGTGTCGTCGGCGATGCGCTGGTTGGCCAGCAGGTTGCCGTCCAGCACCAGGCGGCGCAGCGAGGATAGGCCGCGGAAGGCGTGCGTGGGGATGGTGGAGATGCGGTTGTCGTCCAGGCGCAGCTCCTCCAGCGAGGCCGGCAGCCCCGACGGGATGCTTGAGAGGTGGTTGCGCGACAGGAAGAGCAGGCGCAGGCGCGGGTTGTCCACGAACGCCTGGTCCTCGATGCTCACCGTGGACACCGAGTTGTCGTCCAGGTGCAGCTTCTCGAGCAAGGGCAGGCGGGCTAGGGCGGCTCGTGGCAGCACGCGGATGTTGTTGTCCTGCAGGTGCAGCTCTCGCAGCGAGGGGGGCAGGTGCGTGGGGAAGTCATCCAGCTCGTTGTCGTAGAGGTAGATGACGCGGACGGTGGTGAGTTGCTCGAGCGACGTCGGTAACCCGGCGTTGTCGATGTGGTTGTTCTGCAGGTAGAGGACGGTGGCGGAGGGCGGTAAGGGCGGGATGGCGCTCAGGCCGCGGTCGTTGCAGTAGATGAAGTCCTCGTCGCACCGGCACACGGACGGGCAGAAGGGGTCACCGCCGTCCAGCTGCTCCCCCAGGCCCTGTGCCGCAGCGCCACTGTAAACTCCAGCACCTCGGCCACCACGGCCAGACACAGCAGCAGGGAAAACAGCCAATCGCGAGACTCTGACACTCCTTCAAGGGACATGTTGGCTCCTCTCTCTTTTTTTTCCCCCTTCAATTCGTCTTGATCCTTCTATTACTGCCTCCAATTTCTTGCCACGTCGTCTGGGCGGCGATGTGTCCCCTTCTCACTTTCGCCCAACGCAGAGAGAGCCTATTTATTTACCTCCAGTCCTCCCGCACCAATCCAGATTCACCAGCCTGTGGAAAATTCCAGAAAAAGAGGGGGAGCTGTGTTAGTAACCCTGTAAATGATTTTTTTTTGCATAATCACATATGGTTTGTGCAATGGCTGATAAATATTTTGCAGTGATACAGCACTACAGCACCTGCCACACCACATTATTCTGCCACATGGCCAAACTGTGAAGAACGGATTATTTACTGTCACAGCTGAACTGAACTGTGAGACTAATCTATCTATACCACACCAACTAGCCTACACCAAATATGGAAGCTGACAACACAGAGACTGAATCAGAGTGGGACAGAGACCAGAGGAGATGGGTGCAAAGAGAGAGACAGAGAGAGAGAGAGAGAGAGAGAGAGAGAGAGAGAGAGACAGAGAGAGAAAGAGAGAGCGAGAGAAAGGCAAGAGCGAGAGAGCTAGCCAGAAAGGGAAATAGAGAGAGAAAGAGGAAAACAGATAAAAAGAGAGTTCTAAATAACCAAAGGCCTAACAGATAGATAGATAGATAGATAGATAGATAGATAGATAGATAGATAGATACATAGACAGACAGACAGACAGACAGAGCGAGCCAGTGAGAGAGACAGAAAGAGAGAATAAGAGGAAAACAGAGAGTTCAGAATAATGAAAGGCTTCCTGTCTAAGAGATAGATAGAGAGAGAGACAGAAAGAGAGAGAGAGAAAGCAAGAGTGAGAGAGAGAGAGCTAGCCAGAAAAGGGAAATAGAGGGAGAGTCGAAGGAAAACAGATAAAAAGAGAGTTCTGAATAGCCAAAGGTTTCCTGTCTAAGAGATAGATAGATAGAGAGATAGATAGATAGAGATAGATATAGAGAGAGCAAGAGAGAAAGAGAGGAGCGAGCCAGTGAGAGAGACAGAAAGAGCAAAAGAGAGACTAAGACAAAAACAAAAAGATAGAGAGTTCCAAATAAGCAAAGGTTTTCTGTCTAAGAGATAGATTGATAGATAGACAGATAGATACATACATAGAAAGATGGATAGATACAGAGAAAGACAAAAAGACAGAGCCAATGAGAGAGACAGAAAGAGAGAAAGAGAGACTAAAGATGAAAACAGAGAAAGAGAGCGTTCGGAATAACCAAAGGTTTCCTCTGTCTAATCTGTCACAATTCCCAGCAGGAGAGCTGCAAGACGTCTAGGATCTGTTACCAGACACAGATGCATTACATGTGCTTATTTACAGTGCATTAATCACAAGTCAAAATGAATAATTCAAGTCATCACGAGTCGGAAACAAACAGGCATTACCGCGTCATGTGATCCTCTACATTGACCGAGACGAGAGTGTTTTGTTTTTCAGAGTCGTAAGTCTGGCTGTGGCCCTGGGGGGTTGGTGGGGGTTGGGGGGGGTTGGGGGTGTATGATTATATGGGGTAATCTTGTGGCCTTGTTTGTGCTAGAAGATTCCGGGTGAGATTTGGGGTGTCTGCTTGAGATGGAACAGCTGGGCAAACGAACGTGTGCCGAGCAGCATGGAGTATTTGGGTCACCTCTTTCAAAGGCAAGATGGAGAGAAAGAGAGAGGGGGAAAGAGAAAGAAAGAAAGAAAGAGAGAAGGAGAGAGCAAGACTGCTGTGCTGTGGCAGCGGGTAGGAAGGATTAAGAACATATGGGGTTGTGTGGATTAAACAGGTGTTTAAATAAATACCACTGGCCTAAAACAATAACAACGCACCCATATACTTAACCACAAATACACACAGACACAAACATCTTTCCAGTCTTCACATCTTCACATTCCAGAAAGGTGAAAGTCCAAAGACATCTCATGGTCATGTTCTTAGCTCCAGTATATTAAGATGGCCAGCTAGATGGAAATGGGAATTGAGCCTATGATTTGTTTGTTTTGTGTGCTATTAGAACAGTGACTTTATAAGCCCTAATTTATGTCCCAGGCAAATAATAAAGTCAGGCAGACAATAAAAAATCTACTAAAACTTCAATCACTTGGTGAAATCATTCAGTTGAATTAACAGTGAGCATGATTCTAACCACACCAAATAAGATCTCACACACCAAGGAATGGCTTTAAAAAGGGTCTTCCCTTTCATTTCTCTCTCTCTTTACCTCTCCCTGTCTCTCTCTCTCTCTCTCTCTCTCTCTCTCTCTCTCTCTCTCTCTCTCTCTCTGGGTGAGATACTGTTCTTTAGCTCTTCTGAGAGTGAACAGCTGATCAAAAATAATAATGGTAGGCCAACAACTGAGTCAGGTTAACTTAGTGACCTATGACTACCTACTCCTGTACACTCTCATGGCTTTGCACAAGTATGTGAGATGGACGAATATGTGGAACAACGTCCGAAAGCTACAGCATGCGTGAGCATGAGCTTGAGTGTGTGTTTGTGTGTGTGTGTGTGTGTGCATGCGTGTGTGTGCGAGTGGGAAAGAGTGAGAGTGTCCCCTGGAGCAGTATCAGGGGCCTGCCTGACACTCCACACACACACACACACACACACACACACACACACACACAGAAAGCCGTGACAGACGTCAGCATGGTAAACGGGGCCTGATGCCACTAGGGGATTGGCTGAAATGGGACCGTCCAGACAGCGAGTCGCCTTCAGCACAACGCAGCACCACTACTCTAATATTGGCAACCGAGGCTGGAAAGAGGGAGAGAGAGAGAGAGAAAGAGAGATGGAGACAGAGAGGGAGAGAGAGAGAGAGAGGGTCAGGCACAGACAAAGATGGGAGGGAGAGAGAGCGCGAGACAGAGAAAGAGAGAGAGAGAGAGAGAGAGAGAGATGGAGACAGAGAGGGATAGAGAGAGAGACAGAGAGAGAGAGACAGAGGGTCAGGCACAGAGAGAGATGGGAGGGAGAGAGATGGAGAGCGAGAGAGAGAGGGCAAGAAAGGACTGTATCAATTTACATCGAGGGACGAAGGGGAGAGACAGTGGGAAATAGTGATTGAGTGAGCGTGAACGTGAGCATGCCTGCTATCTTTATTCTGGGAAAAAAAGAACAACCTACGGACGTATCTGGCATCTCAAGGTGTTGTGTGGTACAGGAGTTGGGGGAAAAAAAAGAAGTAAAACAGATCTTGGTATTATCAGAGAGGCACACCGGTGCATCAGGTAGTCCATTCTCCTGATTGCTCGTGGAAGATAATGTCTCAGCGCGCCTTATCAATCACACCCACGGTCCACTCATTTGTCGCCCAGGGCTAGCCAATGGTAACCAGGTATATGGGCGTAATGGCGATGGTAGGAGCAGGCAGAAGAGCCGAGGGAGTGTGTGTGTGTGTGTGTGTGTGTGCGCACGAGTGTGTGTGAGAGACAGAGAGAGAATGTGTGAGAACGGAGCTTGGAGGAGGCCCACATATCTTTCTTTCCCCTTTTTTATTTCTATCAATAAAATGCATTACCTGGTTGCCTCGTTGCAACAGAGATTGTGGCCGTCATTTCTCTCTCTGTCTCTCTCTCTCTCTCCCCACCCTGTGATGGATATTTGAAAAGATACAAAATGATTTATGTCCATCCATTCAACCCCTCATACATTTGTAACGTCTCCACCATTTCCCTATCTAAGAGGCTAATTCAACTGCACATGATATCTGTATTATGTTGATGGATGTTTTATGCACTTTGTACAATGTGCCTCTTTTTTTCCCAGCCCCCCCCCCCCCCCTTTCAGAAAGGGGGGCCGAATGCTGCGCATTGACGGCTGGAGGAAGTAAATATGCTCAATGGGATGTGACAGAGACAACATGAGTGACAGGCGAAAGGCAGGCGCGCTGGGGCCTGCATCAGCAGTCTGTTATCAGAGTGTAATCTGAAGAGCGGGGATCCAGGCTTCAGAAAGGCAAAAAATGACAGGCCTGCCTGGCCTTGCCGTCTGAGCCCACGCTAAATCAAACTGCGGCCTAAATCCCAAATGGCCACTAAAGCGCAAGAATCGCTGTGATCAAAGAGAGAGAGAGAAGAGAGATAGATAGACAGAGAGAGAGAGAGAGAGAGGGAGGGAGAGAGAGAGAGAGAGAGAAGAGAGAGAAGAAAACCTGTTGCCACACAAAGGAACTCATTTGGCTCAATGTCTCCTGCCACAGAATAACAGATTAAAAAATAAATCCGGGACCTGGAGGCATTAACCCATCACAGTCATGCATGGACCCTCCAAAAAAAATACAAATAAAAATCTACAAACGAGTTGCAATGGTGACACGTGAAGGGGAAGAAAAAGGAGGAGACGGAAGAAAGGAGGAACATGGAGGAACATAATGTGAATGACTAACTGAACATGGCATGAAAAGAGTGGCTTTCAGAGGCGGCACAAAGACAAAGACAGGCAGTCAGTCAGTCAGTCAGTCGGTCGGTCGGTCGCTAAAGCTGGTTGTGCTTATGCCTGAGTACTGGGATAAAACCTATGAAATTTCCAGCTCTGCACTATAATATGATTCTTGTGCTGTAACAGTCGACACAGAGAGGGATTTGTTTTTCTTTTTCCCCATTTAAATGATTTTTGTCTCATTTCAAATATCCGATTTCCTTTTCGAGTCTGTCAGATGTCATCTATAAAATGAATGATGCAATATGATGGCAGAGTGATTGAGCTGACTTTTAACTCCTTTACTTTTAACTCCTTCATTATCAAAGAAAAGGGGGAGGTGGGGTTGGGGGGGGTGTCCTTTTGATATCTCCGGTGGTGGCTGGCAAATGATTACAGTGTAAGTGTAATGCTACAGATCGGCTGCGTTAATCTATAATTGCCTAGAGAGGCTGTTTACTCTATACCGTCATTGCTTGAAAACAAGTTTTATAATGCATAAAGGTCATCACTCTGTTCTAATGGACTCTTGGGCTCTTGAGCAGAAGAGAAGTGTGTGTGTGTGTGTGTAAATGTTTGTGTGTGTGTGTGTGTAAATGTTCTGTGTCTGTGTGTGTGTGTGTCATGTGTGTGTGTGTATAAAAATGGAAAATAAGAAGAGCGAACATCACCTTCTCTGAGTCCTCCTCAGAGAGATGTGGGTTAATCTTTGACATTTTTTAAGCGATGCTGTGATGTGTCTGTGTGTCAAGCCTCTCTCCTTTTTTGATGCTGTTTTTTGTCTGTTTGTCTGTCTGTTCCCCACCCGTGTGTTTTTGTTTTTCCCTCAAAATTGGGCTCATATTTTGTCTCATGGCTATTTTTGGTTCAGCGGTGCGTTCGTGTTGATTACGTGACAAGGTTTAGCCAAGAACGTCTCCCGTCTGAATGAAATGTAAACACAAGGACGAACCAGTGGTAATTACGCAGAGTGCAGGGAAAATGGCACACGGCAGGAAAAACGTCTTTCTATGGGAAATGACACTGAAATGGCTCTCCCTGAATGACGTCTGGCCTTTTCACAGATATTATTTCTAGTTCACTGTGTATTTGTGCATCTATGTTGCATAAGCTCCTACCATAAGAGTGTGTGGTGTACATATGGGTATGTGTGCGCGCGTGCATGCTTGTGTGTGTGTGTGTGTGTGTGTGTGTGTGTGTGTGTGTGTGTGTGTGTGTGTGACTTTTATGTGTGAATGTGCTTTTTTCATTCACAAACATATACTTGAACAAAGCATGCCTACACCTGCATGCTTTTGTCTGTTTCTCCTGCTCCTGATGGGAAAGTAAGGCCCAACAATGCCACAAGCACAGACTCAATTTCAATAATAAATGTTCCTGTATTGTCAACTGTAAACCAACACATCACTATAGTCAAAACCATCTAATACATTACGCAAATACAAGCATGCATATCTCGGTCTCTCACTCTTTCTTTTTGTGTGTGTGTATCAGAGAGAGAATGTGAGTAGGTGTGTGTGTGTGTGTGTGTATGTGTGTGTGAGTATGTGTGTGTAAGTGAGTGTGTGTGTGTGTGTGTGTGTGTGTGTGTGTGTCTGTGTGTGTGTGTGCAGAATGGTCTGCATATGTGTGTGGATCACTTATGCCAATTTCAAAAACAGCAGGTTGGTGTCTATTGACATTGAAGTAGGATAGAAGAACTGCATGCATGTATCCATGATAAGTGGATTCTTATTCCCTTCTTTCCTTTCTTTTTTCTCTCTCTCCTCTCATCTGCCACCACTCAGCTCCTTCTGCACATGCCCTGCACAAAGAACATGGCTGGTGATTGAGCTGCATTTTTCGTCTCCGGCTCTCTGTATCCTTTGTTTCACTCAGCCCTCTCCAACCGCCACCCCCACCGCAAACCCTTTCTTTCTCACTCTCTCCCTCTCTCTCCTTCACTCTTGCTTTCTCAGCTTCGCGTCATATTTATACCATAACATTTCATAATCTCACTCTTCCACAGAATCAATAAGCCAGTTTCATCTTCAGCTCCCTCAGTCTGTCCCCCTTCTCATTCCTCCATTCCAGCTGTCTCTCGCTGAGCTCCTTCTCTCTCTTCTAACGCTCCCCTTGCTCATTTCATTAGGTGAGCAACTCAAAGATACCCTCCTTCTCTTCTTCATATCTCTCTCTCTCTCTCTCTCTCTCTCGCTGCGTCTCTCTTTCAGTCACTCACTTTTTCTCTCCTCTTCCATCTCTGTGGTTTCCCACAATGATCTTTTAATCCCCCCACCCGCTACCCACCCACCCACCCACCCCGCATTGCTTTCTCCGTCCCCTTTCTCCTTCAGCTGACGAGAGAGAGAGAAGCCTCTGAGACTCCCGACTCCATTCTGCACTGCTTCTCCTCCTCCTCCTCCCCCTGAAGAAATAACACTTCTCGCAGATTAAATTCCAATCTCTAACAAACACGCGCCAGTGCAATCTCCCCTCGCAGTCAATTCAACACCACACCTCTAATCCAACACTCCAGTGCAGTGAGTGAGAGAAAAAAAACGAAGAAAAAGAGAAAGAAAAAGAAAAAAAAGAGTGTCAGGACTTCCATTTTCCATGTGAATGGGGTGCCAGGAGAAACTGCGAATGATAACATGGGCTTCATTACTCTAATTGAAAGGCTCTGTTGCCTGGGCTGGTGAGGGGGGCACTCCACCTAATCGTAGAGGCAGGACAAAAGACACGCTGCCCTTTTCAGGCTGATCTGAGGAGCCGTGGATTGTCACCAGCTGGATAAAGGTAAGCCCGCATGAGTGTCTGCTTTGGATGTAGGGGGTTCATTGACTGAAGGCTCTTACCTCTCTATCTCTCTCTTCTTTCTTTCGCTGTCTCGCTCTCGCTCTTGTTCGCTCACTCGCTGGCTGTCTGGCTGGATCTCTGGAGAAGTGGATCAGGAGTGGTCTGGAAACAGCAGGAATCCTATTGCAGGGCTCACAGAAGGTCAAACTCCCACTCAGCTGGTGGGGTTACGGGGGTGGGGGGTGGTGCTCTGGCCTTCAGCCTCGCCTGGTGCAGAAGGGTCCTCCCACAGGAGGAAGTTGGAAGATGGGAAGGGCGAGGGGATGGGGAGGGGATGACGGCCAGGGCCAAGAGTCAAACGGGGGGCGTCAGAGGAGAAGAGCAGCGTGGGTGTGAAGGATTTTGATTTGATCCCAAAGTCAAAGAGGCTGCTTCACCATGACTGCCAGGCAGGGCATAATGTAATTCCCTACAGCAGGGGTGTGATTTTGGGCCTATCCCTGGTTAAAACCCTTCTCTTGGAGACGCACTCAGGCTGAGGTCGACATGACGTACACTTCCGAAACAGCTCCTGGTGTCATTCTCCCCCTCATCTCCCCCTTCTCCCCCTCTAAGCCTCCACGGCTTTGGGAATCTGACAGCGTCCGAAAAAAAACCTGATGGATGGGGTTTTTGCGAGGAGGGCTAAATGGGTTCAGGTCAAAATATCACGCCACCGTTTCCACCGTTCCACGGGCCAGCAGTCTGACAGTCCACCAAACAACAAATCCCACAAAGGGGGTTTCAGGTCCTGTTTTTTTTTTTCCCTCAGACAGAGGGCAGCATGGCAGGATTTATGATGCTGCGGCCCCAATCCAGAGCAGTAATTTTTAAAAACCCATGAGCTTAGAGCAGCAATAATGGCTCTGTCATGGCAAACTTCCCCGATATTCAGAGCACACAAAGGGAATTTATGCTTTGTCCTGTCACATTACGCCACTGTCTGGTCATCGTCCTCCTGCTTCGCTGACACATTACCTAACGGTTGTACCGTGTTTTTTTTTTAATGCTTTTTTTTTTTTTGAGTGTGTGTGATGCTTTGGGGCGGAAAAAAAAAGGAAAAAAAAATATATGACAAGTTTATTCTGACATCAGCAGTTGCAGTTGCAGTCCAAGTGCCCCTTTTGTTCGGCGATGCTGTCCGGGACAAAATACTTCCCCCTTCTTCCCTTCTGCCTTATTCAGTCAGTCTTGCTGGGGGCCGAGGAGCTGTGGGGAGAGGAACAGAAGCAGAGATATTTAGTGGCAGAGCCTACACAAACACAGCAGCATATGCAGCTCTCAGCACACAGGGCCTCGTTGAAAGGAGGAAGACGTGCTTACAACAGGGGTTCGCCTCCTAGCTTTGAGGCAACAGATGCCTCCTCCTGCAGTACTAACAGGAAGGATGTAAAAAGGCACAAAACCACAAAAAAATTCCTCGATAGCTGCTTTCAGTGATGCTTGTTACAGGAGACGAGTGGGAGGAGGGAAATTATCTTGATGATGCACTGCTAGTGAGTGCTGGTGAGTTTCGAGTCCAATATCGTTCTGACAGAGGAGAGATGTGGGCTGAAATATCTAACGAGATGTATGGGGGGGGTGGGGGGTGGGGGGCCCATGGCGCACAGAGGGCAGAGCTGCGGGGTTCAAAGGGGGGTTTCAGGGGGGAGGGACGGAGCCCTGAGGCGGGGGGAGGGGGTGTGGGAGGGGGTCAATGATGAGCGAGGAGTGGAGAAAACAATATAATCACACCTGCCTGGGCCGGACTGCTGCTTAACCTCCGTCCCCTGCCATTAGCACTGGCGGCTGGAGGTGCTCTTGCCAGAGCCAGAGGCAGCAGTTTGGCAGTGGCTTTCATCAATAGCGGATTGATTTATCACGGAGAGCCCCCCCTCCACCCCCAGCCCTACCCCCCCACCCCCACCCCTGTGTCCTCTGCTGCTGTCTTCAGATGGCCGCACACACAACCCACCAACCCTGCATCAACCCCCACTCACACACTATCTCCTACACACACACACACACACACACACAGACATACCACACACAGACATTCACACTCACACACACACACACACACACTCCCACTCCCCTTCTCCGACTCTGTCCATTCCTCTGGTTTCCAGGCAGAGCGGAGGAGGCCTGATGGTCAGTGTGAAGGATATTGCTGACAGATAAATAACTCACTTAGCTGACAGCCATGATCCAACCAAATTAGAGGCCAAATGCATTCCCTGACAGTAGCAGTGCTGGGGCCGCCATCACCCCATCTCACAGGCTGCTGCTGCTGCTGGTGGTGGGAGAAAGAAAAAAAAAAAGACAGTGCGGTGAAACATCGCGCCGTCTGATCGACCCACAGGTACCGCCCTGCATAATGCAAAACACAAAAGAACTGTGTGTGTGTGTGTGTGTTAGAGAGAGTGAGTGTCTGTGTGTGTGTGTGTGTGTGTGTGTGTGTGTGTGTGTGAGAGTGTGTGTGTGTAGGAAAGTGAGAGTGTGTGAGCGCGCAATGGCAAAACGCCACTTGTTTGGCGTTCGAGGACGCACCCCAAAATGCGAGTGTGTGTGTGTGTGTGTGTGTGTGTGTGTGTGTGTGTGTGTCCAAAGCGATGCCGGCCGGCCGGCCCACACCGCCTTTTAAAATTGATGGTGGGAAACCTGCCACGGAGCACTCCAGACAATATCCGCCCGTATTAATGGCTAATACATTAACTCCAAGCATCACATAACGCTAAGCCAAGATTGTTCAAAATGGAATCCTCTTCACACAAATCTTTTCCGAGAAGGGGAACATGAGGATTCTGATGAACAGAGGAAAAAAAAACGAGGGTGGGGGGTGTGGGGGGGGTAAAAGGGTGGGGGGTGGGGGTGGGGGCTAGGAGGTAGAGAGAGTAGATTTACATGAGGGGAAAATCTCCTCATGCACACACGGCTGGAACGTGTGAAAGGGATTCACACGCTCCGCCGGCACACACATGCGCGAGTGCATTATCACGGCCATACGGCACACCATTTCACTTTGACTTCACTCCCAAATATCCAATCTTAGCAGAGAGGAGGTGGAGGTGCGGGGTTATGGTGGTGCGTGTGTGTCTGTGTATGTGTGTGTGTGTGGGTGGGTGTGTGTGTGTGTGAGGTAGTACTAACAGAATGGAAGCCATGTAATCCAGATGGCAACAAGGAAAGTGCTGGCACTGGTGTTTTCATTCACACGACACTTTCTGTGAATACCACTTAGCATGAAGAGTAAACAGTTTTAAATAATCCAAAGCTTTAGTGAAAAAATCCACACACACACACACACACACACACACACACAGACATGCACACACACACGCACCCACGCACCCACGCACGCGCACACACACACACACACACACACACACACACACACACACACACACAGCTCCCTAAATGTCTGTGTTTGTGTGTGTGTGTGGGTGTGGGTGTGTGTGTATATGTATGTCCAGACTTCATGTATTTCTATTTTATCTGAGGGTATTGCAGCATTGGGGGTCAAAATAAGTCAAAATGAGTGTGATTGTGTGTGTGTGTGTGTGTGAGCACAAGGGGAGGTTAGAAAGCAGCAGCAAGCGCCCGTGTATTCGAGGAGGGCAATGATGCAGCAATTACTGTCAGTCTTACGAACATCTCCATTAATTGGACACTGAAAGAACGCACCAAGTGCCAAGACGGACATCCATCCAGAATGACTTCAATCAAAATCCCTCAAGCTGTTCAATTAACGTTTATGTTTGCTTTGTGTGTGTGGTTAGTGTTTGTGTGTGTGTGTGTGTGTGTGTGTGTTTGCGCTTGTGTGTGTTTCAGTGTATATATATAAACAGGCATATATACAGTGCATGGCATAGTTGAACAGTAGCACACACACACTTGAATGGGTCTATAAAAACGGCAGCATGATGTCGTGGCTGGACCCTGGCGTCAGCAGCAGGCAGTATATGTGACGGGGAGCCAGCTTTGTGGCCTCCTGTTTACCTGCGGTTTATTGGCTTAATCCATTATTAACATAACTTCAGCTCCCCTCCCCTCCCCTCCTCTCCTCTGTGTCGCTCTCCCTGTTGCTCTCTGTCCCTGTGCGCTCGCTCTCTCTCTCTCTCGCTCTCTCTTTCTTTGACAAATACACACACACAGACACATTGCACATAGATGCAGACATACATAAGCTCCTGCACACACACAGACACAGACAGACACACACACACAAACACAGCCACACACACAGATACAGCCACACACAAATACACACAGACACACACACAGACAGAGCCACACACAAATACACACAAACACAGACACAGACATACACACAGCCACACGCACATACACAGAGACAGACAGACAGACAGACAGACAGACAGACAAACAGACAGACACACACACACACACACACACACACACACACACAAACACTCATACTGCTTTCCTCTCTCCCTTCTTATTCCACGGTCTCCTCCCTCTCCTCCTCCACCTCCTCCTCCTCCTCCTCCCATGGCCCTGGTGCCTGGCGTCCCTAGCCCAGTGCTGCAGAGAGAGAGAGAGGAGGAGCACTGGAGGGGAGGTGCAGTGGTGAGGAGGCGCACTGGGAGACAAAAGGGCCCTGGTATTTTGCGAGTGGCATACTGAGCACAAAAATAGCGCTTAAGAAATGCACAGTCACACACTGATGCAATCCCAACCGCATCACACGCCTTTATATATATCCAGTGGGTACTCACGTGCGTGTGTGTGTGTTTGGGTAAGCAAGGTGATGCAGAGGACTGTGTGTGTGTGTTTTTGAGTGTGTCTCTGTGTGTGTGTGATTGTGTTTTTGTTTGAATAACACTGTATCCGCATGTTAAATATCTAAACATTTCCCCTAGAGGACTGTGCATTTGTAAATTTGAACTCATATGAGATGGATGTAACTGCGGGTGGGTGTGTCTCTCTTTGTGTGTGAATGTGTGTGTGTACCTGTTTGTGTGTGTGCGCGCGTGTGTTTGTGTGTTTGTGTGTCTGTGTGTGTGGTGTGTGTCTGTCTGTCTATACAACTGTGTGAGACTCTCTGTATATAATTATGTGTGCATCTGTGCTTGTACAAAAGTGTGTTTGTGTGTGTGTGTGCCTATATACAACCGTGTAAGACTCACTGTTTGTAATTATTTGTGTATCTGTGCATGAGGGTGTGTGTATGCATGTGAAGTATGTGTGTGTGTGTGTGTGTGTGTGTGTGTGTAAGTTTGTGTACTATAACCGAGCCTCTTGGCGAGTTTGTCTGTGGGATTTGATATTAATTAGCGATGCGAGTCGGAGGAGGTGCGCTAACCTGAAATGATTGGAGAGACGCGCGAGCACACACACAGACGCACACACACACACACACACACACACACACACGAGCGGATGTGACCAGACTCTCAACACCGCCGCACATAATGCCCATTCAGTGCAGGAGACACACTCCAGGGAGAGGAGGGGGGAGCGAGAGAGTGGAGAGGGAGAGAGAGAGAGAGAGAGAGAGAGAGATAGAGAGAGAGAGAGAGAGAGAGAGGGAGAGGGAGAGGCAGAGGGAGAAGGAGAGAAAGGAGAAAGACAGAGAGGGAGAGAGAGAGGGAGAGAGGGTGATGAAGAAAAAGCATAAGAGTGTGAGGCAGAGAGCGAGTGAAAGAGAGAGAGAGAGAGCAAGAGAAAATGAGAGAGAGAGGGAGAGGAGAGGGAGGAGAAAGAGAGAGAGAGAAAGAGAGAGAGAGAGTAAAGAGAGAGAGAGAGCAAAGAGAGGACATAAGGAGAAATAGGTAGACACAAAAAAATGCCTCCCCATTAAGGGGCCTGCTCTTGTTTTTTTTATTATTCCTGGAAAGTCAACATTTTCTCAGCATCGCCGCTAACACATTTTCCCCTGGCACTGTCTGTCTGTCTCTCCTTCCAGTCTCACTCCTTCATTTGGCTCACTTCATCTTCTCTCTCTCTGTCTCTCTCTCTCTCCTTCTCTCTCTCTGGACGTTCCACAGCTGTAGGAGACAGGAGAGAGGACGAGCTCTCAGGCTTCTCCCATCTCGACGGCGAGGCAATAGCGGTGGCGGCCCTAAACCGGGCAGCTTTTTAGCACGCGTAATTAAGAGACACCCATATGCGGCACGCAACGCTCGATTTAGTCGCTCCCGTCCTCTGCCTATCTCGCTTACGCATACCCCCCCCCCACAACTGCCACCACCACCCAACAACCCAACAACCCCCTCCCCCCACACCCACCCTCTCCCTCCCTCGCCACCGGCCATCTAATCCAATGCTACAATCACTCGCCATGACCACCTTTCCTTACCAATCTCCCAGACCATCATCCCCCCCCTCCACCACCACCACCAGCCCCACCACCCCCCTACCCTACCCTCCTCTCCCCTCCTCTCTCCCCGACAGCACATAAATCTCTTCCCTTCCCTTTCCCTCCCGCTTTCTTTTTTTTTTTTTTTTTACATTTTTTTTTTTTTTTCATTTCTCATCCATCCGCTTTGTGCTGGTGCCATTTTGGGCCATTCATACAGTTACGCTGCTCTCCTCTGCACTCTCCGCCTGCCTCGCTCTAAATGGTCAAATAGATGAGCTTTGACATTCCTTATTCAGGCAACGGAGGAGGAGAGGAGGAGAGGAGGGCAGGGGAATGAGGCACAGAGCAAAGAGGGAGAGAGAGAGAAAGAGAGGTAGAGAGAGAGAAAGAGAGAGAGAGTGCAAGCAAGAGATGAAGAGAGAGAGAGAGAAAAAGGGACTGAGAGATGGAGAGAGAGAAAGAAGAAGGGATGCAGGGATGGAGATATTGAGGGAGTGAGAGAGAGATGGAAGGACAGAAAAGAAGGAATGGAGGGACAAAGAGGGAGGAAGAGAAAGAGGGAGGGAGAGAAAGAGGGAGGGAGGGATATAGGGAGTCGGGGTGGGCTCAAGGACAATACAAAAGAAAATGGAGAGTGGAGAGATTTAGTGAAAATATGAAGTGATGAGGCAGACGGGTTGGCAGTTTTCATTGGGAACAGGGCCGCCGGCAGCTGCTGAAGAGAGAGAGAGAAAGAGAGAGAAAGAGAGTGAGAGAGAGAGGGAGAGAGAGAGAGAGAGAAAGAGAGTGTGAGAGAGAGAGAGAGAGGGATAGAGCAATAGAGTTAGAGAGAGAGAGGGAGAAGGAGTGCTGAACTGCACCGCTGATAGTGGTCAGACCGAAGCCAAACGGACAAAGTGAGGCAAAATGAGGACTATGCAGGCAGGAAATAAAAAAAGAGAGAGGCTGAAATAAGATGAGTAGCAGCACGAAAAAAGGCAGCTGAGAAATAGCACGAAGGCAGGGCAGCAGCATCAAAAAAAAAACACACACACACACACCAAACTGTGTGTGCCACTGGGCTCGTCCACACGGACAGCGTAGAGAAGGACTGGGTCAGCACTTCCACCAGAAAGCTGAAGTGAAATTATTGGCATTCCCCAGTTATACATGTTCTAATATGAATGCACCGCACACAGCCCTCTCTCTGAAAAATATGCACATACATCACACTGTATATCCATAATTCTCTTTCTGGTGCTGGGTATCTGTCTGTGCCTCCCCTGCCCTTCGTTCATTGGGCATTCTGGAAAGCTATCTCCATCTGCCACTAGAAGAGACTATGTAGCATGCAGACATGTCTGTGCTTTTATTCAGCCTGACATGTAAATATGAATATTAACGTGCTCACCATCTCTGTGTGTCTGTCTCTCTCTTCCTCTCTCTGTCACACACACACACACACACACACACACACACACACACACACACACACACACACACACACACACATATGCACACATACCCGACATACATAAATGCTCTGTCTCTCTCTTCCTCTCTCTGTCACACACACACACACACACAGGCACACACACACACACACACACACACACACATATGCACACATACCCGACATACATAAATGCTCTGTCTCTCTCTCACACACACACATAAGCACACAAATAACTACTGCATGGAAATATACACACATACACAGACACAGACAGGCAGACACACCGGCACACACACATGCACACACACACATAAATAACTACTGCATCTACACCCACACACACCCATACACATACATCTGCACACATCTGCACAGACAAACACACACACACACATTCTCTCTTTCTCTATCTCACACACACAAACACACACACCCAAACTAATGCATGCACACAATCTCTCTCTCACACACATACCCACACACATAATGCCCTATGATTTCTGTGATGTGGAAAACATGTCTGGAATCGGGGAATTTAGACATTAAAAAATGGGATTTTGTTGAAACACGGAATGGTCAGTTGATGCTTAAATCCTTACAGCAAGCATCAACTGCTTTGGAGGGCAAATCAATGTGTGAGAGTGCTTTGCTACCTAGTAATCATCTCACGTTCATCTCATGAGTCTGATTACTACTGCTAGATGTTTGAGACAACATGAAATGAAATGACTGACCGGGTCAGTGTCTAAAAAGTTACAGAGCACACAGGTAACTGCAAAATACAGAGGCCTAACAATATCAAAATGATTACTATGCGTCTGGCGGACAACTATTCTGTCTGGACAAGGTAAGATGCATGCAACAACCACATAACACCCAAAGTGCATCTTAAGAACAAAGGCTAAATCAACCACCGCCAGCAGCCCCTGCAGGTTACACCTGAATCAACCACCAAGTCATCTGATGCAAGGCGAGAGGAGTTTGTGGAGGATTTTGTTGCAATGTGTGCAGAAGCCGACATACCGTTTGGGTAAAAATAGAAAAGGAGATACGTCCCTTTCTTGTCAAGCATTGCAAGCAGCAGGTGTTAATGGTATATGGACCAAAAGGCCTCTGGGATATGTTCAGTTGGAAACCAGTGCTAGATGGAAAGGCCATGAGTTATGTGTGCAGTTGTGAGTGTAATAAAAAAGCCAGTTTTGACCATTTGACCATTGAAAAGCATTAGCATTTCATGATTGATTTATCACATTTTCTTAGATTTAATTTCACCATAAAGCATAATTCAATGTGCATGCATATAATGCACAATATTCAGTTGCACAGAGACATCCTGAATTCCAATGTATTTTCACATCTATCTATCTATCTATCTATCTATCTATCTATCTATCTATCTATCTATCTATCTATCTATCTATCTATCTATCTATCTATCTATCTATACACTATTTCACACTTCCACTGGTATGATAGAATTAAATGTAGTATAACAGTATATACTATAACTTGTTTTCACCCTCTTTTCTGTCCAACAGGGAATGAAGTCAAATACTATCTGACTGATGTCATCTTTAGGGGAGGCTGCAGCTTTTCAACCGTTTGTATAGGCAGTACTGCAGTCACTTCACAACATTCAGCTATACTTGAACGACATTCTGGCAGCGGTGACTGATAATGCATTATACTGCCTGCACGCCCTCAGAGAAGTACTGGAGGAAGCTATGCCCAACAGCGTGTGTGTACGACCTGCTTATGCCACATCCTCAGCGTGGCCCTTATATCAACACCGTGTGAGAAATTAAGGTCTGTCAGCTTCCCTCAACCTTGCTGACTACTGGAAAGGTACAAGCCAACGATTCCCAGACAAATCTGCAAATCTGGTCATGTCCTACATAATTCTGTGTTTGCCAGTCAGTTCTGTTCCAGCAGGTACAAGACACTTGTCACTGACAGAAGAGAGAGCCTCTCACAGAGCTCAACACCCAAGTGCCTTGTCGTGATGCACTTTAGTGGCGATGGATGCCAAAGATGGGAAATTGCACCAAAGCAAAATAAGTTGTTCGAAATGAAATTGCACTGAAGCAAGTATTGCACCAAAAATGAGTTTTTTAGCGAAGGTAAATTCAGTTTTGAGTTAGTGCCAAAACATACATAGTAGTTGTTTGTATGTTTGCCTCTGTTTAGGCAATAGTTCCAATTAAAAGATTAACTAATGTTTGTGCACACACACGTAACTACTGCATGCACATGTTCACACATACATATATACACACACCCTCTCTCACACACAGATACACACACACACACACAC
>CM059272.1:13320032-13335032 GCA_030347295.1 Setipinna tenuifilis
AAAAAAAGGGAAAAAAAAGAAAAATAGGCTCCTATTATTCTATCCGACACTTAGCAAAATTGCAATTCAGATTAAGTGCATTTGTGCATTCTGAAGACATTCGGGGAAAAAATTCAGCGGAAGAAACACCTGCACAATGTGCCTGCTTTTCAGGCTTAAAAGCCTAAGAGGCTCATCTCCAGCAGGAACAATACAGGCATCCATGAAATGGGGGAGGCTTAATGGCCAGAGAAGGAATAGCAGTTTGATAAGATAAATACTGCCAGGCTATATAAGTACAGGCCCTGGGATTGTAATAACCAAGATCTTAACGACTAACTACTGATTGCTATCTTCCATTTCCTTTTTTTTCTTCCTCTTCTTCTTCTTTTTCTTTGTCATGGCAGGACACAAAGTCGTCTGAATGTGTCTGTATCCGGCCACAGCTCTTGTGCTGGAAGAAGAAAAGGTGATCTGCTTACATCACCACCGCGGACATTTATATACCAGTATATATAAATATATTTATTTATTTGTTTATTTATAAACCGTGGCCCAAAAGAGCAGATCATGCGGGCTGCCCGTGGAACTCGGCGTGAACCCTTTGGAGAAAATGTTCTGCAGCGCCGCTGATTATTGTAGTTCATTTCACATGCAGACGCCCCGAGCCAGAAGGGAGAGGAGCAGGCAGGGAGAGAGGCAGGGAGGCAGGCAGGCAGGCAGGCAGGCAGGGAGAGAGGCAGGGAGGCAGGCAGGCAGGCAGGCAGGGAGAGGCGCTCATCTCCGCTCAGCTCAGCAGCCCAGACTGCACCACACGTCACGTCCAAGGATCAGTCCCGTTGGCTGGCCTGGGCCACGGCACATGGACACAGACATATGCGCGTGCACACACACACACACACACACACACACACACACACACACATACACGCACACACACACACACACACACACACACACACACACACACACACACACACACACACACACACACACACACAATACTCACACACACACATGCAGAGACATGGAGACACACGTATTCACACACATCACACACAATCAGACACACAATCAGACAGACCTATGCATACACACCCACACACACACGAACACACAAACAAACAAAAACAGACACACACAACAAATGCACACACACACCCCTACTCATTCACATGCACGCTCATACACACACCTTGGCAAACTGTTCTTTGTAGCATGGTGGGAGGCCATCCACCTACAACTAGGATCCAATCCTATTTTGATGTGCATCACACACACACACACACACACACACACACACACACACACACACACACAAGGCTCAGGCTAATTTCATTCCGCCTCGTTCCCTTTGTTGCTCCGATTGTGGTCTGCAAATGTAATCCAATTAGGTACCGTCCTCCACATTATCCCAATCTGTTAAGACCTCAGTGAGAGTTTGTGTAGGGCTTACAGAAAACACGAACCATTCAATAAAACATGATTGACTGGAGGGCCGCTAATACAAACAACAACAACAAAGACAAATGTTGTATTACATCACCAGAACACATGGCAAGAATGCAATTCTGAATTGTCTTACAGAGAAGGTTCTGCCCACCGTGTATATGCTTCAAAAGTTTATTCAATCAACAACAACAAAAAAAAACAAGTCAACGTTTCGAACACAGGGTCTACATTAGTCACGATGTCACTGTGAATTAGTCACTGTAAGGCATTTTTATTTTCCAAATTACAAGCCCCCACCCTACTACTTCTGTAAATATATTCTCTGTTTGGCAAAGACTTGGCTGGACATTCATTCTGTGTGGCTCAAGTATTCTTTCATGGGTTTGAGTGTGCGTCATTCAGTATTTAAAATACAGATCAGCAGTCAAAGTGCCCAAGTATGAGCATGAGTAAGAGACCTCACACCTTTTTAGTCCTTGACTGAGATGAGTTTGAATAAGACTGCCTGTCATTAATTAGTGCCGACTAAAAATAGCAGTGCCACAGATATTTATCTGATATAGAGGTGTCTGTGAGCAAGGCAAGCGAAACCGGCTCATATTTCTATCACTCTCTGTACTCTGCAAATGTACTCCACGTCTTCCCATCCTCACCGCCATTTCATCATCCTTTTTTTCCCTCCCTTTTCGAAACACAAAATGCCTAACAAACGTGCACGTATTGTTTTTTTTTTTCTCTCTTATTTCTCCTTGTTGATCTTAGTCTTCATCCTGTTGGTGTGCTACTACTTCATTTCCTTCCACACTCCACACTCTGCCCAGCACTTAATCTTGGATGTGCATTGTGTGTACAGCTTTAATATGGGGTGTTGGACAAGCGCCGCATCTGCAGACTAATAATCCAGGATTACATGCAGCCAGAGAGGGTTTGAGTGTTTGTATGCGTTTATGCCTGACGACTGTGTGCAGGCGTGTGTCCCTATGCACACGCACATGTATGTGTGTTTATGTTTGTGTGTGTGTGTGTGTGTGTGTGTAAATGTTTGTGTGTGTGGCTGTGTGCATGTGTGTGTGGGAGTATATGTGTCTTTGCATGCATGTATGTGTATGTGTGTGTGTATTTGTACATGTGTGTGGGGTTGTGTGTGTGTGTGTGTGTGTGTGTGTGTGCGCGCGCGTGTGTGTGTGTTCATGTATGTGTGTGTGCGTGTGCGCATATGTGTGCGTGTGCATGTGTGTGTGTGTGCATGCGTGCATGTGTGTGCGTGTGTGTGTGTCAGTGTGCGTGTGTGTGTGCATGCGTGTGTGTGTGCATGCGTGTGTGTGTACACATGTGCATGTGTGGGAAGTGCGTGGGC
Organism: Setipinna tenuifilis; assembly: GCA_030347295.1. Taxonomy (NCBI): domain Eukaryota; kingdom Metazoa; phylum Chordata; class Actinopteri; order Clupeiformes; family Engraulidae; genus Setipinna; species Setipinna tenuifilis. The sequence goes on from CM059272.1 coordinate 13,322,821, forward strand.
GTGTCCTGGCCTAATCTTGCTGCTGGAGTGTGTCTACAACTCTAATCTTGGCCGCTGCCCCTCTGTTTGTGAAGCCCATAATCTCATGCGTTAGCACAGGCCTGGCATCTGTACTTCTGTACCATAATCTACCACCACGACCCCATCCCTTGGAAAACCCTGAATCAGATCAAACTTTTAATACTGTCTTTAAGCCTGCGAAGCATTTCAGGCCAATGGAAGAAATTACAGCTTCTTATCAAAAGGGGGGGGTGGGGGGGGGGGGGGGGGGGGGGGGTGATTTGTATAAGAAAAAAAACCTGAGCCAACATTCATTCATTCTCAATAAGTTACAAAAGTGTCTAGTGTCCACAAACTATTCATCTAGTGTATAAATCTTATATTGTAAGCAGTCAGTTTATTTGAATAGCAAACATTCAACAAATTGCAGTCTGTTGGAGACAGCCCGCCCCCCTTTCAGTTGAATAATTTCACATAAAAATCTACACCCTTCACAATTGCCAGCATTCACGGCTAACTACAGAAAGACCACGGTCTAAATAATTCAAGATCCTTATCCATCATGGCTTACAAACTAATGCACTGAGCCATCAGCAACTCTGCATTCACTTTTTATAAAAAGATACTGATCTATTCGCTACTAATATATAACACATGCAATCATAGATGAATTGATATCCTTCACATATAGTAGCCCTTCTTATAAATACCATAGATACATAGCTGTCAGACCCAAACTCTATTCCCTTTATATCTACTCTACATGTGCCCACAAGGAATAGAAACCTTCATTTGAATTGATATAGGTGCGCCGCGTGCCATACATTGCATATGTGGAATATATAAAATGTAAAAAAAAAAAGGGAGACAGTTGGAGATGAGTCATCTGAAGTAATGCACAACTATTCAGAATCCATTCATCTGCTGATCAGCAACGAGGAGGGAATTTCCAATTAATTCTCAACAAATGTCAGACAAAGGCGAAACCTGGCCCTTTTGTCTGAGGCTTACAAAAAAACCCATCTCCTGTGCAATCTGCCGTTCTTCAAAAGTCCTGTCCTGAATATTCAGGACGTACTTTCTGGCTGTTTTTCAATTCATTTTCAAAAAGAAAAAAGGCCCTCAAAGATGCACTTTTTCACAGACCTCCAGGACCAATGGAGGTGGTAGGTACAATGTGACAAAGGTCCCATAGCACACACGTATCTGATGTGGTCACTCTCACACACAAAAAACTAATGAATTAATTAGGGCAAACATCTGAGGACGGAGGACCAAGAGACGTTTTTTTGCTATTTTAGTCCTCTCTTTCTAGGGTGGTCCTAACCCAGATGCCCTTGGAGCCAGGCAGCCAGTCAGGCAGCCAGCAGCAGTAGTGGCAGCAGGCTCTGGTATTGTTACAGCGTCAGTCAGTCAGTCAGGCTCGCCTCATTCTTCTGCACTGAATCCTGTTTCACAGTACTGTTGCTTAACATCGTGTGCCCATGTTATCCTATGAGTAGTAAAGGGGAGGGGGACAAGCTCTGTTAAACATGCCAATGTCTATGCTTAGTAGTATGCATGCTATGTTTGTTTGGGTGTGTATGTTTATGTGTGTGTGTGTGTGCACGTGTGTACATGTCTACGTGTGTGTGTGTGTCTGTATTTAACCGAGTACACTCGGGTCATACAGGCAAGTGAGAGGGTAACTGGAGAGTGGCTGTATGGCTAATGGTAATATCTTGTACCTGAATGTCTTGTGCGGCACTATTGGCAGAAGGCTGCCCCTGACGCTGGCATGGCCCATGTGCCCCACTGGCAGCCAGCTGTCACCATGTGACTCTACATCTCTCTCTTCTCCCCTTCTCTGTCTCTCGCTTTCTTTCCCTCCCTTCCCTCCCACTTTCCTCTTTCTCCCTTCTACTCTTATTATTTCTTTGTTGATGACATAAGCACCATCGCTGCTCTGGACAGAGGCCATGTGAGGAGTGAAAAGATAAACATCAGGAAGGATGTGAGAGAGGGTAAGAAAAAAACAACAAGGAAGATAAGTGGGAGATATAGAGAAAACTGAATGCTGGGACAGAGAACGAGAGGAGGAGAGAAAACTGCTTTCAACATGAAAGTGCCAAGGCTGGTAAAAAAACATCGCAGGGATATTAGTATGCGGTTTATGTCCGCAACCCCAACCGCCCCCACCGCCCCCCAATCCCCTTCCTTTATGCATGAAGTCTCATAGCCACTTAAAGATACTACAATAGGAGGCAATTATGCACACATTTGCATCTTTGTATTTCTGCCGACTGCTGATTGACCCACAATCGTGGGGGAGCCATATTCACGCCGGTCCACACAATAGCGAATAGGGCCAGAGACCACCGCACGCCGCTTTTGTCTGGCGTAACCTGCAGTCTTATGATCCTCACCTTGTCTGCCATGACAGAAGCTGAAGACGGAGACAGAGAGAGAGAGAGAGAGAGAGAGAGAGAGAGAGAGAGAGAGAGAGAGAGAGAGAGAGAAAAAAAATCCCCACACAGGAATCACAGAAGTGGCTGTGCGCTGGAGGGGAAGTACAAATGTGTCTGCTGCCTGCAAGAGAAAAGAGAAGAAGGCGACGTAGCAGGCGGAGAAGAGAAGAGAAGAGGGGGAAAAAACCTTTACACGCTGCATTTTTTCGGCACGGCTGGAGTGCACTGCCTCCACCCAAGGAATAAATTGATCTCTAACACTGATGCATGTCTGACCACCACGCGTGGCTGCCAGCCGGAGAGAGAGAGAGAGACAGAGAGAGAGATAGAGAGACGGAGAGAGAGGGAGAGAGACGGAGAGACCGGGAGAGAGATAAAAAAGGGAGGCTTGTTTTATTTTTATCAGTCATTTCCAATGCAAGGAATTAATAAAGACAAGTCTGTGTGGAGAACTGATAAATGATGCATAGTGTGGGCCTGTACGCACAGAGTATTCACAGAGGGACAGAAGAGAGATGAGAGAGAGAGAGGAGAAGAGAGGAAAGGAGAGAAGAGAAGAGAGGAGAAGAGAGGAGAGGAGAGAGGGAGAAAGTGAAGCGTGCGAAAAAAGAGACAGAAAGGGAGAGGTAACGGATAGGGTGGAGAGAAGGGGGGGAAATGAGAGGGAGTGGCGGACGGACACAGGCAGGGAGGCAGGCAGCCCCCCCCCCAACACACACACACACACACACACACACACACACACACACACTTGCATTCACACCGCACGTTCACTGCAACCGTCCCTTGATGTTACCACGAATGAAAACAAGCCCTCCGAGAGCAGAGCCAACGGGAATCAGATGAAAACGGCTGGAGACGCGACAGAATCGCAATATTGATTGAGCATGAACAAATTTTACTATCGACTGAATTCAGCTTTTGTAGCTCTTGAAACATTTATAGCTCTCTCCAGCATGTAAGGGGGCCTGGTAAGTATTTACCCCTTTGGCATAAAAAGCAGGGTAGCTGAAACATTTCCAAACCAGAGGGTTAGGACAAGATATCCTTTCTGCAAGTCAGCGTTCAGGACAGGAGACAAAATAAAATGTGATATGAGAGGGGGATCAGGATAACACATGGACATGGTACGATTCCCTGGATTCCTTGTTCGAACTCTGCAGATAGCTTTTTTTTGGGGCTGGTCTCGGTTGCCCTATGCCGTCGTAAAATTTAAGGCGGCCAACTTTATCGGAGGAGTCGGCCAGGATGTTTCCATCATGCCTGGATACCTTCCCAATTCCGTGTGCTCAGCATGCAGGCGTGTGTCCCCAGGCTAGGATTCCATTAGGAATAATCCATCTATGTGATGTGTCGTGCCAAACACGGCCAGTGAGAGCCATAATGTAGTCTTCAAAGCATTAGTCCTCATCTGAAAGAGTGCATAATGTTTGTGTGTATGGCTTTTGTGTGCATGTGTGAGTGTATGTATGTCTGTGTGTGTGTCTGTGTGTGTGTCTTTGTGTGCATGTTTGAGTGTGTGTGTGTGAGGGAGAGAGAGAGAAAGAGAGAGAGAGAGAGAGAACATGTGTACAATCACAGTATTTGTGGACTTAAGGTCTGTTTGTTTCACAGTAGTGAGGAGAATGCTGTGAAAATGAAAGAGTTCCAGTGAATTGTATGTCTTCAAATCATGTCATGAAAACCACAGGATTTGTGACTGAAAAGGGCAGACAGCACTCAACACCACAGGCAGGTCTGTGTATCCACCGCTCCAAGCCAACCAGAACATCCTCAGCCCAAGGCCAAGAATTAGTCACATCTGCAGGTTTATTCGCTTCTAATGCCCATGCCAGTGAAAAGTCTATCGCTCAAGCAACCAACGCGGTGTGGCCCACCGTTGCCAACCTATAGGCTGTGGTTCTGTCTGTAAGGTTACTCAACTCAAGGCAGTGACAGCATGATTATAATACGAACACGACAGGGCTATGCCGTCTATTGCTATGAAGAATAGTTCTGCCGTACCATCTAGCCAATATGCCGCATTAATGGACCGACTTGCACATCCACCAAGCAGCCTACCAAACAAACGACACGTTGTTACGCGCGGGTAACTTGTAGCCCAAACTGCCAATAGGCATTTTAACCCGTTCGAATAAGCGTCAGACCCTTTGTTCGAAATGACAGCCAGAGCCTGTTCATATCTACCGTTTATGCATATTGAGGTCTACGCTTTTAATAAAATTCGCTTGGCTAACGTTTAACACAAGCTGCATAACCTGTATGAGGCAAGTCCTAGCCTCGTGTGTCAAACTGCCTACAGCATATCAGTGGCCAACTGGGATTTCAAGCGACACGTATTTTCACAGTTGACTTTCAATTAACGTGGCCTATGCCTTTATGGGTTTATCGGTCAAATGGGAAATTCTCACAATAGTGAAGTGCCACTGAGGTGTCACAGAAACAGAGGAATAGACGCTGCAGCAGCTTATAAAATCCCGGCTTTCTATATCTGAAATTGCGCGATACCAGAACCCCGTTTTTCTACCAGGGGTATCCAAGTCTTCCTATGTACTCTCTGCATTTTTAACCGCTTTTAAAAGCACACTGTCCGTTCCCACAACGATAGCAGTAACACATTTATTTATTTTTTTAAAAATAAATGTGAATGACAATTAAGGTAGCCCGATGACTTGAAATGTTCACCTTACCTTCTCAACTGGCTGCGAACCATGTCTTCCTTGTTCGCTGTAACCCCTTTCTCCCAGCGTTTTTGTACAATTGACAACTTCCCAGTTATCACACAGCGTAAATATTCGGGAAACTGGTACTGTTGCTCGTTGCAAATAAAGCATCGCCAATGTTATTTTGGTCCAATGTGCCCGTCAATCAGTCATCATCACTGTAATCATGTGCCAGTTTGTCTCTCTCGCTCGCGCTGTCTCTCGAGCTCCTCTCCGTTTCGCCAACTGTCCAATCCACCCTCACGTTTTTTTTCGTCAATTTCCCCTCCACCCCACTACGTAACTATAACATACTAAATTAATCATACATACGTAGTTGGATAATGGGAAAGCGATTGAAACAACTTGCTCGCTGCGGTTGATCCCATTCCCATTACCGTGTAATTTCCCCGTATTTTCTCACTTCAAATACATAATTTACACTGGGTCCGGACGTTCTTTATTGTCTGCAAACGTGTCAGCTTAATTCGTCCGTCATCTCTCTGAGCTGTCGATTGCCGCTTCAGTGTCCCTGAATGTGTCGGGTGAGGATGAGGCCGGTGAGAGACGAATAAAAGATGGGGAGTGGTAAAGGAAAAGAGGGAGAGCGGTTTGGCCATTGTTGGGAGGGAGAGAGAGAGGGAGGGAGGTGGGGGGCAATGCAGAGGGGTGACTTTTCCCAGTCAGCGTTAGAAGAAGAGCGTCTTTGTTATTTTAGTCAGTGCCTAAATTAAGATGTGACTTTCCAATAGAAAATGGACAAAGTCTCTCTCTCTCTCTCTCTCTCTCTCTCTCTCTCTCTCTCTCTCTCTCTCTCTCTCTCTCACTCACACACACACACACACACACACACACACACACACACACACACACACACTTGGCAAGAGAAAGAAAGCGAGAGATAGGTGTTCTGAAAGAAATCATTATAATAATACTCCACCTGCAAGTATTTACAAGACATAACTGGACAATGAACTGGAGAACATAAAACACAACCTTCATTAAGTAATGATTATAGCCTACTGAACACTGAAATGGAAAATAATAGTTCCCTCAGTCATATTGAGTTCAGTGACAAATATGCAAACAGAGAGAGAGAGAGAGAGCGAAAGAGACAGAGAGCAGGGAAAGCCAGAAAGAGACAGAAGAGACTAAGACTCTAATACACACACACACACACACACACACACTCTCTCTCTCTCTCTCTCTCTGTCTCTCTCTTTCTCTCTCTCTCTCACACACACACACACACACACACACACACACACACACACCATTTTTCTTTACATTGTGGTAACACAATTCTCCTTGGTGGACTATATCATTCTTCTTGTTGTTTTGTTGTGGTTTTGTAATTACATGCATTATATTTTTGGTAAAATCAATGCGCCTATCAATGAAATTTAACCTAATCTAACCTAATCTCCCAGTGTCAAATTATTACTCTCATTCAGCCACCTGCTCTGCACTGTGTCAGTGAAAGTCCAACTCTATTACATGAAACATGTTAAGCAGGTAAGAAACCTCCCAAGGAAAATTAATAATTTAGTGCATGAATGCATTAGGCTCTTAAAATATGTCATGTCCTTACAGCCTCGCAGAACATGCTCTCATTACTCTGTGGGGAGATCAGGTTGTAAAAAGCTACTGATAAAAAAATAATTTACAGGCCGCTCTCAAGTCTCCCCGTATTTGCTTTTGTGATTGTAATCATGATTTAACAAAACCTCACTCCTCAGTGATTTCACAAAGGAAGCTGTACCTTCTATTCCTGTTTTACCGTATATAAAGTCAGATTTAGACCAGATTCAGTATCTCAGCACAGAAAGAACCAGGACCAAAAAATAAAAAATGCTGAATACAGTCAATTCGCTAAAATACCACATTTCTTGCCTCCCACTGGTACAGCTGACATGACGGCTCATAGCACTCCTAGCTCAGGGAACTTCCAGCGGCTGGGAAGGGAAAGCAGTAATGGATGACGGGGGCCAAAGTTCACTCTTCAAATGCTTTGGCTCCTCTCATGCCAGAGCAACTAATCAGTGCAGTGACTGATATTAACTATTAGAAAAGTTTTTAATGGCCAGGGGCACCATGAGTTGACAGAGAGAGAGGGAAGGACAGAGAGAGAGAGTGAGAGAGAGAGAGAGAGAGAGAGAGAGAGAGAGAGAGAGACTTTGACTTTAAAATACCCTTCATTATCAGTTATAAAAAGTATGTATACTATAAATATAAGTATGCATACTACAACCAAATCAAAATTAGACATAATATAATACAAAGAGAGAAAGAGACAGAGAGAGAGAGAGAGAGAGAGAGAGAGAGAGAGAGGGAGAGAGAAGGCTTTGTAAAACATTACATTACATAAAGCCTTAGGGAGGGAAGCTCATAGGGAATATACAAGCTCATGTTGTGACAGTACTTAAGAGAGAAGCAGATGCATCGGTGGGATCTGAGCACCACAACAAAAAACACTGGGACAGTACGACTGATGTCTTACTCTGTTCTCTTTCATCTTCCTTCCACTCAGTTCTCGTATCCAGGTGTGACGTGCGTTCCCAACACCTGGAAAGTGCACGCGCATGCATAAATCTTAATATTCCGAAAGGTCTTTTGAAATTAGATTAGGCTAAACCCATTTGCCCGTTTTGTTTTACGAGACAATTAATGTGGCAATTATCGTCACTCACACACACTTACTCACCCACCTACACACACACACACACACACACATGCACGCGCACGTCATACAGTCAATGTGGTGCGCGTGCAGACATACACACACACACACACACACACACACACACACACACCCCTGGCATGATTTTTATTCTTTCTTGTTGATCCAACACACCATAAAACCTCAGCACAAGCAACTCAGTATGTATTACTGGACAGCACAAACCCCCGTGGTATCAAGACCTACTTGCATCACGTCAAGACAGATTGTATTTCTTTGCCTGCGGTCTCAGCATCCTCTCTCTCACACCCCACCCACCCCCTTCCCTACACACACACACACACATTCACACAGACACATACACACACCCCACTCTCTCATTCCAACCCAGCATCACTTCTTGTTTCAAGATTTGTCCGCTATTTTTTTGTCTTCCCCTTCTGGAACTCCGTTGTGCATTTTTTTTGCCCTGTGTCTTGTTTGCTTTTGTATATACGTGTCTTGGTATTTGAACCACTTCCTTCACTTTGCCAATACACTTCGTCTGTCAGCACAGCAGGGGTGGTGAAACGTGTCAGCGGAGATAGATAAAGCTATCATCCTCCTCTCCATAATTAACTCGGTTTCAGTAACTAGCCTTGGGGCCCTTTGTCGTTGCCGTGGTTACTCCCTGTCCACAAGTTTTTCATCTGTGACTCTGACAGCGTATAGGCTTGGATGCTCTCCATCTCACCCTATCACTCCCTTTTGATTTCGACAGTCTCTACCCCACCACTTGTCTCTCTCTCTCTCCCTCTCTCTCTCTGTCTCTCTCTCTCTCTCCTTCTCTCTCTCCCTCTGTCCCTTATTCTCTTACTCCATATATGTTTCATACACACTCACGTACACATACGCGCCTGCTCACACACACACATACACACACACAGGCACATACACACCCACACACGCATACACACTCACACCCATACACATGCGCATATACACACACACACACACACATACATTTCTCACAAGCCCTCTGAGCGCTGTAATATCAATTCTCGGCACATCAAAACTTAAAGGCTGGCTCTGGCTTTTCTCGCAGTCTGAAATGGTTCCAAAGCTTTAGCAGGTCATTTCCAAGCCTTCCCCGAATCACATGCGCAGGCCTGCTCCTCTCCGCATGGGCTCTCTGAAGCGCTCCCGAAAAACGATGCAGCAACTGCCATTACGCCTGCACGACTCCGGAGGACCATAAAGCCGCGGAACGGAACACGCATTTAATATCATGCACACTCCTTGTGTTGTCTGCATTACCCAACCAAGTGGTGCATATCCTTTATTAATGTCATTCCCTTCGTGCACAGCAGGGGATTGGGGGGTGGGGGGTGGGGATGGGGGGAGGATATGTCGGTGTGTGGTGGTGGTGTGTGTGTGTGTGTGTGTGGGGGGTGCTGTTGGAAGGGGGGGGATGCCCTCTTACACATGGGCCTGCCAGATTGTGCACAGCTCTCTCTCTTTCTCTCGCTCTTTTTCTCCCTTTCTCTCTCTCTCTCTCTCTCTCTCTCTCTCTGGCTCTAGCTCTCATTCTCTTTCCCCTCTCGTGGGAGTGTGGTTGATGGGCCCCAGTTTGTAGGCTGACATGCCAGGCTTGTACCCCGTGCAAGGAGAATCAACTTAACACAGATCAGTGTCTCCCACTGGGCTATTTGTGTCTTTCTGCGGAGAGGCGTGGGTCTAATCAGGGGGCTCCCATCACATCGGCCCGGCCTAATGCGCGCCGTTTATGTCACTCCGGCAGAAAGGATCCTGCCAGCGCTCGGCCTGGACTGCGTGTGTCTTGGTTTATTTGCGTTTCTTACTCAATTTCTGTTTAATTCGGTGCATCCCCCGAGGAGAGAGAGGGGGCAGCCTTCTTCTTCTTCTTCTTCCTTCTTTCCTCTGCAGGCTCTTTCTCTCTCTCTCTCTCTCTCTTTCTCTCTCTGTTGCCAGTTACGATTGGCTCTCTCCCCCACAGCTCTCTCTTATAACTTGTGTGTTTTTCTCTGATTCACCCATTATATACCACACAGAAACAAAAGCCCCCACACGCGGGCATATATATACAGTCAATTTCACATGGGCACACAAGCACGCGCACACACACACACACACACACACACACAAGCACAGAGATGACCATACACACACACACACACACACACACACACACACACAGTAATACATAACCACACAGCTCCCAAGCCACATACACGGACGGGCGGGCACACACACACACACACACACACACACACACACACACACACACAAAGACTATTTTGCAAGCTCCTCAAACCCACTCTTGCATGGAGGACAGAGGGACATCTCTCGTAAAGCTGCCTCACATGGGATACAGTGTGTGTGTTTATGTGTACGTGGGGGGTGGGGAGCGATGGCTCTATTGTTTGTTTCTGTGTTTCTAAAATTGTGTGAGTGGTTTGCTTTTTTTCAAATCTGTCCATGCATATGAGTGTATGCATGAGTGTGTATGCATGTTTATGTGTGTGTGTGGGGGGGGGGGGGGTACATGTGTATTGTGTGGTGTGGTTTGTTTTTCAAATGGGTTAATGCACATGAGTGTGTATATATGTTAATGTGTATGTGTGTTTGTGTGTGTTTTGGGGGGTGGGGGGGGGGGGCGTAGTGATGAGTATATAGGTGTATTGTTTGTGTATGTGTGTTAAATTATGTGAGTGGTTTGTTTTTCACACACACCCATGTGCATGTGTGTGTGTGTGTGTGTGTGTTAGGGCGAATCCATGTGTGGCCCAGTCGTGGTGTGCAGATCAGCATTTCCGTGTCACACACACACACGTACACACACACACACACACACACGCCTCCATGCTGGATATGTGCATCAGCAGCTTTCTTTTCTGTGCATGCTTGGCTAATTTATGGGCGCGTGGAGCTCTGTGTAAATATTCATTAATTTCTGCGAGTTGACTCCGCGCTCAGCAGGGAGTGTTAAGTGCTCTGCTATGCACTCATCAATACCCGTGATAAATCTTCGCCTGCTAATCTCGACTCATCACAATCATCGCTCACCTTCCTCTCCTTCCCTCTCCTCTCCTTCTCCTCTCCTTCTCCTCTCCTCTCCTCTCCTCTCCCCTCCCTCTCTTCTCACACCGTCCTTTTCGTCTCACTGCACATGAGGTTCCGCTCATATTTTCTTGACCTGTCAAAACAAGAGATTAGTTTTCCGAGGGGCCATTTTGTTTTGCAAACATTGACCAAAAAGGCTGCACACAAGTCAAAGCCAATGATACACTGGTGTTCAGGTGGCTAGGTTACATCTCTGGGTAGTTCCAAGAAGCCCTTTATTAGGATTTCAAGACGCCCACCTCGGACGATTCGATTCACACAGCACAGGGACTATGGAGAAGGCAGCGCTTGCTTGCTTGCTTGCTCGTGTACTGTAGTAGACAACTCATGGCCACCCATATATTTACTCAGGGTTACAGGGTAGACTAACACTCATCATCACATTCTGTCGTCTTAATGTGCAGGGTAGCAGACACTTATTACAGCTCGGCAGATTCACAAGGGTTTGTTTGATTTCTGCTGCTGGGAATTTTGTTCTTATTTGTTGCTGGGAAGCTCTGGGCTGGGAATTGTGCTGGATTGGCAGAGCCTCAGTATTAGCTTGCTGAGAGGCGTCTCCAGGGAGGATTGGATGGTACTCTCTCTCTCTCCCTCTCTCTCTCCCTCTCCCTCTCTCTCTTTTTCTTTCCCTCTCTCTCTCCCTCTCGCTCTCCGTCTCTCCCCCTTCTCGTCTCTCCCCCCCCCACACTCTCTCTCTTCTCTCAGTCTGTCTCTCTCTTTCTCTTTTTCTCCCTATCCCTCCCTCTCTCCCCCTCTCTCCCTCTCTCTCTCCCTCTCCCTCCCTCCCTCCCTCTCTCTCTCTCTCTCCTCTCTCTCTCTCTCTCTCTCTCTCTCTCTAGCGGAGCAGGCAGGAGTTTGTGAGCTGGCTGCTTGAAGAAGCATCCAGTAATTGAATGCCGTCTTTCACCCCGGTGCAGCACGCCAGCGATCCAGGCCGCTTCGGAGGGGCCGGCATTATTTCCCCATCTGTTATTTTTATTTTTATTTTATTTATTTTTTTATCCAAAGCACAGGATGTTGCTACAGAGGGAGGCTGAGAGATGGAGAGGTTCTCATTGGCTTTTGTGCTAACAATCCTTTTCTCTCTCTCCTCGTCCTCCTTCCTTCCTCTCTTTCTGTCTATGTCTCTCTTCCTCCTCCCTCACTCTTCTCTCTTATCCCTCCTTCCCTCCCTTTGTCTCTCCCTCTCTCTCTCTCTCTTTCTCTAACTTTCTCTCTCTCTCTCTCTGCATGCAGCCCTGTGCTCTTTCCATTTCTGCA
>CM059272.1:13340032-13350032 GCA_030347295.1 Setipinna tenuifilis
TTCGTTCGTGCAGCGTTGACAGTTCCTGCTTCTGTCCATAGGGGCGACAGGGGTGAGGAAAAACTCCCTGATTTGCATGTGGTTTATATAAGTAAAGGAAGAAACCTCAGGCAGAACCATGGCCACTAGGGAAGCCCATCTGCCGGGGCTGTGATTGACTGGGAGGTGTGATTGTAGTCAGGTTGTCTATTATGTGGAGCAGTATATGTGATTTCTGTTAGACTGCTCGTAGAGTGGAGACGTTAATGTGGCTGTTGTAGGTCTGTTTGAGTGTAGGGGGGAAGGTGGTCTTTGGTGGGGGCGTTAGGTGAAGGGGGGGGGGGTTGCCATGTTTTCCTTCTAACACAGGTGACTTCAGTTAGTAGCTCATCTGCCTGTCTTAAGTGCTCATTACAATCAGCTGATTTAGAGCTGGTTAGATCAAATTTATGGCAGGTTTTTACTTTCTGAACCCAGGATTGACACCTCTGCGTCACCACCAATCCACTCTTTCTTTCTTTATGTCTTTCCCTTTCACTGTCCCTCTCTTTCTCACTCTATCTCTCTATCATTCTTTGTCCCTCATTCCATCTCTCTTGCTCTTTCTCTTTCTCTCTGTCTCTTTCTCATTGTTTCTTCATTTTAGTCTTACACACCCACCCTCTCCCTTTCTCTTACACACTCGCACTCTCATTTCTCGTCTCTCTTTAAAATTCTGCAGAGGTTTCCAGAAGGGATAGTGCCGAGCTGGGTCAAAATTGAATATGCTTTTATCTAAATTGATTAATGGTATGGTTTTTTGTGTGTTTGTTTATTTATTGTTTCTGGGGAAGAGGGGGAGGGTGTAGTGTCAAGTTACTAATGAGGGGGATATGGTTTTAAAGTTGCAGAGTGAGAGAATTTCATTTTTAATTGGAATAAGGACTTTAGCGGTGTGGCTGAGGTATTTGTTTAAGGACGTTATATGGATGCACCTCCGTGTGAGTGTATAACAGTGGTGTAATAAAGGAGTGTAAAAGCTATTGCTCTCTCTCTTTCTACTGTTTTACCCCTCACTCTCAACCTTTTCTTAGCCCTTTCTCTCTCTTTTTTTCCCTCTCTGCAATACGGTCTGTCTCTCAGTTTTTCTTCATCTCTCTTTCTCTCGCTCTCCCTCTTCATTTTATCTTTCTTTCTCTTGCTCTCTCTCTCCATCTCTCTGTCTCTCTCTCACACACTCTCTCTCTCTCCATCTCACTCTCTTGCTCTCTCCATCTCTCTCTCTCTCTCTCTCTCTCTCTCTCTCTCTCTCTCTCTCTCTCTGTGGGAGTGTGCAGTAATTATTCAGTCAGACTGTGTTTACAGATGCAAAAGCGCTTTAATTTATTCCAACGGTTAGCAGTAATTCCCCACTTTAATTTATAGCTCCCCCAACCCAGCAGGAGAGCGCGAGGAGGGAGAGAGACGAGGACGAGAGCATGCATTACCTTATCGACCTGAACCCAGAGCTTTACAATCTGCACTCGCACACCAAAACACATTCACCACACTCTCACTCTTACTCTGTCTATGTAGGCCAAATGTGTTTTTTTTTTTTTTCTTGTCTAGTGAGTGATTTCTGCTTACAGGAAATCCGAGGGTTGATGCGAGATTTTTCAATTAAAACTTGGCCGTGGGAGCGGGGGCCGCTGTGAAGAGGAATGTGTGAATTACGCTTTTTTTTGACCAAGGAGCATCTGACTAAGCGGACTGAAAAAAAATCACGGCCCCTTTTGATGTCGACGGCCTTTCCTTCCATGCTTCCTTCCAAGCTGTGATTTAGACACATTACCCGCTCTCAACTATCTACTTTGTCGGGGAAAAAAAAAGACAGATAAGCCTTCCAAATGGAGACATTTATGTCAATCACACAGTCCCCACGTCAATTGTGTGCTGGTTTTGCACTGGTCCCGGTGCTGTTATATAGTGGGCTTCCTCTAGAAGCTCTGTGCTAATGGCTCTTCAATGGGCAGCAGCATCATTTCCAACTTGACAGGCGACATGGAAAGCAGATGACATGTCAGATGACATTATGAAGCATATTTAGCAGAAATCAATTTATTGCATGCGGCAAGGACTTCTGTACCCATGGGCCACCTCAGGGGAGTGGGGGCTGCAGGGTGGGTGGTGGTGGTGGTGATAGGGGTGGGGGGGTGTGGAGCGGAATCCAGAGGGAATGGAGCGGGATGGAGTGGAATCCAGACTGCTTAACTCTCTTAACGGTATTGAAACGTTCACGGCCTCACACACAAAGGGAGGACAAAAAAAACTGAATTTTTTGCTCAAGGGGAAAAAGAGACGTGGTCACAGTGAAGAAGGGAGATGGCATATTGACATGCCGAACATGATCGATGTGACCTCCAGACAATCGATGACTCTCTCACGGCCGTACGGCAGCAGTCTGAGCTCCAGCTGTCGGTTTATAGTTTTTTTTTTCCCTCGCATCCCTTCAGCAGCTTCCCTTCATATTTACGGCAGATGTGCGAGGCTCTTCGGTGGGCGTGCGGCCCAGTCAGACCAGTGATCCCTTTGACCTCAACAAAGTGTACTGGCTCCCAGCAAGGGTTGCCTTTTAGTTGGCTTGTTTACTCAACGGAGAGAGAGAGAGCGAGACAGAGAGGGAAGGAGAGAGAGAGAGAGAGAGAGAGAGAGAGAGAGAGAGAGAGAGCTCTCGTCTCCTTGTGAAGACTCCTGTAGTCAACAAAAAGGTGGGGGGATAGAGATGAGAGATGGAGAGGGAGCGAGAGATAGATAGACACAGACAGAGAGAGGAGAGCGAGATAGAGAGTACGAGAGAGAGAGAGAGAGAGCTCTTGTCTCCCTCTCTCTCTCTTTATTTCTCTCGCTCTCCTTCTTCCTTTGTGTTTGTATGTGGCTACATAAATGTTATGACCATGACACATGCTTTTCTCTGGTGCGCTCTGTGAGTGGTTGTGCCCATTATGTGAAGTTACATCAAGTGCTCTCTCTCTTTCTCTCTTTATCTCTCTTTCTCTCTCTCTCTCGTCTCCCTCCCTCTCTCTCTCTCTCTTTATTTCTCTCGCTCTCCTTCTTCTTTTGTGCTTGTATGTGGCTACATACATGTATGCATACATTTCCATATATGGTTATGTTTTTGCCTGCATGCGAGTTTGGCTGTGTGTGTTTTTGTGTTTTCCAGAGTTTTGTGTGTGTGTGTGTTTGTGTGTGTGCGTGTGCACGTATGTGTGTGGTGCCATTTTCTGTGTATGTGTGTGGGCCTGTATGTGCCTGTGTGTGTGTGTGTGTGTGTGTGTGTGTGTGTGTGTAGGAGTGTATGTGTGTGGTGCCATTTTCTGTGTGTGTGTGTGTGTGTGTTACTCTGGCTCTGTGTTATTCTGCCATCTTCCATTGGGATTGCCTCCAAGCAATTCTGTTGGCTGTTCACAGTTTTACCGTGACATTTTCTATCTTTCATATCCTTGTGCTCGGGACCGGATGCTTTTCAGAGTTGTTTTTTTTGCTGCTTCGGTCCTTTTTTTGCCTCCTCTGTGCAGGGCAGGGTGCTAGCTGTGGCCAGATACAGCCACAGGCTGGAGGGGGGGGCCTGGGCGGGGATGTTATTGGGGCGGTGGTGGAGAAGCTGAGGGGCAGTAGAAAGCCACGGGGGGTCTGAGAGTGGAGTGGGCCTGGCTTGGCTTCCCTGCGAGCATGATGTCCCAGAATTGCTTGTAAACTGCGGGTGGTAGCCGGATATGTGCATGTGTGGTTTTCCAGCGTGTGTGTGTATGTGTGGTTTTCTGTGTGTGTGTGTGTGTGTGTGTATGTGTGTGTGTGAAGGAAGAGTTTGTGGTAGTAACTTCCTGTGTGTGTGTGTGTGTGTGGAAGGGTTTGTGTTTCTGTGTGTGGAAGGGTTTGTATTTCTGTGTGTGTGTGTGTGTGTGTGTGTGTGTGTGTGTGTGTGTGTGTGTGTGTGTGTGAGTATGTGTGTATAACGGAGGCAGTGTGTGTGTGTACGTATATGTGACAGAATGTGTGTTTTTGTGTGTGAGTGTGTTGGTCTGGGTTGGTATCATTGTGTCTGTCTCCCTGTGTGTGCATGGCCTTTGTGCTTCAGTAGCAAAGGCAGAGAAGACACACAGCACTACCATGTGTGGATGATAGCGATGGCCCTGAACTGGGCACACCACCATGACTATTCACACACAACCGCAACATCAACACACAGCAAACGCTGGGCCCATGCGGCTGATGCTGCTGCTGCTGCTGGAGCTGATTCCTCCATCCCCGTTCCACAAAGCCAGAGATCTGGATCACTCACACACACACACACACACACACACACACACACACACACACACACACACACACACACACACACACACACACCAGAGATGAGAAGGTTTGTGGCAGCAGCAGCAGCAGCAGCAGCAGTAGCAGCAGCATCAGTGGCACTGGCGCTTCGATGCCTGAAGGGGAGATAACAGTCTCAGAGCCGACCTGCTCGCCAGCAGAAGAAGAAGAGTCCACCCACAGGTGGGAGCGTGGGAGATGATAAACAAACAAACAGCGGGGGCGTGGGGGTGGGGGGGATCCACGGAGAGAGAGAGATAAGCCGAGGCTGTGGCCATGCCTGTGCTGTGCCCACGCCCCACCCACCCCCAACCACCCCCCTCCAACCAGACCCTACCATTATGCCATCCACCTCTCTCTGTGCCAGGCCCTATCATCCAGCCACACTGCCCTCTGTGCACTAATTAATATGAACTCACCCGCTCACTGCCAGCAAGACAGAGAGAGAGAGAGAGAGAGAGAGAGAGAGAGAGAGAGAGAGAGAGAGAGAGAGAGAGAGAGAGAGAGAGAGAGAGAGAGAAAAAAACAACATACCAGTCCAACCAGCCTTCAGCTAAATCCCTCTCCTTTTCATCCTCTTGCTCTTACTTTCTCACTCTCTGGCACTGTATCTCTCTATCTTTCTCTCTCTTCTGCCCTCTCTCTCTCTCTCTGCATGCTGAGTGAGGGGGCGGAGTATGCATGAGGACTGAGTATGGCGGCTGTGGCAAGATCTCTGGTCCTTTACTTTCATTTCTCTCTTTTTCATCTACTTTTTTCACATCAATGCTTATGGTTTATTGTACGCTTTGAGTGGATTTGCATAGTTTAGGTTTCTTGGAGTTTTTGAATATTTTTTCTGTTAGCCAGGCATTTTTTTGCTGTGCTGGCAGCATGGTAGCCTCAGGTAGAGACAGATTTGAATCTTAAATGTAGCAGCATGGCGTTAAAATAACATCTAGCGCCAGTGTCCAAAATTGCAGTCTAGCTGCTGTACTGTAGGTGAGATCATTGGACGTGATAAAATAGGTTCTGCTGCTTGGGTGAACAGTGCGGTGGTTTTGTTTTTGGAAACAGTAGACCTAGCAAAAATGCTGTGTTGTAATTGATGCCACGTTTATCGCCGTGTGGCCCTTGTCATCACCTTCTAAAAAAGTTGTTATCGCCAATATTCTGCCTGTTGTTAAAGACCAGGTCCTTATGGAGGTTTTTTCTCTCTATGGAAAGCTGATCTCAACCATTAGGAAGATACCGACTAATTCCCCACTAACAGACATGTCGTATCTGGATCGTTTGAGTCATGTCGAATCTCTGACATTTTGTCTATATGACTTTAAACAGTAGTCGTAAGGATTTGGATCTGACTAAATGTAGCAGTGGATGGGTTTGTTTGTCCTATCTACTGTATGTCTCCTCGTGTCTAATGAAGTGTTTTGGTTGTGGTCAAACTGGTCATCTGAGATGAGCAGCTCTCAAAAACTAAGCTAATAGACCTCTAACAGGCTAATAGGCCTTTTTGGCCTTGTTTGCTCCCCTGGACTAGTTGTAGTAGGCTTACTGTAAGTCACTCTAGATACGTACCAGCTTAAGTACAGAAAGTCTAATTTTACAATTCCTCTGGACCAGGTGGTGGGGAATTGGACATTTTGATTATAACTACAATGCTGTCTTTTTTTTCCAGATAAACAATTAGATGCTTTGCCCCTTTAACAATCTATACTCTTTTTCTCAACCACTTCTTTCAGGTCTTGCACCGTTTGTTTGTCCTCTCTCTAGTTGTGCTCCTTCTCTGTTCATCCTTCTTTCTCCTTCACTGTGCACATTGTAGTGAACTACTACATTTAATCTTCAAATAAATAAAGCAAATGGTGTAGGCCTACACAATTTTCATTTATAAATATCATTGAAATAAAATAATGAATGTTCATGTATGGAAAAGTAGATGTATGGGTCAGGCTTTGCTGTTCCGCTGTTTCAGTTTACTATCCATGAGATACCAGTGTTACAGTATGATTCTCTTCACATGCAAAGATATAATAGCTTAACCTTTACAAAAGTCACTAATAGGCTACATGAAGCGGTGGCATGAAGTCTAACATTGTCCTTTCTAGCTACAGGCTAAGAAACGTAATGTATGCCAACATTTAGAAAAAAAAAAACATTGTATCCCATGATGGGGTCAGCCCTATTTATTTTTTCACAATAAAAGAATTAAGCCTTGTATTCCCACAGCCCTATGTTCCCACAGTTCTAAGAGTGGTGTTGGACTGCAAACTATGGTTTGTGTCCAGGCACTGCGCATTATTCGACTGGGCTGACTGGAAGCTACTCAGTGTGAGGCGTCTGTGCTACTTAGTTTAGTTTGATTATTTAAAAGAACAATGTGCACTTACATTAAATGTTTGCCGTAAACAAAGAAATGGGCACAGTGGATTTAGCTAAAAGCTACATTCCATCTGTAGCCCATTGCTACTGAATAATAGGTTGGGTGTAATTGGCTATACCAAATTCCGAGAAAGAGGTATAAAACCTAATACAAATGTGAGAAATAGGGCTGTGGGAACATAGGGCCTAATTTTAGGAAAAATCTTAGAAATGTGGACACATAGGGCTATGAAAACATAGGGCTGATTGGGCCTTGTAAGTCATAACACTTATGTTAGTGGTGGTGTTACACTTTTATTTGCAAAGGATTTCAATTTAATTTCCTATGCAGCTATTACTTAAAGTCAGGGCACATATTTTTTTATTTGTGTATATGCTCCTACAAACACACCAGAAAGAGTGGCATTTCTGGATGAGTTATAACATTGTAGTTGGGTGAAGCAGTGAGAAATATTTTTTTCATTGGTGGTGATTTTTAATTGCAGAGAATGTGACCTTAACAGAAATCATACAGAGCCACATATGCTTTCATGTAGAAAACCTATTCAGTGCACCCACACACATGATCTCAGTGATGTGTGGAGAACTTTTCACAGGAAGCAGAGACAATACACCTACACTCATGATCATAGCAATATGATTTCCATGGCCAGCAGGATTAAGGAATTGAGTTGCCCCTGGGTAAAAAAATACTCAATGCATACTCAATGTATACTCAAAACATTATGAGAGCCAGAACCTAGTCTATTAAAATCCTAGAGGAAGAGCTACAAGAAATTCAAATGTTGGCTTACTCTACTGGGAGTCAGGATAAAATTGAGAATCTAGCAAAAAAGAATGTGTTAGCTGAGTTACTCAGAATTAATGCTAACGATTCTTTGGTCTGTTCAAGGTTTCGGGGTGTGGAGCAGATGGATCTTCCATCAAAATATTTTTTTTTGTTTGAAAAAGGAAAATACACAAAAAAGATTTATTCATTCATTAAAATCAGAATCTGGGGTGTTATTGACTGGTGATTGTGAGATTAGGAAAAGAGCTGTGCAGTTCTATCAAGATCTATATAGGACCGAGCTTATGGATGGGGGGGTCTGACAGCCTTTTTCTTTTTCAGTTGAGTCCTTTGCTGAGCTTGATGCCGCCCTGATACTGGAGGAACTGCAGAGAGCCCTTCAGGGTATGGAGTGTAGTGACACTCCGGACATTTATAAGTGTGTCTGGTCAGAGATGGGAGAGGATGTGCTTGCTGTGCTCAATGATAGTCTTGCTGGAGGGGGCACCTATCAGTGAGCTGTCATAGGGTGGTCCTCACACTTCTCCTTAAAAAAGGCGATATCAGCGATATTAGCTGATGTAGGCCTGTGTCACTCCTGTGCAGTGATTTTGAATTGCTCTCTAAAGTTTTGGCCAATAGGCTGTCTAAGGTAATGGACCAGGTCATCCATCTGGACCAAACGTATTGTGTTTCCAGTATATCTATTTTTAATAATATTTCACTAATTTGTGATGTAGTAGATGTCTCTAAGCTTCTGGGATTTGATGTGGAGTTGGTCTTATTAGACCAAGAAAGAGCTTTTGACAGGATGAAGCATGGGTATCTGTGGGACACTTTACTTGCCTTTGGTTTCAGTAAAGGCTTTGCAAACATGGTCAGGATTTTGTACACGATGTGGAGAGTATACTCAAAGTCAATGGTGGTTTAATTGCTCCCTTCAAGATTAGTAGGGGTGTATGACAGGGCTGCTCATTGTCTGGTATGCTTTATTCTTTACATAAGTTGAGAGGGGCTTAAAGTTGTGTGTTTTTTACCTGATTTTTTTCATCTGCCAGCATGCTGATGACATTGTCTTACAAATTAGTAGTAAGAGGATATAGAAATGACTGTTAATATTCTTAAAGATTCATCATTCAAAGTCAGTTGGTCCAAACGTGAGGCTCTATTGCTTGGTCAGTGGGCAGATATATATGTCTTGCTGGGGAATCACAATGCCGTTCAGAACATTTGGGGGGGGGGGGGGGTGCAGTTGAGCAAGTGTGAATGGGCGGCTGGAAAGATGGAAGTGGTTGCTGCCAAAGATGTCATAAAGAGGATGCGTCCTCATCATAAATAACTTGGTGGCATTATTCTTCTGGCATCGTCTGGCCTGTGTAGGTCCTCCGCCAAACCATTTAAACAAACTGCTGTCTGTTGTAACTTTTTTTTTGGGATAATTACCATTGGGTACCACAGCCTGTTTTGTTTCTGCCTAAAGATGAGGGGGGTCATGGTCTTATAAATTATCAAAGTCGTCTGAGCTGTACAGTTTTAAGGACTTACACAGTGTTGGGGCTTCATAAATCACTGTTTCTGACTACACCACAGAGGGTTGACTGCTCCAGAGTGCCATCTTTTTACCTCTTTTATTAACTGCTTATTGCGTATTGCTTATTCAGTACACAAAAGCAGAAGCCAACAGTTTCTTTACATTGGCTTCTACAGGAACCTGTGGTTGAGGGTGCAAGAATGAACATATCTTTAACTGGCTTTCCTACGCTTCAGAGGAGGCTCCTTTAGTCAAAATTATAACTTTGAAGGATGTAGTTGATTTGCGGGGGTCAGATTTCAAGAATGTCAGGAGGTTCTCTTACGCAATGGGGCTAAGATCCATTCGTGTGGCCTCACAGCTCCTAGAAAAGTGGCACACTACTTGCACTGTGGATGAGTCAAAATTGCTTGGGGACTACTGTGCAGGAGTGGTACGTCCAGATGTGTTTTATGATTTTCCTGGGCTGAAGCTCTCACCCATTCTGGGTAGAAATACCAGTTTGCTCTCATCATCTAACTCAACTGCAATTATTTTGAGTGATGCTACTGGGAAGCAGCTTTACAATGCTTTTGTGTGGAGGTGCTAAATAAAAAGTGTTTTTCATGCAGAATTGATACACTCTGGCGCAGAGTTTTAAAATTAGGTATGAATGTAAAACCTGAATGGAGAGAGCTTTATAAACCACTGTTGCCTAAAAGAGTGGGTGATTTGCAGTATCATGCTTTTGTTTCTGTCTTAAATCATTAAGAAATCCCTATACAATAAATATCTTAGCCAAGACTGTCCTTTCTTTTGTTTGAGAGTCTGTATTTAATACTTTTTGAGTTTTGAGGCTTTATTACTTTAGCACTTCTGTTCAACGGTTTTAATGAAGAATTCTCCAGAGCCCTTTGTTCTTGGTTTTAAATATGTAAAACGCAGACAAAATTTACAAAGCCAAAATGGCTATTTATATTAGTAGAATAAACTAAATTGGGGGTCACCCTGGAAATGATGGAGCAGTGCTAAAGTAATAAAGCCTCAAA
>CM059272.1:13352532-13355032 GCA_030347295.1 Setipinna tenuifilis
CTCCCAAAGGCAGTTGTGGAATATAGCGTGCCACAGTTATGGATGACAAATATCCGCAGCAGCCCTCTTCTGGTGTTAAAGATGGGGATAAATCTCACGAGTGACGTGTTCTCACCGTTTTGAAAAGCCAGTGGGTATCGCCAGAGCACAGCTTCTTTCGATGCACAGTATTTTTTTTCCCACCCCACTTTGTTGTTCAAAGTGAAAAAGTCTGCTTGGGGAAGCAGGAGGCATGAATTGCAATGTGTGGCTGGCCCAGTTGCACTTTTCCTGGGCAGGTTTTGTTTTGTTGTGCACGTTGTAACGACACGTTGGTATGCCACAGAGCCTGGGTGGGAGGGGAGTCTTACCCTGCAGCTCAAATCCTCAGGAGACTCCCCGACATCGATCAGATAAAAGCACTTTGATTCTGAAAGTGCGTGTGAAAAAAAAAAACATTGTCCAGGGAAGTCCGCAGATGCAAGGTATAGTGTCGATCAAAAGATACAGCCGCTGTTTCAATGGCCGATATTCTTCAGCTGAATGCCAGGTGCTGTTCTATATCGAGAGCGCTGGATGGTCGTTTGCAGGCCGTACGGTCCTTGGAGAGCCTAATGTTTACCTCATTATCTGGAGGACAAGGTGCTACCAAGGTTGGCATAGCTGTTAGCGGCCTTCCGCTGTGAGTGCTGACATATTAGCAGGTTTGATGTAGCCAGAGCCAGCAGGTAATATCCATCTTTTTTAAAGGTCTCGTTACGCTGGCCAGAATTATAACTTCCTTATCAGACTCAGGTCCAGACTGTCTGGAAGGACACAATAATGGGAGCACATACAGGGGTTTAAAATAGCTTACCAAAAAATCGTTACATGTCACACTATTTCTGAAAGCTGTCACTCAAACAGACAAAAAGAACCCACCATGAAAATCAACCAAACCATGAGCAAAAATCCCTCCCAGTGTGTTGAAATCACAGTTTTCAATAACCGTTTCAGTATTTTTATTCCCTGAAACTCAGCCTCATTTTTCTATATTTATCTACACAAAATTCACAAAATAACAAACAAAATCTCTTGCAACACGAAAACACTGCATTGTAAAGTCCCTTGCACATCGTTCTCTTCCTGTGAATTGTAATGTGGACAAAAAGAACGCCTCATGGCCTTGGACCTACCATGTACTGACAATTTTTTGCATACTAAAAAAGTGAGTTTTTTCCCACAAAGCCTTTTTCCCACAATGAGAAAGGTTAAACAGTCAGTTCAGTGCCTGATATGAATGTTGCATTTTCTGTGCTTTGAAGAATGTGCTCTCTTCCGTGCTCAGTATTCACAATGTTAAAGGCATTGATGTTTCGTGGGCAGAAAATATTACAGTGTGACATGGTTTTGCAAACAATGCATTTGGTATTTCAGAATTTGTTGCATTTATGACATTCAGTATGATAAACTTACAACTTACACAAATTCCTGCACAACTATTTCAGTTTTCCAAAACATTCATCCGGAGTGTGCTAGTTTGGTTGATTAAATGCTATCTTGTACAAAATAAAAGGATAGTTTGCGGTTAAATAATGTTTATTATGGCAATCTTATATTTACTACCTCAATAACAGGGCATCCATGCTGTGGGTTTGTAACAGTATTGTACCTAAGTTCTTACAGCACAGTCCATTACCAACACAGTGCTTTGAAGTGGAAATTCAAGATACACAGTATTTTTATTGTAGACTTTTTGAGAAGTACAGGCGAACACCACTGACCCTTTCTACATTATTCATACAGACTGTGTGGCTTGTCACAGCAACTCATCAATATCACAGCCAATGTCCTCCTCAGGAACTGGTGTGTGTGTGTGTGCGTGTGTGTGTGTGTGTGTGTGTGTGTGTGTGTGTGTGTGTGTGTGTGTGTGTGTCTTGCATTTTGAAGGACATTGTCCTGCCTTACTTCACCTTGTCTGAATGAGGCACACAAGCGTGCAATGTCTGACCACTGTGGCTGATAAATTCAGTATGTGTCTGTGTAGCAAAAAAAGAGTTTAATTGGACTGAGAAAAAACTGAACACAAAGGTTGAGAATTAGCTCGCAGCTTTGCTTTGCAGATCTAGGGTGGGCTTTAACTAATTCACTGACAAATTTCAGAAATACAGTCTCATGGGAAGATCTTGTGTGTGAGCAATTTTTCAAAAAATCATTGGTAAACATTCTGTTGAAAAGGTACAGTAGTGAGTACAAGGTTTGCCGTGCGGCTTTGGATATGAGGCACAGTCAGCAATGAGCCTGAATTACCCTTGCAGACATGAGTCATGGAACGGATGAGAAAATGAGGGGGTCTCGCCCGTAATGAATCAGCAGTAGGGATGCACCGATACCACATTTCTGAAAACCGATACGAGTATGAGTACTACCATTTTCAGTACTTGCCGATACCGAGTACTACCGATACCGAGTACTGTCATTTTTGCCATATTTTTTTTGCCATAAATTATGTAGTTTTCTACCGGGGTGATATGGCCGAGAG
>CM059272.1:13360032-13377532 GCA_030347295.1 Setipinna tenuifilis
AAGATGTGCAGTAGGCTACAGTATCTCTCTCTCTCTTCAGGGTTTTATCGCAGAACTGGAAAGGAAATTCGCAACAGCCACCATGGCAAAAAATGGCTGGTCAATTTGGACACAAAATAATAATTTACAATTGACTGGCTGGTGAATTTTTATCATTTATTTGTCAGTGACTGGTAAGAGTTAGCATTTTTTAAAAAGTTAATTTCCACCCCTGTCACAGAAGAGCAAGAATTTTCATGAGTCATGGCTAAAGGCCCAAAAAGACTTGGCTTGTCTCGCAACGTTATATTAATCTTGTGGACAAAAAGATGAACTATTTTTCTTAAAGTATGCTGGGCACAGTAGCAACTTTCTCAAAAGGAATCTGAATCACAACCAGCCATTGGCAATACAGTAAAACTAGCCTAGGACAACTGTGTAAGCTGTCGCAACCCCCCCCCACCACCCCCCACCCCCACCCCTCCACCCCGCCCCAATCAGGAGTGTAAACAGGCCAGTGTAAACATTTAGAGAGCCTTCATGAGTGACCCAGTGAGTGAGTGACTGATGGGCTTTCATTGACAGTCCTGCCTGCTTTATTTGACCCAGTGGACACTAGCTGACGGGTGCTAATTGAATGCGATGCTCTGGCAGAAAAGCTGTTGTGTACCTAAGCGCTGATAAGAGACTCCCCCCCCCCCCCCCCCCCACCACACACACACACACACACACACACACACACACACACACACACACACACACTAACAGCCCAGTCTGTTGTTGTCCTCACGCTGCTGATACAGGCTACAGCAGCTGCTCGCGTCAGCCAAACGGCACATTCTCTGACAAATGCGTGTTGATAACGGGGAGAAGACCGGTGTAATGATAATGGTAACGACATGATGGCAGCGATGGCGGCGACGGTGGGAGAGTTGCCTGCTGTTGTTGTTGTTGAGCGATGAGCCTCGAGTAACCTCACGTGAGTTTTTCTGTGCTGTCTGGTTTCCATGACGCCCCCTCACCCACTTCCCCACCCCCAGATTTCACATACACACAGCCATCCACCCACCACCCACCCACACACACTGACATAAACACACACACTGCCTTCAAGCCCCCTCAAGCCTGGAGCGAATCGTTCCAGTGATGCTCATTATGCTGTGCGGAAGACCGCTGTCTGCCGCAGGAGAGTGCAGGCGACGTGTCTTTCTTGGGCAGTTTGCTTTTGACTGCCCGCCCGGGATTGCATTAGCACACACAGGACAAAACGTTCATCAGCAGTTGGCCCGCTGGCCTGGCCTCGGTGACAGCCCAGAGCACACACACACAGTTCAGTTTGCAGGGCCGCTGTCTAGTAACGCTGTCTGTGCTGTGTCAACACCTCCACAAGGGCTTAAAAGGAGACGAGCATAGCAATGAAAAAAACGTGACTCACAGAATGGGATATCAAAGGTCCCTTAATGGCCCCTTTTCCTCCCTTTGCTCCTTATTCACCTTATGGAGGGGGGGGGGGGGCGGCATTCACACATGAGAGAACAGGGGGCAAAAGGCACATGACCTAAATGAAAGATGGATGTGACAGTTCGTGACAGCATGTCCCCTTTCTGATGCAAAGGCTGGCTGAGTTGAGCGAGGCTGTGGCACGTCACTGTCGCCTCGTCTGTGTCACAGCTAGTTTTTGTCTCTGCTGCTTACTTACACGGGATGGGATGGGACGGGACGGGACAGGACCAGGGACACGAGGCCCTCACTCGCTCGCTGGCTCGCTCACTCCCTCGCTGCACCCATCAGGATAGCGTGAACTGAAGACGCCCCCCTATGGGGTCATGGGATAAAGGTAGCCTCAGGGCCAGAGCAGTGACAATGTCACTGACTGATGTTCCGGAACAAGATTAGGGACGTACACTCCCCTTGACACACTTAACCACATTAGGGACCCAACTCTTTTGTCTGTGGGAACGGGACAGATGGATAACAAGAGAGCAGTCCCTTTGTTGTGAGGCAAAAATCACTATTGGGGAAATGTCATAATTGTTGACCTAATGCCCTCCATTGATGGCGAGATTCCAAAAATGAACATCCACAAACAACATTTAGAGGATATGTTTGATAGTGTAAAACACAAAAAAATAGCAGAAGAGTGTGAAATAGTGAAACTTACATAGTATGCTGGACAGAAATTATAATTATATTATAATATTCGGTACCACTTTTTTTAGTGTATTTACATGTAACAACACATACTATTATATACTTACACCGTACATACCTAATACTTACCCTAACCCCAACCTTGAGTACATAATGTTACATGCTGTTACACACTTTGTTACTCTGTTCCTAATTGATGACATAGGTACAGCAAAATAATGTGTAAACCATTATAAATACAAGAAAAAGTATAAACTTGCAGAAGCAGTTAAATTTGCAGTAAAAACTGAGAATGGCTCCTACCACATGTCCGCTTCATGCTGGGGCTCATTAGTCCATGCCGAAGAAGGGAGAGGCAACGGGTCAAGTATTATCAGCTCATTTAAAATGACTTTCATTTTTTAATACAGCGCACATTGCCCTGAAGATCACATGGCGGCAAGGCACACTTAACAATGACAGGGAGGCAGATGGAGAGACAGGGAGAAAGAGAGGAACATGGAAAGAGAGACAGAGAGAGATAAAAAGAAGACAGAGTCATTATCTCCTGAACTTGCAATCTTTATCCTCTCCTGTCTTCCCCATCACAGTTACTGAGTTTTTTTTTTTTGACATTTCTGACATCTAAGGCGTCTTCTGACTTTTTTATTTTCAGATCTGAAGGCAGAATCCTGGACTCTGCAGCTCTTTTTGGTAGCCCTTTGAAAAGTAGCCCACTCTCAGATGGAAGACAGATGGCTGGCTTATGCTTTTTCCTGTTTTTTTTTTTTTTTTTTTTGGTGTGCATGCCATGAAGATCACCAGAATCCATTTGGGTCAGTGTGCCAGCTCCTCTGTGTAAAGTGAAGGTTATTTGTAGACATCAAGCGAACATACATGTTGTTTGTTGTTTGTATGTTGATGTTGCTGACGATGACGTCTGAGGCAGGCGGGCACCATATTATGAATCAAGACATGGCACTATCGCCAAGCGCTGCTTGTGTTTGTTTCTCACTCGCTTGGAGTGCAATTCAATAATCAACACGAAAGCAGCGAAGGAGGAGGATGGCGGTGCAGAGCGAGTGCAGTGACGGTGAAAGAGAGAGAGAGAGACAGAGGGAGGGAGGGAGAAGCGAGGGTGTAATTGGAAAAGGGGGGCTTTGGCGCTGCATCAGACCCACATGAGAGCAGGGGGAAGAGACTGAGATAGGGGCGAGGCAGCCGGATGGGGGTCATCTCTGTCAAATGAACCAGAAATGAAGGGATGAGAGTGATGGGGACTGGGCGAAAGACAGGGAGACGGGGGCAAGGGCGGGGAGGGGTACAGGGGGAGGGAGGAGGGAGCCAAAGGGGAGGGTGAGGTTAATGGAATTGGAGAAGAGTGGGGGGTTAAAATGGTATGCGAACTGAAAATGGCCTTTCTAGTTGGCGAATCGATTCGCCGTTTGTCTGTCTGAAAGCTTGCCACAGCAGTTTGCCATAGGGTGTGTGTGTGTGGGAGGGGGGGGTGGGGGAGTTGGGGGGGTTGTTGGTAGTGGGATGAGCATTAGGGTACCTGGGAGAAGGGGGGCGGGTGTGGGTGTACTGGGAAAAAGTGGCCCAAATTCCTCGACAACAACTCCCTTTAGCTTAGAATATTTTTTTCTTATTAGATGGCCACTTTGCTGCCACAGGCAGCACAGAGCAAGACACTTGAACCTTTTCCTCCCGTCTGAGTTCACCACTGAAGGGTATGGTTAGCGTTGCATGATGAGGCCTGCGTCCACTGACTGTGCCATCCATTTGTTTTCCGATTCAGATGTGACATTTTCGGCGGTTAATGATCAGACGTTTGCTTCCGGCTCCACTTTGACAGTCATTTGCTGATGGGGTTGACACAGGGTTTAATTTGGTTCACTAATCACAAATGCATTTCGTTACTGTATGGAGCCCTGAAGTTTAATTAGTTTCTAATGGCTTCTACCTTAATAAAGCTAGTAATGGGTCTTTATGTGTGTCTGTGATGAGTATGAAGAGAAAATAACATTGTCGATGTCTGCTATTCACCCAACACCGCTCTTGTATAAACAGACTTGAAATATGTTACTCTTGTTAACATATATTATACTCTCTATGTTACTCAGTTTTTTGGCATATAGGTAAACAAAAACAGTGAATCAGAATCACCAAACTTTATTTTCTCTGCTATGTCACAAGTATATACTGAGCCAATTAATATAAAAAAACATTAATTGAAGGTGAAGCTGAATGATTGTGGGGGGTAGGGGTTGGGGGGTATCAGATGAAACAAACACAAACAGTGATCTATTGACACACTCTGCTTGAACTGAGACCTATTAAGTATGCTGAATAAATACAACTCCTCCGCTGAACATTTCAAAAGGGCACACGTGTGGGTAATTGCTAATTCGTAAGAGTCTGAACGTTAATTAAAAGAGCAGCAGGCTCTTACTGCTGCAAACAGTCCCAGGAGGCACATTTACATGTGACTAAAAAGACAGTATCTTTATTTTTTAAAATGGAGTCCCTTCTGAGTATAAATAAGGCAAGAGTTATATTGTTGCCATTTGGACAATTTAATTAACTGATGATTGTTGGTGCCACATCATGGTGCAAAAGCAGTGATGCAGCGCTTGAGTCTGCCTGTAAACATGCACACACACACACACACACACACACACACACACACACACACACACACACACACACACACACACACACAAACACACACACACACACGCGCACACACACACACACACAGTAAGATGTCTCAGACACGGCCCCAGATGTTGACTGTTGCAATATTAAAATGTCTTGTGTAAATGTCACGAAGTGAGAGAGTGTTCGGCGAGGAAGGGAGGACACTCCCCACAGATCAGCCTCACTTTGGCTGGCGGGGGGGTGCTGCTGGGGCTGGGGCCTGGCATCTGGCTAATGCAGTATTCAGCATCATCTCTCCCAAAACATAAGAACACTGACACTGTCTGTCATTCATCCAATATACACACACACACAGAAACATATACATGCACACATACACACACATAAACATACAGACGCACACAGATACACTCTCTCTCTCTGTCTCTCTCTCTCTCTCTCTCTCTCTCACACACACACACACACACACACACACACACACACACACACACACAACCATTGGCATTTAGCAGCATCAGTAGTAATTTCTGTGTCAGAGTAACATCAATTCTTTTTGACATTTACTTAGACAAAAATAACACAACCAATAACACTTACCATATTAATGAGCGTTGGAAACAGCATTGACAATAACATGCTGACAAAATTAAAAAGACAGATGACAGGAGGACTTCACAAATAAACAGCTGTCATATGAGTGTACGGGGAAATCAACCGCATATCCTAAAGGTCTACTAGGATGGAATATATTTTGTCAACATACTTTACCGACGAGATGAACTTCTTACCAACATTTGCCTCAAATTAAGACAAAATGGCAATGTTAATTGCTTTTAGAAGAAAATTGTGTATTGTTTCATACCTCATACCTTACTTTAGAATAGAGACCAAAATATTTCCTAGAAATATATTCAGTAAGGTTTTCAGAAGTATTTTGATCTTTTAATCATTAGGATCAGGCAACAAGACAGCAAGTACAAGCATATTTGCCCTTTCTGAGATTGTCTTACATACCGTATGGCCATGGCATACTATACATATATATTTTCAGTGTTCATCATAAATTGATACACAACCACTTACTGCTTTGTTTTACTTGTGCCCAGCATCTAAAAAATCCCCTCAAATAACTCAAAACATACTTTTCTACAAGGCTGTTCAGTTCTATGATCTGCTTCTGTGGAAGTGTGCTTAACTTTCTGTATCACATTTCTGTTCCCAAAGCAAGTCCTTCCCCTTGTCTTTTCTAGATGCAGAAAGGCAGTACAACCAACATCAGCTAGACTACTACCTTTTTATATATACACACAACTTTCAGGTTCCTTTTCATCTGTGCAAAGTCTAGCCCCCCTGCTTGAAAGCAAAGCAGTAGGTCTTACTCATGTCTGGGCGTGAAGTTCGGATGAAGACGTGAACACAGAAGTTGCTCCTGGTGTCTTTCATGGAATGTGGCCTGTCATGAGCTGCTTAATAATGGAGAGCAATTTTTTTGGAAAGACGCACAGATGAAAATTTGATGAGCGGAGAGAGGGGGAAAGTGGAGGATCTGCTAGGAAATCAACCTTGACGCACTTACTGACACTGGTAGGGCTGCACTACCCGCCCGCCCGCTTGTGTGAATTATTCAGCGGCCTTGTGGGGAAACATACTGTAAGACAAAGTCAGCATGTGGGACAGGTTAGCGGCCTGTCTTGGCCTCGTCTGACAACTATCAGCGCAGGCTGGGGGGAAAAGGGGGGCCGCGGTGGGGGGTGGTGGGGTGGGGGAGGCGACTAGCAGTTCAGTAGGGGATGGTGACAGCTATAGAGACGGTACACCACTCTTCTCCACACCTGATCTTCTAGAGACAAAACCACCATGTGGTGGTTTGTTTCCAATAGGCCTACATTACACGATGGGTGTTCGGCAAGCATATATCAGGTCAATCCTTGGGTCACATCCAGGCTGGAGATTGTAATTGATGGAATCGTTTTGATTTAGCTTTCGATCCATATCCATCTGTGTCATGCTTAATATATCACAATTTCCCATGCAAATGAATCCGCTCAGAGCTCAGTCTGATTAATTGCATGATGGCAGTCACATCATAGCCAAGAAATCGAATGGCTTTCCACTCTTCCTCCTGCGGCCTGTGCAATCAAGGCGGCAAGCACCACACTGACCCCTGGTGCCTGTACCTCTGAACTGCATGACATCCACTAGGGAGAAACCATTGGCGGAAACCAAGCCAAGACCCGTCAATCAGTCAGGCCATGACTCAACTGACTGTAAAGTGGTGCTGTATAGTGCTAAATGTTGTAGGCTCAAATAATGTATGACAGTTAATCATGCATTTTAGATCTATCTAAATCCCTGGGGGAAATGGGGGAATAAATTAGGTACATCACCGTGTAATATGAAACTTTATGACATAAGGCTCACACATCAAATGGAATAATACAACTTCAAAAGGAATACATTTCAGTAAGTGCATTGTTAATTGATACTCTACATTTTCAACAGTGTCCATTATACAAAACAATGCACAAGCAGATGACTGAACACGGATCACTTTGAAATTCATGATATCCTTTTTTTAATTTTTTGTTGCTTTTACAAAATGTTTTTGGCAAAAAGAAAGAAACAGAATAACTTATTAAAGAAGTTATTTAAATGAAAAAAAAAAACATACATGCGGGTCAGAACAACAACACAAAACACAGTTACTAAATAGTCATAAAAATAGTAGCGTTCTCATATTTTCAATTGATGACAAAAATCACTGACATGTAAGCGTGAAAAAAATCATCATAAAATGTACAGTTTCATTCACAATAGTTGTCTTTTTTCTTTCTGGTGTACACGGCAGCAAGATATGCCATAGAAATACATAATTACTTAACACTCTTTTAACACATAAGGCCAGACGGAAAAAGCACTGCAGTTACATCAAAAACAACACATAAGCAGAACAGAAGCAATAAATACTAAAAGGTTAGGCGAGTTAAAGCTGATAATAAAAAAATTCATTTCAAAGATTAAAATTGTGCGACTTGAAGTTGGAACATTTAAAAAAAAAATAGTAACTACATCTGCCTTTCTTCTGAAATGACTGGTGCCATTTAAGTAACTTGCACAAGATCCAATTTCGATAATACTCAAGAAGAATTCATTTGGTGTCTGAACAGGGAGATCACAGATGAGAACATGGCAGTCTCAGACCATATGGGCCCCAACACCACATCATTAACCTACAAAGATGGCCACCCCAATCTGTGGTCACACCTGATGTCTCATCTTTTTTTTTTTTTTTTTTTTTTACAGGCATCCCGACAGGGTGATCAACTGTAACCAGTGCCGAGGCTTTAAACACACACACACACGCACACACACGCACAGCTCTCCCGAAAGTCATAACACTCTATATAAATATTCATGCAACCACCTCATAAACTTGGATACTGAATTACTCATTTCCAAAGAGACATTCAAGAAAATGTTGATCAGAGATACAACAAAATCCTTGTCCTTGGCAAAAAACAAAAGTGTTCCTTTGACAGAGAAAGAAAAACAAACTACAGTACGTATCCTCTCAGTGTATGCAAGGGAAAAGTGACATCCATAATAAAGAGTCCACTGTACCTGTCCTCTGCAGTGGTCAGTCACACAGATTCAGTGTTGTTGGTTGTTTTTTGTTAATGCAAGTTTCTCAATGGAGAGAGGGAGGAGCAGGAGGAGAGGAAAGACATTGAAAACACAGTGGGTGGTTGGCCGGCCAGCGCTGTATGGTCCCCTGCAGGGAGCTCAGTCTCTCTGTGTCTCTCTCTCCCTCCCTTCCTCCCTCCCTCCGTCTCTCTCTCTCTCTGTCTGTCCATCCTTCCTGTCCCTCTCATTGTCTTTCTCCCTCTGGCTCTGTATCTATCACACCGCCATTTCTCCAGCTGGGGGGTGAAAGACAGCTAGGAGGTGGCTGATGTGTGGAGCCATTTGCCTGCGCTCTCGCTCGGCCTGGTGATGTGATGTGATGGAGCCCTTTTGGTTTAGTCTTTTTTGTTTGAGTTTTTGAGTTTTTTTTTTTTGGAGAACGCGTGCAGCCAGTGCTCTGAGAGTCCCGGGAGTGGTGGCCAGGACTGGAGTGCACAGCGCTGCGTCACTCTCACTCTCCCCGGCTGCAGCGGTGGAGCTCTGACAGTGGCCCTGTGCTCTCTCTCCTGGCAAGGGCAGTGAGGTGGGGGCAGGGGGGATGGGGTGGGGTGGGTGGAGGGTGGCAATCTGGTGCACCCAAGCGAGCGAGCGAGCGAACACACACACACACACACACACACACACACACACACACGCACACACACACACACACTCACACTCACTCTCTCTCTCTCTTTTAAACACCCAAACACTCTCCCTCACTCTCTCTCTCTCTCTCTCTCACACACACACAAACACAAACACACACACACACACACACACACACACACACACACACCCACCCCTTGAAGGTCTCTCCCTGTGGCGGAAAACGAGCAAGGCTCGTGGCATCACAGGCTGATCCGATATAGCACCATGAAAGCACAGCAGGGAGGTGTTAGTGAGCAGTGAAAGGGGTTCAGTCTAGGAAACACTGGAAATAAACGACTGCTGCTTTGAGGGGTTCAACCACAGATATACTGAGAGGCATGCACTTAGGTCAGCTCACGACAGCACACAGACACCGATACACACCTGAGCCACACACTCAGGTTTAGTTATTTGCTGTTCTGAATGATTGAATTGTTTTTTTAAAAAGTCAGCCATAAGGCCCCGTAAACTCTTTGAAAGCCATCCTTGATAATAGAAAAAGCGGTTGCTATGTTTTATAGCTAGTCTTCGCCTCTGTCTCTATCTCTAGTCTAGGGGTCGACCAAATGGGCCCCCTTCTCTCCGTGCCTATGGCTTTAACTCTCTCATGGCTTATTTTCCACCGAACTTAAGTGTCCCTTTTTTTCCCTTTAAAAATCAACTTTGACTTAAACGTCTTTATAACATGTCTTTAAAAGCACCACAGTGCTGTGAATAAAAAATACCAATCTTTCAAGGTACATTCAGTTATAAGAGCGAACGATTTAAAAAGAAAACGAAGAAGAAGAAGAAAAAGAAAAAGAAAAAGAAAAAAAGACCAACGAGTCCAGCAGTTCAACACTTGGTAAACATGCAGACGAAACGATCAGCGGGGCAACGTTTTTTTTTTTGACCAGCGGGTTTAAAGAAGCGGCAATAATAACTAAACAATTCGACAATAAAAGTTTGGAACGATTTCTTTTTTTTTGCATAAAATATACAACAGCTTTCCCCTAACTCTCTTTGTTAAACCCATTGTTAGCCCTAAACTGGACTTGACATATCCACTTTAAAAGTGAGTGCATAAGCCCTTTGCTTGCGGTCAAGACCATGTGCTGTCCATGTGGCAAATTCACGCCACACTAAAATGATCTGTCGTTTTTTGGATATAAATTTTTAAAGAGTTTTGCCGACTTCAGTGATTTGGTTACATCCAGAACACTTTCGGCTTCCCCAGTGTGAGTGGTAGTGGGGATGGGGGGGTGGGGGGTATTGGGCGCGTTAACCTGCCCTAAGGCCTCTTGCCACCGGCCCGCTCATGGGTTGGAATTTGGGGTCACCGTCTGCCTCACCATCGGCTGTGGGGTCACTGCTGTTGCTGCGGCGGAGGAGGAGGAGGAAGATGAGGAGGATGAAGACGAGCTGCGTCGGGTCTCCACTCCAGTGCTGGTCATCTTCAGCTTGCGGCGCTTGGCCAGTGGTGCGTTGTCCACGCTCTTCAGGAAGAAGCCCTCTCGCTTTCCCCGGTTGAACGCCTGCAGGAGAGAGGATGGATGTTTGGAACGAGAGGAAACATTCCAACCCAGAGCACCTCATTTTGGATCGAACATAAGAGATGAGGGAAATCATACTACTATTCTGGTTGGGACGTGTAGTAGAAGTATGATTATTGCTCAAATCGAAAACTGCAAAGAATGAATGAATCGGCAGCATCACATGAACTTAACAACTGCTGATTCAGAAGCTACAATCCAGTACCATGTGTTTCAGCCAGTTACTAAATTGGCTGATTTGAATAAGCACCACTTCTCAGCCAGGTAGGGCAGTTAACTACTGAAGTCATGTATAGGAGATGCACAGGTAGAGCCAGGTGTAGATTCTGAATCCATTATGTTTGTACTGTATGTTGCACTGTAGGCAGTACTGTTTCTACATAACGTTGTGTTTTTGTGTGTTATTTATGTTACTGCAACTCTCAGTATCTCCAAGACAAACTTCCCCCTGAAAGAGACCAATAAAGAAACCCAACCTAACCTAAGAGTAAGATTGTGGCTTTTGAACATGTCAAGAACAAAGGGTAAATGGACAGACTATGGCGTACATACACACCAGGTTCACCATCCACTCAAAGTCAGCTTTCATTACAACTCTATCCTTAGCAGAGTGTAGATTCTGAATCCAGGCTGCCCGTATGAACACAATTCATTATTTCTATTTCAGCACATGAGGAATGCAGAGGTACTTTCTTTCTGATCCCACCAGATGGGATGGTTCAGGTCTTTCTGCGTAGGCAATTTCAGCCCATACCACTACCAACTTGAACTGTACCCAAAACAACCAGGTAATTCCTGACCAACTTGCACGTGCCAATTTAAAATCAAGTCTGGCCAAATGCATTCCAAAACCTTTGAAGCAAAACCCAGTCCACAGGACACAGCCAATCTGGATGCAAACTTGAAAGTAACGAAATGTTGGCGAGCCTCGGCCTTGGTGGCTGGCCACCGTACCTTGTAGGTGGCATTGACGTAGGTGCGCACGGTGGGGCCGCTGGACTCCAGCACGTCGGGGGTGCAGAGTGGGGTGGAGGACATGTTGGCCCCGCCCTGCAGCCAGCCGTTCTCCTTCAGATCGCTCAGCTTCAGACGCCGCTCGGGATCCACCGTCAGCAAACCTGCAGCACCAACACCAACCAACCAACCAAGGGCCAAGACAAGACACCGCAGATCAGAACAGCAGAGAGAGAGAGAGAGAGTGAGAGAGAGAGGGCAAAAGAGAGAGAGAGAGACAGAGGGATACAGTGCCAGGGAGTGAGAAAGTA
This sequence comes from Setipinna tenuifilis, assembly GCA_030347295.1. NCBI lineage: Eukaryota > Metazoa > Chordata > Actinopteri > Clupeiformes > Engraulidae > Setipinna > Setipinna tenuifilis. The sequence continues at coordinate 13,371,914 of CM059272.1, forward strand.
AGAGCAAGAGGATGAAAAGGAGAGAGTCAAAGAGGGAAAGAGAGAGGATGGACAGAACAGAAAGAGAGGGGGGAGACAGAGACAGAGATAGATACAGAGAAAGACTTCTGATGTTTAAAATATCTTTATTGAACCATCAAATGGTCCAAGCATCTCTTTCGAGATCCTACCCCTGCCCCCACCCCCCCCCTTTCCACCACAATAGAAGAAAAAGAATAAAGACATAGAGAGAAATGTAGAGACAGAAAACTTTCACTGTGGAAGACCGTGAAAGACCATCGTGTGAAAAGGGCCTCTTTACAGTTTGCTGTGTAGCAGTGACAGCTCCAAACCCAAGGCAATGTGAGGACAACGGCAAGGACAACTTCTCAGCTTTCCGCCTCTTGACAATCCCTAAGTGAAAACCTGTGTACGATCAGGTTGGCCGTGCCTGCAGTAGGGGAGCTGTCAGGCACACTTACCTCAATGTGCGCAGTAAGTGCAACTCGCAATGAATTTGTATAAGAGGAAGAAGCGCAGGGGCACTGACAGTGTGTCTAAGGGAAGTGTATGATTTGAGGAAACGAGAGTTACAAGGGGGGCTGGAAGACATTGCACAATACATTACTCTGCGTGTGTGTGTGTGTGTGTGTGTGTGTGTGTGTGTGTGTGCTTGGGCGTATGTGCGTGCCTGTGTGTGTTAATGCCTGTGTGTGTGTGTGCGTGTGTGTATGTGCGTATGTGTGTGTGTGTGTGTGCTTATGCGTATGTGCGTGCCTGTGTGTGTATATGCCTGTGTGTGTGGTGTGTGTATGTGTGTGTGTATGTGTGTGTGTGTGTATGTGTGTGTGTGTGTATATGTGCGTGCCTGTGTGTGTATATGCCTGTGTGTGTGTGCCTGTCTCTGTGTGTGTGCCAATAACTCCGAGCCAGCTCTGCATTCATTTATCAGGAGAGAATGACAAATTGGGTCACACACAGCCCCCTAAAAATCGAGTGAATGAGGAAGTGAACTCTTCCGTGGCCTCGCGGGCAAGAGCCTGGAGACGTGCCGGCAGGCAGACACATGCACAGAGGAAGGTGGAGGTCTCCCCATCACTTATTATGAGATCAACCGCAGAGGCGCAGCGAGACTGAAAAAGTGCCCGGGGTCAAGGCAAAGTCACGGCTCCCGTCTTTTGCTGGGGCAAACTGCCCGGTCAGAGAGCCATATTAGGGGGTCGAAAAATGGCCCTGGTGGGGTTTTTATTCGCCACAAAAAAAAAGAAAAAAAAAAAGCTCTGGAACATTCTGTGATTCTCTGATGTTGACCTCTGTGTGTGCCTCCCTTTTGACACCTACGGTGAGCGGAAAGTTAGACCTGTTGTTGCCCTTCTCTCCGAAAGCATCATTTAATAACGATGAAAGGCTATAATTAAGGCCTCTTCTTCCAGCACATTCCATGATGGATATGCTGCATGGTGACCTGCAGTTTCCCTGTGATGAATCTTTGATGATGACAAACGTGCTTTGGCTCTGATGTCCCTCTCACCTCTCACAAGCTCTTTGGCCTCTTCGGACACGCCCCTCCAGGCCTCGCCGTCCAATGAGAAGTCTCCCTCCTTGATCTTCTGCATGATGTCACTGGCATGTGAGGAGGTCATGCCCTTCTTCTCAGTCTGAAAGGGGACCTGTCCTGACAGCATGGTGTACTTAGAGAGAGAGAAAAAGACAAAGACACAGAGACAAGGAGAGACAGAGAGACAGACAGACAGACAGACAATGCAGAGGATTCTTCTTAGTTCGCAATGTGGAGAACTTGCCATTAGACACAAATGAATGCAGCAATGTTTTTTCATGTTTTTCAGATTTTTTCATATAAGCTAAATCAGACTCCTGTGATTATTATATTATAGTAACTTATTAGCTTATTAACTAACTGAATTAATAATTAATTACTGCATTTATTAACTAATTAATTATTGATCATTTTCAGAAAATGACTTTCTTTAATTCTCTCCTCTCCTCTTTTTGCCCTTCCTCATAATCTGCAGCAAAGTGAAGGTGAGGCAAATGTGAGGTGGAACATGGAGAGTCTGTCTGGTGGTCATTAGTGTGTGTGGCGCTGGGCTGGGAAGTGTTACCAGTATGACGCCCAGGCTCCAGAGGTCGCAGGCCTGGTCGTAGCCGGTGGAGTGGAAGAGCTCGGGGGCGGCGTACTGCAGCGTGAAGCAGGGGGTCTGCAGGGGGGCGCTGCCCGCGGGAAAGAGGCGCGCGAAGCCAAAGTCGATCACCTTCAGCACCGCGTCCTCGCCCTCGTCCGCAAACAGCACGTTCTGTGACCACGTGACCACATTCACACACAAACAAAAACAAACACCACACACACAGAAACATACACACATATATATTTATAAACTAATCCCTCGACTGTGAACAACATGCCCTGCTGATGCACAAGAGCACGAGGACGAGAGCTCTGCTGGAGGAGGTGGTGTGAAGGTTTGGATAGTTTAGGGCAATGAGTGAGAATGTCCAATGCTAGACTGTGGTTACTCCACTTCTGTAATGTTATGTTTGCACTGTAGGCTGTACTACTTGTACTGTATGTTGTGTCTTTGTTTGTTAATCATGTTTCTGATATTATGTTTGTACTGCATGTTGCACTGTAGGCTGTGCTGTTTGTACATAACGCTGTGCCTTTGTGTGTTATTCATGTTCCTGCAGCTCTCCCCATCTCCGAGATAAATTTCTCCCTGAAGGAGACCAATAAAGAAACCCAACCTAACCTAAGAGTAAGACTGTGGCTTTTAAGCACGCTAAGAACAAAGGGTCAATGGACAGACTGTGGAGTACATACATGGCAGGCTCACCATCCACTCAAAGTCAGCTTTCATTAGAACTCTATCCTTAACAGTGTGAGAACATTTTGCCATGACAACAATAACAGGTTGAAAAAAAAAAGAGTCAAAATAGCTGCATTATATACAGTAAAGTCACAGATTCCTGAGCCAGCATCCATACATTCAACCTTTGCACTTGGCTGCTTTCTAAACACGATGGTTATGACCACGCAGCAGATGCTGATGCCCTTATGCCACCCCTTACTCATCTTCTCCTTGTGTGTCTGCATGACCTAGCCTGCTCCACCAGACTTCCAGTTCTTTTAAAAGACTCTGGCAAAACCCTACAGACATACGTTACGTTACATTGCACTTAGCAGACGCTCTTATCCAAAGCGACTTACAGAAAGGAGGACATAAGCTAACAGAGGTGTAGAGGAACACAGAGTAAGCAGACTACCTTCATACATACAAGGAGGTGCATGCGTCCAAGTAACATACGCTTGCCTCTTGGTGGGCAGATACTTTATGTGAACTTAAAAGCTAATGGGCCGGCCTTCAACCAATCGCAAGAGCTCGAGCGCAGCATACATGTTTAAACTCAACTTTCAGCTTCACATGTACGGGGCCACCACCCCGTCTGGAGTCAAGCAGTTTTCAACCGCCAGTCTCTAATTAATACTTTATTTAACCCTTGCATTAACAGCATGTATTGTAACCACAAAGGCAATAATTCATTAGCGATAATAAATTAATAATAATAAAATAATACTTTAATAAATTAATACTTTATTTAACCCTTGCATTAACAGCATGTATTGCAACCACAATGGCAATAATTCATTAGCGTATGCATTTTTAAAACACCAAAACGACAAGAAGACCTACACAATTTACACTGCTGGACATTTATTTGCAGTGTTAGACTGGCAGTAGCAACCACTTAGTGTTTTAAACCGTAATGTGCAATAAACACAGTGTTGAAATAAAGCCCCAGATGTTTTGCTTTGCTGTCAAGCATTTCAGTGCTGTATGTGTGCTACGGATCAGGCAGGCAATGTCTTTTGCACATGCACAGAAAAAGGTCAAGTATGGGGGTCTGGATCAGGTACACATGACCCATCTTGACCCTCCTCCTCCTCCTCCTCATCACCACCACCATCTTCACCATCATCATCATCATCATATCAGTGTTCCCGACTAACAGCACAGTTTACACAGAGAGAGCTGGAGCAAACGGGAGGCAGCAGTGCTGCCACACCGCCACAGATGCGGAGTGCCTGAGCGACCTAAATGAATAATGGACGACGGCGGGCCCTCCCAGGCACCAGGGGACCATGACAAACATGCCACCGGCACACTGGCCCCCGTTACAAACACATTACAGGCAGGTCTGCAGATGAAAGCATGCACCAAATAAGACAGTGTCCCAGAAAACAAGCGCTGCACGGTGGCCCTGGAATGGACTGGAGCGACAGTGGGGGAGTTTGTTAAGAGCCAGAATTTATTATTATTTGGCAGCATGGAGCGAGTGTGTGTGTGTGTGTGTGTGTTGCGTTCGGGCGCACACACGCACACACAGAGACAAACACACTTTTAGTGGCTGTTTAGGAGTCTAAAAGAGGTTGTTCATACTACTCACTTCTAGAGAAAACCCCAACCCATTACCTTTTCTGTTTTCCTTTTTTATCCGGATAAATTGCTTCCTGTGGTGTCTTGAAGGTGGATGGTGTATCCTCCTAACAAGCACGGCAAGCGGGCGATGACGACCAGCGAAACTTGCAGAGCTGCTGCCAGCATTGGAGACTGGCGCCACGCCGCCTTCTCATTCCCCTCCACTGCCAAGCCACCCCCCCACCCCCAAACATACCCACCCACCCCCGGCTCTATTTTTGACCACCGCTCGCCATGCACGCGTCAACCTGCCACTGCCAAAACACCAACACCTTCTGATGCCCACTCGCCCCCTCCTCGATTCCACTGCCTTCCTGTCAGGCCTGTCTGTGTCTGTGTGTGTGTAAGTGCATGTGTGCGTGCGTTTCTGTGCGTGCGTGTGTGTGTGTGTGTGTGTGTGTGTGTGTGTGTGTGTGTGTAAATCTCCCCCATACAACACCTGTCTAATAAGGAGATCACACTTCCTAGCACTAGTGGCCGTGGCGTTTCTGTTATTGACACAGAAATGGGTCACATTGCTAGAGTTATGTTGGTGGTCTGACAATGGTGTGTAACTGCATGTGAAAGCTGATTAGGTGTAAACTTACCTCCCTAAGCCCTCTTGCCAGCATGTATGTACTTAAGTTACTTAAGTATCCTGTATTACAAGCACTGAGACCGATCAAATCTATCAGCAGATTCTTCATTAGAGTCTTCATTAAAACGCAAGAACAAGTTGCTTTTTATAAACATTTTTTGCAACATTGTCTTTATATCTTTACATATATTACGTTCGTTCTTCACCATTTGTGCTCCAACTGTGCTCACTCAGAGGGCAGGCTGTTTCCCTACAGTATACTTTAAAAAAATGCTCTTGTTAATGCTAGCTTTATCCATTATCTTGTTCCATGCTTTTAAATAACAGAACTTCTCACCTGGTACACAGGGTATTAGCTGAGTTTAAAAAAAACCTTTAGAAATGTGGCTGGAAAAATTACCCAAATTAAAAAATAAATTAAAAAAAAACTTAGAATGGGGGCTACATGGTGTGCTGCTTTTTCCTCATTTCTAATTGGATTCTTACACTTTTTGTCTGGATCTTGCACCCACCCACAATAGGCATCGGATGTGTGTGGTATCACGTTGCATGTTATTTAAACCCCTC
>CM059272.1:13382532-13467532 GCA_030347295.1 Setipinna tenuifilis
TACCGAACAAAAATGAAACAACCTTTTCCTATTTCTTTTTTAATAGGCCACTGATGTTATGCCAATTCAAGCGGAACCTCAAATGTTACCCGTGGAGAAAAGTACGCCAACATTATTCACTTTGTCAGACCTAAACCAACATTATTCTAAATCAAATTTCATTCCTTTTCCAAAACATTAAATGGATTTATTGAAATGCATGACTTTTTCAGGGCTGGAAAATGAGAAATGTTGAAATATTTTCACAGTGGGAGAACTGTGCGGGCGAACAGGGCCACTAGCCACTGGTCAGAAGAGTGACTTACTTAGACACCTCGCTCTGCGTGTTCCTCTCTCCCTCCAGGGTGAACGGAGAGGCTCCAGTGAGCAGCTCGAACATGAGGATCCCCAAACTCCACCAGTCCACAGACTGCACACAGATACAAGCCAAGAAAAGAAATGGTTGGACGAACCAGAAAACAAAGAAAACAAGGCAAAGAAAGAATAGAGATCGCCACTGACGGCACTAGGGCTGTGCTCAAAATATGGATATCGCGATATATCATTGCATACGTATCCATACACTTGCAATCAATACAGCATACAGCTTGTAATAATGCAGCAACGAAACAAAAAGTTCTTCATTTAAAGTCAATTACTGTAATAATTGAAAGTATGTGAAAATAAACCAATAAAATGAATTTTATTAAAGGTGTTGATAAGTTGTACAATTTTTTAGGCTTTGATTTTTGCATCATGTAGAACTGAAACAGGTATTATAGACTGTAACTAGGAGTCAGATGCGCTAGAGGTATTATAGACTATTCTGTTTTGGACATGGTCATTATTCAGAATAAACATGTATCGTGATGCATATGGTAATGCGGCCTCTGTATCGGGACACGTATTGTATTCAGAGGTTGCAGGAAGGACCCAGCCCTAGACAGAGCACATTACTAGAGGAGACTGCAGAGCTAGTCAATACTTGATCAATAACGGCCCTTATTAGCTGTACAGCTCTTCACCCTGTTTTGCTTGCTTAAACAGCCTTTGCCAAGGTATTAAAGGTTAATCGTCTGACACTTACTGGCATGGATTAAAAACACAGGCAATAATAATTGTCGACGAATGCTTCTTATCCCACAATGCAGACAAGAATGACACACTGTCTGATATTATAACGATTATGAAGCCAACTAAATGTCACAAGTACAATTTCAAACCAAACTTGGCAGCAATGTTTATGCATTAGTGTGCTTTTGTTCCTGACTGCATAATGAGACGTGTTCGCATGCTGACGGCTCTGGATGAGATGTCAAAATTATTGGCTGCATGACAGAACTTTCCCCTCACAATGCAGCAGGAGTTTACGTCTGAAAAATGCCATAACGGCCTTTCAGAAGCACACAGCACAAAAGGGCACCGGTGCAGGTTTGGTGTCAGAGTTCACGGAGGTAAGAGTACGCCCCTATGTGTGTGTGTGTGTGTGTGTGTTTGTGTGTGTGTGACTCAGCGCTACACTTCTCACCTTGCCGTGGCCCGACTTCCCACGGATAATCTCCGGTGCCATGTACTCGATCGTGCCGCAGAACGAATAGGTCCTCTCTTTCTGTTGACAAAAATTATACGGTCATTACATTACTGCAGTCAGAACCAATTACACACTTTTTCTTTTAAAATTACACTTAGCAGACACTGTACTGAAAGTAGTCTGATGCTTTGTTTGACCACATAACCAATGAAACTGACCGTGAATAGCAAGGTTTCAAGTGCCATCTTTTATACAGTTTTCTATGCCTATTGTTCATTTGTTTCTAGCACATGTCTTGAATGTAAGCCAACCTATTCTACATGTGTGAGTTTTTGCCATCTATATAGTAACAAAACAGTACATAAAATGGCTTGGCATTTCTTTTTTTCTTCAAAGTAAGATCAGAGAGTTTAATTCCATTTTTGTAACATTTATCTGAAAGCGGCCATCTGTCTGAAATCTGGATTACTTCACAATGTACCTCTAACAAGTACTTCAAACTAATTGATTAGAAAAGGTCAAGTGATTTCAACAACAACAAAAAAAAACTGCAGCAACAACAACAACAAACAGTACAAGGAGCTGCACTCTGGGTGACATCTCAGTAACTGCACTATATAAAACATTTTAATCAATCATCTATCCTAAGGGTTGTATTAAAGAATTGAGAATTGAAACCGTCTGTCAGTTTTCCTTATTATTGTGGTTACTTCATACATAAAGGTACATTTGCTTTAACATGGAGTTCATCCAGACTAGCTCTGTACTACTGTACTGATACTGATGCCACATTAGCTTGGTTTATTTTAGATTTAGGTAGGCCCTGTCCAAAATCTTTACCCATTCACTTCACTGCTCACTATATAGTGTGCCAATTACTTTTGTCTGTTTCCCAACATAGTATATGAGTGGACATTTTGGATTTGCCCTTAGTCAAACAATCCACCCAGGGGACCGAGAGTACCTCTTCGTCCAGGAACTCCTTGCTCAGCCCAAAGTCGGTCAGTACCACGTGCCCTTCGTTGTCCAATAGAATATTCTCCAGTTTGATGTCCCGGTACACAATGCCAAGCTGAAAAGGATGGTGCCAGACAGAATAAAAATAAAGAACGGAGCACGAGGCCCTGACAAGCACACAAAGCTGTAATAAAAGCGTTCAGCCGGAAAGCCATGACTACTGCAGCAAGCGAGGCCATTCCATTTAAATAGTGGCTAATTTTCTGTTACTTAATTTCTTTTTAAATGGAGCCACTTACAGCCTGACAACCTCACAGTTTTTCTCAATCATTCAGACACTTTTCCCCCAGCGTGCCAAGCTTGCTCTCAGGGCGCCCATTCAGTGTCATACAGCGCCACCTCATTTGGCCAAGGCACCATGCTTTTTAACTCTTCAGTGTGCTTTCTTTCAAATTGGACGAGCTGCAGTACAATTAACATAAAGGAATGGATGGCTACTTGCACACATTCTGGTCTTAAAATATATACTTATGTCAGGTAGGCTGTACACAGTTTCATTCACACTGCTGTTGTGTAGTGCAAGTCAGGGGGCAGAGTCTGGATGCCTCATTAGGTTCTGTAGCTTTCTTAGTTTTCTGTTCCCTATATGACATTAGGAATTTCAGAATGTGCTTGACTGTGGCATTACTGCCATTATGATTAGATATGATATCGGCCCAGAAAGCACTGCTATTGTTCCACTTAATCAGCTTATGCCGTTAATGATGACCGGAGAACATAAACATTGCAATATGGCAATGTTTTTGTACAAAGTGTGTGCATCAATCTATGGCCAGAAACAACACTGTGTCTTATTGTTTCTATTATCTTTGTAAAGTGTCCTTGGGTGTTTAGAAAGGTGCTTCTAAATAAAATGTATTACTATTGTTATTATTATTATTATTATTGGCTTACTACAAATATTTGAAATTTTGCGTGTTCAGGATTCAATCAAACAGGGCTGTCTATGCGGACACCACACTGCATACACTAAACAGTGTATGTGTTCACATTCAGTTTATAAAACTGTACGTGAAATAATTTAATTGCACTTATATTGAACAAATACGTATAAGGTAAATTTAGATATTTCTGAGAATAGAACACAGACATTATTTTGTACTGAGTTTACCACTCAAACAAATACATGAGTTCTTAATGACTTGAGGAAATCAGCATCCTCAAGTCATCTGGAAGTCATGCATTTCAGAATAAAATGTCATATCAAAGCCAAAATGCACTGCAAATTAAACGATTAAAGTTCCACCATGTAAACAAAGTAGTAGTTAGTAGTAAACATTAACCCTGTGTACATTTAAGGGCATAGACATTTTGCTGATTAAAAAAAACATAATACATTCAAATGTACCACAAATAAGGATGAAAAACAAAATGGAGTCCCTGGCGTCCAATGTGTAGAAGACTTGCCAAAGCTGCATGTTTAAAAGCCCTTGATAGGTTGTGGCATACATTAAAGCCTGAAGAGACACTAAGCATCTAGAGAAGTCAGGAAAACACAGCCTCTCTGGGGGACTGTGAAGCCTTCAGCTGCCCTGACAGAATCCATTGTGATGTTACAATCCATGCGTGCACAACTGACAAGATGCAGCCAATTCTATTTCCATTTGAATATCTGCTGCACAAAATCACGCACGCACGCACACACACGCAACAGGCTTGGTAAATGTCTCCATTTAAATGACTTTCACTGACTTATTTGTGCATACCCTGTGCAGAAACCTCTGAACTGATTTGAATACAATCAGAGGAATTCCATTGACTTTTTACTCAACACCTCTCAGAAAATTTCAGCAGCACAAAAAAAACTGTTCGCTGTCTGCCACTCTTTATGTGTTGCTCAGGCTTTACAACTAAACATTGTTTATTCATAAGCTGTACCCAGGCTTTAATATTTCACGAGTGCTTTGGTATTTTCAATAAACATCTTTTTAAAAACAGTGTTTCAGAAAATGATTGTTTCTCAATAAATTAGTCTGAAGGTTGAAGGAAATTGGAGTTCAGGCACTGTCTGTTCCTGACATTACATCTACATGACATCACACTTGGCAAGCATTACATGCATTACATACCTGGAAATCAAACTACAGCAGAAAAAGCACGCTCATAAACCTAAGAATGTATACCTGTAAACTACGTTCTGTTTAGCCCTTATAGATTTTTGCACTGTTTCCACAACAGAGAAATTCCCAAATCTATATCATGCTTAGACTTGTTTGAGCTTTTCCAACCAAACTCCAAACCATGTCACTCTTGGTAAAGGGTCTCATAGCCTACCTTGTGCAGATGCTCCAGGGCCAGAATGATCTCGCCAATGTAGATCCGAACTTCTTCTTCTGAGAAGTGGTCTCGCTGATACAGATGGGTAAACATCTCCCCACCACTTACATAGTCTACAAGGTAACAATAATGTGTGTTATGAATGTCTCTGTGGCTCTGTGACTGTAGCACACCAAAGTAAAAAGCTACTCAAAGATGCACTCAAGGCACATGCAATTCCACAGACTTAAGCATATGAAGAAAATGTAAACTAAAACATGGGCAAATGTGTTAGTTAAGCTGGTGACGTAGGCTTCTTACCAAGTATGAGGTGCAGTTTCGTCTGTGTTTGAAAGGCATAGTGCAGTGTAACTAAGAAGGGAGACTGACGAATGTGCTCCAGAACTTGTCTCTCAGTCCGTGTGTGTTCGGCTGTCTTGGCCTTTTGTACGATGGCCGCCTTCTTCAGCACCTGCAAATGTGGACGCTTATTATTACAATACAGGTTATGCTCATGTTTTCTACCCCTAAAGTGTATACTTTTTACATTTTTGTTTAAAATATGGTGTTTTAGATATAGTATGTCCCTTGGAAAAAAAATACATCTGCCGAGTATCATAAACTGAATACTCTTATTAATGAAGCCAAGACTAACAGAGGGGATCCACCGAACAAGTTTCCACTATGACACAATACACTTTCCAATAAGCATGGGTGTGTCACTTATGGCAGCGATCAGAAAGGGAGGGCACATCTTGACTTTTCCCTCAAAAAAAAAAAAAAAAGCCAAGAGAGAGTGAGCGATGCACTTCCTCATTATCACAATCTAACTGCAGAAGGCAGGGTTGGCACCTTTAAAGATCACTATGCTTTCAGAAATAAAATATAATAATAACCTTTACTTGTATAGCACTGTTCATACATACAAGATGCAGCTCAAAGTGCTTTACAGTTTGGCAAGGTCACAAACAAAACAGCATTTCTTGATATCAACACAGTTTTAGTTAAAGAGCAAAACTCCTGTACTAACCTTCATGGCATACAGCTTCCCTTCATCATGTCCGCTCGTCTTTCTCACAAGGAACACTTTTCCATAGGCTGCACAGCACCGGAGGGAGAACAGAGATGTTAAAGCATGAAGTGAAGAGAAGGAAGGATGCACACTCCCACTGGGGTGCAGACTCCAAAGAAAGCTGAAAATCTAAAGGATTAATAGCTGCACACACATTGCTTACTTTACTTTATTTTCAGTGTTTCAGCACCATCGCCTATCAAGGTTCACTCAAAAAGTATAGGCCAACTATACACAAACCATCAACCAAGCACAAGCAAAGTTTGTCCCACAGAGAGAAATAAGCATGTGATTCTCACCTCCAGTGCCCAGCACTTTCAGAAGTTCAAAGTTCTCCACACCCACTTTTTCAGTGTGCCCTGTGAGGTTTGCTGAAAGAAGAGGTTGACATACTGTGACACACTCATTTAGCCTACGGAACTCAAAGCTCTCCCCTGAAATCCGAGATGTCATCTAGGCCAGCAACAAGGCAAGGGGCATCAAGGTGGCGCATCAGTGCAAGCCAAAATATGTTTCCCCTGAATGCCAGCATTGGGGTGGGTCTGCTACGGTTGTCACATACAATAGTCTTATAAATTAGTCTGAGGTATTAATGTAGACGTGGGCTAGCAACACATTCAAGCAGAGTGCCACGAAAACTGTAACACCTATTCATGACACTGACAGAATACAAAGAACATAAAGTCGCCCCTTTTCGGCAGTTTAATGACAGTGGGTGAAACTCATTTGCTACTTACCATTAGTGATTTCATGTTTGACAGTACATAGTTTCTTCCGGGTCTCTTTATCAGAGTCCTCGCCACTACTACTGCTGCCGCTGCTACTGTCTCCAGACATAGTGCTTATCAAATGTGAAGTATTTTGTATTTCAAACGCGAATAGCAACCTGACTAGATTTGTCTTCCGGTGTACAACTTATCATCTAAACTACAACACTTCACGCAAAGCAGTAGAAATGCACACTATAGATTACTGGTTATTTTGTATAAAGTGCAAGTAAACACATCGAACTGTCTGGTGCTGGCAGTCATTGTTTTGTTTTTCACTTATGACCACTGCAAATCCCTTTGACATCCTGCTGTTTTGACTAATCTTCATAAGCTCGTCCTGTTGTTTGCAGGGCTTACACGACCCAAATACACCATCATAAATTATCAGCGAAGTTATCTGTACTATTTTCTTCTAATGTCTTAAAAGTCGACAAAATGTCCTCCTTCTATCCACCACTACTGTCCAAAAGTTGAATTTCTTTTCTATTAACTCCTGTCAATTAATTTGTGTCGCCCATACGTGGATACCATTTCCGTATTTTCTACTCCGACACAAACTGTCGCAAGCAAGCTAGCTTGTTGCTAACAATCTGCAACTGGATACAATTGTAGCAACTCAGTTGCAGTGACCTGTAGGTAACGTTAGCTAGTGTTCTTCAGTAGCAGTGGATGTCGCTAGAAGAGTATCTCTTCACAAGCTTGTTTGTCCGCACGCACACATCTTGAGAAACGTCTCTGGGTGCAACGTTATATCAGCTGTGCGAAACGAAGATGAAAAACGGACATAAAGCGGACTATTTTTTCCAGGCTAGCTAGCTAAATGGCAAGCCAGCTAGCTCGCAAACTACCAACCATGATAGACACTTAATTAAAACTCCCTTGCTATGAACCAATAAAATAATATCAGTGACGCGCAGAGGACATACAAATCTATCTTCTTCCCCGTCTTCCGGATATTCACTATGTTACTAGCGCTGAATATATATATATTCTAAAAAGAAAGAAATTTTAGACCAAAATGACTTTAAAAACTGTTGTAAAGACTGAAACTACGGAAGCCGATGTGATCCAATCTGATTGTTGCTTTTTAAAGTTCAAATGAAAAGGGCGTTTACTGTCAGAGATATCTCTTCTGAGATAAGGCTACCTTTGACCTCTTTACCTTCAGCTAGACATCAGCTCATGTTTTAAAATGTCTTACATTTTATTGTTCTTTTATTGTTCTTTATTGTTACACCGTTACATTGTAGTACATCTATCTATCTATCTATCTATCTATCTATCTATCTATCTATCTATCTATCTATCTATCTATCTATTCACACATTAATTTGAGATCTCTGTTAAAACTGAACCCCTTAACTTATGTATCCCATGAAACAAATGTCTGCTTGAGCAGCATATTCAGGTATTAACCATATGGATTAGCAGAGTTTGGAAAGGTAAGGCAGAGGACACAGACGCACAAAGCTTTCACTGCATTACTCACATCAATCATCAATCTTCATAATCCTATTTCAGTTAGTGACATTTAGAGGTGTGCGCATGCGTTTGTCTGTGTATGAGTGATTATCTCCCTGGGTGTGGGTGTTGGCATACACTCTGTATAATCTATTTCTGATATCTTTCTTTCTTTCTTTCTTTCTTTCTTTCTTTCTTTCTCTCTCTCTCTCTCTCTCTCTCTCTCTCCTCTCTCTCTCTCTCTCTCTCTCTCTCTCTCTCTGGGACAGATTAAAACTTAAATCAGTAGGATAATCAGGAGTTTAGGACTGAAACACGTAATTTTCAGAAGAAATATAATTTTTTATATTTCATCCAGATGAACAAAAACACAGTAAGGAAAAATGTTACCACTTATTAAGAGAATAGAAAGCAGTCATACTCAAAAGCAGTTTCAAAACCTCAATATTTATTTTCTTCCATTTGCTTAACATGTTACAGTATTTTTCTTCAGTTACATAGCAGAGCAATGAGTCACTAAAGCCAAAACTTCATTTTAACAGTGGTATTAATGACTATGAGGCAAATAGATTTTTGTCTGTGGTGTTGTCAGTGCTAAAATTAAAAAAACAAACTTAATTTAGGACAACATTTGTTTTACCAATAATAAGGACAATAACCACCCTACTGAAGTATCAAAATGGAACATAATTCATGCTGCAATTTCAGTTTGAGGGTCTCTAAAGATACGTCAATAAACTGCATGTGAAGGTAGGCCATAAACCACGTATAAAAGGTTTCAACATGAATTATGTTTTATTTCACCATTAAAAATTAAATTACTTTATGGGAAATAGTCAACATTTTACTCAGACTCAGCTGAAGACAGTATGTATGTTGGACATACTGTACAGCACTTTGTTTTCAGACTGGAATTCTCACTTAAGTGAAGTGATATCAGGAGGTTGTTGTATTTAGTGTTTACCAGTACCAAATTAAATATTCAAAAGGGGTGTAACGTCAACACTTCCACAGAGGTGTCAATCCTGGCCTCAGAAGGTAAAAATCCTGAAATGCATTACTTTTTCCTGTCCACTTAACATGGGTGATTTCACTAATTAGCTGATTTATCCATCTGATGATTTGTGTGCTTATTAGGAAAGTGGTTACGGAAGTGGATTAAATATATGGCGTGGTTTTGACTTTCTGGGGCTGGCATTGACACCTCTGCTTAGACATGAGTGACTGGTGGTGGTGTGTCCAGGCTCAAGCAGGTGCAGACTCCTCTCCACCCTCACCACCCTCAGACACCTGGTTCTTCTGGAGAAGTTTGAGCACAGGCTCTAGCCATTCCATCGCGGTTTCCTTCACGCTCTTCTCCAGCAGGTAACCCTCTGAGTCCACCTCTTGGCTCTCCTGGCCCTCCAGTGCCTCCAGGGATGTCTGCAGGAACCTTAGACTCGCCAGGACGGAGCCCTGCAGAGGACAAGGTTAATATGGAAAACAAGTGACATGATTTTACTGTAATTACCTGGAGATTGGAGCATTTGCTGGTGATTGTAATTCTCAAATGATTGGTTTTTAAAAGGTCACAATGCACTGAGGTAATCTCACATTCCAAATTTAACAAACTCATAATCATAAGTTGATCTGATCTGAATTACTATTTACATATTGTATGTTTTCCACTGTACGGTATCCAGGTGTCTCATGAAGTTGTACATATAAATATTTAATAATATTTATAATGGTAAAAATATAAAATATTTAATAATGGTACTTCTGAATTGTTCAATGATTGTTTGAAAGGTATGTTTGATATGCCATCCATCCATAAGGGAGACAGACATTATGCTTTTCTTAACAGTAGGCCTATGTATGTGTATACTTTGCCAAGGAACAGCATGCATTGGAGTTGGTGTATTTGATTATCATCCATCTATTGATAACTCAATCGCTTCCTCTTACTCTGTAATTTTTTTTGCCAGCATGCCTAATTGTGCACTGTGTGCACATTCAACAGAAACCGGACTCACAAAAGATGAATCAAATTGAATATTTCTCTATGGTCACTACAACACTCACCTGGACTAGAAGCACAGAAAGCACAACACCTCCGATGGTGTTCATCAAGCTCATGTAGTAGCCCAGCAGGGCCTCCCTGCACCCACGGACGTAGATGTTGAGGTCCTCCGACTGGTACTCATAGTTGTAGTGGGCAGAGTTGTTGGTCAGCTGGGTGTGGATGCAGGGTCGAGGGGAGCTAGGGTTGCAGCAGCTAAACGGAACGCTGTCCAACAGGTAGCGTCCATCCACGTTGCTTTTGATACGGCTGTCAGAGAAAATAATGAATGGTATGAGAAAGTGAATTTACATTCTGTTTCTTGTTTTTTTTAATAGTTGTTTGGATATTATTAGCAATATGTGTTTAGCTTCTTTAGAATGACTGATGTTCACCTTTGAATCTCAACAAAAACATAAGGTAAATAGGGTTATATCGAATGTAGATGTATTTATTGCATGTATAGTTTATTTGAGGACACATGGGAAATCTACTTCAATAGTAACAATTGCATTGCTTGTAATAATTTCTAGTGATCAGTAGAGTGTAGAGTATATATTTGGTAAGTGACTAATCGACTGCATGTGTTTAGAGATCTGAATGACTTCACATCTTTTAACTTTAACAGAGCAGGAACTATTGTCCGAGTTCATAATTAATGTAATGCTGATGAATGGCACATAACTATAATATTACTATTTGTACACACCCTTGTATGACTGTTTACTCAGCAATTTCAACACTATTACCACTTACTCTTTTACATCCTTCAAGGTAAAGTCAAGGTAACGATTGCTGATCCACTGCACCTCAAACCAATCCCTGTAATCATCATTTCCACAGCATTCGAAATCCATTTGGAGGTGGTCGATGGTCTGTTTCTGGTAGCAGCGGCCCGGTGTATCTGTATCCTTGTAGAAGCGGATGCCATTCCTCAAGCCAGTCTGCAGGGAGGACTCCAGAGAGAACTTCATGATGAAGCTCAGGAGCATGGCGACAAACATGAGGGTGGCGATGAACAAGGAGAAAGCAAAGTAGGGTTTCAGGAAGGACTTCCATGTCGGGAAACGCTCTGGATCCAGAGCATCTTGACAGATTCGTGCTGCAAAGTAGTTGATTCCCAGACTGCCCAGGCCGACGATCATGAGGGTATGAGGTACGACATACACGTCAGTGTTGGCCATAACCTACAGATGGAGAGTTAGGTTTACAGGGTTATTTTTTACAGACAGTGTAAATATAGACAGGCTAATAACATCACAACTTTGTGCTAATAGAATATATGGCTAAGAAAGGGCCCTTGGCACTTAGTGCCTCTTCAAAAACATGATATAATCTGATCACTACTCCAAGGTAGTCCTTGTATTTTAACATCTGGGATTTTTAAAAATAAATGTTGTAATATTAAGGAAGCATTAGCCTGTGGATAAGCCTCTATGTGTGCTCCAGCAGGAGGAGTTGGAATGGTGACCTAGCCTATCCTTTCAAGCAATACAATGTCTGCTTCTTCACATGCACTCTCCAGGTTCCTGCTTACAAATATGACAGCTTAAATCATTAAATGTCTGTATTCTGTACAACACATGTACGTATTGTAACATTTGAAGGAGGGTAGGAGATGTTTTCCCGGAGCACTTTTTACTATATTGCTTAAAATCCCCTTGGCAACCAATTAATTAAATTCTTACAAAAATAAAACTTTTTAGTCACCTGTGGGATGGACAGGACTGAACACACTGTCCAATCATTTTAAGCAACCTGTTCAAAATGATTGAATGGTGATCTATCTCTATCAAACAAACTGTCGTTTGTCCCCCCCCCGTGCACAAATCTGGCACTATAAAAAAGCACTATGTTATCACATCCATAGAAGCCAAACATGGAACACCTAGCCTTGATATTGGCAACCAGGTACTTCAGTAATTGGCCTGAAATACTACAGCCATATGTTTTTTCAGGCCTACTGTGCTTAGTGATAATAAACCTCCTTCACTTTAATATGGTAGTAATATGTTTTTAAGTACCAGAGAAAAACCTCATTAAATTCTGAAATTAAGTGGTAGACTACATATGTATGGTAAGCTAATTAAAAAAACAAATAAACTAAAGGAGGCTTCAAATATGACCGTGTACCTGATAACATTGCTGTCATGTGAAATATAGTTTCATAAATATAAAACTTAGTTTGCTTATTATGTGATAATTGCTTTAAGAACCACATAGATGTCAATGTAGTTAACACAGATGGAAGCTAATATATACCTCCAATGTACTACCAATATCAGATACAAATATTCCTCTTTAAATTAAATTAATATTATTTGTGATATAACAGATGGTAATTACTGTTAATAAAACATTTTAAGATGTGGTGTTTTGCTAATGTAAATGTTAAACCATTTCTTAACAGTAGCATATTCTATGGTTCATTCTGGTTCATTCCCAAAAATGCCTTGCCATCTAAACACACTTTTTGCAATTACTAAGTTGTACTCATGCTGTGACAGGTGAAATAAACATTTAGTTATCCTCAAATGGATGACATGTAGACAACCATTAGCATTAGCAACAGTGGCATTAAATGAGCTACCTAAATACACCCATGGGCATCCATCTTAAATGCAGTGTCCTGCTCTGATAGAATGTTTACGCAGTTTTGGATTTTTAGACGCTTTGTTTTGGGTGTTCATAACAGTCGTGATAGACTTCCTGATTGCTTAATGTTTTATTGTTTTCATGAAAAATGTAATGACAGCTGGAAATTATTACTCAAAGCAGCTTCATGCTGCAAATTCACACGAGACTGCTGCTGAATGTTGTTATTAATGGCCAGCCAACAGCTACAGTGAAATAAAAGGTAAATATAACTCCCTTTATGTGGTCCCATTATGACCAGGCCACTGCCCAAGCTTCATAACATGGCTGATTATAATTCACCTGTCCTCAATATGATAGCTCATTATGGAGGACATGCTAATCCCATTAGAGGCTTAGACAATACTTCTATTCACGTAGGTCCCCACACATCCTTCACCTTTGTACGTCAAACAATAAAGGTGTTTACTGTCCTGTGAAATTTTAAACCTTGAAGCAACAGTACGGTTAATTATTTAACAGTATATAAAAGTAAACAGGGCATGGAGAGGAAAATTGAAGACAGTAAAATAAAAAATAAAAACTTTGCACTCATGCAGTCATATCACCATCACAGTTGCAGTCATAATTAAATGGTTACAGTCAGAAAATTAAAATGATGTAAATATAGGACAACTATCAACCAATACTGTGAATTGCGTAGAGGTCAGCTGAAGAAATTATATTACCTCAGCCCTTTTGCGTAACTCGATTTTGAGGAAACAGCCCAGGAAGAAGGTGACAGATCCTGCCAATGTGGCTATCCAAGACAGCAGCCACAAGCTCTGGGCCAGTTTCACCCTTTTTGCAAAGGACAACTTCATCTTCATCAACACCATGGTGGAGGCCTCCTCCTCAGAGGTTGTGCCGCACACAAAAACTTGAAGGACAGACGATTAGATGACTCAGTTGAGAACAAGGATGAAAGCAATATGGTTGAAATAGGTCTATCCAGTAGTGAGGGCAAAAACTTGACACAAAATTAAAAATTTGATTCCGATGCTGGGTTTGATTCTTCTTATTGTAAAAAAAAAAAAAACAAATCCTTTATATTGCCGCTGGTTGATCTATCTATCTGGCCTATCTTTCTTTCTGGAAAAGCTTTCTGCTAAATCCGTACTCTGCTTGCGATGATATTCCACAGTTTTTGGTGGATCTCCCCAAAGCACTTGCCAAAAAAGTATAATACCCCTTGGCCTGGAGTGTGTTACCCTTGCATCTCTGTGCCCATGCTTGGGTGAGACACACTGGATTGGGCCAAAGCTGCAGGACTTGGGCATCTTACCTCTAATCCCCTACCTATCCTATTAAACTTCCCTTTCCAATGGGAATCCAGGCCACTGTCTGCTCAGCAAACTAACCCTGCAGCCACCTCTGTAGTAGTAAGAGAGAAGGGTCTGAATTTGTCAATCAGACAGACGAAGACACAGGACGAGCAAGAGAAATAGCATGCTTACACTACTTTTTTTGGTCATAGATGTGTGCATTTTCAAACATCAACAATAGTTCACAATTATATATAAGACTGTGTTAGACCTGGTCTTAGCACCACGTACAACTCTTTCGATTATCTCTAATTTTATGCGAGAACCCAATCTTTCATTTTGTGTTCAATAACAGACCTAAAAAAAATATCAAGGAAATGTGAAAGGAAGTGAGGTGGGGGCTTAGAGACTGGAGGTGGCTGTGAGTGAGAGTGAAGGTGAGGATTATCCCCTGCTGTGGTAACAAGCTGATTTGAATGAGTTAACAGATTGCTGTGTGTACAGTGGTCTCCAACTTGAGTAGATGATGGCTAAACTGAAGGAGTAGACAACAGTCTATTTGGTAATCAAGATAACTGATTGCAAGCATGTTTTCTCTTGTTTATTGATGCTTACACATAGTTTACAGCGATGACACTTTGCAATTATTTTGCAATACAGGAAGGTATCTTGGGCGACTATAATTACACAACTACAGTGAGTGAGTGCAGGAACACATACATCAAAGGAATGTACGTATATATACACCAAATACTCTTCCAAAAAAAAACCCAACAGTTTATATTTTGTCTTTCTTTCTCACAAATCTTACTGAATAGTACTTACGTAAACACTTAAACACAATGAACAGAGAACAGGAGAAAAGAAATGGAAAGAAAATGGAAAGAAAAAGGGAAAGAGTTATTTGTTCATTGTTGTCCGAAAGAGTTGCATGGTTTGTCCCATAAAATTAAATGCAGGAGCACTTAGTTTGGGAACATGAGGTTCACATTCTATCTGGATCCCAGCATTCAAAATAGTCCCTGTCTGAATGCAAACAATACATATCTCTGTTGCTAAGATTGCAATTCAGTGAATTACAGTGGCCTACTTACAGAGAAATTTACATTTTTTACATAGATTGAGTTCTTTCTATGTTTTTTCATTATTATCACATATATCCACGTAGAGAGCCCATGTTTAATTTAGAATTTGATATTATGAGTAATGTATTTATAAGTGTATTTTGTATTTAAAAACTGTATTTAAGTTTATAGATTATTCCTAACATTTTTATGGGTGATCTAAATATAAGCTTTAACAGTTCTACAAAATAGTATATCTATGATCTACTCAGTTTGAACATGTTTCAGCACAGCAAATATAAGAACATTTACAAATATATACAAGGACAAGCTAACACTCTGGGATTATATCATGAACTAGGGTGTGCAAGACCTTACTAATATAAATGCATGTCAATCATATCAATTAATTTTCAATTCTGTAATATCTTAGCAGATTAACCTTTGTGTCTGCTACCCCTCAACATGATTTTATTCACCCCTGTATGGTAAAACTGCAGTCAGGATGAAGGATCTTGTGCAGGCTTTTCTAAAGTCATAAAGAATAATTTAATGCACATAATTTAATTGTATTTTTCTTTAGCTACATTAACTATTTAACAAAACTATGCTATTCACATTCATATTTAACTTATCTTTAATAGCTGAAGTTACAAATATCTATATAACAGTGCATTTGATGACTTTGTTTTTCAAAATTTCATCTTTCATTCTTTCTACCCACTGAGAAAGAGCTATCTCTTCATCACTTCAACTGTGAGGGTTTTTTTTGCTTTTATGATCTCCACTCAGATGACATGAGAGGCCAAAGTAGGACAGCATATCCAAGGGCAATGGAATGAATTAAAGTGCTATGCTGCCTGTTTGATGGCGTCTCTGGAGGACATCAAAGCCGCTCCTGGTGTAGTGTGCAGAGCGATCATAGGATGTGTCTTTGATTATGCCTGGAGAGGCCCAGTCAGATTTTGTGCAGTGCATCTGAAAACAAAGATGGCAGTGTCTCATACCCTCTGTAGTCACAGGCTGGTGAAATGTTAACTTTGGTTGTTAAGCTGCTTCAAATGGGTGAAAATGGCTGTATTTTGTGTGGCATTAATTTCCCCTTTGAAGTCAATTCCACTTCCTGTAAAATGGATTTGATTTTTTTAGATAGTATTCATAACCCAACCTCCCCACACACCCACCCTCACCCCAACCACCCCCTCACCCCCCACCCCCAAGCCTAAAAATGCATTCACACTTAGAGTTTGGTACTCTCCCCATTGAGAACCTCTTCTGCCACCGCTGAAGGTGCCTGACTGATGTAATGGTGGAGCAACGTTTCATCCTCCTGAAGGAGGCTCAGACTGGCCTCAGGCTCTACACCACACACACTACCTCCACCTCCACCTCCACCTTCACCTCCACCTTCATCTTCATCTTCATCTTCATCTTCATCTACACTCTGCACATGGGCCTCTGTCCAGCTGTCAATAACCTTGGCTTCCTCCTCCTCCTTGATGTCCCCACTGGCTTCTGCCTTGGGATTCTGAAGGTCCATCATGGCCTTGGTACACTCCAGATGCCCCTCCAGCTTCAGCCCCACATCACTGATCTTCTCCGTGCTGGCTGACAGGATACGTATGGGCGAGCTTAGTTTCCGGGATGGCAGCGAATGGTAGTCATCTTCTTCTTTTTCTGTCTGATCACTGTGGGACTGTTGGAAGGAGGTTGGGCAGACATCGGCCAAAGGGATGGTTAAGGTCTCGGGGTGGACAGTAAACTCGAGATGGGGTATCTGCAGTGGGCGATTAGGATACTGCTGGACGACCTCCTCACCACCCGATTCGCTCTCGGTGTCTCTCTCCACCCAGTGGCTGTGGTGGCCTTGGATCCAGGTCAGGACGGCTGTGTTCTCGTGGTGGCCAATTGCCACACACTGACGCACCTCATCTCCCATCTCTGACCAATCAGATTCAGATTCCTCTGGAAGAGGTCCCAGTGGTTGGTCATCTCCAGCCTTTTCATAATGGTTGTGGTCCATGAATTGGACAGGAGGGAGTGTGGCAGGGAGCACGAGCTGATTTTCAGCAACATCTGACTGCAATTGTTTTTCCGTGGCTCCCTGCAACTCTGCTGTTACCTAAGGGGGTGATGAAGAGGTAGGCTAACTAATCAAATAGTCTACATGTACAGTTAAATATGGAATAAATCAATACATCCACAGTCCAATATCTGGTATCTGGACAACAAATGGAGATGCAGAGCACAGATAACAGGGTATGTTTCATTTTCAGTTTCATATTTGTATTGGTCAAATCACTTGGTGACATGAATAGAATAGAATTGAATAGAATGCTATCTTATTGAAATGTATGACAGCAACTTTCCAAATCCATCCACGTCACAAACTAAAGGAAATATTCTTGAGGATTTGGTTGCGAAATGAAATGAGTGGACAGAGACAGACAAACTCTGACACTGATGATTCTAAAAAAAAAAAAACAAAACAGGAAGACTGTCGGGTGTGCGTAAAAGTAAGGGTTTTGTGTGTGTTTGTCTATATGCATGGCACATGTCTATATGTATGGCACACCGTTGAAATGAAGCTCATTTCATTTCAACAGTGCGCCTGAACCTCCCCGTGCTCTGTTCTCATTACGTGCACGCTTTTTTGTTGCAGTTATTTTTCGTGGACAGATCTTTTCACCACGAGGAGATTGAGTTCTCACGTTAATAGCCTCCAGGCTGTGGATGGTCATCTTGGCAGCAGCCAGCTGCTCTGTCAACTCTGAGATGCGCTGGTTCAAATGTTCTCGTTCCCCATCCATATTTTCAGCCTAATGATCAGCCAGGAGTGGGGGAGAGAGAGAGCAAGGTATGAATTTATAGCGAACTAAATTCCAAGGTAGACAGGGTTATTTATATTTGTTTATTTATTTATTTGTTTGTTTTTTTTTCTTCAGTGGGGCAAGCTATTTGTCATGTGGTAGGCCTACATCTACAGTTTGCATTATTAATCTGAACCTTCGATATCACAAAACTCTTATCATCTGACATTTTTAAAAACTGGTAAAAAAGAGTCTCACCAAACAAGTAAGCTTCTTGTCCAGAGGGTGATTACTGTTGTGGGGGCACGAGTAATCAAACTGCAGACTGAAAACCCACAGGGAACAGTCCATGAAGCAAAACATTTTTTAGCACACAGAAATCTTTAATTAATAGCCATTTGTTTAGATAGTATATGAGAAAATGTAACAAAATACACTAAAAGTATGTGCTAATAATCCTTACTTCTTGAATCTATCCATAAGGCTGCTGAGCTCCACTTGAGTTCTTTGTAGCTCACTCTCCAGAAGCTGGTGGCTAGTAT
The DNA here is from genome assembly GCA_030347295.1 of Setipinna tenuifilis. Classification (NCBI taxonomy): domain Eukaryota; kingdom Metazoa; phylum Chordata; class Actinopteri; order Clupeiformes; family Engraulidae; genus Setipinna; species Setipinna tenuifilis. The sequence goes on from CM059272.1 coordinate 13,400,975, forward strand.
TAAATTCAGACCCCATGCACTCCATGCGGACAGCTGTCTGAAGTAAAGTATGGTGGAGGTCCTCATTCTGATCTTGAAGAATCCTGTTTACAAGATATGAAAAGAAATGTAAAAAACAGAGTAGTGTTCCATCATTCACAAAAACAACAACAATATATAGTCTGCAAATGCGCATGTCTACAACTGAAGGTTATGCTTTTCATAGACGTACAAGCTGGCAATTAGTGTCAGACACCTGTAATTGTGTTGGCAGTGTATGAGTGTCACTGACACTCATTTGCCACCAAGGATATTATTTATTTTATTTTTTTCAAGGATCTGTGCTTGCCAGCACAAATTAGGCAGCGGTCAAGCTCACCTTATTTTTTCCACCTCGGAGCAGCTGTCCTGTTATACACAAATTAAACACAAGGATTTACACAGATACCCCTGTTTGGTTCTCAATTCTCAAAAAAGACAAAAAACAAACAATTTATTATTTTGTGTGGCAACTGAAAGACTGCACATGGATTTTAATTGGATTCCAATTTTTAAGACAGGTAATTATTTATTATAAGAATATAAGTAAATACAATTTACTTAATATTGCACTTTCTTTGCAGTCGACATAAGATATTAACCCATATGAATACATGGTCAGTCCAGTGTGCTCTGTTGTCACATATCTGAAGACATTTAGTGGTTGACTGGAGTGCCTAATGAGATAAAACAGCATATTGCTATGCTACCATGAAGACAAAATGCATCACTTACTCTGTAGGCTGGTGGAGGACCCATATAAGTGGATGTTGACTGATCATCTTGGCTTGTGGGGCTGGACGTGCCTCTGGAAGAACTAGATTTAGTGGAGTGTGGTTCGAGCTCCCCACCTGAATGGCTTCCTGGTGATGTCGGCCTGTGGCTGGGTGAGTGGTGCCTTGGTGAGTGTCCGTGTAGGCTGTGGTGACCCTTCTCGTGGTGATGGTGGTGGTGATGGTGTGAATCTGAGTGGGAATGGTGACGGTGATGAGGTTCAGAAACAGACTCAGAATCCTCAGAACCATGGTGGTGGTGGTGTTCGGAATGTGGATGGTGATGATGTTGGTGATGATGATCCTCTGAGTGGGAATGATGTTCTGATTCTGGATGATTGTGAATGGAATGATCTGAATGAGAGTGGTGGTGTTCAGACTCTGGGTGATGGTGATGGTGATGGTGATCATCAGAGCCAGAGTGGCAGTGTTCAGATCCATGGTGATGCTCATGATGATGGTGATGGCCAGAGTGCAGGTGATGGTGTTCAGATTCTGGAAGATGCTGGTCATGGTGATGAGTTGAATGGGAGTGGTGGTATTCAGATTCTGGGTGATCAAGATCACTTGAATGGGAGTGATGGTATTCTGATCCATGGTGATGCTCCTGGTGGTGATGACCTGAATGGTGGTGATGGTGTTCAGACTTTGGGTGATGTTGGTGATCATGGTGATCATTTGAATGGGAGTGATGGTGCTCTGATCCATGGTGATGTTCGTGATGGTGATCACCAGATTTGTAGGAAAGGTGTTCAGATTCTGGTTGATGGTGATGGTGGTGCTGACCAGAGGAAGAGTGATGCTGTTCAGATTCTGAGTGACGGTGCTGGTGATGTGCTGGTGATGTAATGTGGTCATCAGAGTGGGGATGGTGATGTGCAATCTCTGGGTGATCAAGATCACTTGAGTGTGAGTGATGGTGTTCAGATCCATGGTGATGTTCATGGTGGTGATGGTGTTCAGATTCTGGGTAATGGTGATGATGGTGATCATCTGATTGAGAGTGATGGTGTTCAGATCCATGGTGATGCTCATGCTGATGATCACTAGAGTGGTGGTGTTCAGATTCCGGATGATCAAGATCACTTAAATGTGAGTGATGGTGTTCTGAACCATGATGATGTTGATGGTGGTGATGACCAGTATGGTGGTGATGGTGGTCAGACTCTGGGTAATGGTGACCAGAGTGGTGATGTTCAGATCCTGGGTGTGGGTGATGGGACTGATGGTGTTCCGATTTGCTGTGATCAAGATCACTTGAGTGGGAGTGATGGTGTTCTGATGCATGGTCATGCTTATGGTGGTGATGGCTAGAGTGGGGTTGATGGTGTTCAGATTCTGAGTGGTGGTGTTCAGAGTCATGGTGATGACCATATTGGTGCTGATGGTGATCTGAATGGGTATGGTGGTGGGGGTGATTACCTGAATGGGTGTGATGTTTTTTAGTCTCTGTATGGTGATGTGAAGACTCACGGTGGTGGTCTTCAGCTTTTGGGTGATGATGGTGATGATCCCCCTGGTGGTGGGGATGCTTGTGGTGTGACTTGTGATTGTGGGATTCTGTTTGACTGTGAGGGTGGTGAGCGTCATGCTCATTGCTGTGTGGATTATGGTGGTGGTGTGACTTGTGGTGGGACCTGTGATGGTGGTGGTGGTGGTGCGACTCATGAGAGTCTATATCAGGATGAGAGTAAGATGTTGTGAGGGAACAAGAGGAGGAACGTCGAGAAAGAGGTGCACGAGGATGATGAGCCTCGGTGTGGTGGGAGTGGTGACTGGATCCATGGTGAGAGTGATGTCGAGTGTGATGGTGGTGTTTATCTGAGCTATGGTGGCCTTTCTGCTTGTGATGATGGTGATGGTGGTGATGGTGATGTGGCAAAGAGGGGGAATGGTGGCGAGAGGAGTGATGGTGGCTGTGGGGTGTTGATGAACGGGAATGAGAGTGTTTCATGTGGTGTGAAGTCATCGTTCCAGAGCAAGTGCTGGCTTCATCTGTCAAGTGACCTTTGTGGTGATGCTTGCGTCCCCTGCTACCATGCGTCATGCTTGAGGACTGACTCAGTGAGGGGCTAGAGCTTGCATCACTCTTGCTGCTCGGACTGCTATGACGATGGTGATGACTGCCTTTCGAAGTGTGTGGATGGTGGTGATGGTGATGTTTATGTTGGTGGTGTGGTTTTGAATGTTGCTTACTTGAATGGGAATGCCTGCTAGAGTAAGAATGTTTACGGGAATGAGGGTGGCTGCTAGAACGTGAGCGCCTGCTCGAATGAGTGGTGGCACTAGTCGCTAAAGAGGCAACACTTGCTGGTCGACTGCATGAATGACTGCGTGAACGACTGCCTGCCCTACTACCTGGCTTGGATTCTGACCTAGGGGACTTAGAAGTCTGGCCAGGACTGGGTGATCTATGGGCGCTGCTGACTCCAAGAGAATTAAGGCGAGAGGGACTCAACACCTGTCTGGTGATCTCGTTCAAGAAAGCAGAGAACTTCATCTTCTCTTTCGTTAGATTCTTTTTGTCTTGATCTTTCCTCTTCTGAGTCGCATGTTCATCTTCATCTTCTTTCTCTTGTTTGTCATCCTGATGGGACATAACTTCCATTGACTTAGTCTTCCGCATTTTTCTTTTGTCGTTGCTTTTCAAGATGCTTTTTGCTGGGGCATGGTGTGAAGATTCTCTTTTGTGCCTCCTGGGTTCATGCCCATCCCCCAGTAAAGGCAATGAGGCTTCATCATCATTGTCAAAGTCTTGCTTTCCCCTGGAGATATCTGTCATGGACAGTGAATGTTTGGGTCTTTGTCCCTTTATTTTCTTCTTTGGAAACCTTGCCTCATTTAGACTGCTCTCTGAGGACCAACTGGAAGGTGAGGAGGATGAAGAGGTAGAAGAGGAAGAAGATGAAGAGGTGGATGAAGAGGAAGAGGAGGATGAGGATGATGAAGAAGAAGAAGTTGAAGAGGAAGAACTGGAACTGGAAGTTGTGGAGCAGGAGGAAGACCCAGACGAATCTGAAGAACTGGAGGTGTCAGATGAACTGGATGAACTAATAGAGGCATTTGAGGAGGTCACTGAAGGATGGGAAACGATGCCTGGACTGTGATGATGATGTTTATGACGATGGTGGTGATGGCGATGCTGGTCAGACGGTCCATGATGAGATTTATTGTGATGGTGCTCATGGCTGTGGTGGCTATGATGATGGTGGTGAACACTATCACGCTCCGATTTTACTTGGCTGCAGTGACAACATATGCATAATACAATTGTGATTACTGGTTTGCAGATATGCATAAAGTGAGTAATTGGTGAACATCAATTATCAAATTTAAAATATATTAAAAAAATACAAAGTGCTTGTGTGCAAACAAACAAAAACTTGACATAAAATACTTTATGCTGCTTTTCTATTTTTCAAAATGACATCATTACTTTAGCAGAAATCTAAAAAAAATCCAGTATGTTACTGTGTGTTAATCTCATTCACTAAATTATTCAGGTTGAAGCTGTCCTATTTTTGTGATAATATTACTAAACCAAACTGTTTCCTGAAGATTAAGACTTACAGTATGTGATATAAGGTTTAGTTCTAAAACGTAGTCATATATGACAATATAATGCACATAGATTTCTTTGGTCCTGCCATTTCCTGTGCTGTGTGTGCCTCCTATTTGTCCAGTCTCAGGAGAAATTAAAGAAATAGTGTACTCTTCATACTGTAGGCATTAAGAGAGTAAATGTATTGTTCGTCAAAGAAAAGGTAAAAAAGACAGACAGTTACTCACCGATGGCTGTCCTGGTCATCTTTCCGGTGTGAATCCCTATGGTGGTGGTGGCGGTGGTGCTCTTGCTGATGGTGGTGCGGATGGTGATGGGGGTGAGAGTGGTGGTGCTGGCTATGGTGGGTTGTCTGGTGGTGGGCCATCTCCTCAAGCGTACGGTTTGCCTTGAGATAATTATATCAGGTATTTAAGCCTCAGCAACTGTACTTTCCTAGCTTCTTTATGGTGTGTTATATTACTTTCTCTGTTAGAAAATATGACTACTGACATCTTTTATGTTTGATATCTTACATTAACCGAAATGCTTACTGTAGCAGCATAAAACAAAGATAAAATCAAGTATAGTTTGATTAAATTATCCATCGTTCTTTGTGATAGTCTCCTTAATAATAAACCTTGCTTTAAGCCCCAAACTTTATTCTTATAACTGTATTTAACTGTTGTTTAACTGAGTTTTGTACATAAAATATACTGAACAGGTTGCTTATCCTTATACATCAGCAAGATTTTCAATCAAGAAAGCTGATGAAGCAGTTCTTTTCAAAAGATTAAAAAGTATTATGTAAATAAGTAGACTATAACAAATAAATTAGTCTTACCTTCACCGTGGAAACAAGTTTAGAAAATCCACAGAAATGGAAAGCCTTCTGAATGCAACGCATGCACTAACAATATGGTTAATGCAGTGATTGAACAACTACTTTAAACAACAACAACAAATTCTTTCCCGTACTGTGTGATAGAGAGCTCTGTTTAATGCAACAGATACATCCAAATGACAAAGACCACAATTGTTTCATGTGTTTTATTTGCAGAGGTTTTTCCCCTTCATCTGATAGGACAGATTTTTCCAGAGTCCAGAAAGGCGTGAAGGACATCTGTCAATAAAGCCGATAAACAGCCTCAACAGCCCCAAGCACAGACCCTGCTACAAGCACAGATCCCTGCTACATGAAAACTGGTAAAGTGCAACCCTCAGACACTCTTTAAATATCAGTAGCTCTGTAAATCCAACAAACAACTTGCCAGGAGTGCTACTGTGTTGTGGAGTCCCTCCAGTGCTTTTCGGCTCAGGAATCCCAGATATAGAAAACACAAAAAATCTGAGGCACTTAAGAGGATACAAGTAAAGTTGAATTTATGTTTTTTTGGCTAGTTAACAGTATACATTTTGATCTAGCAGGCCCAAAAACATGAATCAAAGGGTTTTTAGTTGTATCCTTTTGAGTGACTTTTTTGTGTGTTTTCTACCTTAGTAGCTGTGTGTTTATCTTATTCCCAAATGAACACACTGTACATATTACAGAAAATTTACATTAGTATTTATTCACTATTGTATTTCTATGTATTCAAATGCATTTGTTTATTACCTAGTAGGAGGCTAAACAGTCAAATTTGAAAAAAGAGAAGCTGCATGAATCCCACTTAAAAGAAACTTTGACAATTTGTTACAATGGTTAGAGAGTCAATTACACATATGTTACCTACGCTTGGATCAGCAGCCAAGCAAAAATCTTTGCTGTATTTCCGCTGCTTGGAGGCTTGATTCGTGTAATGGACACGTGTTCTACACTGACCTCTATGCCTCTTTTTGTCAATATGATGGTTCATGATTGCTCATAGGGCAGAGAATAATTATGTTTCATTGAATTCCAATAAGGCAGGTTCAAATACACATAACGACAATGACTGAACAACCATTGCACACTGCAACCCTTCTGCTGAGAAACAACTTTAAGCAATGTTTCTTAAAAAAGACTAGAGGTCTGCTCAACTAATCAATGCCATTAGTGCAGTAGCATGAGCCTCCTGCAAAGAGAATCAAGGCCTATACGGTACCACAAAGTCCAGCCAGAGTGATAACTTGATGTCTAGAAAAATTGTCATTACATAATCCCATGACAGGACATCCATTGCAGCCAACACGGAAACCTTTGACAATTCACATCTGTGAAAATATGATGTTATATGAATATATTGTTATATGAATTGAGTCTTTAAACATGAAGAAAGAAGTTAAAGACAGACAAATTATGAAGTCCAGCTGCAAGGCAAAGTGCATCATCCCGAGAACCTATACAAGGTCTCATGCAAAATAAATTTGAGTTCATTACAGCTGATGATGATGACAGCAAGCTCATATAAATTTGGTGTAGTTGTATATATATTAACAGTCAAACTTTAACAAAAAATAACTGCTCATAAATCAAAGCTTCTAGAAACTGATTTCTGATAAAAAAAAAAAAAGACTAGCCATTATACATGCTAACAGTGAGGATAAAATAATACCAAAACTGTATTAATCAAAGACTCGATTAAATTTACAACGAAGGACATAGCAACCACCAACTGACCACTCCATATCTTGTGCCATATGATGGCAGCCTGATTGGGGACAGCACTTCTACTGCGATTAGGCCTTCTGGTATTACCTGCACACTTGTTGGAGGCAAATGTTTGTGGTGTGCCTGACCTTGTGCCTGCCTAGTGCCTACCCTATTCACCATAGACTCTGGTATTTTGGAATGTTTATGTGAGGTGCAATTTTGACAAATAAATTATCGTTAATGGGCTATAGGAAAAGAAAAAAATGAACAGGCTATAAGAAAATAATCAAGAGCCTATACATCTAGCAAATGTTTGGAAATAATAATAATACAATTTGTCCCAGTAAAGACATTTTATGAGTTGTGTCAGTGCATCACTCCTATTCCTGGTCTTGTAGATAGGCACTGAAGCTAATCTGCTTTAATAATCCCTTTCCCCCTGCTTTCCCCTCAATGGCCTTCACAGCGCTTCACACCCAGACGTACGAGTGACGTCAAATGAGATGCGACAATAGCGGAAGAGACGTGGCAAAATATGACTGCAAAAATGCCCACCAGCTAGTTCCGTACACTACTTGGCTACATTCTGGATTAAGGCACAGTTACATACTTCAAGGTTTTGCCCGGGACCATCAGAGACCCTACATTCCTCTGGTATTTGATTTTTTGTTTGTGTCACTTTACATTCCCATATATCGGTCCTAAACAGTTTAGTTAGCTATAGCTACCCAAAGTAGCTAGCCAGCTAGCTTGCTAACCCCTGTTTTCGGGCTGTGCTGCATCTTGTTGCTTCTGTTTTAATTAATATGTAACGTCTCATTATAATTTATGTTATTGGAATACATTGAGACAAAGACGGAGTGGTTCTTGGTCGTGGCGTTTGTGTCAATAGCTGCAAGGCCAACAATAAGCAACTAAGTTGTATCTTTAAAATGTTTTTGCTTAGCTTTAAAGACAGGTCATGGGTCTCTGCAAGTGTCCCAAGAGGAAGGTGACCAACCTATTCTGTTTTGAGCATCGTGTCAACGTCTGTGAACACTGCCTTGTGTCTAATCACAACAAGGTCGGTAAAAGATCCTTTTCAGTTCATTACAGCTTTGCATACGATGAGAATGCCTACTGACAGGTAGTTATTCTCTCTTTCACCTCTGTTGTCAACCAGTGCATAGTGCAGTCATACCTACAATGGCTACAGGACAGTGACTACAATCCCAACTGCTCCCTGTGCAGCAATCCACTCAATGCGCAGGACACTGTGAGACTGGTTTGTTATGGTAAGGTAGACAGTGTTTTTTTTTTTTTTTTTTCAATTGTTGTTATTACCACTACCTCTACGTTTAGTCTAGTGCCCCTCCTTTTTTGCAAATGACATGCCAACTGTAACAAAGATAGAGCAAGCGTACAAGTCTTAACCATGCAACAATAACTGATCACAATGATTACTATTATGCCCATCCCCTTCATCACGGTTACCTCTGGCTGTACTGTGTGATAAAACTGTCAGACATGGGCAGTTTCTTCCCACACACAATCCCAAGCACACAGAACAGTCAACAATATGTGTTTAAATTAGATCATTCATATTCAGATTTATTAACTTGTACAATACTTACAATACTAACATTGCTCTTAAGCGTGTGCACTACTGTTAAAGTACACTTTTCAGATTCTGTGAAGCATCACAATGTAATTTGATGTCATCACATAACAATCACATTAAATAGATATTTTTTTTACTTCACCTGTGGGGAACCTGACTAAGGGGTATCTGTAACATTCCCCTTTAAAATTCCAGACTTGTTTCACTGGTCGTGTCTCAATGACCTGGCGGCTCGGCTACCCTTGTATACGGCCCCAGCCGGGTACCAGTGTCCCTCCTGTCAAGGCCCAGTCTTCCCACCCCCCAACCTGGCCAGCCCGGTCGCAGACACACTGAGGGAGCAGCTCTCCTCTGTCAACTGGGCAAGAGCCGGCCTGGGCTTGCCACTGGTAAGAAACTGTGAGAGACTTAGAGAAACATTTTAGAGAAAAAAATCGAAATAATGTTCCTTTTATTGTGTCATATTATGTATACCTAGCCTCATCTCTAAGAGAGAGAGGGAGAAAGTATAAGAGCCTTTGGTTTCATTGTAAAATAACATGCAATAACAATAATATAGTTAGATGTGAGGCATGACGACTGGTATGCTGTAATGACCTGTGTGGTGTGTTTGTGCTACTTGTTTGGCTCAAGATTGAAGAGGCACCAGAGACACAAGACAGCACCACACATGATGCCACAGATTACAATGACTGGTCCACGTTTGACAGTAAGTGACGTATGTTTGTAGCTTGTTTTGTTTTGTTTTTCCCTACTGTTATTTGTGCTGCCTTACTCTACCAGCTACAATCCAGTACAACATATATGATCCACTTAAATCAGCTCATTTCAGTCAAGACAACTCTTCAACCTGGCCTAATTAGTGGTATAATATGCCTGAACTGCACACACAAAACCAGGTGATGTGTAATATATGATGGATTGTAGCTTCAGAAGCCAGTTCTGTACTAGTCACTGCTATAAAGTGTTGAAGGCTCATCATTTTAAGCTTGATAATGGTTTCTAGGGAGAGCATGTGATCAAAATCAATCATGGACTTTGAAATATAGCGGTGTGGCTTTTGTAATATAGGAGGGGTGTCTTTGCTGGACATTTTTCAGTTTTGGTGTTGCAATGAACTAGACAGACAAAGCTACTGTCATGCTATTAGTGAGCCCCACACACCTCCATGGATCACTGGTATGTTGCATGCAATGGCTGTTGTGTGTGGACATGATCCTATTTAATATTCAGTGGGATAATGTGTGCCAAACATAGCACTAAGTCACTGCGCTACTGTAGCTAGAAGGGAAGGGAGTGGGGAGATTAACATTATGGGACAGACACAGGAGTGAACACACCCATTCCTCTCGGTTGAATTACTATGGAACAGTACATCACAGCGAGATGGTGCATACACAACATGAAATAAGCACAACCAGGCTTTCTAATTAGACCTTACCCACTTATTTTTGCACTTAAATATTGGCAAAGGATTCATTTTCGAAATTATCTCAAATTTGTCATCGTTACAGTTTGCGCACAGTCCTTCATACGCATAACTCTTTTTGAAATTACTTGTGAATCTGTGATCGCATACATATGGCACACATATCAGGTGAAAGGACAGAATCTTAGCTTTTCAGTATAGTCATAGCTCTGCCTTGAACTCATCACCTTATAAAGAGAGATGAAATGCTTGCAGAGCAATCACTTGACAAATTTCTTCTTCACCCATTTTACCCTTATAGTTAAAGATACATACTGTAAATATACAAATTAAGATACAATATATGCAAATGGTACCTCAACAACTGTTGGGAGATCTGGATAAACATTGACTGACATAAGAACTTAATATTGACTGACATAAGATCTTAATAGTAGAGGTATAGTAAAAAAATAAATGACACAGAAAAGTGTAAGAATTTCACAATATGCAGTATGTTGTTAATATACAAGTCAGTATAAAATAGACATTACATAAAATAATGGATAGCCTAGAATGTCAATAAACAAAGTATAGAATGCATAGATGGTCCTTAAAATGATATGCTATGCTTATAATGCTTATTTGTGTTTTTTATTATATTTTCAATAGCTGTTTGAACACCGTAGCCTTACATTTATATATATTTTTCTCACATAGCTTTCTGCAACTACTATAGTAGATGTGTTTTTCAGTTCTTACTAGACCGCGAACCAACAGAATGGAGGCATATTTTTTTCAGTTGTTTTATATTGGCAGTGAGCATTTTCCGGGTGATTAGTGGCACAAGGCGCAACACGGATTGTCCGCCTGTCTGCCCCGAACAGAGCGAGTAGACAACAAAATTCAACTTCAGGCGAAAAATTGGAAACATCCGTTCAACGTCATATGTGACTACTGACAACATTCAAATATACACAGCAGACAGACAGCAGGACACGCAATGCGGATTACAAGCGGAAATCCGCATTTGGGCTGTTTTTGTGGCCTTATGTTTGATTGACTGCTTCTTCACCACTTATGCATTAGCATAAAAGGTGTACTCTACTCTGTGTCCTTCTCTACTAGCACCAGCCGTGGAGCCCACAGCAACCTATGCTGCAACAGCATATCCCACACACACATACAGCCCTGACCCAACCCCCACCCCGGCCCAGCTACAAGAGGAGGCGGTCATTCAAAACAACGGAAGACATACCACAGGGGAGCACTCTGTGGTTAATATGATAGCTGCGACTGCCAGTGACTCTATTACTATAAGTTCAGGTATCGCACCTATCTTGGCACATTATATACACTGTTAAATAATATGTTTTGTGTTTGCTTCAATTATAAACAAGTCTTCCGGTTTAAGACAGGGTTATGTTATAAATGCAGTCTAATCCGTCAGAAAAAATGTAACTTTTTGTGTGTGTGTCTCACTTTTTATGTGTACCTAGCCGCATCTCCAAGAAAGGTATATGACACACGAGACACTGGTTCCACCGTGACTCAGATTGACTTTGATGACGATAAGTACCGGCGGCGTCCAGCTCTGAGTTGGTTTGCACAAATCCTCAAGTAAGAGCCCCTGTGTTAAATAAAGCTTATGGATTTTTTCCAATGCTTTAAAAAACCAACTGAATTGAATAATCAATGTCAGCCTCAGTTCGGTCACACTGTGTGCAATTATGGTCGTATTGTATACATCACCTTAGAACCTGAGACTTTTTAGGCAAAGGGAAGGGATAACTGAGGCGTGTGTTTCTGCGGATTTAATCAATGCTGGCAGAGCCGAATAACTTCTCGACATGAAGTGGAACTTTGCTTCGCCAAGTTCATTAATTTTATGGAAATGCACACCTCAAAAGCTGTTATTCCTCTTATGGCCCGGTTACTACACTCAAGAATGTTGGAAACATTTAAATTCTATAATTTCTTTACAACTAGGAAACATTGTGTGTTGTTAAATGCAACCGGTGGAAAAGCAACTGTTATCCTAGCCTATATGGTTGTTATAGTTACCATTCTATGGGGCATTCATATGTAACGATGCTTAAATTTTATGCCAGAATTTTAGAACTACTTTCCATAGTTAAAACTTTCAGAGGAATTGATGTATACTTTTGCCAGCCAATCAGAAGACACTATCCTATTTCTCTGGGCCATAAAGACACATAAGGCATTGTTTGTCTTTTTAAGGAACCGTACAGGTGGAAAGAGGAAGGCCCTGACACTGAAGCAGAGGGTCTTCATGCTGTTGCTGGTGGGTGTCATTGGATTCTTCACCCTGATCATCATCATGGCCAAATTGGGCCGGGCCTCGGCAGACTCCGACCCCAACCTGGATCCAATGCTCAATCCCAACATTCGGGTGGGCCCCATGTGACTGGTTCTCTTTCTTCTCCCGCTCTGCTCCTCTCGGTTTTGACGGTTAGAAGTCAAGTGCTGACAGCCACAGGTGTTCTTCAAAGCTCTTTGTACTTTTTGTGGTGGGACCAGCTTAGCGGCGACTCTGGCTCTGGACCATGTGCAGGAAACCGAGGCTCCCAGGCTGGAACGTATAGGGGAGCGGGCAGTGCTGCCTCCACAGAGAGTCTCTATGGAGATATTTACAGTGTGTATCAATACTTTCAGCACCTAGGGTTGATTCAAACACAGTCATGTCTGCAACACTACTACCCCTTTATTAGTTTCTGAATTTTACATGCACGTGGGTTTCATTTACTGAAACTGATTGGTTTGAAAAATGTCTCTTCTGGTTAGACAGGTCAGTAGGTCATATCTTTTTCATGAGGGATACTTTTTTTTTTTTTTTTAAATCCCACTTTTAAACCCATGTTGTGCTATTCATCGTATCTCTTATTTTATGCCTAATGAGTTTTGGTTTGACTTCAGTTTTTCCCCCCTGCTTCCTATATAGATTAAATTCTTGGAAATGTAAAAGACAATATTTTTCCAACCCGATTCACTACATTGAGAAAGTACATCATTATACACCAGTAACCTTTGCTAAATTGCATTTCCTTTGCTCCAATGGCTATTAACCATGGTACATGGTTTTATGCAGACTACAAATCCTATTTGGTATGATGTGAATATATATAACTTATTTCAGAATACATTCAACAAAATGCAACCGTTTTATGTAATCGTATATGAGAACATCACAGTAAAATGCCTTTAATTGGGCATAAATGGCCCTATATTAGGTCTTGCTTAAAGATCTAATCAAAAAGCTTTATTGTAGTCTACTGGAAAGTGGGGGAATGGGAAATGTTTTTATAGTGATTACTTTATCCGTGTTTTACACTCTTTTGGATACTTGGACATTTCATTGTGAAATGTACAAATGTTTATTCTTTTCCTCTACCTAATCAGATTTGTATTAACACATCCATGGCTCTGAAATGCAAAGAAAATTACACAATATGTTTTACCTGCTGCCACTTTTGTTCTTTTCTTTATTTAAGTTAATTTTATTTTTGCAGGGATAACACATCTGTGCAATGACAGCATTTGTAAAATGACTGACCCTTAGCAAGCAGACTTTGTTTTCTTTCCGTTTCTGGTTATTAAATAATGACCTTTCCATACATAAAATGTTTCTGCCCTCATTTGTGTACTTTATTTGATACATGTGGTTTTGGCATTGATACGGTGCTCTGTGTGCTGGTTTCAGAGACTCCTCAGGTCACTCTGGATGGTCGTGACCATTTGAACTGATCCGTAGCTGTGGTCAAACAGGCAGATCTGCATGTCCTCTTAGTATTCTTCGTTTCTGAACTTCATCATCATAAACTCAAAACCACACCGTGCGGCAAAAATGCACAGGTTGAAAACTGGGGACAGAGATGAAGAAATGAAAGAAAATTGTAGGCAGTTACCTAAATCTGTTAAAAAACACTATTTTAAAAAAAAAAAAATCAGGCAGACACACAAACAAGAGCTTGAAATCTTAAACTCACAAACACAACCCAAAGACAAGTAGCCCAGTCTCTTAGTGCCAGTCTGGAAAGAGTATGTTGCTGCCAGTACCGCCCAGTAGAAATTCACAACGTGGTATATCTGCAAGGCGGTATAAATGGTCACAAAAATGACATGGACATGATATGCATGATTAATAAAACCTAGCAGTGAGATTGGAGGTGCTAGAGCGCATGCCCAGCTTAGTTATTATAAATCTATTAAAGTTCTGGAAACAGTCACCATAATAGCTTCTGTGTGGGAGCGACTGGGGAAACGGTGGTTTTTTACATCAAAGTGAAACGCCAAATCTGTTGCCAACATGGCCGTCAGGAAAAGGCCGTTGAACAGCGACAAGATACAGTAGAGTTTTTTGGTCGTCAGGGTACTTGATAGCAGCCATGTCATCAACATTGACGTCTCCCCCTGAAATCAAAAGCATGGTAATTATTATTAGCAGAACCCCTAAAGCCGGTTTATGCCTTGAGGCCTTTATTGATTGACATGGCCTAAACCACGAAAAATAAAGTGAATGTATCTTCCGAAAATGAAAACACTTTATTCGTTTACATCTAATACGAATGATACACATTAGGGCTATTCAGTCCATCTATTACAAATAGCATATAGCCTAGTGATTTGAATGTTATGGATAGTAAATTTAGGATAGTAAAGGATTTTTCGACATACATGCTTAAAAAATGCGTCCTCTTTGGCCTCCTCCACTCCCAATTTTCTATCATCCATTGTGGCCTACAAATCAAATTATATCATTAATATAATAACCGTTAAAAACCGTCCTTAATCATTCACTGTTATCAGATTCGACCATACCTTTTAGTGTCACATCTGAGCATAAAACTTAAGCGACATCTTCACTGGATGCATCCCCTTCCATCTGTTGGTTTGGAAGACAGGCTATTGGTCTACGTCATAATCATTTCTCGTAATTTACTGTTCTCTGATGTAGCCAAAACCGAAACATCAGCGCCAAAGATTCTAGAACGCCACACTACACTCTGAAATCTCCAGATCAGAGCGGTTTCTATGGCTCACACAGACATAACCCATATGCTATAAGTCTACCTGACTGGACTTTTATACAGAAACATTTTTTTGTGAATAGACCTGTTTATATTTCAAATATTTGTATATATGGTTCATAGTGTATAATATGTTTTTTGGCGGCTTAATACATTTTCTTACCTTGTCCACTGGGATGCGCTCTATCTTGAATGATTACTGGGTCGTTGTAAGCAGATTTGTAGGCCTATGACTAAGTAGTGTGTGTGTGTGTGTGTGTGTGTGTGTGTGTGTGTGTGTGGAAGAAGAAAGAGAGCCATTCTACGTAAGCCCACATTTCTAAAAGTTCACCAAGCAAATAATTCAAACAGTGCTTAACATGATGGTATAAACACAATGATTTTTTAATGTATTTGCTTTAAATGATACAGTTACAGTGCATTTTGTAAAATAAAAAAATAAAGACTATATATTACAATAAAAAAATATGAAAGTAATATAGCTGTGATAAGTGACACGCATAATGCTGATATATAAACATGGCATTTGTGTGACTGATAAAGTCATAACTTTACAAAGCATTGGGCTGAACACTTGGTTTCCATGATGTTTGTGAAGTGTTTTGAAGGACTTTGCTTCCCTGTTTCCCTCGTCGTCTAGATGCCTCCGTCAGAATCTTCAAACTGATTGCAAGAGCCCTAACACCTATCTTCACAGCATAATGAATCTGAGGACAAACATACAGTACATGCAGTTGTGATGTTTGAAATTCCACAGGGACCACACTGTATTCTGCAATACTGGCAAATGTATGGGCATCACTTTAGGTTTCACAAAAAAAGACACTTTGGTTGTACTGGGTAAGAAACTAACAACAATAAGTGCATAAAACATGACTAACCCAGATTTAGGTTAACTCAGAGTGAGTCGTAAGCCTCCTAAAGAAGAAGTGGTTTGGCTTCATTATTTTGAGCAAAACATATCCACAGGCTCACCTTTTAGGGGGTCTACTACATGCTAAAGAAAGCGACTACACCTAGGCTACTTCATGTATGTAATACACCTCCAGCCTTACCTGTTGAGACTCTGCCCTGCCGTATCGGAGCTCGGTGACAAAGTGCTCACAGTTCCCCCATAGTACACAGTAGGGAAGCTCCAGCCCCAGCAGACTATGGGCATCTCTCAGTATAGCCTGCACGTGCCTTGGCTGGTGTTTCTTGTCCAGCAGGTTGTTCACATGAAACTTGTCCTTTCCTGCCACGTCTGACAGGTCCTCCCTCAGGACGGTTGCCTTGTCGTACATCACTGACATCAGCCTGTTTGGACCAGGCCCGGTTATTTCAGCTAAGAAGACACACGTAGAATACATATGTAGAAACAACAACAACAACAACAACAAAACCATTAAGTATGTAAAGGACACATGAAGAACTAGGAGCAACCAGGTTCTATTTTAGTTTAAGCTAATCCTTCCTGCTGTGTTATACACAGCAGGAAGGCATTAGGTTGAACATTCAATTTGTTATGGATTAAAGCAGAGGTCTGACAGGGTTGCCTAATGCACACTGACACAAAGTAGCACAAAAATGATACAATGAACCTTTTGGAATTTCATGGTTATCCGCATTCATTTGATCTGCTTTGATCTGTGGAACAACTTTCCATTAGTGTAAGAAAAGTATCTCAAATGTATAAACCCTCCAATGGCATAATGACCGTCTTGCACAGAGATGTGTAGAAAACCATACACATAAGACATCCTGAAAATATAGCTGAGCACAAGGAAGGTTATGTGCAGTTCTGATTCACAGTTTTCAGGAGCCTAAGCGTGAGTTTATTCCTGCACAAAGAGGGTTAAACTATTCCCAAAGCTTCACTTACTTTTGCACACCATATTTCAGGTGTCACATCGATGTTTTATATGCAAAGACATGAAATGTTATTTCTTTTGTGCTATCAGCACCTTGTGACTCAGAGGTGGAGATCACGTTTTATGCAGAAGAACACAAAATTCCAAAAGGTTCACATACGTATTCTTGCCAATGTATCTAGAATGACATTGCTTACAAGGAGGAGCAAGATGAACTATATCACCATCTCCTATGTAGAGAGCCCAGTGTTGATACGTCCCACGGAATATTTCTATTAAGTCTCCAGGCTGTGGCAGACACTAGAAACAGAAGATGAATGAAGTGTTGCACTTGTCTATTATTCATAATAGATCTATTTAAAATATCAGCGATTCAGCTAAAATCTATAATTACTTACAAATGCTGGCTTGACTATTCCTGTGCACCTGAACATTGCATCTGGAGAACTTTGACCATAAAATCATTTCCTTCAAAACCCCATTGTTAAATTCACATCCGTTTTCATTCTAGTCCAGGAGCGCTTCTTTTAAGTGACTTTTCTCCGGAGTTGCAATCAATTGTTAAATGAGAAATAGTAGAATAGAATCCGTTCTAAATAGTAAAACAGTATCCGTGACTTTTGCTGTCGGCCATGAGAGTGAGGTAAATAGGCTCAACTGCCTCGTACCATCGTTAGGCTTTAGTCGTGTAATTGGATTTACGTGAACCGTTTCTGTTCCTGACCATGAAAGCGCAAAAGTCTCCTTTAACTAGTAATAACAGTTTAACAGCCAGTTCTTGAACACAGTTCTCGAAAATAACGAACACTGACTTGGGTTTTACAGGTTCCTTGTTTACATCAAGATTCTCAATTCAGTCATCAAGACTCTCAATAATCATATACAAGTGTACAGTGTGCTGAAAAGCATTTCCATTTGGCCTACATGGTGCTGCAGAATAAAAAATATATACCCAAGTGTAAATATAAGAATAAAAAAAACAAGACCAAAATATTACTGGGCTAAAGGCCAAAGCCAGGTAAAGTGGAAAATATGCAAAAGTGGAAAATGCAAATAGTGCAAATTTGCTGAATGTAATAAGATGGTCTGCTCTGTGTTTGTTGCACATAGTGGGTACCTTGTGTACAATTCGGAGGTGGATCATTTATTTTCCTTGGGCAGTGCAAGATAGGTTGACCGACTGAATTAAAAAATGATGTGTAAAAAAAAACAAAAAAACAGCATTGTCCAACAATGCTCATAGTTTAAAGGTTAGATGCCTCACACACATTGTATTCTGCTTTACAAATATACCCCACAACACAATTAACATGCCACAGTCTACACCAGGGGCGAATCTAGACCATTTTTAGGGGTGCCAAGGCACCCCCGTGAAACTGCTCGGCACCCCCTGGCTCAGTGCAAAACGAATAATATATTATATATAATAATAGTTTTGTGTGATAAGCACTGGGGGCCGGGCACCCCTAAAGACCAGATGCTAAAATCGCCCCTGGTCTACACAACAAGTAATGACAGCCGTTTATGTACCAAGAATGATGAATACAGAAATTGGTGTTGGAGGGGAAAAAAAAAAAAGTCAAATGACAACACTTACTACTCATTTTCATTTTATTTTTATTTAACTCAAAATCCTTTTTTTTTTTTTTAAATCAGTCTACATTTGGCTGTACCTGAAATGGTATTTGCTTTGAAATGTTATTTAACTGGCTTTTTTTGAAAGTGATGAACAAATGACATTACACCACATTCTTCTTTAAGACATTCATGTTAATAACAGAAGCAGACAATGTCAATTACAGAAAAAATAACACCAATTTAGACATACAGGTCTATCTATTATTGACAAATAGAACACTCAAAAACATTAAACCCGGAGTGTTGAAGGAGGCTCTACAGTCGCTGGCTAAACTTCTTTGTCACACCAATGAATTTTTAATAATGTTAATTTGTGCACTTAATGTTAATTAAGTAACATCTAACACCAAGATCATTATTTAAAAAAGGGCTAGGTGAAGATATTTCCCTTTAAACTTTGACTATCTTCAAGCTGTCAGAAGTTTGACCGTAGTCAATTTAATCCACTGAGGTCCAAAAGAATGTGTCTTGACCCCGTAGCATTGACAGTCAGCTGACACAAGCACTCCCTGGAGAAATAAAGTGGTCTAAAAGGGATATAAAGCTGGATCATGTCATTGACAGGATGGAGCAGATCCGGTAAGAACTCTGTATGCTAGAGTGAGGGATTTTAATTTTATTCTGGGTGCAACAGGAAGCCAATGCAGAGAACCTACAAGAGGAATGACGTGTCCTCTTTGGTTGATTAAAGATCAAATGCACCACTGCATTCTAGATGACCTGGTTTCAGAGCACATGCAGGGAGGCCAGCCAAAATTACACTGCAATAATCCATTCATAGACTGTGCAAGACGTTCAGCTGAATATTGGGTAAGATAAGGTCAGATGTTCTTAGTATTGCACAGCTTGACTATACTAAGACTTGGTGAGTCTACAGCAATATAAAAGTAAGTCTATCACCAACTGTGACACCCAAATTACCTGTGATTTTAGTTGGAGTAAGAGAGAATGAATTAAACTGGACACCGCTGCGATGGGGAAAAAAGCTGGGTTGGCTGGAAATACAAGCAGCCTTTACAAAATGAAAGTCTGGATGCAGCATGTTGTTATCTATTTACTAACTTATTCAACTGCATCTCATCCCCTCCCCACTTCCCGCGGATTTCACGTCAACTCTTGGCTGGCCCTGTGCTGACTGGGCTTGTCCTTCCTGACCCCACAGAATCTGTAATGAAGACAAATTCAAGGGTGCAGACAACTTTGACTATAGTAATGCCCAAATGGCAGGACCCTTCATTCATTTGAAAAATACTCAATCCAGCTACAATCCAGTACCACGTATCTGTTCCACCCATTCACCAACTCATCTGATTCTAATTTGCACAACTTTTCAGTTTATTAATGCGTTTATTAATTAAATCACCTTTATGAGCATCACAAGTAAAACCAGGTGATTTTGAACATAGTAGGATAAGTAGTATGTGGTACAGGTTGACCATCACTGACCAAGCCCGTGATTGTCTATACTCAAGAAGTTTATACATAACTGTACCATGTTCCCTCTTTGTATGTCTCCTGAGTTGCCTGACCTCACCCCTCAACTTTTGGTACAGGTGAAGATTATATCCTTCGCCTCAACTACAGCCAAGCTATCCAGGCAAACTTCTGGTTTTCAGTCAACATTCACTTGAAGGCTGCCCGAATCAACCTCACAACTGACCCTTGCCTATCAAGTGACTCAGGGTTCCTACACATTTTCAAATGTAAAATTCCAGACTTTTTCCATACTCAAATTCTCAGATTTCGGAGACATCAGCGCACCACCAAATACTAATGTATTTAAATGAATTACAGTTTTTCTCAGTCGCTTTGGTGCTTTTCTCAGATCAGAAAGTAAATTCTCATAACTATTAGTTCAACCTCCACAATATTTAGTCATTTGTGCACCTCATAATAGCATTTTCTCCTTCCTCTGAACAAATTGCCAATGCTTTTGGACATGTGTCAGTTGCTTTTATACAATACAATGTTGCTTTTTAACATTTTCATTTGCTTATGTCATGTCAGTCAAAATGAACTATACTTGTGGATGCTGAATAGTCATTCCCAATAAAACTAATAGTCTTAGTTTTATTGCTTGAGTCATTACATACAAAATTGTTGAACTAGTTATCAAATTCTGTCAAGCAAATTTTATACCTTTCTTTATATTTTTTTTTTGCTGGAAATGTCTCCTAAATTGAACAGTTGCTCTCAGGTGAACTTAAGCTTTTACTCACAAGGAGGTGTGTGAAGTATTACAGTTTTTCTGGTGCTTTTTACAGTTGCGTTGGTGCTTTTCTCAGATCAGAATGTAAATTCTCATAACTATTAGTTCAGCCGTCACCAGTATGTACAGGTAAAACATGTCTTGTATGTATACTCTAATGTTCAGCACTGTAAATGGTCTGCTTTGCTGCAGCAGAGTCATGCAGACGGTGGATTTACCACTCCAGGAGACACTTTTCTCGCTGCATTGCAAGGGATGATATCCGTTGTGATGTAGATGAAAATATATGGCTAGACAGACAGGAACGTCTGCATGTGCCAGAATGATTTACCTATTTTCAGTTACAATATCTACTGTTACGTATGTTGTTCACATTTGTGCACAGCTCTACCAAAATGGTGTTTCTTATGTTTGTTCTAAATAAGTGACTGTATTGTATTTTTCTTTTGCACAATGCTGTAGAATTGCAATGAGCATATACAGTAAAAATAGGAAATGTACGTATTCAGTGTCTTGTACTCACTCCCCTACTTACAGCAATGTGTACTGTTTACTGTAGTTTTACGTAAAATGGCTGTACAGGTAGTGTATAGTGCTTTCTTGAGCATTTTCAGGTAGTGTCAATGAGTTCTAACCTTTTTTTCCTGCATTGGAAAACACTAAGAGAAGTAATTGTCATAATGAAAACATGACAAAGCCATTTGACTATCTTGTTCATAAACATGATGTCAAGACTTCTCATTTTGATGACACTGGCAGTTTCATTGACATGAATACTTGCTTTTGAGGAATTGACTATCCATTTTGAGCAAGTGACTTGCTTTTGCAGGTTATCCACTAGGTTTTGCAGTTTGCACTAACTGTTTTGAGAAAAGCACTAAATGCTGCGCAAATGTTAATAGTGTTGTGAGAAAAGTACCAAAGCGACTGAGAAAAACTGTAAACACATACACTTATTGTGGCATACCACCAAAATCTATAACATATTTAGCTGGGCCTAGAATGTGTGTCAGTGTCCTATTTTATGTCATAACCAGTGGCGGCCGGTGGAAAAAATGTTTGGTGGGGCACGAAGGTAGACATCATGAGCATATGTACTACCCCTGGTGGGGGGTATGGGGGGTCCTCCCCCAGAAAATTTTGGATTTCTTAGATGCAATTTCCTGCATTCTAGTGCATTTTGGGGTAGCCTGTTTCACATAGCAAATGGAAAATCCATTCTGATTCAGCTTACATTGTCAGTTGCATGACCTTAATAAATACTTGTAAAATGACAGTTGCAAAGTGATAATGAAATGTAGTCTTACAATGAAAGTACACAGCGCTACAGTGCTGCGTCCGCAGCGCAAAATAAAAGGGCCAATTAAAATCTTTTATTTGTAATGCTCTCAAACTTTTTTCACATGCTTCCATAGACTCAAGCTTTGTCGGCACCCCGGAGTGGGAGGGCTTTCGCTCACTGTACCAAATAACAAACAATCATCTCACGTTAAAGTCAATACACTCTCACTGGTGGTTAAGGTGGAACGGTACGGTTTCTTGTTATTGTTAATATGATGAATTTTTTAAACCCCTCACACGTTAGGAGGGCGGTGCCCGTGCGCCCTTAATAAAAGGGCCGCCGCTGCGCCTCACTTCAGATTTCTTTTAAAATTACCAGATGAGTGTGGAGCATATTTATTGAATGTAACTTTACAAAACCAACAGGAATATTTTTCTGAACTGTATGGAACTTTGTGGTGATAGGGACTTAACATTACGCTTATGTCGTTTTCTCTAATCGACTGAACTAGCAAATCTATCTGGCTAATTTTCATGTCAGAACAGTGATTACTCGTAGGCCTAATAATGAATTGTTTAACATGTAAGCAACAACAACCCCTTACAAAAAACCCTAATAGAAACTAATCTCTTCCAAAAAAGTCTGACAGCAGCATGAACAACGCTGCTCATAATGGTAATCTCTGATTCCTGCTCAGTGCCTAACTTTTGACACTTGCTCATCTCGCTCGCAAGTTTCAGACTACAAAACGCTGCTCCGCTCCCTCCGCAGGCATTTCAGCACGTTTCTTAGGCAAAATTCGATGAATGTCTGAAAGTTGAGCTGCATTTTACCATGTAGTGGCAAACGTCTGGAAACAAAAATATTTCTCCATACTCTAATTTCAATTTTCCATACTTTTTCAGACCTGGAAAACGCTAAAATTAAATTCCATACTTTTCCATACTGCGTAGGAACCCTGGTGACTTCTGAAGCTTTTCCCTCTCTTCCAAAAGCATTTCCCCATCCTAACAACTGCAACACCCTGCACAGACTACCCTTGAACTTTGTATGTCTGTATGTTCTTTGTTTGCACTAGCATTCCTTCAGAAGAACCATAGAATAATATTTTAATATATACACTCTTCTATATTTGTGCAACAAAGTACTCAGCATGTTTTTTTTGTATTCCCTAGAGCTTGACTGCTGTTCCTCACATGTGAGTAGTACAGGATAGAATTTTGCCAACTGCTATGTAATATCAAA
This sequence comes from Setipinna tenuifilis, assembly GCA_030347295.1. Taxonomy (NCBI): domain Eukaryota; kingdom Metazoa; phylum Chordata; class Actinopteri; order Clupeiformes; family Engraulidae; genus Setipinna; species Setipinna tenuifilis. Next base: position 13,424,159 of record CM059272.1, read on the forward strand.
CCTCAGGATGGGCTGCCAATCACCACAGGAACTCTGAAGAAATAATACCACTAGCATTTTATCACATATTAAAAAAAAAAAAAGACCTGATAAACTATTACAATGGTAAAAAGGTGAAGGCCTGGTCCTACACCCCCTTGTTTTGTACTTTTGCAGCTGATGTCAATGGTTCCCCATGGCATGCACCTAAGATGGCAGAGAAAAAACAAGAGGTCACATACATATATACTTGTATCAGATTCAGATTATATCATAAACTAAATATCTAATGCAATTTTAATAGTGATCTGTCTCAAAGGATAAGGACTGACTCACATATTATGTGTGAGCAGGCTTAAATTTGATGGTTTACTGTCCCTCCTTAGATTACACACATGGGTACAAGTGATCCCATGAGTGCCAATATGAGGAGGATTTTGGGGAAATTAAGTAGCAAATGAGTTTTTGAATACCATATCAGTGTGGCATGAAGGCTACAGTTTTAAAGCTAACGTTCATATAGAACACGAGCACAGAAAATGGTGGACCCACTGAAAATTTAGCGTCAGGGGACAAAGTAACATATCTCGACATACAGTTTTGCATATTTGCATACACTTCTGCAGAGTCTGTGAACTTTAAAATAGCCAAATGATAGGAATAACGTTAACTGGGGAGCTAAGCTAACATTACAAGAAGCCATGTGGTTTGTGCCCACCGTAACAGCAACAGGTTTCAGCAAAGATTCTTCCAGATGCTAATTACACGGTGGACATTCGACTGAAATATTAAAACAATAAAATACTTACAATTCCACGTTTTTTTGTGAAAAGAGGTGAACACAGATCAGGCAGAACAGTCTCAATACAGACAATAACTAGAGTAGACAAGTGCCAGAGACCACGTTGTGACTAGTGCACGTCATCCTCGAAAGATGGTGGAGCCAGAGAACTTGAATGTCCAATCAGAGAAGACTCAACGGGGCTCTGTCCAATCATTTTAAGACTCATGGCAGGTCATATGGTCCACCGGAAAAAATAATAAAAAATACTCTGCAAAATTAGACTACATCGGTTATATTACAGAAAAAAACATAAAGAGCACAGAAAAAAAGTTTTTTTTGACAAAAGCTAATCTTGCATCTTTAGTTACAAAAATAAACATACTTGGCTGATTTATACATTTCAGTCATGTGATAGCGGGGGTAAAGGTCAATACTGTTGAGAAACATGGCTGCTCCCATTGACAGGTAACGAAACTATAATGCGCCTACAAGTTAATAAGATTAACGAAATGTATATTTTTGCTTGACCTCTTGTAGCAATAGTTAACCATTTCCCGTTGGGTATATTTGTAGATGCATGCATTTCACAGAGGCTTCCCCTCGATCAGAAGTAGAGACATTGTGCTGAACTTGATGTGGAATCGATACAAACATTTCGCTATCGGGAAATAGGCTACCTGTGAACGTCATCAAATGTGCACATACATTCATTTGAACTTAGTTTTGTATTATAAATTCATAACACTTCGTTCGGTGATATTCATTGTATAAGCCTTAACTAAATCTTACACTGTATTTGTGTAGTTAAAAAATCCTGCTTAACTTGGGTTACTTCATATCTATATCTGTTAAAGTAGTTCATATAAGAGCATGTCTACGATGTCTATTATTTATATCAATCAGAAATAGTTCTTGACAACTTGTCTCTCTCCTTTGCCTAGGATGGGACTGCTTTTACTGACCCTGCTGCCTGTCCTATTTAGCATTGCTGACGCGGTGGATCGCAGCAACTTCAAAACATGTGATCAAAGTGCCTTCTGCAAGTGAGATGTTGTACACTCTGTATTCTATTTTATACACCTTATACCCTATACTCTATTTAGTGTATCTAAATAGGCCCGATACTATGAGTGCATATATACTTTGAAGTACCATGGGACATTGCTGCAGTAGCTTAAGTTATACTGCACATAGATCCTGTCATGTGAATGTATTTTACTTAGGCTGATGACAAATTATATGATAACAATGAAAAAGACAGCATTATCTAGGCAAATGACTTTTGTTACAATGCTGACGTTATATACAGCAATGTGACATTGTAGCATCATCAAGAATGAGCAATTGTAATGCAGTGATCATATGATGGGTCATTCCTTGTGCACATTGTTGCAGGCGTCAAAGAGATGTGAAGCCTGGACAGTCTCCATACAGAGCTCTGCTGGAGACAATGCAGCTTAGTGATTCACGGCTTACTCTGCAGCTTATCAATGATAACAACAAGGTACAAACACTAAACACCCTACCCGCCACCCAATCAAAGCTAGTTAGTTTCATTTGATTAAATTGATATTAATAACTCCCTCCCTGGACTAGGTGCGATTACTGCTGGAGCTGTATAGGCTGCAAGGGAACATGACACGGGTTAAAATTAACGAGCTCAAGCCACTGAAGCCCAGATACGAGGTGCCAGATGTTCTCATCAAAGACCCACCAACTGAACCGTAAGTTTAGCCATTGCAACATTTGTTCTTTTTTTAAATGATGTCAGTGTTTCTCTGTTTTCCCCCATTTGTCTATTTCACTTTTTCTAATTCTTTGTCTCTGTAAATCGTATACCGAGTTATAAAAACCTGCAATACATGCCAGAAGCTGCAATATAAACAATGTCTGTCACATGCCTAGAAACATCATGCCTTGCCTGCTTTTCACACAAGGGGATATCTGTTGAAAATGTTCTTGTCTGTGGTTTCCCATTGGTGAAAAAAGCCATCAGTTATTACAAAAGCAGGGCCACCCCTATCTGTTTTCATGAAACTCTTGAAAACCCTTCTGTTCCAAAAACAGCTCTTATCTTAACATGTTAGTTTATTTGAAAAACTTGAGTCCAGAGGAAAAACGGGCATGGTCACAGAATGAAGAAACTGAGAAAATGTCATTTAAAAGTTTGATTTTGTTATATCATTTTATAACTAAATGCTTTTAAAAATACTTCTAGCTGGAAGACTATTCTTGTTTATTTACAGTGTTACGTTTGAAAAAGCTGGCTTTTCAATGCAGTTACCAATCAGGTGGAGTAACCTGAAAATGTGATTTTAAAATTATGCCCGTTTTTCCCGTAGACTCCTCATTTATTACTTCTAACGGCAAAAGTAGTCTTTCTTCACAAAGATGAATTGACAAGATAAAATGGTTTCAGGAGCAACACTGTGTAATATGTCTTAACCACATGAGGATAGATAATGGGGTGCATTACATGACTGCTTGTTAGCATGAAATTGGCAAATACATAACAATTTTATGGACAATTTTATCATGGTAGTTAAGCTCATTAAAATATATACTATATGTTTGTATTTTTTATGTTTTTAGTATGCCTTGAAGTGCACAAAGGCAAAAAAATGTGTACACTCTGTCAGTGATATGACCTTATGGTTATGTATAGATATATAATGTCGGTATTTTATGTAAGGTGACATTACCCACTTTGTACTTTAGTTAATATTTCATAGCTGATGGTGTCCCTCATCTCATGGCTTGAGCACGCATGCAGCCTCACGGAAACATGCCATCCTCATTAGTTATCCCCTAATGGCTGACACAGTCATTAGATTCTGTAATGATTTTCCCCCAATGATTTCTTCTCTCTCTCTCTCTCTCTCTCTCTCTCTCTCTCTCTCTCTCTCTCTTCTCTCTCTCTCTCTCACACACACACTACTGTGTTGGTAGTCTGTCTATGCTAGATCGAGATGAGAACTGGCGTTGTTTTCTCCCTCGGGGCGGATGACCAGCGAGTCATCATCCACGCCCGGCCGTTCCGTCTCGATATTGTGGACGGGCCGAAGGTCCTGCTGTCCCTTAACGCCCGAGGCCTGCTGGTGTTTGAACACCTCCGCCTGCGCAAGGACACGTGAGTCCGTCGGCCACTGGCAGCCCTGTCCACACGCACATGATGCAACACCTCTTATAAACCCAAAACCAACACGCACACACGCACGCACGCTTAACAGTAAAACACACAAACACATGCACACACACAAACATGTGCACACACACACACACACCAGGGGTGGAAATTAACTTTGCAAAATGTGAACATTTACTCACCACTGACAAATAAATGGCAAAAATTAACCACTTTCATATTTTTCCCAGCATTTGACTCATGGCTGGTACAGATTTCCATTCCTGCACATAAACACACACACAAACAGACACACATACACTCATTCGCCCACACCCACATGCACACATACACAGATACACATAGCCTGTGTGACACAACTCCCCCTTACTATTTTTTCTTTTGATTGCGTGACTGCCTGCTACACTGTTATCTCCCATGAGCCTTTTTTATGGTTTCTGACTGTTCCCCCTATTTGCCGTAGTCCTTGGATTGCCATTTTCTAGACTCTCCTGTCATTTTTCCGGTGTGTGAAAGTGTACCGCCGCTTGCTGAAAGCATTGCTGCTCGTGCTTTAAAACGATGCCTGCATCCTTTACTTGTAATCTCATTACCTTGAGCTGAAGAGCAGTATGTAGCTCTGCCTCATCCAAAGGAACTAAAAACTATCAGCAAAGAAGCCATTAGTTCTACTGTAAGGCGCTTTGGATAAAAATGCTGTATAAATGCAGTCCATTTACCATTTAGTTCCCTGTGTTCATTAATGGATCTGAATTCATTATTGGCAAATATTGTACAAAAACAAGATCAGTGTTGTTGTGAAGAGTAAGTGAAAGGCAAAAGAAACTTTTTATTTTATTTTACATGCACATTAAATGCCTTACCCCATCATGGGAAAACTGTAATAATTGGACACTTGATTTGATTCACATATGCATTTGTTGTACCAAAGCCATTGCTACATGTTGATGAGAGTTTTTTCTGTGTTTATTTTGTTCCATGCTTTCTTTCCTATTTCTTTCTCTCTCTTTTTCTCTCTTTCTGTCCTCCTTTTTCTCTCTATCTCTCTTACATGCTCTCCAGTATCTCTCATAAAATAACTAGCACAGTCGGTAGCATGTGGGATAAGATCAAGAGCGTGTTCTCTAGGTAACTGCTCAGTCTAGTTCTTGATCATGTCTGTTGTTGAGATATTTAGCAAGTCTGTCATTTGGCTGTATGCACCACCAGCTAGATCAAAGACCATATACTTGATTAGCATAATTTCACTTTCTGCATAAAACATTGCTAGCAAGTGTGTACAGCCCTTGCAGACATCATTTTGTATTAGCAGTATACAGCCAAATGATAACATATTAGTGATGTGTGAAAATGCTACATTTGTCTTGCTCACCACACTAAGGGTCAGATACAATAAATCCTTTTTGTTATTGAACGTTCATCGTAATATGATAATTCTGAGGATAAAGACATGTCATAGATCAAAACAGTTCCAAGCTAAACCTAACACAACATGGTGGAATTCGGTGACATTGAATCTGGCCCTGGTGGTTGTGCAGTAGCAGCAACTTCTCTCGTTATGTAACCAATGACCAGAGCTTATCACTGCCCCGTTTCCCTCATTTTCAGCGTTACTAACCGTTCTTTCTAATCTTAAGACCTTCTCTTTCTACAAACATATTGTTATGTTGTGCATGTACGATATGTTCTTCTATGTTTTATGTGGAGAAATCTTAATTGTGGTTCTTTATCAAGCACTTAGGTCTACAGCATAGGCTTACTGTGCGTGAAAGTTATAGATCAGTATAGAGGGGGGAAAAAACTTAATTGCTGTTAAGACAGAAAGCATTAGGCTTTTTACTGTAAGTACAACAAAGTCACAGCATGACACACAGTACTCTATTAATAGCCTGCTGTAACTTTGCAGAAGTCCTGATTTCAGTGTGGTTGGCTGTGCTCTGTGCCAAGCATAGGCCAAAATAAACAAAGCAAATTATGCCCCCTTCTGGAATCTAGAATTTCCTCTATGCATCCGCATTATGTAAATAAGGTTGCGTTAATAAGATTTGATGTTGTAATTATTGTGTTAAACTGCTTTTATGTTACAGTATTAAAGGTAGTGACCTATTGTAGATGTAAGACAAATCTAGCAGTAATTGTGATATCTGTAGTTGTAGTGTAAATGTCTAATTTCCTGTAAAGTCTTCTCTTTGGAGTACGGCCAAGACAGACTTGCTTTGAGCTAAATACTAGACCCATTGCAGTGTTACGTCTTGCTCAGCGGGAAATTTTCTGTGCTGTCCTTTGCAGTCCTTGCCCCTTTGTTTACCTCTGTGCTCAGTTTTCTGTGGTTGTCATGTTAAATTTGCCATTATGATTGTCTGATGTTGTGTTTCACTAAAATTGTGCCAATTGTGTACCACACTTCTTTGGTGATGAATGTTGTCTTGAGAAGTTGATTGTATGACTAATGGCATATGATTACAGTGCTCCAGGCTGTTTATAAATCTAATAAATCTAATAGAAAATGGTCTGTATTTTGACACAGACGCATGAAGTAATTTAATGGTGCTCTGATGACAATATTTAGCACTTAATGATCAAAATGTGATTGGAAATGTTTTTTGCTTTGTTACAGAAGAGTTGGGGTCATATTCATGAATCTTATAGAATGCTTATTAGAATGCTTTGTCTTACTGTATACCTATGTTGTAATTCATGTAGTATGTACAGTAAGTAGTCTTGTACCTCATCTACATGGAGGCATTTGCCATGCTTATGGCCCTAACCCTTTCTGGTACTGTGTAGTCTTTTTGATTGAAATTCTTACTGATGTAAGAATTTGTGTGTGTGTGTGTGTCTGTCTGTCTGTGTGTGTGTGTGTGTGTCTGTCTGTCTGTCTGTCTGTTCCTGTCTGTGTATGAGAATATGTGTGTCTTTGTCTTTCTGTGTCCTTTTGTGTGTGTGCACATCTTCCTGTGTGTTTGTTTTGTCTGCCCAGTTCAAGTGAGACAGACACCGAAGAAAGTAAAGATGCTGTGGGACAGAATGTGGCTGAGAAGGTATTCCTTTGGATATCTCTACTCCTAATATAATTATTACAAACAGGTAGTGGATGATTAAAGCATTACATTTGCTACATCACGTTAGTTCCTTGTTCTTTGCGACTCTCCAGGACAAAAACAATCACAGCACTCAATCTTTCAATGTAGATGTCATCAAAGACTATTAAAATAGTCCCCAGGTTTTCGATTACTCACCAGCCTTCATCTTTGTCCCAGGCTGAGGCTGATGAGGAGGTGCAGGAGGAGGAGGATCACCCTGGCATGTGGGAGGAGACCTTCAAGTCTCACACTGACAACAAGCCCAATGGTAAGCTAACACTCCACGGTGTCTGTCTCTAGAGACGTTGTTTATATTCTAATTTATTCTTTGCATACCTCTCAGTTATATATTATTATTCACTTACAATGGTACAATGTGCAACATTCTTATATATATTGTCTTCTGTTTTTTAGCTTTTATTTATTATTCTTACTTTTTTCGTTTGTTTTTTTGTATAACCAGAGAGAGTATGTCTTTATCCTCTTTTATCCTGGTGTCCTTCTTGCAGCAACACTAAATTTCCCAATTAAGGGACTCTAGGTAGACTCTAGATAAAAAAAAAAAAAATTTTTTTATCTTTCTCTCGTATATGTGTGGCAGGCAGGTTTGGCTAATATCATTCAAAGGTGCTGTATGTAAGACATTTTGGGAAGAAATCATGAAATAGTCATGATGTATTACCACAGATTCAGGAAACGTGTTCAATTGAAATTCTGATTTCACTGACAACAACAACACAGCTGGAATATTTACTCTTTGAGCCTGGGGGAACATTCACCAGTTTTGGCCACAATCCTACATAGAGCACCTTTAATCTAACTTCCATTGGTCAAACCCAATTTTTTAAATGTGTCTCTCTGCTCCAGGTCCGTCCTCCATCAGTCTAGACTTCTCTTTCCCTGGCGTTGAACATGTCTACGGCATCCCAGAGCACGCAGACAGCCTCAAACTTAAAAGCACAGAGTACGTAATATTTTATTCATCACTTCTTTCCATCTAATATTCCACTTGGTGTTTTTATAATGGCCACTGCTTTTATAACGCTAATGTATCAGAAGTGGTGTCTCGACGAGTCCTATTTTACATAATTTCATACCAGTTAACCCCCGATGGGTCTTTTTGGTCTTTGGTCTCTTTTCTATGCACAGAGGAGGGGATCCGTATCGGCTGTACAACCTTGACGTGTTTCAGTATGAGCTGTACAACCCCATGGCTCTGTACGGTGCCGTGCCCGTGCTCCTGTCCCACAGCGTGGAGAGGACCATGGGCATCTTCTGGCTCAACGCGGCCGAGACCTGGGTGGACATCAGCTCCAGCACAGTCACACAGGTGGCCATTTTGTCATGCACAGTGAACTGACTTTCAGTACACACTTTGTCAGTCTAATTATTGTATTGCTTGTTTCAGTATGTCATTGAACGTTGTGCTCCCACCAGAATTCATGTATTGTAAAATGATAGTTTTGTTAAATTATGTAAAAGATTTGTATGAAATGTTTTTTTAAGCATCTTCTCTGAAAAAACATGCTGAAGAGAGCAAAAGGTTTTTTCCCCCCATCATTTCCATTTCGTCATGTGCGCAGGGTGACAGTGATGTCCCAGAGACAGGTGTGCGTTGGGTCTCGGAGAGCGGCATCATTGACGTGTTCATCATGCTGGGACCCCAACCCACAGACGTGTTCTCCCAGTACGCCTCTCTCACAGGTAGCAGCCAACGCAGCCTGCCTCCTTGTCTAATGTATCCATTTGTTTTACCCATATCTGGCTAATATCTGTTTGCGTTTTTGCCTAATGTGGTTATCCTCATCCCTGTAAATCCAATCTGTAAGGCGACTTTGAGTACTCAGAAAAGCGCTATTTAAAACAAAAAAACACTAGAATGACTGATTAAATCAGTGAGCTAGACATTTGTATTCTGTCCTGTCAGACTGTCCTTCAAACAGAGACTTTTTTTCTTACAGGCACGCAGTCTTTTCCCCCACTCGCTGCTCTGGCTTATCACCAGTGCAGATGGAACTACAACGACCAGGACGACGTGAAGGCGGTGGACAGTGGCTTTGACGAGCACGACATCCCGTACGACTTCATCTGGCTGGACATCGAACACACGGACGGCAAGCGCTACTTCACCTGGGAGCCGAATAAGTTTTCCCAGCCGCGTGAAATGCTTCAGAACCTGAAGGACAAAAGGAGAAAGGTCTACACACCCTGCCGCACACACACACACACACACACACACACACACACACGCGCACACACACACACACACACACACACACACACACACACACACACACACACACACTGCAAACATGGATACACACACATTTACACACTGCTTTGTCTATAATCATCTTTTTTTTCTCTCTTTTACTACACCCACACAGTCATTTACTACAATGCCATTGTCTATTTATTTATTTTCCCTTTTTTTTGAAAACTTGTTTTCGTTTACAGATGGTCACCATTGTGGACCCCCACATCAAAGTGGACAGTGGTTACAAGATCCACAATGAGATTCGCTCAAAGAATTTTTACATTAAAAATAAAGATGGTGGTGACTATGAAGGATGGTGCTGGCCAGGTAAGCTTCTTTGTCAGACCAGTCACCACACTATTATTGTATCTTCCCTTTAAAGTGAAGGATTCAGTCCGTGTGGTCTGTTTTCAGGGAATGCAGGCTATCCAGACTTCACCAATCCTGAGATGAGAGCCTGGTGGGCTAGCATGTTTGCCTATGATCAGTATGAGGTAATAAGCTTCCTCAACTCCCATTCTGTTACTATGCTGGTATTTTTTATTATGTGTATAATCATTAAAGTCAATTGGGCATTGGACTTTATCCTCTGTACTTAAAAACAGGCACTTGTAAATCAGTGATTTCCAGCTAAGTAGTTGCATCCAGAAAGTGGGTTGAGTGACTTACCTGGGTAAGGTACCTCAGAGCAAGCCATAATCCTCTTACTACAAGAGCCCAATGGTTTTGATTCCTAAGGAGAATGAAGCCAGGACACTCTTCTTATTTGAAGGTGTAGCACATACTTCATCTGGGTTAGTCCCCAAACCATCTCTGTGGATTAATCCACTGTTTGGAGACCAGAAGCCAAACAAAGATACTTCATGTTCGATTAAAAGGAAAAATAAATGTCCGTACACTGGAGTGCATCTCGTAATGTTTAATTAACTACAAAGGTTAAACGTTTCACCCAACAGGGTCCTCTTTAGCCAAGATCCTCCAGGGACCTTGTTGCCTGTGTCCCTGTTGGGACATGCACTCTTCAACTGTATGCTTAATTAACGATTACCCCCCCACATCCATGTCGCGCCCAGGGCAGCATGGATAACCTGTACACTTGGAACGACATGAACGAGCCATCGGTGTTTAACGGGCCTGAGGTCACCATGCACAAGGACGCACTTCACGGCTCCTGGGAGCACAGGGACGTGCACAACCTCTACGGCTTCTACGTGGTGAGTGGAGGACCCCATAATGGCGCATACTGACCATTTGAAGAGAGTTTGATTATTAGCATCACAGCTGTTCGTACACGGTTACTGTTTAAACTTTCCCAGCAATGTAAAATGTAGTGGAGGTAGTTCGGCAACAAAATAGAATGTTCAGCCGTTGCTTTATGTTTTTACCACTGAAGGGGTTCGTACACCCTTAGAGTTGGCCTCTGTAGTTTATTGACTGTCCACTTTTAGTCTTTATCACATCAGACTCTTGTTTTTTACCTTCCCCAGCAAATGGCCACTGCTGAGGGCCAGATCCAGCGGTCTGGTGGGGTGGAGAGGCCGTTTGTCCTGACCAGGGCTTTCTTCGCAGGGTCCCAGCGCTATGGTGTGTCCTACCTTCTGTGAATTGGCTTCTTTACCAAAAAAAGAGCCAAAAAAGATCAAAATACAAAGGCTTCATCTGACTCTTTTTGTGATGATGTTGATGTATCATTGATCCAGTGCACATCACACCCCACATACCACACTGTTTTTTTATTATTGAAACTTTTGGTAAAATAGCATGCATATACCAAAGTACTATTTATGAAAAAATTTACAAGTACATATACAACATTAAAAAAGCTAAATTAACCAGCAGGCATGGGTTATCTAATTTTATAGACAGCACATTGTAAACATATATATTTACAGCTAAGGGGTACATTCAGTGACACTGGTGCTTTTCTGACTTGAGTTGCACTCACGACCTCACTAAGTGTCAGCATTACTCTGCCGTGTTCTCCATCAGGTGCGGTGTGGACAGGGGACAACGCTGCAGAGTGGGGCCACCTGAAGATGTCCATCCCCATGTGCCTTAGTCTGGGCCTGGTGGGCATCTCCTTCTGTGGAGGTGAGTGGCACCTGTGGGCCATGAGCTCATTCATAAATCAGTCTGCTGTCAAACAGCCGCACTGCGTCACAGGCCTGCTACAGTCTCAAGGATACAAGGCTACAAGGATGTTTTATTGTCACTTGCATAGACATACTGGGTAGAGTAGGACATGCAGTGAGATTAGTGATTTTTTTGTCTAAAACTGTGCAGGGAGAGGGGGGAGTAAAGTGCATAGAATGTAGTTTGAAGATGGCTACCTGATAAAGGGAGGTAGAATGGGTGGTGGGGGGAGGTGGGGGGGCGTAAAGTGCAGTTGGGGTTGGGAGGTGGCTGTGTGTGTGGGAGGGAAGGAGTGCTGAGGTGGGGATCATGATTTCAGTCTCAGGAGTTTTTAAGGTGATGGTAAATGCAGATGCCAGAATACAGAGGTACCATGGAGGTTACTGTAGGGCGGCATATGTTTGGGAAAATATGTATTTTGTATATATGTATAATATTCCTAGTGTACAAGAAACACTCCTGACAGATCAGCTTCACTGTTTGCCCCACAGAGATGACAAAGATATGACCAGCATTGGCCAGAGTGTCCAGCTGCATGATAAATGGCAGTTTTTGCAGTTAACACATTGTAGTAGTTTAAATTGCAGTATCAATTAATTAATCAAGTAATTGGGAAGCACTAAGTTAAAGTTGACCTGCCGATTCATCTTTAGTCTTTAGCCCCACTCTTACCCAGCATGCATACTGTGTTTTGTTGTGACACCCAGCTGATGTCGGGGGCTTCTTCAAGTCTCCCAGCGAGGAGCTGCTGGTGCGCTGGTACCAGGCGGGGGCCTACCAGCCCTTCTTCCGCGCCCACGCCCACCTGGACACGCCCCGGCGCGAGCCCTGGCTCTTCGGGCCCGACAACACGGCGCTGATCCGGGAGGCGGTGCGACAGCGCTACGCCCTGCTGCCCTACTGGTACCAGCTCTTCTACAACGCCCACCGCACCGGACAGCCTGTCATGAGGTGAACACGCATGAGCATGGGACACACACACATGCATACACACACACATGCACACATACACACAGTTGCACGCACCATCGTCTAACTCCTTAGTGCACCGGGCAGCCCGTCATGAGGTGAACACGCATGAGCATGTGACACATATATACACACACACACACACACACACACACACACACACACACACAGGTGCACACCACTGTCTAACTCCTCACCAACCAGGCCGTCATGAGGTGAACACCTGTGAGCATGTGACACACACACATACATGCACCATTGTCTGATTCCTTAGTGCACCGGCCAGACCGTCATGAGGTGAACATGTAAGAGCACGTGACACACACATACACACAGGTCTACGCAACATTGTCTGATTCCATAGTGCACTAGGCACCCCTGTCATAAGGTGAGCACCTGTGAGCATATGACACACACATACACATACACACACACACACACACCATATCTGGGTCCCTGAGTGTTTTTTGTGTGTGTAGAGCAGGAATATGATAGAGGTGGCACTTTACATACACATACAGATAGATACAGATGCATTTCCTGCTGCCTTCTTCAGTGTACTTGAAAAAATACATTAAAAATTACAAAACAAAGTAAATAAAAATAAGAAATATAAAAGTATATATGAAAAGTGCGGCCTCATGTCCACAGTGTGTATTCACCCCTTTTTTCAATCATGAATTTCATGTTTGTCATCCTGTCGTTAATCGTCATTGTCATGTTTTTTCGCCATGTCATCAACTGTGATATTTGCCTTTCATCAGACCCTTGTGGGTGGAGTACCCCAAAGACGTTGCTGCTTTCGCCATCGAGGATGAGTTCCTGCTGGGTAAACAAAGCCACACAATCGCATTCTTGCTTCTCGTGTCACGCTGTGTACACTCTCGCTAATGCCCTTTGCTACTCTTATCTCTCCCAGGGAAGGACTTGCTGGTTCATCCAGTCACCGACGAAAGGTCGCAAGGGGTAACGGCCTACTTGCCGGGAGATGGAGAGGTGAACACACACACACACACACACACACACACACACACACACACACTCACACACTCACACACACACACACACACACACACACACACACACACACACACACTCACACACTCACACACACACACACACACTCTTTGTATTTTTTAATATATGTATGAAAAGTGTCTGTTCTGTAAATTGTGACTCTCCCTGTTTTCTATGAAACAGCTTTGGTATGATGTCCATACACACAAGAAGCACGAGGGGAACCAAAATCTTTACATTCCTGTCACCATGAGCTCTGTAAGTCATCCTTGTGCATGTCTGTTTCCATTGCTTGCAATGGTACTAATATTAAATCCACATCACAAGAGTATTCATAACTGTATTTTAAAAAAATATTGCTTTTAAAAAGGTTAAAAACTAATACTATAACTATTATTGGGTTAGAAAACTAATAATAGCTTCTGATACTGCCAATTTTTACAAAAATCTGATATGGAACAGTAGTAGACCTTTGTTTAATTAGATTCAAATGCTGTGTATTTGTATCACATTTATTAGTGAGATCTAGACTGCTGATTCTGTATGTAGAGCTGTCTTAGAGCTGTCTATTTAATATTCTGTTTTTGTGCCACACTATCTTTCCCCCAGATTCCTGTCTTTCAGAGAGGTGGCTCCATCATTAGTAGGAAGGACCGTGTGCGCAGGTCGTCCTCCTGTATGGAAGATGACCCATACACGCTCTATGTGGCTGTTAATGCACAGGTATATGCTGGATATGTCTGGTGAACCAGCATGTGGACATGTGGTTTTAGTAGAATAGTTTGTTCATACCTTTTTCTTTAGCTGTTTCCAACAATAATATAAGCAACATCTTGACCTCTGTAAAATGGTGTTCCGGTAAAATGATCCCAGCCACTGAAACAGAATATGGGTCACAGGAGTGAGCATTGAAAGCACTTGATCAGTCGAATGAACTGTGTGAAACGTGCTTCTGAATTATTACAGGGAACAGCCGAGGGAGAACTGTACATTGATGATGGCCACACTTTCAATTTCGAAAAGCAGAAGCAGTTCATTCACAGGCGTCTGACCTTTGCTGAAGGCACACTTACATCAAGGTTTGTTTCTGTCTTTTAAACTTTGTTGAAGGCTTCTTGCTCATAGAAGAACGTAACGATGATAAAAACCTAGTTAGAGAGTTGGTTTTGAGATTGGAAGGTTGCAGGTTCAAATCCCGTTCCAGTCAGAAGGATGGGGGTGGGGGAGTAAACAGCTAGTGCTCTCCTGCACCCTCATCCATGGCTGAAGTGCCCTTGAGAAAGGCATCTAACCCCACATTACTCCAGGGACTGTAACTGAACCCCTGTACTTACTGTGTGTCGCTGGAAGTGTAATGTAATCTTGCTCATAGAAAAATGTAATAATGATGAAAAGGAGAAGCTTCAACTAAATAACTTGTATGTTGTTTTTCTTGTTCTCTTGCATTTCCAGCAACCTGTCTGCAGACTCTAAGTTCTCCACAGCCGCTTGGGTAGAGAAGGTTGTCTTTATGGGAGTTACCAAACCTAATGCTGCTACCCTCAAAACTGATGGTCAGTGCTGTTTCTTCATTATATTCATGCATTATATGCATGCATTACATCAGCATTACACTTTTACCCTGTTTGTCTCATCTGTTTAAACTCATGGCAGTAACTTTATTTTAATGGCCCCTTTTGCAATGTATCTACATGTAACAGCATGTAACATTTTGTACTTGTACACTTACACTGTACTTAAGGGTTTGCTTATTAGGGGTTTGGATTGGGGTATGTTTATGTACCGTGTAAGTAGATAATG
Source organism: Setipinna tenuifilis (assembly GCA_030347295.1). NCBI lineage: Eukaryota > Metazoa > Chordata > Actinopteri > Clupeiformes > Engraulidae > Setipinna > Setipinna tenuifilis. The sequence goes on from CM059272.1 coordinate 13,439,326, forward strand.
TTACATTTTGTTGCACATCTTGGTGATGTAGCTACACTAACAGGGGCCAGTAAAAGTAAAGTATAACATGCATGGTCTGGTCGTTGGTTTTGCTCACGTTGGCTTCTCTCTGCAGATGGCACTGAGAGTGCTCTGGAGTTTGAGTTCGATGCCAGCGCGGAGCTTCTTACCCTACGCAAGCCTGGCGTCAATGCGGGCGCCGACTGGAGCATCCACCTCCGGTAGCCCAGGGGCATGGGGCATGGGGCATGGGGCATGGGCTCACTCTCACTCTTCCTCCTCTGCTGTTAGCAAAGCAGGGGATGGTTAGCACTTACAGGATGACCGCTGTTTTACACACACACACACACACACACACACACTTACACACACACACACACACACACTACACACACACACACGCACACACAGTTGCAGGGTTAAGTTTGACATTAGGTGTCCATTCAGGGCGAATTTCACAGGCGTAGGGGATGGGATTTTAGTATCAACAGTGATTTTCTTCAATGGGAGTTGGGCGCTGATAACTTGAGCTGGCTAGGACCACATGTGTAGATTATTTCATAGGATTGTTTGATTTTTGTTGCTGATTTTGACAATTTCTGTTTTAGGTTTCTTATTCTAGGTTTATTGTTTTCATAAATGACACAAAAAACACACTCAGACATTCGGGAATGTGACAAGAGCTTTGCACTTAAACAGCTGAGTCCTGCAAGATGTTCGTTTGTTACCCATGCTATTTGTTCACTCCCATTGTCTTAATACTTTTAGTCACATAACAGGAAATTTGGATTTTTAAAAGAACTTAAAGTGGCTATTCAGAATATAAAAAGAAATTCCCCTCTAAACAAATCAACTGTGACTCACTACAGATGTTAATCGACTGGCGGTTATCAAATCAAGGTAGTCAATATCCCTGATAGCCCAGTTAACATCAAAAGATACTTGACCAAATCTTGGCTCTTGTCAGTCCAGGGGGACTTCTGTCCAGTATGTACACGTCATTCCTTTTTAAGGGCTCATATGTTATTACCTCAAGCAGTTGATTTACCCCTTCACAGAAACAACCACCAACAGTGACTGCCACAGACCAAGACACAGAAGACACAGAAACACAGTATCTCTAGGTTCAGAATAAATTATACAGTATTACATGGTGCTTGAAGTGCAACTCTTCTGGAAGGATGATGGAATGTGTGGGAGAAAGCAACTGTAGAATGTGTGGGAGAGACCGGGACTTGTGGGCTTATCATCGGAATGTCATTGTCAGTATCACCCTTTAATAAATCAGTTGAATGACAAAAAATGATTCATATTCATATGGCTGTCTTATTTATTATGTAGAATGATAAAAAAAACCATGTAGACACAAGTCATGTTTCCATGCATCACTGCATGACTGAGTAAACATTCATTCGTAGTATATTCACAAAGCTTCCACCAAAGAGAGCTGTAACCTTTTAAAGTTTGCTTTCAAGTGGTAGTGGCTGTCTGACAGCCTCACAGTCAGCCATGAGTATCTTCACAGTGTAATTTCTCACAGACTGCTCGCGAGGACTTAAGTTCAAGCTGACTTCAAAAGTTCTGTGCTTAGCTGTGCGTTCCCTTTCATGAGGCTCATGATCATATTAAAGAGAGCCAGACACACCAAACAGAACGGAGTGTGACTGGATCAAGGCACTTTTAAAAACAATTATGCAAAACAAGTCCCATTTGGCCACTTGTTAAATAAGTAACGGAGAGTGTTGGAGTGCTGTAGAAAGAAATTGTCCCCAGATGTGGCTATTCTGATTGGGAGAAGGAGCAGAGGAGGGGCATGGTGGCCGGGTCAACCATCCGCTGCTCTGGACGTCAAGAAGGACATGAGGCTCTCATAGCTAAGGAAGGTGACGGCGTTGACCGGAAAGGCCCTGATGCTGTTGAGAAGGAGGCCCTTGAAGAAGACCCTCATGCCCTCCTCACGGGCGCTCTCCCGAATGCAGTGCAACACCCCCTGGTACACCCGGCCTCCCGCCCCCACCATCTGCAGCCTCGCCTTCACCACGTCCATGGGGGTGGCACACGCCCAGGTCACCACGCCGGCCACACCACCTGCCATCAGCACCGCAAAAGTACCTGCAGGACAAGGAGTAGATGTCAGTGATGCAATTACATTTTGAGTGATGAAATATTGCTAAAATGATGAAATATTGCTACAAAACACTGAGTCTCACAAAGACACCATATGTGTGTTTTTCTTTTTTACTAAACAGAGCTACATCCTGATGTCAGGAACAAAAATGTCAAAAGAGCTGCTCAAACTCAAAAATTTTAGACAAAATTGTCCCAATGTGGACCACTTTACCTGGTTGTCTGTCTTTGTCAGTCAGCATCCTGACGGTTAACTCATAAGGCAGGAAGTAGAGTCCATAGCAGGGCACATCCCTCAGAGCCAGCGCCCACATGCCCCTGAAGAGCCCTCTGACCCCCTCCTCCCTCAGGATCACTGCCACACAGTGCATAGGGCCACGGTACTTGTCCCCCCCCACACCCGTCCGCCCCTTAGTCTGGCTCTGCAGCCGCACTTTCACCAGGTCGATGGGAGCCGTCACAAACACCTGGACAGACAGGATAATATTACTGTGGTACAGATGTAAGCTTAAAGGGGTTGAGCTGCCTACTAATGCAAACACGTAAATACATACACACACACACACATATACTGTATATATATCGTTAGCCTCATAGCATAATTGCCCAAGTCATATTTCAATGTTTTATAGGCGGCTATGCAGTAAAGTTGGGTATCTCAATTTGGCCAAAAAATGACTTTGGCAATTATGCTATGAGGCTAACGATATGCTATATATATAGGCTCTGTACTGCATCATACCATAATGAGAAAAATCAGCGCTTTGGTAGATTCTAAATCTAAATGGTAGGGTCTAGAATCTAAATTGTAGATATTACTAGTAATTTGAATGGCAGTTACAGCTGGAATGGCATATTCTTGCCACTATTAACACTAATAGCATTTAGCTAAGTATTATGGTAGCTGATCCTATATATTTTGGCTTAAAAAGCTCGGTGTGGCTGATGACCAAAAAGGAGGAATCCCTAGAGCATAGCTCTGCAGGTTGGAAAAAAAGACTAGAACTAAAATGTCTAGTTGGAGATCCACATGAATGCATTCATGAGGGTAGTTTGCCAACCCATAAAACTCCAGTCTTCTCTAGAGTGATGGTCTTCCAGGCTAAGCTTCAAAGTAGTTATATCTAAAAAAAAAAAAAAGGTCTACAGGAGGAAATGACTTAAATGGAATCACACACATGGGAGATGATTGGCAGAGTTATGCTGAGCTGTCTGGATCAAAAAGAGCAAAGGCATGTGAAGCACCGACCAGAGCAGATGAAGAGACACCAGAGGGTTGTCTGGCACCATGGCTCAAGTATGGTAGGGAGAGAACTGCCTGAGGGGCTGCTTTGGTGCTGTATGTAATATGTATAAGCATACACGTGTAATATGCACAAAGTAAAATGACTTTTTAGGATTCAAGGAAAGGCTGCAACTATTTTTGTTGTGATGTCTTCATCACCCCGTGAGTAGCACGTGGCTGGACACAATTTTATTTGTACACGGCAGTCACCCAGAGTATTGGGCAGTAATTATGCAGGCCTTATTTATGAGGAAGCAGTCTGGCTGTAATACATTTGTAATTACAGCAAATATAAAATCTGATGAGACAGACAGACAGACAGACAGACAGACAGATAGACAGATAGATAGACAGATAGATAGATAGATAGATAGAAAACCCAGAAGAGGGCAAAGACAATATATATATATATCAATGTGCAACATATTTAACATCAGGTATTTGGCTCAGATTCCTTGGGACAATTTTCTAAAACTTACTTATGTACACATTTTGTACACATTTATGCAAGAAAATTATAATTAAATGCAAATGTTGTGTTTTGTGTTTGTAGTATTAAGGGGGTTTATTAACATTCCATGTGCCCCGTCTTACCTGTGCTACACCTGAGATGCACCCAGCTGTAAAGACGGCAGCTGCGGATGCCTGGTTGCCTTGGTTGCGATCATTCCTCTGAGACTGAGTGAGGTAATCCAAGGCGTTGCTATAGGAACCAAAGAGCACGGAATTGCTGATGGCAACACTCAAGACAGGGAATGCCATACCCTTAAAAAAGCCATGGATCTGATTGTAGAGGGACAAAGGACCATTAAGGAACACTGGACATATCGGTCACTGATTAACTTTTATGCTGAATAGGGTTACAACAGTGGGCTATGTAGGTCAACAGACACCAGTGGACTAATGAACACTAAACTTATTGGCTAATTACAGAGCAATTAAACAAAAGCACTCTTGATATGGCGTCTTAATGATTTTAGCTAATGTGTAAAATTTAGGGACAGAGATGTACATGAAATGTCAAAAGAACATAGCATGTGGCTAAAGTGTGTGAAGCCTGACTGTAATCACTGGCTTGCTGTGTCCTGTTGTACACTCACCCCTTCATGTGTGTAGGTCCTCTTAACACAGTCAAGAATTCCTTTGTACTTGGACTGGGTCTGAATGCGTACCTATTCAGATATAGTGCAAAATTGATTGCATGTTCCCTCTTTTAAGTTATATATTTTTTCAGGTTACAGGTGCGATACCAACCTTTACTGTGTCCATGGGGTGCCCCACAGCTAATCCCACTGCACCTGAAATTAATTCCTTTTTAGACAAAATGTATTTATAGATAGATTTCATACAGAAGGTGCATTACCATTGCATGCTGTTTATGCCAAATTTTATATAACTAAAACCAAAAACAAATCATTTCCTTAGAGCAAGCTGACAGACTTACCTGAGACCCATCCTGCAACAAACTCTACAAGAGGCATGTTGCACTCAATCAAATCCAAGTCTATAGGAGTACTCAGTGCTAGTATTCATAAGGCGTCGGGACGTATTCAATCCGGGGCCGCAGGACACTGTTGAGAACAAAACAGTTCATTTGATCCACAGCAGTATAGTTAAGTCTTACGTTTGACCAAAGAATTGACAAAAAGAATTTCTTGCAATTCCACCATCATTTATTGCAATGTCCAGAGGTGAGAAGGTGATCTTTGAGCCGAGAATCTCGCAGGTTGCACTCTTGGCAATATAGCTGGGCTATAAGGAGTTCAATCATTGCCAAAAGCGAGAACGACTCTTTGACGGTTTTTTTATGCTGCTACAGTTACACATTTTACCCAGTTAATTTGGGTAACTAACATAGCCTTCGATGGCGGCTTATTCGCTTCATCGCAGACAATGTTTCCAGTTTAGGCAATCATGCACATTGTTGATCTTTCATGGTCCTGCAAGATTTTTTCTGCATGCATCTGCAACGCAACGTCTGGCCATACCTCGCCTTAGGAGCTTATTATATCTTCATGGTTTATAACAACGAACGCTGCGAGGTACTGATTTCGATTGCAAAAGGTTTTGTATTTGTTGTCCTTAAAACTGCAGCGAAGCAACCAACGATAATGTCTATTGCAAGAATCGCGGGCAGAAGAGAGTCAAGTAAGAGTAAATCAAGTTGCTCACCTCACTCGTCTACGTCCACGCTGCCAAGGTGGACGGACTTCCATAGAATGTTTTCATAAAGTATTTTTCCAAGACTACCAAGACTGTCCTTACATTAGGCTACTACTACTGCCATCCAGTGGTTACTATGTGGAAATTCTTGGTGAACCAATATGTGTCATATTCATAGACAGTAAAGGAAAGGTGAGCTCCCAGAACTTATCAGGGCCTTTAGTTTTGTAATTTACAAATCGCAGTACATTAGCCATGCCATACAGTCTGCACTCCCACACACAGACACACACAGACACACACACACACACACACACACACACACACACACACACACACACACACATTAACAATATTAAACAGATAGCACTGGCATAATTTATATACTGTCTTATACTGTCTTGACCTCAGAGATTGTTTGTGTACATCAATGTTATCTCGGGGATGAAAGGGAATTAATTAGCCAGAAATGGCAAGACACAAGATCTTTACTGAGTCAACTTTGCCCTATCTCATCATCAGGAAAGAACAAGTACACTGGCTTCTAAGTCAAAGCTGTGGCCCCAAAGACAACCTAAAAACCAAGCATATTTTCTGTTAGGGTGATTATGTGTGGGTACCTTCCAGACACACACACAAACACACACACACACACACGCGCACACACACACACACACACACACACACACAGGGAGGTCTATGACTGTTCAACAAGAAGCTGCATTGTGTCCCAGTGTTGGTCCTAACTAGCATCCATCACTTTATGCCCGGCCCTGTGACAGGTAGAGTCCCTGTGACAGGTAGTTTGAGCTGTGCAACATACCTGGCACTATAAATCAGCCCCAGCTGCCTCTCCTTCTGTCCTGGATTTTAAAGGGAACAGGCCATACTGCAAGATATGCTGCTTCTCATGTTGAAGTCAGAGATAGATAGATGTAGCATATGCTAGGAGTGCACTTCTGAGGTAACAAGGCAATCATGGCATCAATGGGCAACAACATTTACATTTTATGATGTAAAAAACATGGTTAAAAGCTGGTTTGCTATCTGTTATATACTGTATGTATCCCCCTGAAAGTGCATAACAGATGTGGAGGGTCAGGCCCTTTCTATGCAGTCTGGAGTTGACAATGTCGACCATGGAGGGCATTTGACAGACTGTGCACCAGGTATCATCACTGCATCAGTTGCTGGTTCCGCACCCCTTTGTGTACATTATCCAACTACAAAACAGCATCTTCAGAAACCATGGAAAATGTGGTGGGTTAATAACTTTTTTATGACTTTCTGTGATACCTCAGGCAGAGAGCATTAATTCCACAGAAGCAGACAAGAATGTAGAAGAAACAAAACAAAAGCTTCAACTGTTTCAAGTTTATTACTAATATATAGATGCATACTAAACATTCAGTGGAGTGAACTATTTCAAAACAACCTTTGGACAATAAAGACGAAGAAGTCAAGCCCTTTATTGTTTTCAGTGGTAAAAGTTCAGACAAAAGCAGAAGTGCTGCAGGAGTATATCGTAAAGGATCACAAATAGTGACCCAGCTCTTAGGGAGACTTTAAAAAGAAAAAGAAAAAAACCTCGATATTTTGTTAAAAATGAGCCCAAAGTTTAAAAGATAAGCTCACACATAGTTATTTACCTCCAAGAACAAAGGGACACTGGGTAATGGCACGTCATTTTGACACACATCACAACAGGGATTATAGTCTACTGAGAGTAGAAGGAATTGAACATATAGAACAATACAGTAAAGGGGGTGATCACTTGAATAAACTTTTACAAAGAGAGACTTATTGGATAGATAAATTAGATGCTTTGATTTATCCATGCTTCTTATGAAACTTATTGACGTATGTTTTATTACTTGATGTATGCCGATATTGTCTGAATATGTATGCCTTTTGTATATTTGTATATTGGATACACTTATGTGTCATTCCACCAGCCATGTAACCTTAGATTTTATGTACCTGTGCTATCATATACGCATCACAGACCACGCCCTGCCATATTTACAAAAAGCAGAAACAGCTTTGACCTAAAATAGCAGAAACACTTTGCCCTTGGCTGCGCACAACCAAAGATGGCCCCTGGTGGTTAGTGGAAGTAAACATGCTCTCAGCGAGGTGAAGCCCAGACTTTGAAAGGTTTGGGGGACATGACAGCCGTCCCCTGGGTCTCCAGGCTTGGTTCTGGTCCACCTGGAGAGGAGAGGGCGAATCTCTGGAGGAGCGAGGTGAAGAACAGGAACAACTCCATCTGGGCCAGCTGCTCTCCCAGGCACATCCTCTTTCCTGAGTGGAGGCACAAACAATGGATGCCACACTGGCACTTCATGTCAGGCTTTGCATTATATGTATACAGCTTCTGTTTGATTAGAAAAATTATTTCTGCTCACAAACCAGAGGTCTATGTCTGGGTTGTCTAGAGCAGTTGATAAAATACCAAATAAAAATGTTATTAACACTAAAAAAAAACAACCACGGTGTATTTTGCAACAAAAAGCATAGAGATGAGTGTATGGAGGCCCGAATAGAGCACACACCTGGTGGCACACTACAGGTTTATTGGTATACATTTTTAAACGAAGCCTCACTAAAGCAAAAAAAAAAAACCCACAAGTAAAATGCAGCTGGCCATATTTAGGATGACATTTAGAAGCATATCACAATTAATTATAAACCACAAATCTCTTTGACATACCTGCTGAAAAAGCAAAGAAGGCCTCCCTTTTCCTAAATGAGCCCTGGCTGTCAAGAAAGTGGTTTGGATTGAACTGGTCAGGAGTCTCCCACTTGGACTTGTCATGGAGCACAGAGGAGAGACTGGTTATGACCACGGTCCCCTAAGAGAGATAACATGCATCATGTAAGGCGCGTATGTTTCACTTTATCATGTAGCAAGGCACATTACCTCAACGGAGAAAACCAGCTTGCAAATACATTGCTGTTGCACTATACCACATTAGCAGAGTAGAGTAGAGATACTTTATTTATACATTACTTTATGCTTTATACTCTTTCCATTATTCATGTCCTCTACATCTCACTTGTCACATCCATATTCATACATTTATTATCATAGTTATTACCTGACTCTTCCATATTCATATTTCACATTATATCACTACAACAAACATATATTGGTTGGAAATTTTACATTGTGCACTATCTTGTATATACTTTTATATTTAGTGCTACCAGAGTGATTCTGGGTTACATCTCTCTACACTTTGCAGCTGCATAGTTGTGTATGTCACGAATAAATACAATTTTGAAATCTTGAACCTTTGAAACGCACATTACCACCACCCTTTTGCAACCTGGTGTAAAAGGAGCAGACAGCTGACAAAACAGTCTGACATGACCGAATGACCAGCACAATTGACCACAATAATTCAAGCTCATTCAAGTAGCTGATACCTCCGGTATCAGATATCCTCCCAGTGTTGTGTCCCTGCGTGCCACGCGGGGTGTGTTCATGGGCAAGATGTTGCCAGTGCGCTGTGTCTCGTGGACCACTGCGTTAGTGTAGGGCATGTTGACCCGGTCAGCCAGACAGGGCAGGCGACACCGTCCCACCACCCGGTCAATCTCAGCGTGGACTTCCGCTTTGTACACAAGCACAAAGCGTGATGTTATCTCTTACCAACATCCCCACATATAATCTCCATTGGTTTCTCTGCTCTGTGCAGAGGTGGAAAAACTGGCTTGAGAAAGTTAAAAAGTCCTGCTGCGAATTTTCTTATTTAACTAATTATCTGTCTGAAAAGTTGAGCTAATTAGGATCAGCTTAGTTCAGTAAATTAGCTGAAACAACTATGTGGCAGGATTTTTAAATTTCTGAATCCGGGATGTCCGCCTCTAGTTCTGTTTGAGGTGGGGGCTAATAGTGGTACCTTGGACTACTGGGTACTTGACCATGTTGAGCAGGGCCCATCGCAATGTGCTGGTCACCGTCTCAGTACCAGCCTCAAACATGTCCAGGGTGCAGTAGGCGAGGTTCTCCACTCTAAAACCTGCCTCTGTGTCTTTCCTTCTCTGGATGATGTAGAAATAGAACAAAATCAGATTTATTAACCAACTATACACCAGGACTTTTGCATTGCATCACATGTGAACAGGGGGTAGCTATGACAACAGTGCCTGGGGAGCACCATGGCGGTACCATACTCAGGGTACCTCAGAGGCACATCTGGGTTTTTTCAAAAGTGGTTCGTTACCTTAAACGCCAGGCCACCACTGCCACATATGGATGACAGAGAGATTCAAGATGCAATTAATTAAGGATTACTGTTCAGTAAAGAAGTCTCATTGGGCAATCCAGTGCAGAGAGACGTCATACCAATATACTTTTAAAACTGATTATACAATATTATTAGGACATGTGCTTAAATCCACTTACATATGAACAACCGAATGACTTGTCTTACCTTATCTATCTCCCCTATGTAGGAGTCTACAAAGTCTCTGTGGTGAAAAGGATCCCAGTCTTTCTTGTGTATCTGGATTTGTTTCCTAAGAAAGGCTGCAAGCTTACAGTAGTTGCTCAGTATTATCTCATGTGGTCCTGGCAGCCGCCTCATGATCCATGGACAAATATCATAAAGCTAAAAGACAAGAGAAAACATTTTATGTGCAAACATTTATTTCACTGCTTTCCTGTCAAAGAAATAGTAAATAATTATAAAGCTACTGAGCAGCATTTTTTTCAAAGGCAAAATAAAACCTTGCAAAGACCAACCATGTAGGACCATTACAAATTCTGCAACATTGACAGCTCAGAAGACTAGATGTGGCAGTCAGTACTAGTGCATTACTGTATCCTATGTGTCAATCTCCTTGGGAGAAACTGACTAAACAAAATGGAAATGAGAAACTTAACTGTAAGTATCTACCATAACTGACAAAAATACTTTAGCTGTCGCTGTATATAACAGTTTCAAACAGCCTAACTGCCATAGTCTAAATATAGATTTTTGTCTATCTACTGAAGTTGTCCTAAGAGAGAAAGAGAGGTGGTGATACTGGCTATGTTTCTTTGATTAGATGCACAATTTGTTTTAAAGTCTGTGAAATCATCATGGAATTTTAAAGGGGTGCCGGGAGATGGAATTCGTAAGCGCAACAGTGCACTGTGTGTAGATTAACACGCAGCAGAGCTCATTTATAATTCAGGTTAGATGTACGTTAACTCACCAGTGTCCCTACTTCACACATCCACAATAGTACATACTGTACACAAATACACACATACACACAAACACTGTCCCACTTTTTGGCTACTGGGGGTGGCAAAATGTTATGGCTTGCAGGACCGAAGGGAATAGGGCCCGTCATCACTGCTTGCGGCTATATTTCTTATTTTGAATTGACTGTCTTATTTATTGATTTTATTCTACTTTTCATTTCTTAAATGTCATAAATTGATTTCCCCCTTTTCCGATCTTTTCTCCCTTACATGAAGTTAAAAAGTACTATTAAGTACTACATTATTTTATATTAATAACTATTACTTTATGTATCCTTTTGTATATTGATTTTTTTCTCTTTCCCTGGAATTACGTTCTCTAGTCACATATTTTATTTTTGAATTTTTATGTGACAATGGCCACATGCATTTAAAGGGGATATACCCTCTGAAACCACTGCATACCATATCAGGGAAAATAGATGTGTCCATGTTGTGCACATGGAAATGAAGTGAGCATGACTTTAAGCATGATGCCAAAACTCGCTGCCCATAAAATACCTAATAACAAGCAAATTGCCGCATAGGGTTGATTTAAGGCCTTCATGACAGTTTTCATCATGAGTATAACAAGCATATCTTTCATAGTTCCAGACTAGTTGTGAAAAGCCACTATAGTTTGATCCTGCTCACCAGTGAACTTTTTACGACACATCTGTTGTGAAATGAGCAAAGGCAGACACGATGCAGAGCTGTACTGATGTGTCACTTTAACAACCGAGGAATGTTTGCATGACAAATATTAACAGAGCTGACCAAAAAAGCACTAATGTTTCAGGGCCACTCTAGTCTGACCTAGAGGCCTACTATATACATGTCTTTAAAAACTGTCTGGTCCACAGAAGAAACAGAAAAATACCTACCTGAGCAAGAGGTTTATGAACAAGTGAAACAGATTCTGCACTGAGATGAAGAAGTGCTTGAAAGTCAGTGGAATTGTTGCTGAAGCGTTTTCCAAACATCAAAAATCCAATGACGTTTGCTACAGCATGGGTAATTTTGGTATGAGGGTCAAAGGCACCACCTGTCAGGAGGAATCCGACAGTCACGTCAGTGAAACTGATGATGGAAAATTCATCATGTATGTAATATAGTAAAGTTCATAGAAAGTATCTGCCCACCAGAAAGCAAATGTATGCCTATGTATGCATGACTCTTGGCATGAAGTGAATTAAGTGAAAGAGTATGGTGAACAAGGCCAGATGACAAATTCATCATGTGTCTAATATAGGCTAGTTTTATTTTACCTATCTCCTCTTGGATTGCTTCACACAGAAGTGTACATTCCTGCAGGATGTTCCATTCCATGGTTCTTCTTCCGTCACCAAAGCTATTCATGTGGCTCACTAAAAAGTGCCGTTGCCTTCTCCATCTGTAACCATTGCTGGCAGAAATCCCTTTGGTATGGGATGGATGAGAAGATCAAAGAAACATGAATAACTGTGATGTTTATTTATCCATGTCAAATGATTTTCAGTGTAAGTTAGGGTTTTTAAACGTTTTTAATCAATAATTCAACATCCCTAAATAGCCACATCCTGTTCTTGTTTGTCAGAATTTCATCATTAAGAGACTGACTTGCAATTCCTTGCAGACTGTCAAAATGATGAAAATGGAAATGTTTTGAGAGGATCACTACCTCAGACATTATGATCTAAGTCTATTTATCTCCCTCTCAGTGAAATGACAGTATACTCTACACAACTCACATGTACCGAATACTAAAACATATTTTTTAAATAAATTATTTTGCAGATTTTACACTTTCTACAGGCATTCCAATATACGTATATGCTCTTTAAAAGATGTATTTGTATGTGTGATGAGATTTTTCATTAAAATCTATACTGTACTGAACAAAGCTCAGAAACACAAACAGCAATCACTTACCGTTGCCTTTGAAAGCCTCGTTATATAGAGGAGACACAGAGCGATCAAGGAAGTTGTCTCCTTGTGTGACCAACACTTCATGTACCATTTGAAATCCTGACACATAGACTATTTTGACGCCTCCTCTCCAAATGCTGAAAATATTTCCATACTTCTTAACCACCTGTAATTAACACATACCATCTTTCAAGAATAAACACTCAGTAACAGCTGTCTGTTTATGTGGCTTCACTTTGATATTTATCTCTGTAGCATCCACAAGCTGAATTTCAAACCTCTTTGCCAGGAACTTCCTAAATCATAATTTAAGAGTAATGGTCTGATTCGATAGATACATTTTTGAGAGGTGAAAGATTTTACTCTGCAAAGGTAAAACTGCCTGTTTTGAAGTAGTATTTGAGACCAAACAGAGACTACCTGACCATGAAACTATCACTCAAGACCTGAAACACAGTGCACAACAGTCACACAACCTACATATTTATATGTTGCCAATTCAGAAGTAACCTTGCTATATGGATTTAATCATAAAATGTTTATAAGGCTTTCTGGTCCTTAAAATTACATTTTCAGTTCATAAAGGCAGTGACATTCAGGTAACTTTACTTAGTCATACTGTTAAGAATGCATATGACAAGCTAGAGGCCAAATGTTTCTAACTGAAAATGTAATTATTAATGTGATATTGAATACAACTCTCAATACTACCTCCCCATGTATGTTTCATGTTGTTGAGTATGAATATGAAGAGAATATTGAATGAGGAACATCATTGCCCTGTAGAGAAATAGGAAAATACCACAGATTAAAACAATACCTTATCTACAGCGTGATGATCAAAGATGGTGAAGACATCTTGCAGGACAGGAATAACCCATGGACCAGGAGGAAAGTTTATCTGGTTTCTTTTCTTCTGTGAACTGATAAGGAGCAACAAAATAAAAAGTAATAGCCAACCGATTTTTGTGTCACACCAATTTAAAATAGCAGTTAAAAACATAGTGCTGACATTCATTCAGCACAAGAGTGAGGAAACGTGGAAAGCATGAGCAGTCAAAGTCCATTCTGTGTTTAACTCCTTCTCAACTGGAAAACTCTCTAGTTACAATCAATAATTCTAAAATGATGTAAAAACTATATAGTAGTTAGTTTACACATTAGTTTCTAGTTCGTATGATTTTCTGTAATGCACCAGCACTATAAGGTCATGTGGTGTGACTAAGCTCCCCAAGTGTGTTAGTATGGGGAAGATGGGGTAGCATGGCAGGAGTTCACACTCTTGTGTAACCACCACTGAAAGGTTTCCCTGGCAACACAGTTCTTACCCCCACAGAGGTGGCCCTAATGGTGGGGGGGCACATGAGCCCATAGAGGACTATGATGGTTGGGCTTGGGGGCCAAAATGATCTTCTTCGAGAGGGCCCACAATTTCTAGGTGCACCAATGCCCACACCCAAGATTTAAACTAAGAAAATCATGGCATTTTGTTTTGCGGACAGGAAAAGATCAGCACAGTGAACAGCATCATATCTGTCCACAGATGGCTCAGTGGTAGTTCAAAATAGCTGCTAGGCTAGGCCTACTGACTGTTTAGGTGCACTAGGCTAATGGTAGGCTAAGACTATGGCCTCAGAAACCTTTCATTTGACTGGAGGGTAAGTCATGCATTTTACCAACACTAATGCTACAAAGAACAAAATTCTAAAGGTATAATCAAGAAATAGCATATAGCTGAATAGTTTGCTGAATAGTTTCCACCAGATCCGAACCTTATGCATTATAAGCAGATATTTGTAGGTGTAACAAGTAGGCCTTTGTGGTCATGACATACAGTCCGGATTTTTTTTTGAGAGAAAGAGATATGAGCCTTAACATATACGCATGTAAGAAACACGGGGTTCATGTCAATAAGACTGCTTCCACCCTCAACCTGGTCCAGTCCTCTTTGCCCGGGCAAGTTCTGGCAAGTCTGAAGAGCATTGTGAACTTCATTTCCCATGTTCACTCAAAAATGCCTGACCACATGTAGCTACCCTAGTGGAGACTCTGGAGACAACATAGGCACTTGGTGCGTATGTTAATATTTCTTCTTATACTTTCATCAACAGGGCAATACAAAACATTTATTGTCAGCGACACCAAAGGGGGTCGTGGAATAGGTTTTACCGTTAAACCGACGTAAAGGATATGGCCATTGGTTTATGACTTGTTTACTACATAGCAAAGGCAGTTCATGATACGTCTAAGCCTGCCTGATAAACGACGCTCTTCCATATGGATGTTGTTACTTAATTTGTCTGTGCGGTTGAATATATTTTGTTTTTACAACTCACTGTTAACTGGAAAAGTCTATTCGAAAAAACAATACAAGATTGTTCAGGAAGATTGATTTACTGACAGGCGTCTTTTGGGACTACTATACAGCCCGACTTTAGGCTGTGCAAGAGTGGACCGGCCTCAGAACATATACGATTGGTCGACTGTATGGCTAGTAGCGTAAAACTCCTCAATGATTGGTTGTACTAGCACTCAATCTAAATAGTCAAGCGCTTGTGGTATATAAAGCAAAGAAACCCATCGTTCCGTGAGATTCTGCAGATGAGCTGAAAGTTGTCAGTGCAGTTTAGGAGAGAGGAGTTGAAAAAACAGATAACGCTCACTAACATACACATCCTCACACAGAACTGTTTCGTTGCTGATTCTGTCATTTTTCAAGAAATTTAGTTTAATTTGGAGGAGTATCTTCTTCAAAAATATCTTTTGATTTTGTAATGTATCGTTAGCTAGCTAGGTAACAATCAACACAGCTAGCTGACTGAAGTGACGCTGGCAGTGTTGACGTTACCTTTGCATACATTCTGTCGTGATCTTGGAAACCCTTCTCAGTCGACTGTTTTTCCAGTCGATGTAGAAAATAAGTCGAGTGAGGCTAAAGGTAGTGTCGCTTTAAGGGGAGGCGGAGAAAGCGCCACTGTAGCTGGTGTTGAAAGTGCTGAGGATTTTAGCTCCAGCATTGCCTGTGTGTGTGCGTTTCCCTTCAATGGGACTCTGTCTCGATGTTTCATGATTTATTCATGACTGTGAGAGGAACGTGACGTGCAGATATACAAATTTTAGACTGACGTGGAGGCGGGTTCACGCAAAGCAAAGGTGGGTTTACACTACTCTTCATAGTTGTAGTCTAGCTACAACGTCGCTATAACGTCTTCAGAGCCACCTGTTTTCATGTTCACTGTGTGTGGAGTGGGCTCCTACTCGTTATGACGGTCTAACTTGTACGTCTTATTACATTTATGTTCATTGTTAGTTTTTAAGTTTTTAATGTGGTTAGGTGTTACATTTCAGTGCTATCATAACAATGTTAAGATTAACATCTTTATATCTCCTGTTTATCTGTTTCATGTAGGGAGCTGTGCTCCAGTAACGAAACACCCTGTCACTTTTGTCTATATTTAATGTCTGTCAATTTGTTTTAGGTCAATGCCATACCATTTGTCAACTTTGTTGCGAGGAAGATGATAGAGATGTCTGTTGACAAAGAGACAGTTTTATCGCAAGAAGGGAGATCAGTTGACTCCCATCACCAGTCCCCAAGCAGCTTTAAAGACAATTTGTTAATGTCAGGGCAGACTCCTGTCAAACACATTAGGAAGGATGACGGTGTTACAGATGTCAAGATGGGCAGCACAGCAAATCCACTGGAGGCGAAACCCGCTGACGCCAAGGATCAGGAAAAAGGCGACAATCAGTCCCAGGAGTCAAACAGTGGAGCGCAGCAGAACAACTCCCAACAGCAGCCGCGACTCAACAAACGACGCAGCACAATGAACTCCGCCTTCAAGCACCCCATATCTGGGAAGAGGCGTCGACGTGCCAATTCCGAGAGCAACCCCGTCCTGCCCACCAACTTCCTGCTGGGTGGCAACATCTTCGACCCACTTAATCTCAACAGCTTGCTGGACGAGGAGGTCAACAAAGCGCTGAACGCAGAGACGCCCAAGTCCTCCCCCCTGCCGGCGAAGAGCCGTGAACCAGTGGAGATCCTGATTCCCAGGGACATCACAGACCCACTGAACCTCAACTGTGGGGTCACGGGAGACGTCGGGCCCCTCATATCCCCTCTGAAGAGCGGCGGGGGGCGAAGGCGCCACCGCAACCGCCACCATGGTGGCACCACCGGGGGGGGCCTGCCCGGTTTCGCCCTGGCACAGCCGGAGCTCTCCGATGGCGAAAGGTCTGCGGAGGGTGCGTCAGCCACGGCCGAGGGACCACCCTCTTCCTCGTTACCACCCTCTCTGTCAGCCACCACAGCAGGCAGCACTCTACCCGAGGGCGCGGCCATGCTTAATGCTTCACCATCCACAGGACCCAACATGTCCACTGTCAGCACTCTCGGTGAAGACTCCAGGAACCTCAGCCTGCCCACCAGGAAGCCCCAAACTTCACCGAGGTCCCTCAGCGGCCAAGCTGCACCACCCAGCGCTGATGTTGGTGTAGTACCTGCTGCTGCGATGACGGGCCCAGCTTGTCCACATCTACCCACTCGCCAGCGCAAACGGCGGCGTGCATCCAGCAGGTCGGAGAACTCCCGTGGGTCCTCAGCCGGCCCGGCCAAACATGCCAAAACAGAGCGGGGACGAGCACCGCCCCCAGCAAAGCACAGGCAGCCTTTCCACACCCCAGTGGCCAGCTCGGGGCCAAGGCCAGTCGGCCGGCAGACCACCACCCCAAATCACCGCGGGCCTAACCAGAAGCCCAAGAAGAAGTTCCAGTATGGCAACTACACCAGATACTACGGCTACCGCAACCCAGGCCTGAGTGAGGACCCCCGCATGGACCTGCTGAGGCCAGAGTGGTTCCAAGGGCGAACTGTGCTGGACCTGGGCTGCAACACGGGCCACCTGACCATGTCCATCGCCAAGCAGTGCAGACCCAGCCGCATCGTGGGCCTGGACATCGACGGCGGCCTGATCCACGCTGCCAGACAGAACATCCGCTACTACCTGTCTGAGATTCAGGCCCGGGAGGAGGCCCGACAGCGGCACGGGGAAGAGAACAGCCAGCAGGGCCGCTCCATGACAGATGACAGAAAGGATGGTGTGCTGGAGGAGAAGAACAAGGAGGAGGACAGAAAGGAGAGGCCCAAGGCACAACGGGGATTAAAGCCAAACACTCGAGCGGAGCAGGGTGGGAACTGTTTGGAACAGCGACAGCGGGTGGCGGCGGTGGCGGCGGCGGAGAGGAGCGAAGAACAATCGAGTGAGAAAAAGGAGGAGGGCGGAGAAGGAAGAGGTGGTGGTGGTGGTGGTGGGGGAGGATCCCCGAAGGAGAGTCGCACCTTCCCTGTGTCTCTCCGCATCTCCCGAGGCCCCATCGCAGCCCCGCCTCTCCCACGTTCACCCAGCCAGCACTGGGGAAGCTTCCCTGCTAATCTCTCCTTTGTCACAGTAAGACTTGTTTATTTATTTGTTTTGTTGCTGTCTGATCTTTTAAAGGCCTATTTATTTCAACATCACAGATACTGAAACGAGGGAAAATCCTTCTCTTCTGTTCTCCTCTTTCCTCTTCTCCTCCTCACAGGGGAACTATGTCCTGGAGAGCGATCAGCTGCTGCACACTCAGAGGGAGGAGTACGACGTGATTCTGTGTCTCAGCGTCACCAAGTGGGTCCACCTGAACTGGGGCGACGGGGGTCTGAAGCGTCTCTTTCACAGGGCCTACAGACACCTGCGACCCGGGGGCCTCTTCGTGCTAGAGCCCCAGCCCTGGAGCTCCTACGGTCGGCGAAAGAGACTAACGGTAAGGGAAAAAGAGGTCAGGTCAGGTCAGGCAGACTCAACTGCTGATTACCATCTTTTAATAACCATCATAGGGCAAGGGCAAGTGGCAAAGGGCAAAAAGAGCAGCATGTATTGAATCCTATTTGGCTGCCAAAATAGACTAATGCTAAGGAAAACAGGTTAGGTCAGACTCCACAACTGATTGGCCTTTGTTAACCATTGCACTGTTAGTAGCGTGGTAAAGGAAGCAACAACCCTCACGCAGAGTCCTGTGTGACTAGAGTAGCAAAGTGTGAGTTGCACCACAAACATTACAGAGGTTGAAAATGCAAATGGATACAAACTGCATTATGCTGTATGTAACTGCTGTATGCAGTCCATTCAGTAGAACTCATTGGTTGCCTTTTTATTTACATATTATATGAACATATATTTACATGCATTGTTCATAGATAGAGAAATAGATTATTTACAAAATAATTTGTGAAGTGAAATGA
This sequence comes from Setipinna tenuifilis, assembly GCA_030347295.1. Taxonomy (NCBI): domain Eukaryota; kingdom Metazoa; phylum Chordata; class Actinopteri; order Clupeiformes; family Engraulidae; genus Setipinna; species Setipinna tenuifilis. The sequence goes on from CM059272.1 coordinate 13,458,328, forward strand.
AAATGAGGATGTGTGATTTTTTTTGTGGTATCTTTAGCTGCATAATGCCACAAAGTCAGCTTAGTCTCCTGTGAGCCAGTGCAGCTGTGGTGCCTGTGTAAAGTGTGTCTAGTGATTACATGGGGACCCTCTTCAGTGTTTGGTGGGTAGAGGAGAGCTTTGCCAGACAGCGCAGTGCCTTTCATTCCTTGATCACTCCAAATTGGATTTTTCTGCCCACAGAGATTTTCAGCTTTTTGAAGTCAAGTCAGGATTGCACAATTTCTGCTCTTCAGGCAGCGTTTGCGTTTGGCTGATGATGGTGTAACTTTCCTCAGCAGTTTACAACGCCTTCATGTCTTGTCTTGTCTTTCCAGGACACCATCTACAAGAATTATTTAAATATCCGCTTGAAGCCAGACCATTTCTCCTCATACCTGACCTCTGAGGTGGGCTTCAGCTGCTACGAGCTCGTGGGAAGGTCACATAATTTAACGCAAGGTGAGACATTCTGATGACTCTGGAAGCTCCTGAACTGTAAGCTCTTGTTATTTTTCCAATGTGGCTGGGTGTTTTATGGAGCTGAGTGAACATTGTCTGGAGAATTGCGCTGAGCAGGGAAATGGTTTTGCTTATGTACATATTTTTATCATCAAGTAGAACTGGGTGCGTCTCGGTGTTGGTGTGTGTGTGTGGGTGTGTTAACAAACATAATGAAACCATATCCTATCTTATAGAACGAACATGTGCACAAGAGTACTATTTTAGGTATACCTGTGCAGTGTAGTATCTGAGGATTTTTTTAGCTTGTGTTAACCAATGTTAGACAGGAACATTTTTAAAAAAATAAATGAGCATTATTTACCTACACTTAGAACTTGCTCAGATAAAAAATACTTAACTGGAAAGTATTTAGGCAATGTACTGCATGGGTTTTTTTTTTACATTAGTTTAACTATGTACTAACATATGCTCAAGATACTTATAAAATAGTTATAGCAACATAAAAAAGATTCATGCAGGCACATTGCATTGCAAGTTGATTCGAAGTAGCGCTTTTTAAAGGGTAGAAACAAATATCAAGCTTGGCTATTCAAGGAAGCTGTAGAAGAAATAAGGATAGGACTTTTACATCTAGCCCAAGCTGGATCCAGGTGGAAGATAGATGTGAAGAGAGACTGGGAAGCAAGCAGTCCTGATTGCCAGTTAATGATAAATAGAGGATGTCTGTTTAGACTGCAATATGATGTTGTAATCTTGCGAAACTAATCAGGTGATCAGGTGGATGGCTCCATTTTTTGTCACTGTGCTGTCTGACATTTCATTGAATTATATTCCTTCAACTATGCTGTGGACAGTGGATTGTCACTGTCCTTTTTTGCATCAGTTAGTGATCCTGTTTGTAGTTTATCCTGTCCAATATCAAGTCTGTTTAACTTCATAAATGTCTGTTTTTTTTTTTAAGGTTTTCAAAGACCAATCTATATATTTCACAAAGGACTGTCAAGCAAGTGACCTCTTTCAGTCAGAAAAAAAAAAAAACCCCGCAGAAGGCATTGGGGTTAGTTTTTGGCTGCATCATGTCTTCTTTGCAGGGGCATCGAGGACATCGAATTGGGTGACGACACATTCGCTTGTTTGGAAACGGGGACCAAAAGAGGAACTGAATCACATCTTTGCAATTGGACATCATCTAATCTAAGAGTTGTTGCACTGAAGAGAGATGACTGACTTGCTGCTGCAATGGCCTGAGGTCACCATTTAAGCAGCAGGGAGAACTCCAGAATGTGTAGGAGCTTTTTGAGAGAGACTTGAGCTCAAAGAAAGGATGAGGGGGAAAAAAAAAACAGCACTCTCCTCTTCTTTGTGTCATATGTTGTGTTCTAATCAGTTTGTTTTGAACAAGAGGAATTTGTCACTTTTTTTGTATAACAGAAGACCAGTTGAAGAGCACAGACCCAAAATTGAAAGCCTTTTATCCCCTCTTGAAGTAATCAAATGTCTGTAATCAAACAGATTAGTTTTCGTTTGTCATGTTAAACTTTAGAAGATTTTTTTAATGGACAGCTGCTCTTTCATTTAAGTGTTTTTGCCGCTGGTAAGAATGCTCCGTTTGCTCGTTTGGGGTTAAATGGTGGTGGAGAAGACCCTGGTAATGGTACAGAGGTTGAACGTGATGATTTTTTAATTTTTTTTTTTAAATGGCGACCAACTTCAACTACAGTTTATTTATGGCTGGTACCATGGAGGAGTTCCTTTTCCCTGTTACTTTCCATGATCAACTTCCCTAATTCCTCTAACTGTCCATCATCTGAAGGACACTTTAGTGCTTGATGTACTCAAAGCAAAAACTGCGCTTGTTTTTGTCATTTTAGGAAACTAAACAGATGCACATTTTAAAGTGACCCCCCTAGACTAAACAGATTATTTTAGTGGACACTTTTTATGTTTTTTTTTTTTACTGAATAAATGAAAAGCCACCTATAGGCTGTCATCTCTTAGGACCGCTTCTCATTGCAGATTACCACAATAACTTTAAAAAAGCATATTTACTTTGAAATATAATAGACTTCAGGTCATGAAAGTGCATCAACTACAGTACAACATAACAAGCAAACAAGCTTAACCGTTATACATGCAGAGAGAGTGACACATTATGTTATGTGTCAAGTGCAATATGCCTTACTCAATCTCCAGAGAAACCACAGGATACAGTATGCTAACAGAAACGCCCAACTACATGTGTTTGTAATTGGCAACATGTAGATGGTAGTTGATGCCAAATGCCCAATTCATTGTGATCTTTCTGTAAAATTGGAAATTTTTGAGAATTCTAATTGGCAGTTTTACAAAACTACTCTAAATACTCAGTGTTGACCAAATTTGAACCACATAAAAATAGCCTGAAATATAATTGCAGCTTTATGCAATTTTACCGGGTCTTGCTGTGCTAGTGGTTAAAGAGCAGAGACATTCGTCCGTTTTTACACGATTTCTTTGTTCGATTAACAAATAAAGCGAAATCACCTCCACCACCACAACCCAGAACTCAGTGCCACTTTGGTTTTTCTTTTAAAGACAGCCTTGGCATCCAAGTCCCACTCCTCTTGAGTACATTACAAGAAGAAAGGAATTCAGGAGAAAGAGCAAACAAGCGTGACAGATATTAGACAGTTATCAAGGAGCCAGATAGACATTTTGAATGTTGAATATGACAGAAGAGGACTAAGTTTGTTTGTTTGTTTGTGAGCCCTGACAAGTATCATTTGTTCTTCCACTGTTCAATTTGCACTGACTTGAGATCAACACTCACACACACACTCACACACACACACACACGCACACACACGCACACAGAGAGACAGAGAGAGGGAAGGTGTGTGGAATGGTCCTTGAATCAGCTTGTCACAATTTTATAGCCTATTTTTAATGTCAAAACTTTTTGGAAATAGTTGGTTGGAACTAAATGTGAGAAACAAGACCTTTTGCTTCTCAAACAAGGTGAGGTTTTGACCTAATGCACTCTTTCTGTTGGAGAGATAACATGAATATGAAAAAAAAAAAAACATTTTGAAATAAAATAATATCTGAATTGGTTAATGCCTCTGAAGTTTTTAAGCTGCATAGTTTTGATTTAATTTGATTCAGAATATTTTTTTTTTTATAAAGACCATTGTACATTATTGTTATTTTATTGTTACATTAAGAGTAAGCCTGCTGTGTAGTCTATGACACTGCGGAAAAAGGAGTTTAAAAAAATTTCAGCTTTTGTATTTATTAGCATAGAAGGAAATCGGTATAAGATAATTGACTTAGAAAGAATTAAGCATGAGATGATTACCATCAAAAGACTTCAGTACAGCATATCAGTAGAAGACAGAAGTCTCATTTAGATAGATAGATTTTAGATAGTGTCAACTTGAATCAGTTTTTGATGGAATATTTTGTATAACAAAAGAGGAGGAAAGCAGCCTTTTCCCCAGAGGAGAGAGAATGTTGGTTTGTGCAGTTGATCTGCCAGTCGGTAATTAAGCCCAGCTTCCCCAGATGGCAGCCATTTTAAAGCCAGTCAGTGTCTTAAATTAATTGCGAACCCTGCTGCACTGAAGCACACCCTCAGCCTTCCTCTAAGAGCTACTTCTGCTTATTTTAACCATCACCATGTGCACTGTCACTGGCATGAAATTGCCGTGTATTGCCTACAGGGGGCATTACCCAGCAGTCTTCAGCAGGTGTTTAGCTCAGAAACCTGTCTCCAGTCTCCAGTCTCCAGTCAAGTGTGCTGTTTATTTTTAAGGGCAGACATGTAATGTTGATTCAGTGGATGTATGTTTATAGTTATAATTGGCCATAACATTCAACAGGTTGTTACTGCAGGTGAAAAGTCAAGATTTCTTCTCTGAATTAGGTTATTTTCAATAGGTGCCCATTTACGGGCATTCTCAGGTCCTGATGCTGGTGAACAGAAGCAGCTTACACATAAAAGGTGCTATAGATATAGATATCAAGATACATTGCGTAAATTATACAACATCTCTGTGCATAAAATGGTGGCACTTTGATTTACCAGATAAATTACACAAATGTGGGTGTAATTTTATAATTTCATGTATAATAAGAAATTATGTTGAATTGTTATTTTTTATTTCATTTCTCATACAAAGTCTGTGGGCTTAACTTCATAGCTGGTGAGAAACACAGGCATCTCACCTTACTGTGGTCCTTTACCTTATATAGCTACTCATTATTGCATTGTATTTGAAGGTTCAGTTTGAGCCCAGCAACTGTGTTAAAACAGATACATTGGACACAACTCCCCTAAAAAAAACAAAACAAAAAAACAATAGAAACAGTTTTTTTTAGTTATCTTACCGATCTGCCAGATTTGTCAGAAGTAATCACTTTTTGGTACGGTCTGAAAAAGATAAACTTGTTTTGTTTGTTAAGACAGGTGTGCTTAATCTCATATTGGGACTTAACAGATACTTTGGAATGGTCTTTTGCCTCTCACCACTAACTGAAACAAGACATCTTTTGTCAGATCTTTCTATTTCCTCCACATGGTTCTGCTAATAGAGGCTGCTCTTGTCATTGTTTCAGAAAAAGCTATCTCACTCTGTCACATTTGGTCATATATCAGGCGTTAATGAAATATTTAGGTACCATGTTTCTTTGGATAATTCCTTCTGGGCTGTAGTAACACAACATGACCACATGAGGGTGCAAGTTCACCAGAAGATCGGTTCTCTACCCCCATTAACCTCGTCAGGAGGGCAACAGTAACATGTCAGCCGAACTTCGTCAACTGATACAGCCCCCATAAAATATTTGTGTGCATACATCTAAACCTAAAACCAAAGGCAGCATTTTTAAAGTTTAATTAAAATATTACACTTCGATTCCCTGGTGTCAATCATATTTCAGGACCTGATATGTTGATAATGTCCCTGATGTCTTTGGATAAGAAACCCGATCAGTGGCTAAGGCCTGGTAAAAGAATCCCACCTATTGATTGTAGATGCTGCAAATGGGTTTGCAGGGAATTTGTACGCTTGAGAGTACAGGGTATTGATCTTGAGATTCGTGGATAGCTTTAGACTGCTGCTGTTGAGCTGAAATATGGGACTATCCTGACCGTCTATTTTTTCACCCTCTCATTGGTTTTAAAATAGTTGACCTCTGAGTGTTGTGCTCAATATGTACTAAGTGACAAGTGCTGTGTGTAAAATTTTATAGCCATTTATCAAAGCCAGGACACTTGGCCATTCACTTAAGGTCAACCAGTCTGATTAGGATTTTACTGCCCCCCAATAACCATTGACAGACTAAAGCCTCTTCATGGGCATTGCCTCCCCGGGTTACAGAGTTTAAAACTGCCAGTAAAAGGGTGTGTGTGTGTGTGTGTGTGTGCGTGCGTGCGTCCGTGTGTGTCTGTGTCTGTTCGTCTGTCTGGCTGTTTGTCTCTCTGTCTGTCTGTGTGAGCCTCTGTGTCTGTGTGTTTGCACGAATCGTTATTACACCTAAGTGTGTGTGTCTGCGTGTGTCTGTGTCTGTGTGTGTGTGTATTTCTGTCTGTCAGTCTGTCGCCTTGTTAATATTTTATGGTCCCTCCCCTGTGTTCTCCTCACACATCAGCCAGGCTTTACTGTGTGTTTCTCATTTCCCACTGTAATTTAATGACTATGAATATTTCATCCTGGCTTCGCCTTGTTTGCTGAGAAGGCCAACTCTGAGTGAAATCTGACAGAAGGAGGAGAAGAGGAAGAGTAAAAAAGAAAAAAAAGAAGAGAAGAGGTACTCTTGAGGGCCTCTCTGTGTACGCTGTTGCCTTGAGCAAACCTCGCCTCGCCTCGCCGAGGCTGCTCTCCTCTCCTCCCCCCTGTGACTCCCACTGCCACACAACATACAGTACCACAAACACACACACACACACACACACACACACACACACACAAATGCACACAACACACACACATAACACACATACACACACACAACACACACACATAACACACACACACACTCGGACACACACACACAACACACACACAGGCGTTACGTAACAGCGAGCGAGTGAGGCGTCAAGTGGTAAACAGGTCAGCCCAATTAAGGCCATCATCCACTGAAAGAATCATCCACTGGATAACCCGGCTTCTGCATGCCTTTGGTTGTGTGGTAATTGTACAACATTGCCACCACCTCACCAGTTCAGTGCAGCTTATCTTTGCGGTTTTACACCAGTGTGTGTGTGTGTGTGAAAGCGATTCCCATTTGTCGTTGGGATTATATGGCACACCACACAATGCACACAACCTAATTGCAACCTGCATTTAACCCATCACACATGTAAGCAGAGGGAACAGCCATGACATCAGTGCCTGGGGAGGAGTGTGTGTGGGGACGGTACTATGCTCAATTGGTTAAAAGTCTGCTACCTTAACTGCCAGGCCACCACTTCCTTACACACAAGGTTGATGCCATTGAGCATTACCCATGGACCTTTTATTTAATGAAGAGTTTTTGTGTATCCGTTGTCCGTCGTTGCATGTTTTAAAAACAACACGGTCATTTATTAATGGCATTTGTATAATTGTATGTATAAAAATGACTTTGGGTGTCTTGGAAAATGTTCTTAAAGGTGCTATAGGAATGTAGCCAAAACTGGTGCTGCAATGAAATGTCAAAATACTGTGAGTACTGATTCCCCTCCAGAGGCAAGGGGAAAACACAAAATCAAAACATAAACTGAATTTGTGGGCTGTAAATTAAGTTTTGTGAATATTCTGGCTGTACTATTATTAGCAGTAAAAGCAATATTTCAATGTAACTGATATTCTTAATCTCTGGTGACACACCATTTTTGATTACTTGCCATAAATCTCTTACATAAACACTAACTAACACCTTTAAATAAAATGTATTATTAGAATTATTAGTATGCATCATGTGGGAGCCAGCAAGTACCAGCCAGTGGTGTATACAGTATGCCCAGTGGCCCTGTTCCCATAGCACATGCCGCTTACACTGCAGAGTTTTATTTGGGGGTGGTTGGGGGGGGGGGGGGTGAAAAACAGCTGACTGTCACAGATGTGTAATTTATGTTTTTTTTTCTCTGGCCCAATCAGCCATGACAGTCATTCGTTCAGCTTCATTGCTTATTAACTGTTAATGGCCTTTTACTACATTTATTCCACATTTCCTGCATCGTCTCTCAAGGGATATATCAACCAGAAAAAAATATCCAGATAATAACTTTTGAATGGTTATAATATCTGCCTGTCTCACCATCATGATGGGAGTAAAGGTCCTTTGGTCTGGCTCAAGGCCTCCTAGGTGTGCAGGGCTGGATAGCCGCGCTGGGCCGATGTGGTGATGAGTGTGCTTTGCCAGGCCCCTCATGTGGATGTAATTAAGTGTGTACTTCATTTGGAGCATCACACACACACAGAGGGTGACACTGGAGTGAAAGGAACACAGTGTGTGTGTGTGTGTGTGTGTGTGTGTGTGTGTGTGTGTGTGTGTGTGTGTGTGTGTGTGTGTTCCACATGTGAATGCATGTGTGCATGTGTGAAAAGGAAACGTGTTTGTGTGTGTGTGCGTGCGTATGATGTGTGATTGTGTCTGTGTGTAAGTGTCCATGTGCGTGCGTATGCGTGCGTGTGTGTGTGTGTTCCTGTGCCCTTGTATGCATGTTGTGTGGGTGTGTTGTATCAGCTGCAGGTTGGATCTCGGCTTCCTCCCCCTCACCTCGGGGGAATAGGAATGTGTTCATCATTTGGAATTGCTTTATTGCTGCACCATTGCTCTGTGGTCGGCTGTGGCGGGCATGATGGGGAGGGCAGGGGAGAAGAAGAAAGAGGAGGAGGAGGAGGAGGAGGTGGCGGAGGAGGAGGGGGAGATGGAGGTGGCGGAGGAGGTGGGTGAGTGGTGAGCGTGGCTCTGTACAATTACAGAAGCGATGATGCAGAGGCTTTGAGGCTCACCTCCCCCCATCAATCTGGCCCGAGTGGTATAGTCCTTGGTCTTAAAGGCAACGTCTGTTCTGTGCTGCTGTCTGGGTGCATATGGCTCTCTGTGTAATCTTTTTTTTTTTTACAGCCAAATAACTGTTTGTGTTAAAGACAGGGCTCATGTAGAATTTACACCATGACTGCTGACAACCTCCCACTCATCCTTGTTAGCCTTCCCTCTCTTCCCCTCTCTTCCCCTCTCTTCTCCTCTCCTCTCCTCTCCTCCACTCCCCTGCTCTCTTCTCCTCTCTTCTCCTCTCCTGTCTTTTCCTTCCCTCCCCTCATGTCTTCTCCTCTCCTCTCCTCTCCTTTCCCTACCTCTCCTCTCCTCTCCTCTCCTCTCCTCTCCTCTCCTCTCCTCTCCTCTCCTCTCCTCTCCTCTCCTCTCCTCTCCTCTCCCCTCCTCTCCTTTCATCTCCTCTCCTCTCCTCTCCTCTCCTCTCCTCTCCTCTTTTTACAATACTCAATGGCATCCTTCACTTCCTCTGAACTCCTCACTCCTATTCACTGCTCTTGGTGGCAATAGGCTGCGACTGAGTGACTTGTTTACTGTTCCGGAAAGCAGATCGAGTGAAAAGCAAAATGTGAGGGTAAGATGACAGTAGCGCTAAAAATAAACCAGCTCTTACTTGTCTACCATGTCTTTTTCCTTTGCCAAGTTTCAACTTTCCACTTCCTTCCTTCCTCCCATAATCGCTCTTATGTGTCTCCTCTCT
>CM059272.1:13472532-13475032 GCA_030347295.1 Setipinna tenuifilis
CGGCACCCAAAAAGGGAATTTAACACTCAACATTCACAACACAGGAACCATATCATCAAGATCAGGTGGGCTGAAGTGCTCAGATCCGCTTCCGTTTTTTTTTGGTTGCCGCCTGTACACTCTCGGCTCTCCTCTCGGCTCTCCTCTCTTCTCCTCTCCTCTCTTCTCCTCTCCGGCCCTCCACTCGGGCTCTTCCTGGTCTCCGGCATCGCCGTGTGGCGTGGGCTTTGGAGGAGGAAGCGTGGCAACAGATGCACCCCAACGTCAGTGTCGGTTCTCGCCCAGTTTATTTGATTTAAAGCCTGTTCCCTTGACAACCAAACTGAGCTCCCCATTGTCAGCTGATGGACAATATGAAGTGGGTGGGAGTGATGTGTGTTGATAACGAGAAGGCCTATGTGTATAAGGGTGTGTGTATGTGTGAGTAGGTGTGTGTATGCGTGTGTGAAAGAGGAAAAGAGTAGTGTGGGTTGACCAGAACACTAGTAGTGAGTGTGTGTGTGTGTGTGTGTGCGTGTGTCTGCCTGCAACGGAAGTAGTAAGACAAGATGTATTCTTCTTCTCTAGTATTTTTTTCCCTACTTGCAGTGTAATCTTTCGATAGAAGCAGAGTCATAATCAGGGCTATCCGCTTCCTGACATGGGCCCCTGGGTGCATATTAAGCACAGGCATTTGGAGATGCCAATCACAGAAATAGCTTAACAAGGTCTATTAAGAGCAATCAAAGGACCACCTGCCTGGCTGTAATCCAGCAGCCCAAGATGAGTTCTTAATTAACTTCGTAATGCGTAATGCATAAACTTTTCACATGTTTATCTCAATCATAATCTAAGCTTCATGGACAAAACTAAGCCTCATGTACAAATTCAAACTGTGTGTGTGTGTGTGTGTGTATGTGTGTGTGTGTGTGGATGTACCCAGAGGAGCATATTACTGCTTACAAATCTTGTCTTTATCTCACAGAAATAAACAAGCTCTTTCTAAATTCTGATGTTCTTCTCCTGAAACCCTTTTTAGCAAGAAGAATAGCAAAAATGTATTTTAAACTCAGAAGTTTAAGGTCGTAAATTGGACGTAATTGGGCTTGGACAAACGACTATTTCTTTTAGGAGTTTAAATTAGGACATAAATGGCATTGGTTAGATGTTACTAAATGCTGCTTAGTTTCTTCTAAAACTCCTTTAGGAGCAAAAGAAACAATGAAGCTCGGTGTAGGAGCTGCTTTGTTTCTGTCAGACAAAGATAAAACTGTTGTAAGAAGCAATATTTTCCTCCGGGTAATGTCTCAAGTCTGTGTTTTGCAGTACAAAAAAAAAAAAAACGTTGGCAATGTTACTCAGCTTAAAATCCCTATTTTAGTCCCAAGTGGCACAAGAAGATGAGCGCTCCCGGTGTTGAACATTCAGATCCATTACACAAATCTCAGCGCCTAAGACAATGACTGTTATGTCTCTCTTGTGACAATCAAGTTTTTTACTTTGAAGTTTAAACTTCAGAGCCCAGTGCCCAGTGTTTCCTGTGTTGTGAAAATGACTGTTTTTCATGACTGTGTTTCACTGGCAACAAGGCAGGGGCGGCAGGCAGCTCTCCACTCAAGAGCTCTTCAGAGTCCCCTGATTTAGGACAATGACAAATCTCGGGAGCCATACTGGGCTGACACCACTGTAATCACCAAGAAGTCGAGGGAGGAAAGAAACAAACCGCTAACACTTTATTGAACAGTTCAATTTACAGTGTATCTAAATGTGTCTACAGTGTATCTAAGTTATCTAAATGTAACAACATGAAATATTAGGTACTTACACTGCACATGCCTAACATGAACCCTAATTCTAATTCTTTCTGTAACCCTATGTAAGTACAGTACATAATGTTACATGTTGATACAAACTTTGCTACACTATACTTCATTGTGTAGATTTGCTGTAAAATAAAGTGTAACTGAAATAAAAATACAAAATGATCTGTCTGCAGAGCTCCCAAGTGACATGATGTCAGATACATCTATGTCTGTTTGCTAATGTGTGTCAAGCTCTTTTGTGTGTCAAATTATTGATTTTATGAACTTAGAGCATTTGCTGAGAGCACTGGTGACAGCTAGCTACCCCCTGATTTCTTCGAAAGTCTCCTAAGAATTTATATTGTCCTGTCACGAATCCTAAAGGATTACACACACACACACACACACACACACACACACACACACACACACACACACACACACACACACACACACACACACACACACACACACACACACCTCACAGCAGGTGATGGAGGGAGCCCCTATAAGTAGAACACCATCGCCGTCTCTGTGGATATTTTACAACCAGATATTTTTGCCTTCCCCACATCATCATCACCGTTTTTTTTTTTTTTTGGAAAGTGTGAAAAAGCAAAAGCAATGGAATGGCTGCTGGCAGAGGAAAGTCCCAGCTGGGCCCGTGGAGAGTGGGCAGATGGTCAGTTTATTATTGGGGAAGGGTAGCGACGCAGGGA
>CM059272.1:13490032-13507532 GCA_030347295.1 Setipinna tenuifilis
TCCCAACACCACAGGGCTCAGCTCCTAATGAGCAGACGTTGGTGAAGAGAGAAAGAGGAGAGGGGAGGCGGGGGAGTTGTGGATAGAGAATACTTTACTGCCTAAACTCACAGAGAGAGAAATCCTCTGCTGCTTTATGCTGACAGAAAAACAAACCCTTCCCCAACATTCGGGGGAGCTACTGTTAGTTTTTTACCCAGTCTGGTGCTTAGAAAACAGACGCCCAGAAAAGATGGCTGGGTGGGTGGTCTCTGCTGTGGATCTGACATTGTGTATGAGCACCAAACTGTTTGATGGATGCAGCATGTTGCACTCATGGAGTCGGCTATGGTGGGGTTCATGGAGATTTTCATTCATCTGAGCTATGCTGTGTGACTGTTTTCTTCCAAAACATGAACAGATGCTTGCGGTGCATGGGGCTTGTCTTTCACGGTCTAAGGATGGTCAGAGGACAGATTAAAACTAGAAGGACAACGCTTAATGCAAGTGGATCCATCAATAACTTGACATAAGTGGGTCCACCCATCTCTTAGTGTGCTGTGTGGTTTAACCTTGAGTCCATGCTGAATATGTAAGTTTTGAAGCATCAGCCAGTATGTTCAGAGTCCCAAAATGTAACGTCTAAAATGCTGATGGGGCTCTTCATGTGAACACGTTAACGTCACAGCTGTCACAGACAGGAATCATGAAAGCAGCTACCAGATGCTGTTTTAATCTAATGTCAAAATTGTATCATTGGGCGTTCACAAACCCCCTCGGCTGCATTAACAAATCGCTGTGTTTTGTGCCATCAGCGTTTTAGCCCAGCCCTCAACCGGACAGGTGTCCCCTAAAGTGCCTGGTGGCAAATGTGGGAAAAATGGGGGTCAGCCCTATGGTCCCACAGCCCTATGTTCCCACCTTTCTAGCGTCAGCTAGTCAATGTGAGGGCTCTGTGCTACTTAGTTTAGTTTCTTTATTTAATAGGAACATGTTGACTTACAATAAAATAAACAAAGAGATGGGTGCACCAGATTTGGCTAAAAGCTACATTCCATCCATAGTACACTGCTACTGGGTAATAGGTTGGGTGTAACTGGCTACCAAATTGGGAGAAAGGGGTATGAAATCTAATACAAATGTATGAAAAAGGAAATGTGGGAACATAGGGCCTAATTTTGAGTAAAGCAGACACCCCAAGTCTCCCGGGACTTCTGTGGGTCTCCCGCATTTTAGAAGCGACTCCCTGATGCCCGCAAGTAATTAAAAATCTTCTGCAACTTGTGGAAATTCCTTTGGCAAGTTAGAACAAATAACAAATGCAGCAAGAGACAGGGAGACATGCAGAGTGACGGAAAGTGACACGGTGAGGATCCATCCTGTGTGTTTTAGCAGATGTAATACAGAACCTCAGCCTTTTTTCCTTAGGCTATTCAGTTATTGACAATATTGACAAGCAATAATGAAAACGTCTTCCAACACCAAGGGAAAGTAATACACATTTTGTCTTCAAGTAATGCATGCTTGTGCACTGTAGACTTAACAATACTACATTTTCCCTGTGCTTGGTGTTCCTGTTTAAAAGGCAGCTAATGTGGGATTTACAGATCAGTTCTTCCTCATGTTATTTAAATGAGCATATCTCACTATAGCTGCTCAACTACTACAACATCTGCATTCTATTGTATTCTGCATCTGGGCTTGTGATAATGTCTAGTTCCTTAGAAACCTAGAGTTAAATATAGCCTGAGTTACTGACACTTTACCAATTTACATGTGTGCAGGAGGTAAAAACAGGCCTGAAAATCACTCTTCCAAGCAAACTGTGTTCACAGAATTGTTGTGAATGTAGAAGTTAAAAAGTCTGGCTTCAGGAGGTAAAAACAGGCCTGAAAATCACTCTTCCAAGCAAACTGTGTTCACAGAATTGTTGTGAATGTAGAAGTAAAAAAAAAGTCTGGCTTCAAGAGGTAAAGGCCCTGCCATGTATTTGTTTCATGTAGTTACTAAACCAGCTGATTCTCGTTAGCATTCTTCAGTCAGATAGAGGAGCCAATTAGTAAGAACACCTGTTTTAAGTGTGCAGGTAGGACCAGTCCTACTCTATTATAGTGGGGCTTTAATCCTTCTACAAAGCTGTAGTTTTCTACCTCTGCTGTTATACAACATGTTGAATCTCATATGAGTAAGAGCTGATATTTATAGGCATGGCCTTCTTGTGACTCCACACACCAGGCTAGTATTTTTAAATTTGCACTTTCCCGTTATGTCACTCCTCATCTAGGTTAGCCAGACAGGCCCGATTCTCTCAGTGTGTAACTGACATTTTTTCTTAGCCATTATTTTATTGATGGCAGGACTGTAGTCATAGAGGCAGTGTGTGTGTGTGTGTGTTTTTTTCGGTTCGTGCCTGTGCTTCCGCCTTTCCTTGCTTACAGGCTGTGACAGAGACAGTGCGCAGTATATATTTTTTTAAAACAAAAAAAAACAGTTTCTTCCCGTGGGTTTCTGTGCTTTGGCAGATTTCATTTCTGGTGTTGCAAGACTGTGAGACCACCAGGCAGCCTCCACAGCTGGCTAAACGTTAGGGAATCCCCGCCCCTGCAGATGTTGCCATGGAAACCAGCAGGCTCTGATGGGAGTCCCTTCTTACAGCGTTAGCATTCGCCCCTGCACTCCCCACCATCGCACCAACCCACCGTGTTTTCCCACTGTATACGCTCCAGCCGGACGCTCTGAGTCTCCTGCACACACAGTACGACATTGTCTTTTCACATCACGTCACATCACAGTATCACACATTTTATAAATATGTAATGTTTAAAGATTTGTAGAAACCAAAAAACTAGGAGAAGGTAGCCTACTGGAGTTATTGACATCATGCATATACATATGATGCACATCATAGTATCACACACATCCACAACATATCATAGTCACATATTTTAATTACATTTTTCTAACCACTTAGGTATAGTGCTCAATGTACCAGTCTTATTTTTCCCCCACCCAGATGTACCATAGCTCTCATATTTAGTGTTTGCCTATGGGTCTTAGTGAGGTCTGGGGAATTTTACAGTCCGCAGTGAATATCGATAGAAGTTATGCCTGCATATATCTACAAAAACATGTAATAACACAGTGCCAATTAACATATCTAATAACACTGCTGCACAGTACTGGATGCTATAATCAGCATTATGTGTAAATATAATCCCAGTTATTATATAACATAGGCTACAATTATTATTCTACAAAAAGGCTTACCCACACACTGCTACTGATGCTCCCAGTGATTTTATTTTACAGACAACGCTTCGAAACGTTGTCTGTAAAATGAAATCACTGGGAGCATCAGTAGCAGTGTGCGGGTAATCCTTTTTGTCGATTTGTGGAACTTTTTTACCCTGCACCTGCAGAGTTTTTGGATGTGCGCGGACTCTCAACCACAATTATTATTCTAAAATATTACAGAAGATATTGCCTTTACATGGTTACGCTCTGTCTCCTGACTGTGCTGTTGATAGGGTCACAATATAATAATACACGTCCCCCTCTTCAGTAAAAGCTTTCTCTCTCCTTGTAATGTACTGTAACACAGTTATGTGTGTACAGTATCGTGTAGCATGTAGTGTGATGTAGCCCCATTTGTACGTTCATGTAATAAAATACAAGCATTTCAATTTAGCTATTTTGGAAGCTCATCGATCTACACAGCTTCTCCAGTGGCGACAGTATTTTTGTGTGTCTGTGTGTGTGAGTGAGTGAGTGAAAGAGAGAAAGTGTGTGTGTGTGTGTGTGTAAAATGAAGAGAGAGAGAGCGAGAAAGAAAGAGAGAGAGAGAGAGACCGAGACCGAGACCGAGACCGAGACCAAGCACCGATGTTTATGGTTCTGAGATGCACTGACAGCATCACTTAAAGCACAGACATGATGAGTTGATTATGATGAGTCTGCATTGAGCTGAATCCATTACCTCATGCTGATTCAGAGTGCTGCTGTGGTGATGGCTGTGTGGCTCCTGATCAATGTTTAATAAGCATGCTTTACTTCATTGAACCCTAAATAGTGCACAGTCATCAACAAACCATTAGTGTTTAGCTGTCTGGCTATGAGTGTGATAGCAGCGATAAGAACTGATCATTGGAAGTGATTACTGGTTGTGTTGCTATGATATGAATTGCATAATTAATAAATTAAGAGTTTGTTCATTGCTACCAAAACTAAATGTGGAACAATAACTGGATGATTAGGCAGGAAATTATACATGCATGTCAGTGCAGCTATAGACTAGTGTGTGAATGAGAATTGGTAAGATGTGCACGGCCAAAAAAAAACCTTTCCACATTCTCTCTTTGAAATCATGTTTGAGGAGCTTCGACCTGAAAGGAAAATACAAACAGACAAACCAACAAACAAAGAAAACAGCTGGTGTCAGTATGTGGTATTCTGACACTTCTTTTGGACAGCATCTCATCTGCAAATGACACTGACAAAAGCAACACTTGTCAGCTAGACAACATGCAACAGCTGCTCAACTATAACACCAGTAATGTAGGAATCTGAGATAGGAACAGTGTTATTCCATGACATCTGGCTGCAATGTTGCTTGTGCCTTTTTTGTTTTGAACTATAGGTTTTGAACAGTTATAGGGAAATGTCTGGTTCACTGGGCAGGGAATATGGTCATTAGATGTGATTGTTTTAACATGACTAATAAGCCACTGGAGGAACTTCACCATTTCAGTGTAAAGAAATTAATTGAGAATGAGAATAATTCATTTCAGTGGGGATTTTAATGTGTGTGGAAATACGACATAGCATTTTCTCTCAGATGACAAAATGTATTAAGGTAGCCTATACAACAAATACAGCTTAGCCAATATGATCCCAGTAGATTTCAAATGGAGGTAACATGAAATGGATATCTGTGTAACTTTAATATAGGTGTTGTGCATGTGGATTCATCAGCACACACATATAGCGAGCATGACCATATATACTTGCACTGAGGGTTGCACTGGAAATATTGCAGTGTCACTGATACTAGATAAATATGTAACAACATTACCACGTCACCAAATAATGTGTTTAATAAGTTGAACTGCAACATTTAGAAAAAATGATTACCATAACAAAAAAAGCATTGTAACCACTAAGATCTTAATGCGGCCCTTTTGTGCTTACAAGTGCAGAGACAAAATGTGTTGGGTCTTTGTTCCTCACCCTTTTGAATTAAAAATAAAAAAATGGCAGTTGGGCCAGCTGTCTCATAGCTAAAATCTCCCTTTTACATCACCTTACTTCAGAGGTTTGATATTGTTTCAAAGGGGACTTTCAAAACACTTTGCACAATGAAATTCCTATTTTACAACTGTAAACAGCTTTGGTATACAGCTCTCACCCAAGGGGCTACAGTGCAGCTAGAGTGTGTGCTGTCAGTGTTCTGCCATTTTATTGTAGAAACCAAAAGACTAGGAGGTGCTAGCCTAGCCGTAGCCTACTAGACTTATTGGCTATGGCAAGTGATGAATCATACAATATAAATTCACCATCTATTGTAACTTTTTCTGTTTGCTGCCATGTCTCCTATCTATAGTTAGTTTAGCTAATCTGTAATGACAATTATGATGAAAAAAAAACACACATTTCTGACATATTGTTCCTTCAATATTCACTCTGGTTATGTAGTAGAATAGGTTACCATGCCTCCACGATGCAAACCAGGTAGCCTTTTCATATTGTACAAAATCGAGCCTCAGGCTGAAAAATGTTGTCATTTGTCATGACATCATGATTGTTCTCCAAAGTAAGAGTTTGGTGTGGATTTGCAGACATGGCAAGTGGGTACAGATGGAGGGGTTGAGGGTGAGGAAAAGGGATGGGAAACCTTAACAGCCAACTATTGCTAAAATTTTGTACAGCAGTTCTCTTTCAGAACTGAACATCAGTGATGCCTAGTATGCTGTGATAATGTGGGAAAAGGAACATAAAGACAGTGTGCTAAGATAACCCGTAACGGTTATGGTTATGATTCCTGTACTTGCTACACAAACCTACTTTGCATTTAATTACCACCATCAGATGGTGCTGGTGACTATGAAGGCATATGATATGATGTAGCTGGCAGTTATACTGTTCAATATTTTTGACTCGAAAACATGAACACCCAGCTTTTTTTTTTTAGCTTAACCATGGAACAAAAGTGTAACACACATATATGGATTTACAGTTCATGTAGCCTATTCACAGTTGAGTCTGATTAATAACATCCAACTAGGCCTGCAGCTGAGTTTCTGTGTGCACACCCTATTATGTTATGAAGACACAGTACCACAGGTGTTTAGTTTGAATCTGACAAATATGTCTCAAACATTTACAATAAAGTAAGAGGGTGAGTAGAAACATCGAAATCTTTTTTATCGTAAGTGCTGCCTCCACACCGAAGCCAAGGTCGAGGCTATTTTTAAACACACATATCCATGGAAACCATAGTCTTCCACTGAGAAGGACGCTGTGTTTAGTTCTGCGGTAGTATGGCACTCTTCCGCTCAGGCACACACACACACACACACACATGCGCAGGCACGCTCATGATCGCCCACCACTTCCGTTCAACACAGTGCGAACAAACAGCGATGAGAGAGGTTAGAAATGACGACAAATGATGCAACTTAAAGTTCTTGTCAAGAGGAGTGACGCAATACACGTATCAGTCCTTAGCTGCACACGTTATAGGTTGAATTTTAGACAGCTCTTATTGTCAAAATATGAGGCTGCTTTAAACACACTGGAAAGGAGGAAGTAGTTTCTTTATTGTGACCATTCTTTGGCAACGGGTGATGACTATACAACCAGAGGAATTTTGTTTCCGGCTGGGCGGACTGTTTGTAATTACATTGCCATTTAGGCCTACTCAGTTTACATGACTCATTTATGATTATTTTCTGTCACAACATACAGAACTATTAACACGTGCACGTGACGTTAAATTCCGCGACGGTTGTAAATGCAACAGTTAATATGATGTCTTCAAAAGACTTTTCGACTTTGGTTGCTTTCCGGTGACCGTCTGCTGACTGAACGTTGACACACTGACAAGGGAGACGCTAATTCGAGACGTGTAAGGGCATCTCGTCCCCGTTACCACCGGTCACTTTTTTTCTTCTCGCGGTCGCATCTGTTCTTTTTAACATTGACGTCACTCTTGGGCGCTGTGGCTCACGCCGCAGTCGGTCCTGAGATGAATGCACAATATTGCATTCACCTGATTCAGTGGCGCCGCCCTGCGATTACAACACGTCATCACAGGTTGTCTTATTGTACCTGTGACAGGTTTATGTCTTCTTCAGTGAAGCCACGGTACATTATGCACTCAATTTAAACGGAGGTCTTTTGGGTACATGATGTGTGCGCCAACAGAATCTCTCACTAGGTGTCACACTTGCCACATTATTTTGCCTCTCATTCAGCTTAATCTTACACATGTGGACTGATGTCCCCCCTGTGTCAAAGTTTATTCAGGTAATGCCCAGCCTGAGCATTTAGCCATATTGTGCATTTAGCAGATACAATAATCGCCTTTTTGTCTGATCACCTGTAAGCTCATTGGATAGAAAGCTGAAAGTCCCTTCTCCCTTCACTTTTTTATAACATAGGTCTGCTTGCTGTCATATTGTCTACCTGTGAGTATATGCCACGAGGTATAAGAAAACACCTTTTTCAATGTGCCAAAAATAAGTGGCGAACTTTCAGTACCATGGACAGTTCACATCAACAGACTCGCGCATGTCCGCATTCCTCACCACCAGAGGGCATACTTGCACATTCAAGTGATAATATAATATTAAACTTAAGTTAAACACAAAACAAGTTTTCAACTGCCTTACTGAAGACTTAGATCAACACATTGAAGACTTTACGTCGTTTGAACAAAGGGATGCGTAGATAGAACAGATCAGAGGATTCGGACATCAGAGGTTCATTACAACTGTAAAGTTTAATTTCCCTTCACAGTCAAACGTGTAGTTGATTTCTAGCTCGCGATGGAGGCTTCACAGACGGCTTTCTCCCTGGTGTTTGCGCCCGGACTAGGCACTTTACGGTTGACAGGTCACTGGGGATACAGAGGGAGAACGAGCGAGATAGAGCGCGTAACTGACGGATGTGCAACGCGATTGGTTGTGTGGAAGTTAGGGAAATATGATCACATTCTTTCAGAAAGGCACAGTTTAGGCGGCCACTTCCTTCTTGTTGGTGTAAAACTGTAAATTGTGTTTGGCGCCAGGATGGGGTTCCCTGCGTATCGGTATTTGAGTGTTTGTTTGTAGCTTCCAGGAGCAGTGGTTGTTCCAACCTGCCTTTCCCATCACCTCCACGCCTATTCTAGTCAGTCTCCAGCATCCAGCATCGGGACGCTGGCGACAGATTGCAGTCTGTGGGGTCTATGGGTGTCGACATGATGTCTCCGCCTTTGAGGAATTTAAAGTGCTTTTCGCCGGTGATGTGCCAGTGTAAGCTTATTTGTAGCAACCGAACCCTCTCCCTCATGTTCGGCTGCAAGGTAAGCTGGGAGGAAGTGTGGCATTTCCGTCTCATTCCCATATTTTTGTATGTGACAGTGTATTCCGACTGCGAGACGATGGGCGAGAATTTGTAATACACGCTGTGGAATCACAGCACGCGGAGCCGCGAGAAAAAATGGAGCGTGTAGAAAACTGCTTTTAAAATAATGAATGAACCCCTGTAGCGTTGCCTTTCTCAGGCTCTTCTGTGTTTATATGTGAAAGCGACTAAATTCCAAATGCCTTACTGCCTGTGTGGATAATATGTCAACTCTATCTGTCTCATTCTATCTGTCATTCAAATCTCAGCTGTTGCCGCAGTGTTTTTTCGACGTTTGGTAGTGCTAATGCATTGTTATGGTGCATAGCTTCCTGTTATTACTGTACTATTACAAAGGCCAGGCGAGTTCGAGGCTCACTGTACTGTACATACAGTAAGCTAGCCGATTGGCTCGCGTTAATTATTGTCAGGGTCAAAAGAGTGTGAATGTCGGTACGGTATCTCGCGGGATAAAGTATGTAAGGAAACGAGTTTCATTTTCACTTTTTTTTTTTTTTTTTTTTAATGTTGAAACAAAGAAGTTAATGGCTTCGGACGAGCAGCATGTATGAGGAATAGCGGCCAGAAACCACATTAGAGCGTTAGTGACGTTTTTAACGCACAAAGTAGGAGATACGCATGGTATTCTTACAGAAAACGCAATAACAGCAAAGACTAACGGAGAGAAGAACACGTCATTATTATACGTAGCCTCGTTACATACAGATTTACGTACTATCTGCAAGCAGAGTTGGAGTCCCTTTCCCTGATGGTCTAATTAAGATACGCGCATAGCAGTAATTAAACTCACTGAACCTTTACTCATGAAAGGACACGCTGAGAGATAGTTGAACTCAAAAAGTAAAATTGTGTCATCATTAAACACACAGTGTATGAACAATTCATGGTCAATCTAAAGCAAATGTGCCATGTTTAGCTGTGCTTTCTAATCAACAAATCAGGAACAATAACAGAAGTGGTAATCCTTTAGATGAATGTTGCAATAGAGCTTACAACAGTCAATAGTAATTAACTGTGGCAGCAACACAGTATGTATGAAAGCCTACAGATGGCTGGCATTGTCTACAGAGACTTGTTCTTGACGCTGAGGGCCACAGTTGACAGCCTTGGTTCTCTTGTAAGTGATGGTGCCATCTGTCAGTGCCCGGACGTGTATTTTTAAAAAGTATGTGGGGGCACTGTGGTGCGAGTAGTGTGGTGTGGATGCTGTGGTTGCAACCCTTAAAGTAAACTAATTCCAATGCTGAGGTTGTTCAGTTCACTGTTGCAGTTTTTTTTTTTTCATTTCTCATGCCTTTTCGGTTTCCCTGACAGAGTTATTTTTCACCTCTTCCTCATTCACACATTGTTCACCATCTGATGGAGAGCATGACCATGGCCAGACAAACATTTCATCTGTAGCGCAGCAGGCGCCAAAAATGCACTCTCCCAACTGACATTCCGTGGATTGCCTGGATGTTTTTATATCTTCCTCCCTTTCTCTCTCTCTCTCTCTCTCTTTCTTTTTCTCTCCCCCCCCATCTACCTCTCTGTCTGTCTGTCTTTGTCTCTCTCTCCCCTCGGCAACTTTTCTGAGGTATCGGAGCCAGGGACCATGAATAATGGATAGGCTGGTGTTAGGTGAGCAGGGGCGGCAGAGTCGTCTCCTGTCTGCCTCCCCGTCTCTGGCTTGAGCCCCTCCACTCTCTCTCTCTCTCTCTCTCTCTCTCTCTCTCTCTCTCTCTCTCTCTCTCAATCTTTCTCTCTCTGCGGACAGTTTTGGACACGGTTTTGACACGCCAGATTCAGGGACAGGGACAGTGGCTAGGATTGTGTGATTAATTGAAAAAATAGTCAAAACTGACATTGGGAACAATGAATTGTCACAAACTTGCTTGTGTCAAGTAATTGTTGAAGTTTTTTCTCATTTGATTAACTCTCTTTTTTTAGTTTCTGTGTATTCTACCATGTATGCTCCTGTACTTTCCCTTAAACTACACAAAGATAATAAGTCATGAAAAAGTTAAGTGTATTTAGAGTGCAAGACTTATAACTGAACTAAGAGAATAATACATATGTAAATTCTAAATTAAGAAACAAAATCCAAATAATGGTCCGATAATCGACATCGAGGTGTCCAAAATGTTCCATTAACCGTCAGTTTTATGTGAGTTCATAATTGCCCAGCCATACTGGTGGCATGGTCATCATCATGGCAGAGAGAGGAGCTGTGGGTGCCTCTGATGCAGTGTGCTGTAAGCATGCTGCTGGTATGCAACTGTGCACCTGCAGTGTGCTTCTAGTGTGCAGCTGAACCCGCAGGGAAGCACAGAAGCGGATTAGATTTGAGAAGTGACGACAAGGTGTGTTGTCTGGCTTATATGTGTGTGTGTGTGTGTGTGAAGGACAGAGGAAGGGTTGTTGAAGGCAGTAGAGAATAAAATTACACAGACATGAGAGAAGCAGAGAGATAGACAGAGAGAGGAAGAGGAAGATGTACCTAGGCAGAAGGAGGGATAAAGAGAGAAGAAGGGCAGGTGGAGGAAAGGCAGGTGGGGTGGGGTGGGGTGGGAGGGGTGGTGGTGGGAGGATTGATGGCACTGCCAGGTACTTGTGATCAATGGCTACATCAGTGTTTGTGTGTTTGTGGATGCTGTTAAGTGACTCTATAATCAGGGCCACTTGAGTGAGGTAAGATAACACTAACAGCCCCTCGACTTAAGCCTTGGGTGCTGTCCCGCTAAGCTCTGTAGGAATGTCCTGGAGATTTTGATATCAGAGCTTTACTCTGAGGGAAGTTTTAGTGAGGGCTTTACTCTTGCACTCTCTCTCTACACACACACATACACACACACAGCACACATTTTCTCTGTCTGTCTCTCTCTGTCGCTCTCTCTCTCTCTCTGTCGCTCTCTCTCTGTCTCTCACTCACAGACACACACACAGACACACACATATTTGCGCACGCGCGCACACACACACACACACTATCTAACTTTATTCTCAGTGCAGCTATTCTGGAATTGGGTTGAACTTTTGCGCTCCTTCAGTCTTGTTAATTAAATATGGCAATCTGAGTTTAATCACATATGCAGAAATGGGTGAAAGTTGCATAAGTTTGTCTCTCAAGATGGCCATTTCACTTCTCATGCGTCAGAGTAACAACAGCTCAGCAGAAAAAGACACCGCTCTTCTTCTAAATGTATGCACAGAGAGAGACGGAAAATCTTTAACCGAGAAGTCAGAAGTGTTGTCACGTCCCGGGCTTATTTAATTTTTTATTTTTTTAGTTCGGTTTTAGTTTCATCAGTTATCAATTTATTGACCCACAGCCTTGCCTTGGTTCCCTCCACATAAAAGCAGTTATGAGATGTAATTGGAAGCATGCTGTGGGGGGTGGGTGGCTAGTGTCCTGGGTTCTCATTGGTCGCCCATGTGTGAGAGACTGCTGGGCCATGCTCACGCATAGCTTTGTCTGCCTGTCGTCTGCCTAACAGATAGAAAAGGGGAGCTGCAGTGTGTCCTAATCGTGAGTATTCGGTATTACACAAGCAGTCATGTGTATAATTGCAACTGCCAAATGGTACATTGAGATGTTCTTCAGGGGGGACAGATATTATCAGCACTGGAGATTAGTGAGGTAAGATATCCAGAGTGCAAGCGGTCCACAGCCAGCCGGAGTATTTGCTGCTCCATGTGCATATCGGTGTCAAGGTTAAGACTGACTGCCGATCGATATTTCTTGCATAAATGATAACTGTTGGTTCAGTTACAGCACATCAGAGAACAACATGGAGGCCTCCATGGCCCGGACTCTTTCACATTACACTGAGGGAGGGAGAGAGAGATGTGATAGTGTCCTACAGCAGTTAGGAGAAAGGGAGGCATGCCAAAACCTGACACTCATCAACAACCTGAAAGTCATCAACAGCAGCACTGATTTAAATTGGCTTGCTAGCCGTGCTAGCTCATATTGTTCGGCGATGTAATTGGCAGTGGTGTGCTGTGAGCATCTTTATTAGATGTGGTCTGACCACAGACACGAGGTGATGGATCACATCACAGGACTTCATAGCCTATTGTGTGTAGGTGATCATTTGGAACGTTGCTGTGTTTATGTTCCCTTCGTTTGACTTAATTATAATAATAATAATTATTATTATTATTAATAATAATAATAATAATAATAATAATATAGCCACAAGCCGTGATGATGGGCCATCACACCTCCAGTCCCACAACCCATGACATTTCGCCACCGAAAAATTTGGTGACCACCTCGAATAGCCAAAGTGGGACAGCGTTTTTGTGTTTGTGTGTGTATTTGTGTGTGTACCATTGTGGATGTGTGAAGTAGGGGCACTGGTAAGTGAATGTACATCTAAACTGAATTATTCTGCTGCACAGTCTAAGAACCGTATCTGACAGAAAGGGGAAAAAAATCCTTTTATCGCCAGTTGGTGGCGTCATGCCAGACAGGTACTCTGGGCATGTGGAGGTCACTGTAGTCATAATATTCAATATTTTAGAAAGTTTCAAGCCAGTCAGCCAAGGAATTGTGAATTTCTGGGAAATTGTTGTCTGTGCTGTGTGTGTGTGTGTGTGTGTGTGTGTGTGTGTGTGTGTGTGTGTGTGTGTGTGTATACCGCTGTGGATGTCTGGAGAGTTTACATACATAGCTGGTATGATTTAAGGTCAAAATTCATCAAAAGTGGGGAAATAATTCCCTCTGTTGCCAGTTGGTGGAGCTGTGCCAGTTTGACATGTAGATATCATCATATCATGTTATCGTAAACAGCCTGGGATGAGTGTGTCAAAAAATGTTATGTCTTAAAACACACAGTTGGGGGATGACAGAGAGTGTGTGTGTGTGTGTGTGTGTGTGTGTGTGTGTGTGTGAGAGAGAGAGAGAGAAATAGAGAGGGAGAGAGAGGAAGACAAACAGAGAGTCTAATTTGTTTTATAAGTGGTCACATGAATTAGTTTGTTGTTTCTGTGTTTGGCCTCAAAAAAGGCCAAGTTTTGATGTTTCGAAAAAATGCAGAAACTGTTGTGCTGAAACTGAAGCTGAAGTACTGAAACTGATGGTGTTTTCAAGAGTGTATAAATTTCAGATCATGTGTTTTTCCAACACATTGACTTCTGATTGAGCCCCTTGTGTATGTGTGTTTCCATGTGGTATAATTAAGGAATGCTTGCTATGTAGCGAGTCATCCAGTCT
Organism: Setipinna tenuifilis; assembly: GCA_030347295.1. Lineage (NCBI taxonomy): Eukaryota > Metazoa > Chordata > Actinopteri > Clupeiformes > Engraulidae > Setipinna > Setipinna tenuifilis. The sequence continues at coordinate 13,503,837 of CM059272.1, forward strand.
GATGAAGGATATGAGGTGAATTTAGTCAGGCTCCAATCCTAATGACTGACCAAACGCTGCGGGATAGCACTCTAATCGGACATGTAACGCTTAAAAATGACCTAAAATTAAGGTCATATACCCTTACATAACCCTAGTTAAAATATCACACTGAAATGCTACACCATTGGATTATCATTATAAGTGGGGTCCATATCTCCAGCGCTGGCCCAGTGGGTGTAAGCTGAGCTATCTCCCATAATGCCTGTGGTGCTGGATGATGTCATGGCTCCTCCGCCGCCGCAGCGCTAATGCAGTGGAGGTCATCTGGCCGTAATCAGATCTAGGAGACCCGAGATGACACACTGACTAACTACGAGTTTCAGTAATTATGACGGACACTGGCGATCGATGGCGTGTCAAGCCAAAGCCCTGGGATCAATCCTAACACCCACTCCCCCACCCCCCCACCACACCCCATGCCCCACCCCCCCTTCCTCAGTGGCTCTCTCTCGCGTGGGATCTTTACCGGAACCTCAGGCCCCTGGAAGGCCCCGGAAAGCCCCGGAAGGTCGCCTGTGTCCGCTCACACAGAGGACTCATCAGGACTGTCACTCACCAGGCCGTGCCGCAGTTGACCAATCTATAACTGCGTCCTCCAAGTGTCTCTCCTGGTGGGACGGCGGGTCTTCGTTAAGTGTGTGTGCCTTGAGTGTAATTACCTCTCCTGGTATCGACGGGGCGCTTTAATTATTTTGCTAGATCACACGTGCAGCAATGCATGTCGCATTGGTTTCAGCTGCTGTGCACAGCCAAGCAAATTTCTGGAGTTTTATGCACGTGTACTAGAAGTGGTTGAATGCACTGGTGGAGCTCCAGGGGACTCCTACTGGCTGTAGATACAAACACACAAGTTCAGATAGGAGCAAAACATGGCTGCATCAAAGACCTAATGAAATAGTCCAATTCAGAATCTCTGCTCGAAACGTTTGCACCACCACTGTAAACAGGGAGTCTGTGACCCAATAAACCTTGGTATGGTATGAACTACCCATTTTTTTTTTAGTTTGAGTGCGAGGTTTTTTTTGTGTTGTTTGCATCGAGGACCTATACACACATTACAGTAGAAGTACACCCCCCCCCCCCACCCCGCCCCAAACACACCCCAGTGGCCTCTTAGCCTTGCTATCCAATGGTGCTGCCATATATTAGCACTTTATCTCTTGAGGCTGCATACTAATAATGCTCATCATGCCGCTAGCTCCTCCCTGTAGCCTCCTGGCCCATGCACTTTAACCTACTTCTGGAGGGGATGCTAATCAAGCAGCCCGTGGGAGACACACAACTCCACACGAGCCAGCAGTGGATGCCCCTCAGACTTGTGGCACAGCTGGTAACACACACACACACACACACACACAGCAGAAGCCTCTACGGTACAGTTCTGTACTGGTTTAGAAATCCACAGCAATCAGCCAGTGATTTTGGGCAGCCAGACTTTTTTTCTTTCACTAAAAGGTCTGAACACATGGAGGCAGGTCAGTGCTCTGGGTAACGGGAGGGATGAAATACAGAGAAAAGAGAGATAAAGGAGAGAGGAAGAGAGAGAGGGCTTAGATAAAGCCCAGGGAAGGCACCATTAATACCCCACAGAGAGAGCATCAGAGTCTCCCTCTGTCCAGCATTGTCCATCCCAGCGCCTGCACAACACGCTGCTGATCTTTCCCGGGCTGAGATGTTTTTCCCGTCTCTAAATCCCATTCTAATGCTGAATTAGAGTAATTGGACGTCAGGCTCTCACTCTCTGCTGCCGCTGCCTGTTGGTCTTTGGCTTCTCTCTTTCTCTCTCTCTCTCTTTCTCTCTCTCTATGTCTCTTTTTCGCTCTCTCACACCCTCTCTGTTTATCTCTCTTGGCCTCTGTCTTTCTATCTCTCTGTTTCTCTGTCTCTCTCTCTATTGCTCTCTCTCTCTCTCCCTACCCCCCCCCCTCTCTCTCTCCCTATCCCTCTCTCCCCCCCCCTCTCTCTCTCTCTTTCTCTCTATCTCTCTCTCTCTATCGCCCTCTCTCTCTCTGTTTCCCTGGCTGGGTAGGCTAACTGGTCAGCTGCCACTGCCCGAGCATCTGCTGTGGGATCAGTCCAGGGATGTGGGGATTTGGGTACATTAACCTTTGGAGGTGGACTCAGTGCTGGATACAGATTGACACCAGTGGAGGAATGTTTGGAGGGGTGGGTGGGTGGGGTGTGTGGCGTGGGGTGTGGGGGTGGGGGTTGGTGGGGGTGTGGGTAATAATGGAATTAGTGCTGCAGTGGACTTGAAGATAAGCACCAAACAGTGGCACGAAGGCAGTGCGTGCGTGTGTTTGTGTGTGCTGGTAATGCTGCCTGTTTGTCCTCTGGCTTTGGGTCCGTCGAAGGCGAGTGCTCTGATTGGGTGTCAGGCCCCTGTCAGTGAGTGGAAACCAGGGAAAGCATCCTCACTTCTCTACATTTTCCATCTTTGTCTCCATCTGTCTTTCTCCTCTTACCCTGGCTACCTTCCTGTTCTATTTTTTTTCCTTCTTCTTCTCCTTTTTTCCTCCCACTGTTCTTGTCTTTGCGCTGTCGTTTCCTTAAATTACTCCGTGCGCTGCCCGTTGTTGTTTTCTTATAGTCTTCTTTCCTCCTCTGTTCTCCTCTCTCTTTCTCTCTCTCTCTCTCTCTCTCTCTCTCGCTCCCTCTATTGTTGTCCTCCCCCATCTTTCCTGCTCTCCCTTGACCCCCTCTCATTTTTCCGTCTCCCTCCTCTTCGCTCATGTGGGTTTGCTGGCTCAGGGTAATGTGATACAACAGCAGTGCTGACTGAACCCCTCCCTCCCTCTCTCTGCCCCCCCCCCCACCACCACCACCACCACCACCACCACCAACCTCCCTTACCACCCTCCAGCCACCAACAACCACCCCTCACTACCCCCCGCCCCCCCGGCCTTACCTCCACACTCCCCCTGCCGCCCACTGTGATGATGTGGAACTCTGTCTTGATGCTGGCTCCTTTTCCAGCTGACTCTGGGCCAGACTGGTCTCGTCTCATCAGGCTCAGTCTGTGTTGTCTGCGCTGTGCTGTTCTGACCTGGGAACAGGCTGTTGATGTTTCTGGCCCCCTCGGTGCCAAACCCACCAATCTGCTGTGTGTTCCTCTGGTGTGGTGAACAGCAGCCCCATTGCTGTGTGTGTGGAACATGCTGTGGAGGTTTCTGTCTGTCTGGATGTTTTAGTTGCATACCTGAAAAACACAAGGGCTCTTATCTCTGTCCTCAATGTCTTAGCTGCTGATATTCTCTATTCTGTCTCTATAATGAGGAGAGGAGAGGAAAGGAAAGGAAAGAAAAGGAAGGGAGAGGAGAAGAGAGGAGAGGAGGGAGGAGAGGAGAGGAGAGGAAAGGAAAGGAGATAAGAGGAGAGGAAAGGAAAGGAGAGGTGAGGAACATTCTGTGAATTTCTCTCTGTTAGCTGCCTACCTGAAAAAAATCTCTGCTCAATCTCTCTCTCTGATATTCTCTGTTCTGTCTCTGTGATAAATGCCTTGATGATTCGCCAAGCGTTTCTTTTTTTTTTCAGTTGCAGTCACTGTCAGGTTAACAAATGTGAGATGTCTTAAAAAGGAAACTAAATTACTCACTGAGAATATTTATGTCGACAAGGCAGCATTTGTGGTTGACACCTGGGATGTCTTTAAAA
>CM059272.1:13512532-13527532 GCA_030347295.1 Setipinna tenuifilis
CTCTCACTCTTGCGTTCTTTTTTTTCAGGCTCTCCCCATTCTGTCTTTCTCTTTCTCTTTCTTCTTTCCCAGTCACTCCCCATCTCTCTCACACACTCCCTCTTTTCTTCTCTTTTCCAGTCTCTATCTTTCTCTCTTTTTTCTGTCTCTTTTCAGTCTCTTTCTCTCTCTATGTGTTTCCCTCTGATGTTGTTTCTCACACTGTGTCTATTTATGTCTCCCTCTTAGAACCGCTCTCTCTCTCTCACACACACACACACACACACACACACACACACAAACACACACACACACACACACAAATATCAAACACTACAATTGACACACATACACACCCACCCACACACACAGACACACACACACACACACACACACACACACACACACACACACACACACACTCCCGCCTCCTCTCTCCATTCTCACTCCGACATGTCCTCTCCCCTGTGCCATCTGTCTTACTGAGGAGCAGAGTCTCCAACACGCTCTTTGTTACCGCCCGACGGCTCAGCGCGCTGTCTGTCTGTCTGTCTGTCACTCTCTCTCCCTCTCTCTCTCTCTCTCTCTCTCCTTATTTGTTGTTGTTGTTGCGACTGTTGTCCATTTTCTCCCGCTGTCTCTCTCTTGCTCTCTCTCGCTCAGTGACTTCCCGGCAAAGATATCCTATTACTCCGGAGTCTTGACTCAGTGCTGTGCCAGACAGCGGAACTGACAGTGCTGTTTTTGCCCTCTCGGGCACACAGCTCGGAGTATCACACTCTCTTTCTCTCACACTCTCTCTCTCACACTCTCTCACTTCCTCTTGTTGAGTTATGGTCACAACACAGATGTTAAGACAATAGCTGCTCCACCGAGATAGACTGTACTTAGCACAGGTGTGCTTAATGATGATTTATAGTTCTCAGAGATGGAGAGGGAGGGGGGAGGTTGTGATTTAAAGTATCATTACTGGTATGTGGTATTTTATCTGGGGGGGGGGGGGTTGCTGGGGGCTGGGCCCTGTCCATGTAATATAACATCCCATGATTATAGAGCATTACAGTTTTTACCAATCATTTTCACGCGTTTTGCAGGGCAATGTCCACTTTTGCAAAACTCTTAACGCAGTGTGCTGTACCAACATGCGTTTGAGCACATCAATTAACATTTGCTGCAAAATGCGCTACAGCAACCTAACTATAACACACGCTGTCGGTCAGTAAGTCTACAATGCCAGTCAATGTACAATAACCTAAAAAACGCAAACAACTTGAAACAAATCACTTAAAATCTAGCCTCTGTCTGACAGTATGGCACGTTACTGATATGTATTGTAAATACACACTTTATCAAACAATGTAAGTGACATTTGTATGTATTCATGCACCTTTGATAATAGATAAATAAAGAGTATAGGCTATACCTATACAGTTTACAAATGAATTACAGTATTTTGTGTAAAGTACCATATGTATTAGAAAATGTTGATGCGAATCACAAGGTGTTTTTCAGTGGATTTTCTATAGTTCGCAATTTTTCTGGATTCTAACTGCAGTACACATTTCAGAACTGAAGATAAATTGTGTCAATCAAATATGCACAATCATACAAACAGAAAACACATCACTCCAGAAACACACCAGGATGAACTGTAACATGTGATACCTTCACCCTGTGCTTACATATAACCACATTGTGTTCCACTGCAGGAAAGGTGAACGCCCATTACCTGCATCAATTAGAGTATGTTTCACTGCAAAAGAATGTACATGTAATATGTGTTGTACATGTAAATGTATGTAAATATTAGCCTGGGCCCGCCCATACTGCCTGTGATGCTACATTGAGGGAGACTTGCCAGACCAAGCTTGGTGCAACAGCCAAGCTATGTAAATATAGTCATCCATAGAAGTTGTTTTTGGCCCTACCTACTGTAATGCTGATCCATGGTGCTGCTGCATTTTGGATAAACCATGATAAAGCCTACAGTACATACTGGTAATGGAATACACAGCAACTCCAATAACAACTTTCTACATCACAATGTTTTGCCCTTAAACATGCAAATGTAACCTCTTTGTTTACCTGTTACGTAACAAGCTATAAAAATAAAAAAATATTATGAAGAAATACACACCTAAGTGTAAAAGTGCTAAATATCAATAATTATTTGGCTAAAAGATGCCTCAAGCACATTATTTCTTTTTTGTGTGACAAAATGCAAAATGCTGTGCTTTGTTACACTGTATTGTATTGCTTTTAGGTTTTGGTCCTAGAGTTAACTGTTTTGATAAGAGTATCCAAATGTCTGAAAATTTAGCTGTAGTTGTACATAATTTTGTTGGTCATGAACATTAAATGAGAGAAGTATTTATGAATTTTGGTCGAAGTGGTGATTGAACGCAATTGTGTGAAAGCAACGCGAAAGAGAACGTAGTTTGTCTCCCATAGACTTTGGTTCATGCAAATGTGTTAAGAGTTTTGCAAAAGTGAACATTGCCCTGCAAAACGCGTGAAAATGATTGGTAAAAACTGTAACATACATGACGCATACACACACACACAAACACACACAAAGAACCACCAAAAACTTAAACACACACATAAACACACACACATACACCAAACACTTCATAATACAGACATGCACATTTCCACACACTCATTTCCAAACACCTCAATGCAAACATGCACACACACACACACACACACACACACACACACACACACACACACACACACACACACACACATACACACACACACACACACACACACACACACACATATACACACACACAAATGCACACACACTGACATACACACACACTGACACAGTGCCACACACTCATTCCAGTATCCCCCTCCTCCCTCTTCGAGTGGGGGTTAGGTTGGGGGGTGCTGAGTGGTGGGTTCTCACTGAGGCCCCCTCTCCATGTAATATATAACATACCATATGACAGGGGTGAGTCACGGTGTCATTTGTGGAGCATTAACATACATGACAGAGGCGTTCTCCCACACACACACCCACTGTCACACTTAATCATGCTTACAGCCACAGCAGTCAGCAGCACCGGCAGAGGCATCCCCAGCCCTCAGGGCTGCTTACTTTTTCATGGGGTTATTTTAGAGCAGACTTTCATGCTTTTTGCTTTAGGTTTTGTCCACGAGTGTTGGGAATAAAAAACATTTTATTTTTTCTTCTTCTTGTGCATTTGAGAATCAATGCAGTAAACTTAAATCTGTGTGCAATACACTGTATGCACTGTATTATTTCAATAGTGTCAAAATTAAGGATTCTCTTTTAACACAATTAAAAGGCTTCCTTGTGTAATTGTATATATAAATGTATAAATGCCAGATACTGTGGTTTTGTTATGAAAGAAGGATGTGCTATTAAGGAGAACAGTGTGGATGTGGGTCGCTTGTTGTTGTCAGGAATAAATAAGGTGTTGCGCATCACCCTGGAGACTGCACGCTAACACCTCTACAACATCACTGGTAAACATTAAGCTATGTAGGTTTCCCTGAACCGGTCCCAAGGGAGCTGAAGTCTACCTGTTTCAAGCCGTTGTCTGAATTTACCCTGTTTTTTTTTTTTCCCAGCGTTGCCCTACTTCGCTGGCTCATCTTTTTTTTTTCAGGGTTCAAAATGCTCGCCACACTTTTTTTTTACATTGTATGATGATGAATATGCACAACAGTGCCATCTTCTGTTAGAAGTATGAACTGCAAGATTGTTTCAGGACCACGGACAGTTCCATGTAGTTAACCCCAATTACATGATTGTGCAATTAACTAATTTGCAGAGGTGGAAAACATCAGCCCTGTGGAAGTAAAAAATCCCATCATTAATGTCTTCTACTAGTGCACTCAAAACAGGTGATTTTACTAATTAGCTGATCTATTTGGTGAAGAGCTGTGCTTATTAGAACCAACTGACTTACTAACTGGTTGGAACAAACACATGGCTGGACTTTTACATTCCAAAGTCAGCGTTTCCTCCCTCTTGTAATGTACTTATTTAAAATCATTTTTATTCATAAAAATAAGAACATGATTTTTAGCATAATACTTTTTGGCACATAAAATGGCTGCTAAATGATATCATTGTATGTAAAGGTTAGAGTCTTTTAGCATTATCTCAGTTAAGCTGTCAATCAACATCATCCAAGCTGTGCATATGTACTATCCACCAGCCTTAATAGAAGCTCATTCACAGAAGCCATCATGGTGCTCTTGTTCAATCACTGTCATCGACGTCTCCTATACTGTGACATACCCAACCCCTCCAGGTTCAGAGAGACAAACTGTAAGAGAATGGGAAACATTACAAAGATGTGTCATAGATAATTACACTCAATATTGGTGTTACACACAACTGTAGAGTACAGAGACAGTAGAGACAAGACAGATACAGTAGGCCTACAGTGTGCACACACACTGAAGACACACACATAAACACATATTTAAAAAAAGTTGCAAAAGACATCAGTAAACATAAAACAAACACACAAACACAGGCTATGGCTCTGATACTAGACTATGATGTAAAGATGGGGCATTGTCTGGTCTTTTGTTAGGTTTATATTTGGGGTCAGTGTGATGTAGGGATTGTTTTTTTCGACCTCGGCAACCTTGAATGTGTTGTAGTGCAAAGAACTGCCGACGTGTGAAAAACTCATGAGGGATCAAAGGCTGGTGAGGTATTCTGCGAGTACATGTGCATTTTGTTTTAAAGCCAGCTTTACAACAAATACATTTGGTACTCCATATCATTTTATTAATCCACAACATTTAAAATGTGTCCAGTAGTTTTGAACCACCCTGTATATATCTCTGTTTCAAGGGAAAAATGTGTTCTGTATTCTTTACTTGTGAGTGGTCATCTTTTTCTAACTTGTTTGTTCACCTGTTGGAACATACAGTACAGTACTTGAACTGTTTTTATACCTGGCAGTGCTGGTGTCACAACACGACACAACACAACGCAACACAACGCAACACAATTCAACACAACACAACACAACACAACACAAAACAATGCAACACAACACAACACAACGCAACACAACGCAACACAACACAACACAACACAACACAATTCAACACAACACAACACAACACAACACAACACAACACTACACAACACAACACAACACAACACAACACAATTCAACACAACACAACACAACACAACACAACACAACACAACACAATGCAACACAAGAAAAACTACAATCTACAGTACATCTGCACCTGAAATCCTGCCGCCCCATGTTGAGTGACCCCCTCTGCCTGTCACTCTCTGTTGTCTCTGCAGCCGGTGCTGATGTCGGCCGGACACACCCCTCTGTACACCTCGGCCGTCTCCACGCTGGTAAGAGCGCGCCGTGCGCTTCATGAGAGCTCACCGCCAAAACAAAAAAAAAACCAAACAAGCAAAAAAAAAAAAAAAAAAAGAGCTGCTCCTCCACCTCTCCTCGCTCTCTCATCTCTCATCGTCCTTATCGCGCTTTTCGTCCACGTCTTCCGCCGTTATGCTCGGTTTCCGCTTATAGTGTCATTACCATCGCCAGTCTGTCTGTTCATCGTCTTGGAGCTTCTGCTGCCTAAGGATTTCAGCATAGCCTTATATTATGTCCTAAGGCAGAGGTATATAGATATTAGTGTTTGAGATGTTTAAAATAACTGCAGTGCTTTCAGCTTAATGCTTCTGTTGACATCTACTTGTGATTGTGAGCAGTCTGCCTATCATGTGGTGTACCTTTGAATACCATTCTACAAGGAGCGCATTTATCAAACTCCATTTATCAACATTCGACATCAACATTTATCATTGTTCTTGATGCTTCGCATGTTACTCAATCTCACCTTGCTCTTTGACTGCATTGAATATCTATATGATCATATCAGTACACTGTGTGGAGGTTTTTTAGCATTGTATGTTATTTTTATCTTTTAGTTGCCATGTGGTTGATGGGAAATGTGTGTGAAGATGGTTAACACTTGTACCTCCTCATGTTTTTATATGTGAGGCATGGTGAAGCAGAAACAGCTCAATAATTGATGCTGCAATCAGAGGTATTTAAAGCCTCCTCTGCCATGTTCCCTACCAGACCCCTGTATGGCTGAGTGCTTCAGAACTGGCTTATGTGTGTGTGTGTGTGTGTGTGTGTGTGTGTGTGTGTGTGTGTGTGTGTGTGTGTGTGTGTCTAAGCCTGCCACTGCTTTTTTTTCCTTCTTCTCTCTCCCCCGTGCACAGTGAAATGGCAGCCTGTCGCTTCATTGGTATGCGTGAGGCACAGGCAGAGGTTTGGGGGAAAGTGAATGACAGGAAGCCCTTTTTCAGGTGTGCATCTGTGCAGGGAGAAGTGGATTAATATGGCAGTATGCTGCTGCTGCTGCATCTGAGTGTGCTGCATATACAGTACACAGGCTGACACATACTGCTGGAAGAAGTATACTAAGGCGATGGGAATGAGTGGACATTTTATCATACTCTTTGGGCAGCTGTGGACAGCTGTGGCCTAATGGTCTTGGGGTCAGAAGGTCACAGGTTCAATTCACATACCAGTAGGAAAAAAACTGCAGGTATAGGAGTCAACAACCAGCACTCTCCTGCACACCCTAATCCATGGCTGAAGTGCCCTTGAGCAAGGCATCTAACCCCACATTCTTCCAGGTGTATTGCCTCACTCACTTTAAGTTGCTCTGGATAAGAGTGTCAGCTAAATGTAATATAATGCAATCTGAATGGCCTGATCTGAGAATAGTTGACTTGTAGTAATTGTGAGTAATTAATTTAGGGTGATATTGCTTCATGACATCCAGGCTTTACGACACTCTTCAGAGGTGGTTGTTAATTTCTTTTCATCACAGAGATTCCAGTAAAAATCTTTCTGAATGGCTTAACAGATATGTTTTAATTCATTTGACTGAGACTTCAGCTGTGTAGGCTGGTAACGACCTGTAGGGGTCAGTGTTTGTCCGTGAAGACTGTACCACCATGTCTATGCTAAAAGTGCATGTTAAAAGTGTACATGAGTGCTCCTATTTTGGAATTTAATGACATGATTTGAACAAGGGTTTAGTCAGTTACCACCACCTTACTCAAGTATGGGGTGTTAACTGCAGACCTATGATTCTGAGCTTTTTTTTGTTTAGTGATTCGTGTCCGTATGAACTATACATGTGCACATATACATGTATGAACACACACACAAACACACATGCACACACGCACGTACACACTCACACGCAAATTATACTCACAATCACAAATTATATATTACCCCCCCACCCCCCAGTTCTCAGACAGGGCCCAAGACACTGAGGTTGCCTTGGCAACTGCTCTGGCGCTAGTGACATTTGCAGGCTGTTTGGAGCAGGCGTCACATAGGAGAACAGAGAAGTGCGTACGCTTCGCAGGAGTGACCACGTGAGAACAAGAGTTCAGAGGGACACATTCAGGTTGACTAAACGCTCATTTTTTTCCTCTTTCGCTCTCCACTCATCCCCCTCTCTCTCATTAGGAGGCTGCTCGATGGAGAGTGTGTTAGCAGGGCTGTGTGTGTGTGTGTGTGTGTGTGTGTGTGTGTGTGTGTGTGTGTGTGTGTGTGTGTGTGTGTTTGTGCATGTGTGTGTGTGTGTGTGTGAGTGTGTTAGCAGGGCTGTGTGTGTGTGTGCGTGTGTGTGTGTGTGTGTGTGTATGTGTGTGTGTGTGTGTGTGTGTGTGTGTGTGGTAGCTGTACAGATTCTGAACAGTGCAGTGATTGGGCTGCCATCCCATGAAAACAGTTTCTCTCCGTCTCTCTCTCATTTTCTTCTCCCTCTCTCTCTCTCCCATTTGTTCTCTCTCTAGTGCCATTTCTCTCCCTCTCTCTCTCTCTCTCTCTCTCACTTTTCGCCCTTCCTTTCTTCCCCTCTCTGACTAATTCCATTCAATAGGTTTATTGGCATGAATATGCTATACGATATTGCCAAAGCAGTAATCAAGTAATGATAGTAATAGAATAATAAATAACAATGAATAGTAAAGAAATAAATGAAAAGAAAACTTATATCATTCACTAATGTTAATAATAATAATGATACCCTATGACAATCCCCCAAGTAAAAAAAGATTATACCATGAAAAGTAGTATTAATAATGAATGAAAAAAGAGTACTACCTCTGCTCTCTCTCTCTCTCTCTCTCTCTCTCCCTTTTCTTTGTCTTTCTCTTCCTGTCCTCCTCTGCATGTCTCCATCACACTCCAGAGGCCCCTAACAGGCTGTGACATCCAAACTGCATCGCATCGCATCGCACCGCACCAGAGGACCCAACAGCACTCCCGCTCCCCACCGCGTTAGCCATGGTGCTCGCTAGCAACCCAGCCGACCAGTAGCACTGCCACTGTGTGTGGCTATTTCAGGCTCAAAACAGCGGGGATAGTCAGTAACCGGCTTTCCAGCCAACTTGTTTAACCACATTTTAGTTATCCGGATGAGAAATTCTCACTTGGTTGTGTTTAAACCGGCCAGTGACGGATGCCTCGTTAAAAGCCAAATTACTTGGTTAAATTAATAAAAAACCCGACTGTTGCTTGTTTTGGGTCCATCGGTTATTGAGTGGTTCTTTCGAAATAATACTCATCCACGATTGTCCGCAGTGAACAATATGTAATCAGCGTTAGCCATCTTGGCTGATCGTGATCGTGATTGTCCATCTTAAGATGGGGGCTCTAGGCTCTAGGCTCTAGCACTCGAGTCGTCGAGGAGCTTTCCTTCATTAGTGTGTGTGCTGCTGGGGTGCTACTTGCTGCCGACAGCTTGCATAAACAGAGGGAGCCGAACGAAGAGTCTCTCCCCATCAGATGTTCAGTGTGCTGTTATTATGTTTCGCAATAACTGAAGTGTGAAGCCGTGCCATCAACTGAGAATCGCATAAAAACCACAGCATCTGTGCCTTGAAAACAGGCTTCAGATTACCGCCCCCAGCCCCAAACCCAAACCCAAACCCACCCCCCCTGACCCTCCCCTCCCCATGCACACACACAAACACACACACACACACCAGTAGCTGAAAGCTACACGTACATATTTCTGGAGCTACATGTAGTCTGTTCTACAAGCTGTCAACTCATGGTAAACTCACACACACACACACATACAGAAACACACACATACATACAAAAACACAAGTACACACACATACACATACACACACACACACACAGATACACACACACATACAGAAACACAAGTACACACACACGCACACACACACACACAGTGCCCTTAAACTAATCTCTCTTCCAACCTCAGTGCTATTCCACTCCATTGGCTCCTTGCCGCTCCAGCTCACCCAGCCCATCCCCCCACCCCCCACCGCAAACCCCTACAGTTCACTATGATGCATTGGCCCAGCAGCATGCGACTTTTCGACTTTTCACATTCTCACGTTCATCTTTCATGAAACGCTCTCACCCGTCTGTACCCACTTCCCACTTAATGCCTGTCTGTCCACCAGCATAAGTTCAAAGGCACTTGGCCAATCTGCACACGGCCACTTCACAGATTGAAAATGAGTGTGTGTGTGTGTGTGTGTGTGTGTGTTTGTGTGAGGATGTATGTGTTTGTGCACGCACTTGTGTGTGTGTGTTTGTGTGTGTGTGTGAGAGAGAGAGAGAGAGAGAGAGAAAGAGAGAGAGTTTTTGTGTGTGTGTGTGTGTTGCTGTGTGTGGCTGTGTGTGTGTGTGAGAGAGAGAGAGTTTGTGTGTGTGTCTGTGTGTGTGAGAGAGAGAGAGAGAGAGAGAGTTTGTGTGTGTGTGTGTGTGTGTGTGTGAGAGAGAGTGTGTGTGTGTGTGTGTGTGTGTGTGGGAAGAGGAGGAGAGGCTGGTGTTATTTAGCACTGGGAGAGGATCTGTCAGCCTGCATCAGTGTGTCACAGCCAGTGCAGGAGGAGGCCAAGTGCTACAGACTGCCCCATTTGGGGCCCTCTCTCAAGGCACACCAGCTGCCAGCATGATAGCGCACAGGATCCCAGCCTGTGTGTGTGTGTGTGTGTGTGTGTTATGTATCTTTGTGTGTGGTGTGTGTGTGTGTGTTTGTGTTTGCTTGTGTGAGGGTATGCATGTGTGTGTGTGTGTTTGTGTTTGTTTGTGTGAGAGTATGCATGTGTGTGTGTGTGTAAGAACAAGCTTGGTAAGGTGCTGACCTTTGCAGTAAGCTACAAAAAGTACAGAGAGAGGGGGTGCAGTATATTGTGTGTGTGTGTGTGTGTGTGTGTGTGTGTGTGTAGGTGATATGGCATGTTTGTGTGTGAGTGCCACCAACATGAGCAATGGGCTGTGGAATGTCCAAGGAACAGCGCAATATATGTGCAATATATTTGTCTTGATGTGTAAATTGATATCTATGTGGGCGTGTGCGTGTGGGTGTTGCCAGAGCAGTCCTGCTTTGACCCCCCCCATAACTTCCCTCCCCCACTCCCCCTCCCTCTCCTGTGTGGGCAGTGTCATCGTAAATTCTCCTTGAACCCCCAATGGCAGCAGCAGCTGCAGTGCTGGTGGCAGCCAAGGAATCAACAACAGCGGCAGCATCCGTAGCATCCCTTAGGTATATTCACAGTATAGTCCCGTTCACTCGCAATGCCTATGCAACATGAACCGTGAGTGTGTGACGAAAAATGATGAGAATCCTGTTATATTTATGCAGTGTGTCTAGTGCCAAAAAAAAGGCATTGGTATGCGTGGCCAGTGCATGCACAAAACTGAACTCCCTATAAGTTCCCTGAAAGTTGTCCGAAATCCTCTGCAACGTTCTTCCGGTGTTTCTGGAATGATACTGCGACAACCTTTGGATGAAAGTCTTTTGCATACGGCCTGACATGCCTTTGGAATCAACATGTATACTGTGCCTAGACCACAATTTATAGCTGTGTTTTTCTGGGAGATCCCAGAAGCCAAGAACTGCATACCTTTCGGCTGCTGAGTGAGCTAATAGCCCGGCTTTTAGCTCACTTGGTAGCACGTCTGTCTCCCATACCAGAGTAGCTGTAAGGTCACGGTTTCGAGACTAGTGTCTAGACTGCACAGGAAGACCTCAGTTACACTACTGCAGTACTCACACAGCCACGTGCATCGGAGTACTCCACAGAGAAACCCACACACACACACACACACACACACACACGCACACACTCACCCACCCACTCACACACGCACACACACACACAAACACACACACACACACACACATCCCCACACATCCACGCACACACACACACACTAGGGTACGGAAACACACACCTCACTCACACAACCACGTGCACAGGACTACACCACAGGCCTTGTGAGTGAGTGAGTGGCCCCAACCCGGGTGAAGATGAGGAGATGGATGAGGACGTCGGCAAGGGCCGTCCTTATCTGGAGCTTGGCGCCATCATTTATCCAGGCCAGGGCCTCACCTTGAAACCCGCTCCCCCAGTGGCTGTGAGGGCGACTCGGGTCACGTAACCCTCCATCAGTCCCTGTGCAAACCGTCAGCAGACAACCTAATTCATCCTCCTCGCCTACCACTCACGATCCGGTTAGCAGCTGCAGCAGGACCTAAGGTAGCGATCTGATGTTCCAACCCACCCACCCACCCCCCCTAGCTCATTCCACACCCACCCACCTCTCTTTTCTCTCCTTTCACAACTTGATTACTCTTCATATGCTCCCCTGGTTCCCCTTGCGGCTAATGCTTTGTTTTTCTTCCTTTCGTTTAAGATTTCGCTGAAACGTTTGGGGGCCCGCTTTACAGGATTTAGTTTTATTGTGTGTGCCCCCCCCCCACTACAACCCCCAGCCCCCTGTTTCAGTCGCTTCAGCGAGAGTTTTAATTTCTCATGCTCTGTTATGCCGCACCCCACGTCTCTGTACCAGCTGCCTCAACACCCCCCATCCACCCACACACACACCCACACAAGCACACTCACCCACTCACACACACACACCCACACAAGCACACTCACCCACTCACCCACCCACACATACACACTCACCCACACACACACACACACAAGCACACTCACCCACTCACTCACCCACACATACACACTCACCCACACATACACACTCACCCACACACACACACCCAGCTCCTCCTTTTCTTCTCTTCCCTCCTGTCTCTCCTGCGCTGCCTTCCTTCCTTATGCTCTTTTATGTTGCCTCTGTCTCAGACTTGCATCTTCATCATCTCCTCTCCCTTCTTCTTCCACTTTTATTTAATAAATGTTTAAAGTTATGCCCGCTGCTCCTGAGTAATTACTGCACCGCACTAGCGAGCTCCTCTCTCTCTCTCTCTTTCTCGCTCTCTCTCTCTCTCTCTCTCTCTGTCTTTCTCTCTCTCTGCCTCTCTCTTTCTCTCTCTGTCTTTCTTGCTCTCTCTGTCTCTCTCTTACTCACTCTCTCCGTTTCTCACTCTCTCTCTGTCTGTCTCTGTCTATCTGTCTCTCTGTTTCTCTTTCTCACTCTCTCTGTCTTTCTCTCTCTTTCGTGCTCTCTCCCTCTGTCTCTCTCTCTCTCTCTCTGTATCTGTCTCTCTCTCTCTCTCTCTCTGTATCTGTCTCTCTCTCTCTCTCTGGAGAGATGAAGTGAGTGGGTGGGTGAGTAGGTGGGTGGGGGTGAATTAAAAAAAAGCCAAAGCAATAAATGCGAAAGAGTGTGAGAGAAAGAAGTGCGTAGAAGAGAAGAGCCGACATGGGATGGGGGGGGGGTGCGGAGTGGTGGGGACTACAGGGAGGGTGGAGGAGTGTAGGCGGGGGTGGAGATGGAGAGATGGAAGGAGGGATGGAGAGAAAGGGGAGAAGAAGGCAAAGGAGGAAGGGGAAGGGGAGGGAGAGGAGAGCAGGGTGAAGTCTTATTTACTAAAATGAGTGTGTCAGCGCAGTTCTCCTCCTTGCATAACTTGGTTCAGCACACTAACACACACACACACACACACACACACACTCATGCACCTGCGCATACATGTGTATCAGCAGATCTGCTTGTCTGCTTGTGTGTAAGAGTGTGTGTGTATGTATGTGAGTTTGTGTGTGTATGTATGTGAGTTTGTGTGTGTGTGTATGTGCCATATGCTTGTTTGTGTGTTTAGGAGAGCACTCATATCCCTTTCAAGGTGAGAGCGATATTGCTGCCTAGGATGTTTATGATGACAAAACACAATGAAAAACGCTATTGGTAAATCAATATTGGTCCAGCCACATGGCCAGAAATTACCCTCCACTTCCCACCTTATTTTTGCCCAGCTGTTGGCTTCTACCCCTTCCCCATCTTTCCACCTGATATGTTCTTCTCCTCTTTCAACCAAGCCTTCTTTCTATCTTCTTTTCCGATCTCATCTCATCTTCATTTTTGGGGGTGTCTTCTACTCTTGTTTTTTAATATCCCATCCATGCTCTCTGGACCTCAGGCCATTCATTTCCCTTTCTGGTCATTGTCCGTTTCTGTCTATTTATGATTTCTTCTGTGCTCATCATCTTACTGCTCTATCCTCCTCCCCAGAGATCTTGTTCTTGCAGAAAAAAATCCATGGGGTCGCTGTCCCTGGTGCTGATTTGAATGGCTTGGTGGGGGGAGGTTTGGGGGTGGGGTGGGAGGTGGAGCGGATTTTAAGTGAAAGGGATAGAACGACAGACTCTATTGGGGGATAGAGAATCCCCCAAAGCACTTTAAAAAAGGGAGTCTGTCCTTACAATGACCCCAATCTCTGTTTGCCTGTTTTTTTTTTTTTTTTTTTGGTGTTCTGTGCTTCGTGGTTGCTCTATGGGTAGTGTTTTATATAAGGCTACCTAATTATCACTGCCCAGGAGGGCCTGTGTACTCCTGTGGAGGCCAGTGTTTGTTGAGGCCAGGGCAGAGTCTGTTGCCAGGCGATGTGAGGACTCTGCTTACTGGAATGCTCCTCATCTGCAGTGCAGGAGATAGGAAGGGCGCTGGAAGTGTGACATTTCTCACTGCTCTGGGACCTAATCAGCCGCTACACTTCCTTATGAGAGAGCACTGCACTGAGTGAAGATTGTATGAAGCTACTTGCTTGTTGCCTATTCTCTGTCTTGTTTTGTTTTTGTTTAGTTTATATATAATACATGCCTATCTCTCTCTCTCTCTCTCTCTCTCTCTCTCTCTCTCTCTCTCTCTCTCTCTCTTTCTCTCTCTCTCTCTATCTCTCTCTCTCTCCCCATGTGCAAAAAGGGGGGGGGGGGGGGAGGGAGGGAGGGAGGCAGAGAGAGGGAGAGGGAGAGAGAGAGTGATAGCAAGATGCTGCAGTTGCAGTAATGTTAACTGCATCATCTTGGGCATTAAGAGCACAGTCGGGGATAGAGAAGGGAAACAATTTAGCTTAAAGCAAGACATTGTCAAGCTTAGAGAAAGTGGAGTCAAGTACACGCATTGAGGGAGACAGAGGGAAACTTGGATATGCCTATTTGACAGGTTATTCTAGCAATTTGAATCCCGTTATAAAGTCTCCTGACAAGTTTAAGTATGCAGCAGTATTTTAGACGATTTTGAGCTATTACGTTTTTAAGAATGATGACTACATCATATCGAGTAAAACGCTAAACTCTGAAAAGTACAGTTTGTTTTTTTTACGGAGCTTCACTTTTTTCATGGCGTAAGGGGAATTCCTGAGTGGTCTTGCATTACCTTGACGTAGGCTATTTTACAGGACGTCTTAGGGCTCTTCCTGACTTCAACTCAGATTAATAACCTGCTTTCCGTTCCTCTTGAACGACACGATTGTAACTTCTCCCTGGAATTTTCTGTCCGTTGGTGTTTGAGCGCATGCCTTTCCAGATGCTCGATAGAAGTGGTACTATTTTAATACGCTTTGAATTCAAGTAGCCCACACGTTATTGCATGAATTGTTTGCTTGTGTGATTAGAGTGAACTGCGGAGGCAGTAGCCTCTGTTGTAGATGTCAGCATGTGACACAGTTGTGGTCAAATTGACGTATTTGTATTTTTACTGAAGTAGTTTGTGCATT
>CM059272.1:13532532-13547532 GCA_030347295.1 Setipinna tenuifilis
TCCTCCTCACTCTCTCTCTCTTGTTCAGTTCCTTCTCTCTATTCCCTAGTGGACTCCATGCTTTGTAGTGGAGACAGGCTGTGCTGGGACAGATGTAGACAGGAGTGGGAATAGGGAGTTGGGAAGGAGTGGAGTGGTGCTTTGGGGGGTAAACAGTGATGTAAACTCCCCATTGGGGGCTACAGCTAAAAGGCATCCACCCTGGGGAGAAGAGTAGAGGTGTGTGGGGGTGGATCTCTCATTCTCTCTCCCTATCTCTCTCTCTTCTCTCTCTGTCTCTCTCTATGCTTTATTGATGTATGATTGGCAGACGTTGCTCTAATAAAGCATTTTTTAATATCTCCTTCTTCCATCTCTCTCTCTCTCTCTCACTCTCTCTTCCTCTCTCTCTCTTCTTTTCTGTCTCTCTCTTTAGCTCTCTCTCTCGCTTTCTCTCTCTTTAGCTCTCCTCTTCTCCCTCCTTCTCTCTCTCTCTCTCTCCTTTGCTCTATTCACAAGTCTCGTGTTCCACCCCCCACACATGTTTCTCCCCCTATGTCTTGTGTCCCAGGTTGCCTACTGTAGCGCTGGTAGGAAGGTGTAGCTCGAGGGTGACAATGCGTTGTCAGCTAAACAGGAGCGATACATCAGCCTGCACGGCTTACGAGTCACAGCTTACAGGAATGTTTATGCAAGTGTTCCACACATGGGCGGTTGCAGACGGGGAAGGTTTGACATGTTCCTTTCCTAACAAGGACTGAGCAGCGATGACTGATGTTTGGGGGGCTGATCACAATGGAGTAGCCTGGAAACGATCGCTGCCACTCTGTCACGGAGAGAGCAGGAGAGGAGGATGCTGGGGGATGTGTGGGCGGAAGTGGAGGTGTGTGTGTGTGTGTGTGTGGGTAAATCCTCATTTCAATCAATGTGACTCCAGCTTCCCACATCCTTACACTGTGACACACACACACACACACACATACAGATATACTGCTTAGACACAAACACAGACACACACACAGACAGATCCATATACACAAACACACTGACACATACACACACACACACAAACAAACTCAAGGGTTGGTAGTAAACATGCTGTCAAAAAGACTCATTTGGGTGCTGTTGCGTAAGTCATTTGGGATGTAGATGTAGAAAGAGAGAAGGTCTGAAAATCTAATCGGAGTGTTAGGCATATTTTTTAAAACAGTAACCAAAGTAACTAAAGAGCAAATTAAAGCTGAAAAAGATTATGAAAGCTCTACACGACGTGTAAGGAATACAGTAAAAGGTAATTATGCACATCAAAAAAGAAAAAGTCAGCATTAAGCTCAGCATTACACATCTGTTTATACAGATGTCAGCTAAATGGACAGAAATTCAGGCGTTAGGTTTACAGAATGAAAGAATGGCCTGCAGTGGCCAACTGCCGTAGCCTGGGCCTGCCCATACTGCCTGTGACGCTACATTGAATTTCAGGCAGGCTACAACTGATGTGGGAAAAAGCCAGTTTTGAGGCTCTGTACATATACATTTAACATGGTATATCCTTTTATATGCAAGTACCTCTAGGGTAAGAGAGGTTAGAAATGCCAGCTAGTTGTGAATGATTTTGATAAAAAATAAGGGGGATTCACGGTGTCACAAAAATATCATTTTATACTAGGACTCTCTGTGTTAACTTGTTTGTTGTGATGGGATTAAGGATCAATTGTGTTCTTTTTTTAATTCTGGTAATCACATGCCGCTAAAGGTTTTTATTTTAGACTGTCACTGGTGATGTCACCAAAGACTATAAAAAGAGATGCCTGGGTTTTGTGGGAACATTTTGGACCCTTTTGCAAAACGCTAGCTTGAGACAGTTATGATGACAGAGGTGGTCTGACACTTTTCGACCGTCCAAGCTGTTGCCTTGTTTTTTTGTCGATTAAGTGCACTTTTGGGGCATACTCAGTGTCCAGACCTCCTCCGTCATGCGCCCTCTTATTTTTGTCTGGCACCAGTAAGATTACTTCAGGATGTACGCACCTGTTGAGACAGTTATGAAACATTTTCAGGCACTCAGACAATCAATGAAGTATTCTCATAAAATTTTCAAGTGCGGTTACAGACAGAATATAACCCTGTAACAGACTAGTTTGCAACAGATAGACAACAAAAAGGCCAACAGCTCAAGGCTGAGCAAAACTATTGTAAGTTAAGAGACAGAGGGGATTAGGACAGGCTTGATCCACCTAAGAACGGAGAAATGTATCCTAAATGCTCGAGAAGCCTACCTGCCAAGTACTCAAAAAGTACCCAGAGCTGTAGGAGAGCTGATGCTGTTTTAAAGTTGTAGTTTAAGTTTGTAGTCTTTGGCAGGCATCTCTATATATGAAGCATTAAAAAGCATGCTTTAGGTTTGGGACCCAAACCCAGGCTGGCAGCAATACCTTTTGCAGACAACAGGGTTTTTTTTTTTACACTGTACTTAGTAGAACTGTAACAACTCATGTCATGATTTTCCACAAGTGCCTTGTGAATGTTGGCACTCTCCTGTTGCTCTCATCGTTTCTGAAGGAGAATAACCTTAATGTGAACCGACAATGTGATACAGCCTTTTTATGCATTATGACACAGTGCAAACTTTAATCTATTTGTAAAATATAAAATTTCATAACCGATAAAAACAACAGTCATCAATTTACTTTGTTTAGCTGTGTAAAAGGCTGCAAATGCACTCCTCATCATTTTAATGGCCTTTGGTTGAGAGCAGCTGTTTTCTTTTACTGAGGAAATGTTATGAAAAAAAAAAAAAGGTCCACAGTTGATGAGATCAGAGAGAGCGAGAGAGAGAGAGAGAGAGAGAGAGAGAGAGACAGGAGGAAATGTAACAAAGGGGACTCAGATGGAAAGGAATAGAGCGAGAATCGGGCAGATGAAGAGATAAAGAATTAGAGCGAATGAGTTGAGGAGCAGGAAGCTGGCAGAGCGCGAGAGAGAGAGAGATAGATAGAGAGAGAGAGAGAGATAGAGAGAGAAAGAGAGAGATAGAGAGAGAGACTGATTAAGATAAAGAGAAAGGGCAGGCAGCGGCAAATGATGACAGGCAGAATCAATTAACCTGACCTTTACCTTGTAGGAACGTTCAACGCACGCTGGCGCTGGCGCGTACACAGCACACCACGCATCAGCATTGAGTCGGAAAGCCAAGGGCTTCCTCTCTCGCCTGACAGACACCTCAGTGGAGGCCATTTCAGCGGAGGTCAGGGCTTGTGTGTTACTACTGCCACATACTGATTGAGACGTGATTGAGACGATTCTGTCGCGAGGGACTTTTTCTCTCGTAATGACTGTTCTACTGTGACGGTGGAACAACCTGAGGGACATATTTTGTGTGTGCGTGACTGTTAGTGAGAGTGTGTGTGTGTGTGTGTTTGAGACAGAGAGAGAGGGAGAGAGACTGTGTGTGTGAGTGAGTGAATACATGTGTTTGTTAGTGAGTGTGTGTGTGTGTGTGTGTTCATGTGTGTTTGTGTCTGTATGTCAGCTTGACTGTCTGTGGCACAGAACACCAGAATAGCAGGCTCAGATGAATAAGTTATGATGTGTTCTTCAATAAAGAGGTGTAAGATTGCACCACGTGCTTTTGTGAGCTTTCAGTGCTGGAGCCGACCAGCACACAGTTATACCCCCCCCACCCCCCCACCCCCGCCTTGCTGAGTAGGGTTTTCAAAGGATAGATTACATCATGTCTGTCTGTGATTCTCCCCCAAGATAGCCGCACAGTGCTCCAAGATATTTCTTTTACTCTATCCCTCGTCTCTCTCGCATTCTCTCCTCACCTCTTCCTCCCCCTCGCTGTCTACGCATCCCACTCTCACTCTCCCTTTAGCATCCCTCTCCGCCTCCATGGTGCTTTCTTACACTCCTCCTCCTCTCTCTCTCTCTCTTGTTCTCTCTTCTCTCTCTCCTTTCCTCTCTATATATATCTCTCTGTGTCTCTCTCCATTGCACTCTGCATCTCTCTATCTATCCGTCTCTGTCTCTCTGCTGGGGATAGATTAGACATCTAATGAGCTGTCTTAATGAGTCTGTCCAGTGGGCCGGAGAGTGAGGTGGGACGGATGGAGGGAGGGGAGGCAGCAGAGCCGGGACAGATGTTCTGTCTGAGGGAGAGAGCGAAAGCTAGGATTGGGGATGGAGCAATTATTTGTGGAGGAAAGATAGTATGCAGGAAAAAAACAACGGATCTTTGTGAGTATATTATAGTCACATGCCCAGTCTCACAAACATACAGCTTTGCACACAAAAAATATATAGTGAGACATAGTCCTGAAAATGAGTAAATAAACAAATAAATACATTTAATGTAGCATACACTATTATCCAAAGGAAATGAAAATGAATTAAAAACAGTCAAGTTACAGCAAACATAAGAGATCCCAGAATTAATATAAGGAGCTCAGTTTCAAAGAAGTACAGGTAGGTGTAGGTTTAATGATTAATGAGCTGGAGTTGGGGAGGACAGGAGATGGTCTTGGCAGACAGGGTTTCTAAGAACAGTTTAACCGTGAATACAGCTGAACAGATGAAGATAAAAGAAGGTAGAAAGCGTGAGTGATTTATGTCTGCTTGTGAAGTTTAAAAGCGAAACGGATGAGGGTCATTTGTGACTGCAGTTGACTATAAAAGACTGTGTCATGTTGACCTGGTGTGTGAGTGTGTGTGTGTGTGTGTCTTAAGTCCTGTATTTTTGAAGTGCGACTGTCAGTGTAGAAATTGACTATAATGGCATGCAAAATGATCCTTTTTCTCTTTCTTCACAACTTCAAAAATCTCTGGCCCTGTTGGATGTTAATGGCCTCCTGTCAGTCCACCCCCTCACTCTCCTCCTCACTCTCTCTCTCTCTCTGTCTCTCCGTGGGGTGTGGTGTCTCTGCCTTGTGTGTGAGGGCCAGCCCTCTTATTTGACTACTCCAGAACCACAGGAACCAAAAGTGTAACCCCCATTTCTCTGATAGTGTGGCATCTGTTGGATGTTCATGTCCGCCTGTCAGTCCTCACCCCCACTCTCTCTCCTCCTGGCTCTCCCCACTGTGTGGAGTGATGTCTAAGGGCCAGCAAGGGCATTGAGGGGGGTGGGGGGTGGTGGACTCTCTGTGGATGGATGGATGGATGGATGGATGGATGGATGGATGGATGGATGGATGGATGGATAGATGGACCTCAGCTGGCACTGGGTAGGAAGGCTGCTGCTCGCACTGACTGAAGGGTGGCTGGATGTCTGTCTGGGTGCAGCCAGGGCCGATGACTGATGGGCCACCTGGCCGCTTGCCAAATGGCTCAGGTGGGAAGTGACATCAGGTCCAGAGGCGTCTTCTGTTCACGCAGCGTTAACCCCGTCACAGAGAGCACTCCTGAGTCACTCTCTCTCACCCCAGAGGAACGTCCTTGCACACATCAAAACATGTTGTGCACAAAAACGAGATCTTAATCTCTCATTTTCTCTCTTCCTCTCTCTCTCTCTGCGCCTTGCCTTTGGCAGATAGAGAATAAATAAATTAACACAGAAGATTTTGAAGGAAAAAAAACAGCTTCAGATGCAGTTGGTATGTGAGGGAATTTGTGATTAGACACTATGGGAGTTAGCTAGAGATTGTTAGGAAGTAATGAAACTTGCTCAGTGGTTTAATTTACAACTGCATGTATAATATATGTGGGTGTGTGTACATATGTATGGCTGCATGTGTTTCTGTGTTGTTGCATGGACAAAAATATTCATGGACAAAAATATTATCAACATCACAATTTTAAAAGTATTTAAATAAATAGTAAGTCTCTCTTAAACCAGCACTATGCAACTTTTTTCGAGTTAATCATCTTTATAAGTTGGTGGATGCTTAAATAGGTCATTACCAAGTGAATGAAGACTTTCTCAACTACCCTTGCTGTCTATGGACAGAATGCCATGCTTGCAATATCTCGGTGCCTGTCTCGGCACCCTCAGGCTCACAAAACTCTTGAATATCACGAGAAGCAGGATCATGTTAAATTCTGAAAAAAAAATCAGACTTTACTTTACCTAGGTGGACATGACTACTTTCGTATTCGCTGGTTATTCTGATGAGTTGAGTTGAAAACACATGCACAGGCTGAGGGGAAGAGAAAACAGCCCGTTTTTTTACGAGAGTCCCATTTACTCGGAGACACTAAGGGGGACGTTTGTTGAGAAAAAAAGCACTCAAAGTTGCATAGTATGTCTTTAAGTGAGATTGCATACAGTCACAGTGGCAGAGAAATGGGTCATAGTTTCCTCATGTCATTTCACATTATTCTCCACCAGAGAAGACTGAGACAGCCGTTGTGGAAATCCTGGTTGCCATGGAGACAAGCTCACCACCCCCCCCCACCCCCCCAGGCTGATGCTAGTACGTAGCCATGGTAGCCATAGAGGGATAGAGGGAGAAGAGAGGAAGTGAAAGAGTGTGAGAGAGAGATAGAGATAGATAGAGAGGGAAAAGGAGGGAGAGAAAGGGGTGGGGGACAGGCCAGCAACTTGTCTCTGACATCGCTGGATGTCACCGAAGCAGAAAGGGAGATGAAAGGAGTAAAAGAGAGAGGGATGACCTTTCAGACCAATCTTGACCCCTCGCTTGCATAAGCTCTTTCAAAACTCCAGAAGTGCTCTCCTTATCCCTGTCCCCTAACTCCACCCATGCCCCTCTTTCCCCACTTCTCTCTTCTTTCTTTTTATCTATTCATCTTTTAAAATTCAAATCACGCTTTCTCTCTCAGCATCTTAACCTCACTCCTTTCCTCCTTCCCCACTTTTCTCCAAATCTGTCTTCCCAATTTTCATCTTTTCTTTCTTTCTGTATTTTTTTCTGTCTGTCTGTCTGCCTGCCTTTCTTTCTAGCTCTCGCTCTCTCCCCCCTCTCTCTGGCTTGCTCTCTCTCTCTATCTCTGTATCTGTCTCTCTCTATCGGTCTGTCTCGCCATCTTAGTTTGAGTGTTCTCCTGCTCCAGCTCTGGTGTGTGTCCATCAGAGATGCCTGGGGCAGGCAGTGCGTGGCCGCTGTCAGAGTGAGTGAGGCGGGAATGGAGAGGGTGTCACGGCGCGGAGACTGGAGAGGGTGTCACAGCACTGAGACTGAGCACAGAGAGAAAATGAGGAGATAATGCAGTGTGAGACTCGAGCACGATGGGCAGACACTGGAAAAGAAGGAGACACACACCCACACACCACACACAGGGGAAGAGAGATGGACTGAAATAAAATGGAAAAAAGGGCCATCTGGACCCCAGTGAGGTGGGGGGGTGGTGGTGGTACTGGTGGGGTGGTTTGGATGGTGAGATTGGTGGTGGTAGTAGGACGGTTGGTGAAGATGATGTAGGTGCTGGTGATGGTAGTGGCAGTGGGGAAGAGTGGTGGTGGCACTGCAGATGTTGATCTGGTACTGGTAGTGGCGATGGTGGAGGCAGTCGCAATAGTAGGGGTGGTTTTGCAGATGATGAGATTGGTAGTGGTGATGTTGGTGGCAGTAGGGACGGTGGTGACACTGGTAGTGGGGATGGTGGAGGTGGTGGTAATATCGGGGATGGTTTTGCAGACGGTGAGATTGGTAAGTGGTAATGTTGGGGGCAGTACGGAGGTGGTGATACAGGCAAAGGGTGGTGGTGCTGGCAAGCAGGGTGGTGGTGGTGGTTGTGAAGGCAGAAGGGTTGGTTGTAGTGGTGCAAACAGTCAGTATAATGGTGGTAGCATTAGCAATGGGTGTGGTGGTACAGACGGTAGTAGATTGGGATGGTGATGGTGATGGTAACAGTCGTGACAGTGGGGCCGAGAGTGGGGAAGGTGGCGGGGAGGGTGGGGGCCAATAAGGATGGTTGGGCCAGTGCAGAAGGGGTGTATGGTGGGGGGTGGTGGCAGCGGGTGTTGTCGATGCTGGGAGCCTGAGTTCCTCCTGCTGCTGCCATCACTGTTATTGTTGTTGTCGTTGTTGGTTGCTTTGTAAGCACTTTGGCTGCTCCCTCTCCCACATGCTAATCACAGTCCTCTGCAACGCAGCCAAATAACCAGGGCAAGAGGAACGAAGGCAACAGGGAGAGAGAGAGAGAAAGAGAGAGGAAAGGACAGAGGGATTGAATGGAGTTAGAGGCGAGAGAGAGAGAGAGAAGGAGAAGGATAGAGGGCGCAAATGAGGGTAGAGGCAACAGAGAGAGAGAGAGAGAGAGAAAGTGGGAGAGAAAAGAGAGAGGGAGCAAATTAAGGTGAAGAAGCACTGAGAAAGGATGGGACAATGAAGAGCGATGAGGATAGCCAGAAATAGAGAGAGGAATGGAGAGAAAGAATGACACTGAGAGAGAGGAGGAGGAGAGGAACAAATGGACAAATGGGAGTAAAGAGGGCAGAGAGAGGACAAATGGCTGAAGAGAGATAAGGGCTGTCCACAAACGGAGAGAGAGGGAGAGAGAGAGAAAGAGAGAGAGAGGATAGAAGAGTAATAAAAAAGAGTTGATGTAGGGGGCGAGAGAACAGGAGAGGGGTCACTGAGACATAAGCACAGACATAACGTTGGGTAGAGGCCATTATAGAGTCTGTTGGGGCACCTGGCAAAAATGTATAGAGGGGCCCTTACACATCGTTCATCACCATTTTGTTGGAAATAATCTGACGTTCCTGAAAAAATTCTAAGCAAATTTTGTAGTCCAAGTGTCATTCGTTGGTTGCATAGGCACAGCACCAGATATATTTCGGAGATATAATAGCCCTCATGTGTCAAACAAACGTTGAAACCAGCACAAATGTGAGTGGAGAAGTCAATTTTCAACAGGGCTCACGTGAGATTTATGAAACATGCATATCACTCCAATCCCAGAATACGAATGAATGACCGATAATAAATACGTCACCTGCAAATGAGGGTAATTTCAGTATCAAGTATATTCTTAATTTACAGGCTTTGGCCATACAATTTATGACATAATGGTGCATAATATGTGCAAAAAACAGACTTTTTATAGTCCTGAGATTCCAGCTCCTGCTGATCCAGCTGATTCATTTTGACACGCTGCATCAGAAAGCAGGAAGGGGAAGAATTTAAAACTTAAACTTTATTTCCAAGACAGACCGAAACGTTTGCTGATGTAGGCCTGCAATGTCTAATGGTAGCATTACAGAATCACACAGCACCCTTTGCAAATGCCCATTAAAAATGCACACAGCATGCAGTATTGTACGACTTTTAAATAACCAATTTATCCATATTAATTAGTCAACGCAGTCCTGGCTACATGATTACAAGAAGACTTGAAGACTTCACAGAAATGGGAAACATGCATTTCCAGAAAACAAATCCAGGGTCCTCCAGGCTGTTAATTATGTATGGGCTGCTTTATTTTGACGATTTTCTGAAACTCCATTCATTCTCTTAAAGAGATTTTTTGTTTCACATACAAAACAACAGCGGTGGCGAGCCAGTTCTATGTACATTCAACTTGTGCATTAAACTGTCACTAAAATCTGCAATGCCACTGCTGTAGCTTAAAATGTCTACCTCTGGGCACCCTGGGCCCCCCCAGCAGTCGCCTGCGCTGCCCTTTCCCAAGCTGCATCTGTGGAGGTGGGGATGGAAGGATGGAGGGATGGAGGAGTTGTGTGGTGTTGTGAGTTGTGTTGAGAGGGTGTCCTCTGCAGCATAAAAAAAGAGAGAGAGAGTGAGTAGCGAGAGAGAAAGGTGTGGAGGAATACATTAAAGGACGACGAGTGTGAGGAGGACAGTGAAAGAAATAGGTGTGAAAGAAAACGTGAGAAAGAAGGAGAAAGTGTGTGTGTGATGGGACCAAGGTGCAGAGGGTTCCCGCCTACGCATGTCTAGTCTCGCTGGTGCAGGGAGAGAAGTGAGAACTGGTGTTTTCTTTCTCTGTCTCTCTCTCTTTCTCTCGCTCCGTTTCTCTCTCCATCGCTCTCTCTTTCTCGCTCTGTCATTATATTACATTTTGTTGTGTGACAGTAAGGGGAACATTGTATGTAACACTATCCTCTGCTGTAGACATTCTCACACTTTCATGTGCACACATGTGTGCTCTCGCTCTCTCTCTCTCTCTTTCACACACATACTCTCTCTCTCTCTATCTCACTCTCTAACACACACATGCGAGTACACACATACACTTGCAAACACATGAGAAAGCCCTGGGACATAGTGAGCATTGCTGTAACCTGCAGGGCATATCATCATTTTTTGTTTTGTTGTCTGAACAATTCGTTGGTTTAAATGGGAGGAAAGTCAAACTGCAGCGTGCATGGCAGAGTGGCTAATTGCACACATTCATTTTTAACCGCATTTCATCTGGGTCCTGTGGGAAGCCCTGTAACATTGTAAGGGTTACATGCTCTGTTAAGCACTGTATGCAGCCCACTCTGCTTCATTTCACTACAATTACAAATGTAGCGAATAAAGAGATCTAAAATCAGATAACTTGATAATTTGGCAGTGTTTGAACGTTGTCATTTCTCATAATGTAGCCAGACATCTTCATAGAACAGTAGCCTGTGGCAAGTGGTTGTGGAGAGTCTTCTGACGATATAACAATATAACAAAATGTCCCCAATAGAACAGAAAAAAACATTGATTTCCATGCTGTTTCATAGGTACTTGTATACGCCTGTCTTTTCCATACAAAAAGATTCTAAGAATTATTTTTGTGAATGGTCATTAATGTATCCATTATTTTCTGTTTAATAAATGGCAAAAAAGGAGTGACACAGCATGTTTGCTGATTCATGTTTGCTGTTTGCAAATTCTTACTTCATTTAGCAACATTAAATGGGTATTTCCTATGTGTAATAAACATATGATCTGTAATCTAAAGATGCTTCAACATTTTGATATCATTACCCACATAAATATGACATCTTACAGTTCATCACAAGTCTACCATGGCTTTTAAGTGCTTTGAAGAGCTGACAGACAGTCCAGGCAAGGCTCTTTGTCCGTTCCCTTTGTTTTCTGAGGCTTACATTTTTTTATTTTCATTTTTATTAACAGTTTGATACTGAATGGACACTGTTGTCCTGTAAGATTCTTGAGATGGAATCATGTCATCGTTCCCCTTTGAAATTAAATGAAATGCATGAATGGGCCAAGGCCCAAGGAGCAGAACGCGGCCAAGGACTCCTGACGCAGTCCCCCTGAGAAAGGGAGAGAGAGACAGAGAGACAGAGAGAGCGAGCTAGCGAGAGCAAGAGCGTGTAAGAGTAAGAGAGCCGATGATCTTTATCAAAAACTTATGAGATGTAGTCTCTCCTGGCAGGTGACATTTACTCTGATGCAGGCTTCAGGTGAAATGCTCTAATCTAGGCAGCCCTCTATATCTAATGCAGTAGGACTTTCATTTAGGTTTGGATTTGTGCTTCTCATGTAAATGAACCAGCCAGGCCTGTATATTCTACGTAAGCCTGAATGATTGTTTAGCCACTGGTTGTAACAGAAAGCCCACAAATCAGTAGATGGTCCTTAGGATTAGGTACGCAAAATGTACAGTTTGGTCAGCGTAGCATAATGGCCATGTACATACCCAATTACACTGGCCAAATTGATTTAATGGCTGCGTATGCACCTTGGCCAGTCGGTGCCAGAGATGTATATTAAACCTTGTGCACTTTAGGATTGGATTTCACTTGAAACCTGTCCAAAACAACCATTTGGCATACACGGTGAAGTGCTACCACAGAATGGTTTGGAAAAAAAGAGGGGGAAAGAGAGAGAGAGAGAGACAGACAGAAAGAGACAGAGAGACAGAGAGAGAGAATGATGGCTTGTGTCCTTGTTCTGGCAGTCTTGCTCTGGTCTTAAGATGGCTGCCCTTCAGCACTAAGATACAGGTTCAGAGGCTCTCCACACTAGTATATGGTTTCAAAACAACAAAACCTGACCTACAAAGATGGGCATTTTAACTTTCCAGGTACCTTATAAAAGGGCAATTACTGTGTGGTGATGTGACAAAGCGTCACCGCACCACGTGACTATAACGCTGCAATGGCGGCTGCCTTTTGAAAATAGTTGGACTATGTTTGCCTTGTACAACTGCGAGTTGATGAAGCACAACTGTTTTTAACATCGAAATGACCATGGTGGAAATGTACAGGGACATCATACTGCTTTTAACATGCTACTAACATCACCACATGAGTTTAAAACACTGTTGTTGGTGTGTGCACGCATTTGCATGGAGTATATTGTTTGCAAGCTACATTATAAACTCTCTTCTCAGTGCTGTGAGAAACTGTTATTGTGAACGCCTTTTATGCCTTAAATACTGTTTGTTTGAGTGATTGAAGAATCTTGTATCATTATTAATTTTTTTTGTCTGCACTGTAAATATTTTGCACAAGTAATTTTGGTGTCTGGTTTTTTGAGGGGAAAATAAATTGCACCTGCTGTTTTTTTTTCTCCCCCAACAATTTCCTCTGCCCTCCTCATCTTTGCTGATGACCTGCCTGTCACGGCATACCCGCTTTTTCACATACTGGCACAACCCTTGTTCTTTTTGAGCTTCCAAAATTCGTAAAAGCTTACCAGTGGTAGGTTCCATTAAAATAAACTACTGCATTTGCCAATGTATGTTGTATCTATCATTTTTGTATCTTACTGGGTGGTGCAGTGTTCGCTTATTGCTGGATTATGCAATCTGGCCCGAAGTTGACTGTTGGTCTGTAGTTGTTTGTGCAGGCTAAAATATGGCACAAAACAAACCCATTTAAAGTTTAGATTATCATTAGACTGAAGGTGGGTTCAGGCCACCATGCTGTAGTGTACAACCTCACTTCTGGCATCAGTGAAGTGCCTTTTTTAGGGAGGGGGGGCGCTAATCTGGGTACAGCTTGGTGGTATCACTTGCTCTGGCATCCTTACCACGTATTGGTCCCTGAGCCCATGTGGTTCAAATCTCCTTCCAATGTAGGACTTTATAATACCTACCCCCTATGAAGTATTTGTTAACTCTCAGTTAACCCTTTGTTCAACATTTTTTAACCATTATTCTTACATTATTTCTCATCAGTAAATCATTTATAAAAATATCTACATCGATCTGTCAGTTTGTCTGTTGGCTGTGTGTCTGTAAGTCCATCTGTTGATCTTTATGCCATCTGCTATCTAGGCTATCTCTGCTGTCTTTTTGTCTATGATTCTCTCTATGAACAAAGTGTTAGCTAAGAGTTAACAAAAGCAAAATAAATGCTTTATAGGGAACAGTTATTCTGAAGTGCTTACCTATTCCACTCATGTCTCAGATTCAGATTTCTAAAGGCTAATATAAATACAAGCTGAAGGACATTAGTAAGTAAAAGAATCTAGAATTAGGAGCATGTCTAAAGTGCTAACACAAAGAAAACAAAGAAAAGTGCCTTTTGACCTTATTACACCACCTCCTAATTATTCCGCTGTTTAGTCATGGAATAGTCCACTGTGGCTTACTGTGGCGGAGACGGTAAGCTATGGAATGAATTCCCTGCCAAAACGTCTGTACTCGTAGAAATATCTTGTGCTTGTAAAAAGAATTCGTGTACACGTGGAAATATTTTGTGCTTGTAAAAAAAATGTGTGTGTGCGTGAAAATCTGTTTTGTCTCTGTAACAAAGTTTTGTGCTTGTAAAAAAATGTGTGTGTGCGTGAAAATCTGTTTTGTCTCTGTAACAAAGTTTTGTGCTTGTAATAAAAATTTGTGCTTGTAAATATATTTTTTGTACATGTAAAAATACTTTGTATTTGAGAAAAAAAAAAACAATCTCCCACAGGCACATTTTTTTTACGAACACAGATTCTTTTTACGAACACAAAACCCAAGTGTGAAATCTCTGCCAAAACTTCTCAGCCAATCACCAAACGTCTTACTCACCGGCCAATCAAGTTGCCGCCTTTATTTAGAAACGGCGAGGAGGCATATTTTCCGGACACTGATGATCATATCTGCTGTGTTCCATGGGAGACGATGCGGGAGCAATGGTACGTGAATTCTATATGTAGCCATGTACAAAAGTTAACGGCGAACTTGCTGCAGTTGTCTGGTGTTTTTAATCGGTTTTCAGTTTAATCAGTTTTAAGACAAGTTCTAAATTACATTATGAACAGGCGTGCTTGAAGTGGGCCGCGGTGTTCCGACACCTCTTTTCATTTCAGGGGACGTGAATATGCAGCAAGTTCGCCGTTAACCTGGCTACTTTATTGTACATGGCTACATATAGAATTCACGTACCATTGCTCCCGCGTCGTCTCCCATGGAACATTTAAGCAATGGGAAAATTATAGACCATACCCTATATCACCCAATGTAACCGGTTGTATGACTCTGCGTTGTTGTGATTGATTATGTATGTACAGTGGGGAGGAGAAGAAGGACTGACGCCGACTCAGGTGATCTGATCCACGTTTTACTCAAGCGTTCTGTAACATCACAGACAATACACACGGGGCAATGGGGCTTAGAGTTGTCCTCCTTCACAGTCCTCTTCCCCAGGGTTACAGTAAACAGGGCCATGTTATACAATTCAGTACAACTAACACAGTATACATTTTGGATATACAAGAGTTTTAAAAAGATCGCTAGATTAACATTTAACTACACATGGCAACATATGGTTTGGCTCATTACATTCAGTATGACCTGGCTAGCTAGCTTAGCCAAACTCCGCTAGCAAAACACGTAAAATTAGCTAAGTTGCCAGGGTACGGTATAGTTAGATCAGCACGTAAGACCATCTAGTTATTCAGACTGAACATCCAGGCCCTTTTCTCAGCGGCTGCACAATCAACGGCAATGTGCAATTCAAAGTCTACAAGTAGAGCAGTGGCAAAGAGCTTAGATTCCTTATCTATCTTTGCTCTTTCGCAGTGGTGCACAGTGCACTGTGCGTTGCTCAGCAACCAAGACGCCAACTGGGACTATTTTCTGGAGCGGAGGAACAATCGAATAAACAATCAACCCAAATAAAGAAAATAATATATATATTAATCATTTTGTGTAATTATTTTTGTT
>CM059272.1:13552532-13562532 GCA_030347295.1 Setipinna tenuifilis
TGTGTGTGTGTGTGTGTGTGTATATGTGTGTGTGTGTGTGTGTGCGTACGCGCGCATACGTGTGTGTGTGCGCGTGTATGTGTTTAAAGGCCTGGGCTTCAGTATAGCAGGGGGTGTGGGTAACCAGCACATTCCCGGAGACAACAGCATCTATGTGACCAAGATCATCGAGGGGGGAGCAGCACACAAGGATGCCCGACTACAGATAGGAGATAAGATACTAGCGGTTTGTCAACCTGCACACACACACACACACACACACACACACACACCCAAGCACAATTACACACACACAGGCACAGTGAGATAGAGAGAGAAAGAGAGAAAAAAGAAAGAGAGAGAAAAACACAAACATACAAGCACTCACACACTCACACACACACACAGATCCTCCAACACATGCACATAGTCATGGCCCCTATAAGAGCTGAGGAGCAGAGAGAGGCAGAATAGATGACTTGAGTAATTCTGTTGGACTGAGCTCATTAGTATGGTAATGGATGTGTGGGATTTGGACCATTATTAACCTTAACACCCAACACCCCACCTCAGCAAACACACACCATGTAGCATAGTAAAACACTGCCCTCTGTTGGCCAGTGTCATAATTACAATGACATTGTTTCAGTCTTTCAGGTATACTGTGTGCAACAACTTACTATAAACGTAGGCACAAATACCTAAGCATTCATAAGTGGGAACAAATACAACTAAAAATGCACATTTTTATTCTTACCAAAAACACATCATATGGTTCCAGTTTATGATCTCTGGAATTACTTTCCAGAATAACATTTTGACCCAAAGTTGTGATATCCTGTCAGCTTTATTTATATTATTATTTCTTTATGACTTGTGTGTGTATGGCTTAGGAGTAAGTCTAGCAGACAGTTTTTCTGACTGAATCCTGAGCTCCGTATAACCTCAACCCAATTTGTCTTATGTTCTTTTTTTATTTTAATTTTTTTAGCACATTGAGCTACTTCCTTTGTAGGAAAAGTGTTTTATAAATAAATGTGCTGCATTATTGTAATGTATTATTATTATTATTATTATGATTATTATTATTATTATTATTATGTGATGTGTTGTGCTGCTGCTGATGCTGCTGCCGTGTGTGTGTGTGTGTGTGTGTGTGTGTGTGTGTGTGTGTGTGTGTGTGTGTGTGCGCGCTTGCGCTGTAGGTGAATAATGTGTGTTTGGAGGACGTGATGCATGAGGATGCGGTGGGGGCCCTGAAGAACACGGCCGAGGTGGTCTACCTGAGAGTAGCCAAGCCCAACAACCTGTACCTGACCAACACCTACAACCCACCAGACCTCACCAGCAGTGAGTGTGTGTGTCTGTGGGTGTGTGGGTGCACGTCCCTGTGTGTGTGTGTCTGTCTGTGTGGTGTGCATGCTTTTATATAGTTCTGATGCTATGTGCAATGAAAGGACAGGACGTAATTTGGTGTGTGCGTGCGTGCGTGTATGCGTGTGTGTATTTGTGTGTGTGTGTGTGTGTGTGTGTGTGTGTGTGTGTGTGTGTGTGCGTGCGTGTGCGTGTATGTATGTGTATATTTGTGTATTTGTGTGTGTGTGTGTGTGTGTGTGTGTATTTCAGCATATTCGCCACACTTGGACACAGAGCTTGGGCATCCCAACTACGGACTGGGCTCCGATTACCCACAAGCCCTCACTCCCACCTCGCCCAGTCGCTTCTCCCCAGTGCTGCACGGCCTTCTGGGAGATGAGGACCTCCCGAGGTGAGCCAGCGTTTCCACACAATCATTATGACTCAGCTTCAGCAGCCCATGCCAAATGTTCCCGGCATGTTCTCTCTGTCTCTTTCTCTATCTCCCTTTCCCTCTCCCTCTCTCTCCCTCTCTCTCTCCCTCTCTCCCTCTCCTCTCTCTACCTCATTCTCTCTCTGTCTCTCTCTCTCTGTCTCTATTATCTCTTCCTCTCTCTCTCTCGCTCTAAGTCTGCCTTGCTCTATCTTTCTGTCTGTCTCTCGTACTCTCTCTCTCTCTCTCTTTCTCTCCTACTCTCTCGCTCTCTCTTTTTTTTTGGCATCTGCACCCCTCAGCCTATTACTACTAAATGCTTTTGATGAGTCCCTCATGACAGTCACTTTGCCTCTCTCTTTTTCTCCCTAAAGTGCCTCCCTTAGTGGTTGGAGAAGTGCTTGCTCGACACTCCTGCCCTCGGATACGTTATGTCATCTCCCTCAGTGTGTTTGCACTCGTTTCAATTCTCACCCTTTCTTGCTTCTGTTCTGATACTTGTGTGTGTGTGTGTGTGCCTCACAACTCAATGCTTGAATTAACGAGCCTTCAAAAGCATTTGCATTAGTGAAAAATAATGCATAATATTCCCCTCACTGAATCTCTACTTAGTCTTTTTCTTTCTTTCTTCTTCTTCTCTTTCTTCTTCTTCTTTTTCTTCTACATTTCTCCTCCACCTCCTCCTCCTCCTCCTCCTCTTCCTCCTCCTTCTACTTCTATTTCTTAACTTCTTTCTCATCAGACAAAGGCGGAATTAATGTAAACTGATTAAGTTTATTTTGGGTTAGGCCAAAATGGCCATTTATGTCACAGGGGAAAAAAAAAACTAAATTGAGAATCAGCCTGTTTTAGCTTTGTTTCCTGCTCTGGTCAAGGCTAGAGTTTTAATAGATTTTCAATTTTTTAAAAAAATTGGAAACTTTTGAACAGTCTTGAAACTTTTAAAACTGTATGGTGTTATAGAGAAGCAGTACTTTTCCTGACTGCAGGTTGCATTTTAGCCATCTTCTATGGATTTATTCATTTATTTATTTATATCAAATACTTATTTCCTAAGTAATTGTTTGGATCCTTTTTTCTGCTCTTTGTTAATCAATAAAGAAAATAACTTGGAAAATCTCAAAACCTCTCCCTTGGGTCCCTCTATTCCCCCCCCCCTCCCCTCAGAGACCCGCGGCGTGTGCTGATCCATCGGGGCTCCACGGGCCTGGGCTTCAACATCGTGGGCGGGGAGGATGGCGAGGGCATCTTCATCTCCTTCATCCTGGCAGGGGGGCCGGCCGACCTGAGCGGAGAGTTACGCAAGGGCGACCAGATCCTGAGTGTGAGTGTGTGTCCGAAACCCCAAACTCCAACTCCGACCCCGCCCTTCTTCTTCCCTGTCCTCACACCTATTAGTGTGGACTGCACAAATGTGGACGCACGCAACTTCACACTAATTAGCACACAGCAGTGGGCGCACACATACACACACACACACACACACATGCATACATACACACATACGCATCCACAAACACACACTCTCTTTCTTTCACTCTCTCTCTCTCTCTCGCTCTCTCGCTCTCTTGTCACACACAAACACACTCATGCGCACACACACACATACACACACACCTCTGCTCTCTCTCTCTCGCTCTCTCTGTCTTCCTCTCACACACACACAGACACTAACACAACTCATTTCCTTCCTGCTTAAAACGCTGTTCTACATGGTTTTCACACTGACCACACACACATCAGAGCGCACTGAGATGCCCTCAGGCACGGAACAGCAGGAAACACAGAAATGCTTTCCTCAGCATCAGGGCCACATTAATTATACACACACACACACACTGTGCATACCTGCTCAAAGCCCGGAAAGCAAACACTCACACTCCTCCGCACACATGCAGAAAACATGGAGCATGGGAAATGGTTATGGACATCAATAAAAACATCGCTGTGGACATATGGAGAGCTCTTGATAGAGATCTAACTGATGTTGGAGCAACGTCATTGCACTAAATGTTTGATTTTTTCTTATATAACGGTAAAGATTTTTTATTATATAACCGTAAAGATGTTGGCCGTACAAAGACTCTCCATAATAAGTAGCTGCATTTGCTTGCATGAAATTACCACAAACTTTATGTCTGTGGAAGAGCTGCTGGCTCACTGGCTCATTTTTGTTGCAGTGGCAGGAGTTTCAGTGAGAGGCTCAGAGGTGATGTCCTACTGTGTGTGTGTGTGTGTGTGTGTGTGTGTGTGTGTGTGTGTGTGTGTGTGTGTGTGTGTGTGTGTGTGTGCTGCAGGTGAATGGGGTGGACCTGAGGAATGCGACTCACGAGCAGGCAGCAGCGGCGCTGAAGAACGCTGGCCAGACGGTGACCATCATCGCCCAGTACAGGCCTGAAGGTAGCACTCACACTGCAGCATGCACCCGCCCTCTTTGGATAACATCTTTTCTCCTCTTCTCTTCTCCTTTCCTCTTCTCGTCTGTTTTCCTCTCTTCTCCTCTCCTCTTCTCTTATACTGTCTTCTCCTCTCTTTTCTTCTCTTTTGTTTTCCTCTCTTCTCTTCTTTTCTCTTCTGTGACCATCATTGCCCAGTACAGACCTGAAGGTAGCACTCACACTCACACTGCAGCACGCACCCGCCCTCACAGGGCAGGGCAACTTTGGGTGCTGGCCACAGATAACATCTTCTCTTCTCTTTTCTTCTCTTCTCTTCTCTTCTGTTTTCCTCTCTTCTCTTCTCTTATTCTCTCTTTTCTTCTTATACGTATCTTATCATCTCTCTTTTCTCCTCCTCTCTTATCCTTTCTTCTCCTCTCTTCTATTCTGTTTTCCTCTCTTCTGCTGTCCTCTCCTCTTCTCTTATCTCCTCTTCTCTTATCCTCTCTTCATCTCTCTTCTGTTTTCCTCTCTTCTCTTCTCTCCTCTTCTTCCCTCTTCTCTTATCCTCTCTTCTCATCCATTCTCCTCTCTTCTCTTCTCTTCTGTTTTTCTATCTTCTCTTTTCTTTTCCTCTCTTCTCCTCTTCCCTTCCCTCTTTTCTCCTCTCCTCTCTTCTCTCCTCTTCTCTTTTCTTCTCTTCTGTTTTCCTCTCTTCTCTTCTTTTCTCTTCTCATCGTCTCTTCTCTTCTCTCTCTCTCACTCACTGCCACTCTCTCTCACTTTGTATGTGTGTGTGTGTCTCCCATGTGTCTGCGTGTGTCCATGTGTGTAATCGTTCTGCTGTGTTGTGTTATTGTGTCCAGAGTACAGTCGGTTCGAGGCGAAGATCCATGACCTGCGGGAGCAGCTGATGAACAGCAGCATGGGCTCCGGCACCACCACCCTGAGGAGCAACCCCAAGAGGGGCTTCTACATCAGGTAACGCACCCACCCGGGATGGAGATAGCCTGTTATCACACCCATACACACACACACACACACACACATGCACAAACACATACACATACACATATACACACACACACACACACACACACACACACATATACAGTACAAACATGCACTCACCCACATACACACACACAATGA
Source organism: Setipinna tenuifilis (assembly GCA_030347295.1). NCBI lineage: Eukaryota > Metazoa > Chordata > Actinopteri > Clupeiformes > Engraulidae > Setipinna > Setipinna tenuifilis. The sequence continues at coordinate 13,557,831 of CM059272.1, forward strand.
TGTGAGATAGCCTAATAGCACTTAAGTGGGATGTTTAGCACAGTAGAAATAGCACAGATCCCTCTTTCTCATGTCTGGGGTCCAACAGCTGCCCCGAGGCACATTTTAAAGGCTTAAACTCTATAGCTAATGATGTTTGGTTGGCTTCATGCTTTTTCACTCTGCAAAGTTTTATGAGTTCTCAAAATTTGTTTTTAGGCGACAACTGAAATTGTACTCCTCAAGGAGATAACTGCACATAGTTTTTTTTTATTCTTGAGGTTTGAGAGACTCCAGCAGGAGAAAAAATATATAATAAAAAAACTACAAATGAACAGGTTTTGTCCACTCTGACTGTAGTGGCTATTTCAAAGCCAACTTCTGAAAAGCCACGCAAGGCAGATGGTGGAGTCTTGCTGACATACTTTCCAGTTAAAGCACGTAAAACAGAGTTGTAAGTAAGTAAAATCATAAATCGTGTATTTATTCAACCATCTGGTTGGTTTTCAACAAATAATACAGACAATGATGCAGAGAACAATGTGATGCGAACTGTTTCCTCTTTGCCACCTAACCTCCTCTACTACACCTGCTCAAACTAGCTAATTACTGTAAGCACTGTTCAGGTCATGTTCTGGTAATGCACATCAAAAGAGGAGCTACATGTCCACATCACATAGAACAGGTAGATAAAGTACAAGGCTTAAAGGCCTAAACAAGGCTTAAACAAGACTTAGGGAGGAATAGAAAGTGTTCACTTCAAATGCTAATTTCAAAAAGAAATGTTCTGCTGTTGAAGGTTTGTGCCATGTGTCATATTTGATTGGAATACTTGCTACAAAAAAGAGAAGCAAACTGAGGACAATGTGAAAGACCCTGAAGTTGATCTCTAACGCAAACACATGATCTACTGTATGTGTGTACATCATGTGTAAAGCAGTACAGTGGGGCTCTAGCCATTCCCACCAGCCCCAGTCCTATACTAGCCAGAAACTTGTGGTAAAAGTTAAGTAACAATTCACAATAGGGGTACATGAACATACATTTATTAATGAACTAACTACTGAATAAATAAGAAGAAGTGAATGATTAGTATATACCCTACATTAATCATTACAAAATAACTATGCATTAATGTTTAACGCATAGGCCTAGTGAGTCGTACACGATTATTACTACTACATCATAGTTAAGGAATACTGGCATATTCATGTACACATATTATAAATTGTATTAATGTATTCATGTACCATTCTTATAAATTGTAATAATTGGCAGACTCTAACCTACCATTTAATTTACACCTCAATTCTTTCCTTAACTATGATTTAATAGTAAATCATGTAAGACTCAGTATGTGTTAAACATTAATGCACTGTGGTTTATGCAGTAGTTAATATATTAATAATTGTATATTCATGTACCCTTATTGTAAAGTGTTACCAAAATTCCTTCTCAAAAGGTAGTCTGAAGTGTGAGCACTGCAGATTTAAAAAATGGCACCGGGGAGATGGTATAAGCGCACCTCGTTCCTGAGCAACCAACGACCTGCAAAATACACATCCAATGTGTAGATATTTCCATCCACTGCCTAATCACCAAACAAGCTCTCCAGTTCCAGTTGGTTTCAGTAACACAGATTATTGACCAGTTAATGGCCCCCATAATTAAATTGAATTCTTCACAGAAGTAACTCTTATTGTGTTTCGTTACTAGTAACAGCAGTCTGAGATAAAACTAATATGTAGGTCAAAAAAAAAGAAAAGAAATCATTATATAGAACACAATTATAAGTCTACCCTGAAGTTTCACCGCAGACTTCATTGCACTGTAGTGCCTTGGATAGGAGATTGGGGAAACCTGAGATTAATCTGGCAATTACGTTTTAATATTGTGCAATGCAATAATATTACATACACTGTTAACAAACAGAGCTAGAACAAAGCTGGGGTGCGTTTCTCGAACAGCTAGCTAAGTTAGCACTGTACTACCATTGTACAATGGAAGTATCTACAATGATAGTGGCGAGATCCTTCCGTTTCTCGAAGGTCTCGTACTTCGGTAGAACAATCATTGTAGGTACTTCCATTGTACGTACTTCCATTGTGGGTACTTCGGTTTGTGAAGCATGGAAACAACGGAGGAAAAGCAGGGGACAGCCGTTTTGATTGGATGACTCTTTGTTGACACGACATGCCACTGCTATTTCCTTTTAATACATGTCTTTGTTGAAATCATACGATAGCGGTAATAATAAATGGTTACTGCATGGTACAGGCCTGGTAAAACTAACTCAAGTGCCAAAACTTGGCCCAATGTCTACAGTGACACATGTCGTGAAGGAAATTTTATTCTTACAAATCCGTAGGTTTCAATAGCGTCTTGACGTCATCCGTCAGTGGTATTGATACTCCACCATATAACATCGGTGTCTGTGCCAATAGCTCAATGAGAAAGTTGCGTGGCTTCAGTGCTATTGTTCTCTTTAGTTCCCGGGTTCAAATCTCAGTGCACGCCTGGTAGCACATAGCCTTCATGTTTTACTATAGCATTGCTCCTCAATACATGTACTCTTTCAAATCAATAACCCAGACAAACTTCAGAGTAGGCCTAGAGCATAAATCCACAGTAACATGACTGTGAAACGCTAGGCCACACAAACAGATAAGTCATACAATTCGTCTACACTCAGTCTCGAACCTACGCCTATGATGGAAAACTTATGTTGCTCGCAACTGCGCTACTAGTTGCGCCACTGACAATCACACGTGGGTTTCTGTTTACCAAATACATATGCTGTCAATAATGGGAAAAGCTTCAATTGAAGGCCAACTTCTAATGCAAATATCTCGTAATCCCACGTTCCAAACTCAGCGAAACTCAATCGGTTTGTAGATGTCACTATAATACTGCTGTTCAACCCATTAAATCATTAAGTCTTGTCATACGGTTTTAACAAGAAAAATGACATAACATGAATTGGCCATTTAAAAGTTCTATGAGCTGTATTATAGTGTCCTCTACATGTCGATTGAATTTCACTGCATTTGTACTGCAGGATTACGAGATATTTAAACTTTACAGTCGAAGATCTACTGCAAGTTTTGCCGTGGGTGGGCTCAACCTTCAAAACAACACCTCTACAATGGCTCGCGAGCTGTTGTAGGTACTACACAACTTTACTTCGAAGTTTTGGAAGTATCTCTGCTACGAAAGTTTCGAGAAACGCGTAGTAGGTCCCTCACTACCGAAGTCCCCACAACAGAAGTACGTACTTCCGAAGTTCCTCACTACCGAAGTATGTACAATCATAGTAGAGCTTCGAGAAACGCGAAGTAGCCTCTGAGGCGGTACTTCGGAAGTACCAACAACGGTAGTGGCTAACAAGTTAGCAATTTTGCGTTCGAGAAACGCACCCCTGTAAAGGTAAAGGCCTTTCAATCAATTGATATTCTGCCATCATTTTCAGGTGGTACAAAATGGCCGGGGTTTTTTATGTGGCCCAAGGATAAGGGAGGTGAAGAGGCTGTTAAGACATTACGAGAGATATTAGTGCCTGAATGGGGGAACATTATGTAGTCCCTCCCAGCTGAGTAGTGAGGCACAGGCAAAATGAGCACCGCTGCTTTCTCCATAGGTGCCTTTAACAGCTGTTCTGCAATACGGCTTCCTGGGGGGAGATACAAACCCCAAACACAGCACTGAGTAATAAGCGTTAAGTTGATGGCCTGCGTCTCTCTCTCTCTCTGTCGCTCTCCCTCCTTTTCTTTCTCTGTGTTAGAGTGTAATACACATTTGGTCTCAGGTCTGCCTCATTTTCCCTCTTTCCCTCCCTCCCTCCCTCTCTCTCTCTCTCTCTCTTTTTAATATCATTAAATCATTAGATTTTGGGTGTGTCTTTTTCTCTTTCTCTCTCTCTCTCTCTCTCTTTTTCTCTGTCTGTCTCTCTCCCTCTCTCTGGCAAAGTGGTAATACTCATTGGTTCTTGAGTTTGCCTCTCTTTCTGTCTGTCTGTCTGTCTGTGTCTCTCTCTTTCCTTCTCTCTTTTATCTCTGTCAGAGTGCAATAATCATTGGGTTTTGTGTGTGCCTCTCTCTCGCTTTCTCTCTTGAAGTGTAATAATCATTGGTTCTTGTGTTTGCCTCTCTTTTTCTCTGTCTGTCTGTCTGTCTGTCTGTCTGTCTCTCTCTCTCTCTCTGTCTGTCTGCCTCCCTCCCTTCTCTGTCCATCTGTCAGAGCGCTGTTTGACTACGATAAGACGGTGGACTGTGGCTTCCTGAGCCAGGCCATCGGCTTCAAGTTTGGCGACGTGCTGCACGTGCTGGACTGCGGGGACGAGGAGTGGTGGCAGGCCAGACGCGTCAGCCCGCAGGGAGACAGCGAGGAGGTCGGCTTCATCCCCAGCAAGAGGAGGTGCGTACGTGCGTGTGTGTGTGTGTGTCTGTGTGTGCGTCAGTGGGAGTGTGTGTGTGTGTGTGTGTGTGTGTGTCAGTGGGAGTTGGCGTGGGTGTATACATCTATGGGAGCGTGTGTGTGCATGTGTGTGTGTGTATCTGTGTATCTGTTTGTGTGTGTGTATATGCACATGTGTGTGTGGGTGCATGGGTATATGTGTATACATATGTATGACTTTGTGTCTGTGTGTGTGTGTATTTGTGTATGTGACTGCATGTGTGTGTGTGTGTGTGTGTGTGTGTGTGTAGGATGGTGAGAATGCGGGGGT
>CM059272.1:13567532-13572532 GCA_030347295.1 Setipinna tenuifilis
TACCCCTTCATAATTGGGGGGGGGGCTTTTATGGGGAGAACTACTGTTTACATTTCGCAATAAGTACATTTATACTACAGTAGTACAGTTATTTTGGTCTCTGGTCTCTTTAGGGGGTACTGGGTCTTGATCGGGGGGGTACTGTACCTCCCAGTACCCCCCGTTATTTGAACTATGTCTGTCACTAAAGGTTTTCTTTGTTGTGTCTTCCCTTCAGCTGTGGTGGAGGGCGAGCGCTTTGAGGAGGTCTACCATCAAGTGAAAACAGTCATCGAGGAGCAGTCTGGGCCTTACATCTGGATCCCGACCAGGGAGAGGCTCTGAGCCTCCCTCCCTCCCTCCCCCCGGAATCCAGCTCTCCAATGCAGTCACCATTCAGCCTAGCCTCCTGACACTATGGAGCCATGTCCATAGAAAGAAGAAAGGAGGAGAGGGACAGAGAGAAAGAGAGAGAGAGAGAGAGATAGAGATAGTGATAATTACTCTTCTCTTCTCTTGTCCACATTTTCATCACTCAGTCTTCACATATAAAGAAGGAGTGGTAGAGAATGTTCTAGAACAGGAAAGGCAGAAGGAGGGTGAGCAACAGACAGACAGAAAGAGAGAGAGGGAGAGAGAGAGAGAATCGGATGGGAAAGCACGGAAAACCCTCAGCCTTTTATTCCCATTTTTCCTTCCCTCTCTCCTCCCTCCCTCCCTCTTCTCTCTCTACCCCTCTTTCTCTCTCTCTTTCTATAATTCTCAATCTTTTTTTCCCTCTTTGGCTCTCTCTCTCTCTCTCCTACTCTTTCACACCTGCTTGTTGAGACTGTTCCACTCTGTAAAGGGCGAGGGGCGAAGCGGAAAAATGGACAGAGCGAATGGAGCAGAAATGGAGGGGATGAAATTATAATCCTTCCTCCTCCTTTTTGTATTCTGTCCAGCTTCCTTTGTCCAGCCTTCATCTCCTTCTTTGCACTCAGGACAGAAACGGAAAAGAGCGGGGTTGAGTCGGAGAAGGAGAGGAAGGAGGAGGAGGAGGAGGATGAAGAAGATGAGGAAGAGGAAGATGAGGCAAGAAAAGAGAGGCAGCAGTGACTGACTGACTGCTGGTTGGCTGATGGTGGTCAGACGAGCGAAATTTGAAAAATCAGTCGCGCTCATTTTACAATAAGACAAAAAGCAAAGAAAAGTTCCTGAACAATGAAAGTATATTTATTAATAACAATAATAATAACAAGAAATATCAAAGGTACTATGACTTTAAAAAAAATGACTTCTTATTCACTTTTGTTTGCCCATTGAATGGATTTTTATTTATTTTTTTTATTTTGTGTCATGTTTTTTGGGGAAGGGAGGGGGGGAATCAAAATGAAAAACAAAAAAGAATTGATATCTAGTTGATACGCATGCCTGAAAGATTGACGCACTGGAGAACAGAGAGAAGAGAAGAGAAGGAGACAACTCTGGCCACAGAAGAGAGAGAGAGAGGCGAAAAAGAGAAGAAAGAAACAAGGCATGGCTCTGTGGCTCTCTTGGCAAAAAGACAGCACAAGCTTCAGAGAAAAAGCGAGGGAGTGGGAGAAACAGATGGGTGTGACAGAAGAGAGGAGGGGCGAACAGATGAGACAAGCTGCTGTTAGTGCGTGGTCATCTTTTTTTCTTTTTTTTTTTGCACAGTGTGAAAAGCTACACATTTGGGTTTTTCTTTTCAATTTTTTTTTTTCGTTGTTGATGTTTGATGTACTTGATTTTCACCACATACACACACATACACACTCACAACACACACACACACACACAGTATACTTACATTTGTGCACATATACTTACCCTCACAGAGAGAAAGAGAGAGAGTGAGAGAGAGAAAGTGAGTGAGAGAGAGAATGTGAAGCCAACAGCCCGAAGCCAGAACACATGTCGGCAGGCAGCAGCACCAGACCTCCCACCAAAATGGCGACTGACTCGGGATTCGGGACAGACCCAATGCCAGCAGCGTGTGGCCCAGATTCAGGCGCGGAAAAAACAGCACGGGGAAGTCTGCCACCTCTATTCCTCAGCACCCCACCACCACTCTACCGACCCCCCCCCCCCCCATGACCCATTATTATGGGATGTCAGCACCCCCCCCTCCTCCCTCTGCTCAGTCTAAGGCTCTGTACTAGTTACTCCAGCAGCGTCTCTCGGCACCACTGTGGAGGCCCCTACTGGCCCCCCCCTCCTCATCATCGGGCCCAGCAGAACCACCGGCCTCGCCTAGCCTCGCCTCGCCTCGTCACCTTAACGTCACGGCACGGCACGGCACCTCACCTTAACACTGAAGACCTTAGCGCCACCCGCGTACTTGTTCAAGGGAGCCACATTGACTTATGGGAAAACCAGGTGGACATTTTGGTTGGTGCAAATCAGAGACTGAGGGACAGAGACTGGAGCTGGATGCAAGCTTTTGTTTTTTTTTTTTCTTTCGTTGTGGGTGTAAATGTTTCAAGGTCTTTGGCTGTCTGCACTTCTAAAAAGAGTAAGGGTAAATGCACATTGAATTTGATGGAGAAATGTTTGTCCAAACCACCAACTCCCCAGTGTGTGTGTATACGAGTGTGTGTGTGTGCAAGTGTGTTAACTGTGTGTGGTGGTATGTGTATGATTGGTGCAATGATTATCATCATCCTACTCTTTTTTAACACACACACTCTCTTTCTCTCTCTCTCTTCTTTCCCCCTTTTAAACACACTCTTGCACACGTTAAATCAAGCCTTTAGACATTTTCATTTTAGAGGTACACATCTCAAAGTGAAAAAAAGTGTCTTTTCACAACCATAAATACTAGATGTGTACATTTAGTTTTATTCCATCTTATAAATCATGTACACACATGAACATGCACAGACACACACACACACACACACACACGTACTCTCACATGCATGCATAAAACTATGAAGGTCCATGGAGCCATAATGGTGGTCTCTTTTTCTTCTGAAATCCCCCCGCAGTGGTATGCCTAATATTGCTGAATGGAATGTCTCCTCTCAGTGGAGGAAGACTGTCCGAAACATTCACTCGGTCACAATACACTATGTGCACTATCTAGTGTGAGAGTGACATTCTTTTTCCTCCCTCCATAGTGCGCTAGATGTGTGAACAACTAATCACCTCCGATTCAGCCTAAATGTGCTGAAGGGAAACCAGGAGAAGTAAAGACACCCCCCCACACACACACACACACACACACACACACATCCACCTCCCCACCTCCCTCTTCACCACCCCTTCCTTTTACCAACCCTGTTCCACTGGTAGCCATTTTTTGCCTGCAGATTTCTGCATCTCTGCTCTGGCCCTGGTCTGCGACGTGAGGTTTGAAAACTCGAGCTGCCAGCGCTCGGCCACTTCCCCCACGATGGATGGATGGACGGAGGGACGGACGGACGGACGGACGGACGGACGTACGCCACGAGCTCTTCCTGTAACTGTGACGTTTTATACAATAGCCGAACTGTGAGAAAAAGGCTGCCATGCACCAGATTCCATCTGACATCAAGCAGAGAAATTGGCACATCATTTACACACAGACATGTGAATGGGTAAATGAGTGTGTGTGTGTGTGTGTGTGTGTGTGTGTGTGTGCTTAATATCTTTCTTACTGCATTATGAGGACAAACACTTTTGCACTGAAACAAATTTAATAATACAGGTAATGGAAACATTAATTTATGAAGGGAATGAAATTATGGGTAAAACAGACACATCAGTACCTGTTTTTTTTATTACTTTTGCAATGCGTTTGTTTTTTTTTATTATTTGAAATGAAATGTGTCTCTGTACAGTGACAGTTCACAGTGGCAGTTATTATTTATAGGTATACTTTGGTTTGTTGACGTTTACCTTCAATAGCTAGGGTGAAATGGTTGAAATGCTTATTTATTTGATGCACTGTTTGTTTATTTATTTATTTAATGGATGCAGTTTTTAATTTTTTGTGTATATTTTTATACATGTGGATTGTCAAAGACTGGCAGAATGCGTTGCAGTGACTCTAGCATTGTGGTTTTGCTAAGCTAAAGGGGCCGTGACTAACATGCGTACGAATGCGGTCGGTGAATATCTATACAAAATTATTAAGCGGTTTGGATCCTCAAGTCATACAACTGATCGCGCATGCGCGCGTGCACACACAGACAAAGACGTCAAGTATTTCTGGCCACCGTAGATTAATTGCAAACACATATAAAAGTATTATGTGTACTGTACACGTGTGAAGTCCTACCACATCCACAAAACAATGCACAGTCTTACAAACACACACATGTTCACTTCTGAAAAATTGTTTTTTTTTTTTTTTAATTATTTAAGCCAAATGTATTTGATCTTTGTTTGTATCTTCCATATCATATGGTATTCCTAAATGAACAAAGTGTACTAATTTTTATTTAAACAATGGAAGGTGGTCAGTCTTACACAAACAAAATCAACTGATGCAGAAAGTATATTTAAAAATGATTTATCTTGCAAGAGAGATTTAAAATGATATTATCAAAAATAATAAAATGTTTAATTTCAGTGAAACGCTTGTTGTAAATTAGCTATAAAAATAATAAAATTACTTATGTTAAAATAAGCTTGCCGAATACTTTGTTTTGGTCTGCCAGGTGATGTAACAGCAGCAGTAAGTTTGACACAGAAAAGTGTAGTTGCATTTCCTCACCACTAGATGTCCCAATGTGCTCACGTATAATGTTGCTACTTTCCCCTACACACCTTGACATCTCTGCAGTGCCAACTTTCTTTTGCTAATAGCCGTAAGGTCACCCTGTGTTTTCCCCAGGTCAAGGACAGTAGTTTTGGGTTGCATTTTGCCTTTCCTTTACCCTAGTGCACTTTGACTTTGAAAGCCATTTGAAAGCCAAAGAAGACTGTTTTTTAAGGGAAATTGTAGTCCTTACCATTGCTGTCTTTTGTTACTAAGTACAGAGAATTTCCCTGTGGCTGTATAAAAAGCCTCATCCGATATCTAATTTCTC
>CM059272.1:13577532-13587532 GCA_030347295.1 Setipinna tenuifilis
TTGCCACGTCCAGCCCACATGCACCAGGTCAAGCACTGTGCAGCAGCCAGATCAGACCAGCATCATGCGTACTTTTCCATCTCTGTGCTTTTTACACTACTGTACATTACGCCTATGCGGTATCGTAAAAGAAAGCATATTTAGTTCATTTCCATAGATAGATAGATAGATAGATAGATAGATAGATAGATAGATAGATAGATAGATAGATAGATAGATAGATAGATAGATAGATAGATAGATAGATAGATAGATAGATAGATAGATAGATAGATAGGGAATTACAGAACTATACAATCTATAAAAAACAACATAAAACAAATCAGATATCTCCTTAACAGATGTGTGATCTATTTAAATGGTGTTGTGGGGGGGGTTGGTGTTGACTACAGCAGAAATGATTAGACTTGCTCCTCTCCTCTCCTCTCCTCTCTCTCGCCACAGACGGCCATGTCCACTCATATTCTGACCCGATTTAGCATGTTCCTTCTGACCCACTTACCCAGCCCACAGGCGTTTTTGGGCCAGCCACAAAAAAAAAGCACCTGAACCACCTTGAGCACTGCATCCTCAGCAAGAGTTTGTATGAGATATGGCCAAAGGTGTATATATAGTATACTGCATGATGCAATGCGTGACAACGTCATAGATCAACTTCAGGGCTGTGGTCATGCACAATACATGCTTGCGCTTTTATACTGTAGATGCAGGCAACCCACATTCTGGGTTACAAGGCCCAAACTCCCTGCTTAATGGTCTTGTATGTGTTTGTTATCTTCCCAACCAACATTTCACGGTATTAGTCTAAACATTTAAATAGACTACAAGGACCACCAAAATTAACTACACTACTGTTGCCCTAAAACTAAAAGGGCAATAAAATATAAAGTTCTTGGTTGGAAGGTTGGAGGGAAATCGTTCACATGGTTATCATACAGGTGAATCTTGCCTCTTTCCTTTCAGTAGCGAAAAAAAACCTTGTTGCTTTCCTCACCTCTTTTGTCACTTGCATTTGGCTCGATTGATAATAGTTTACAACGAGGAAACGAGCCTGCTCATTTACATGAAAAGACACCGCTACTGAATAGATTGCCCTACGGAGCCCTCTTCTTCAAGCAAACAACTGACCAATCCACATATAGAGTGGTCTTGAGGAGAAAAGGGTAAATTTGCATAGGAATTGAGAGACCCCTCTGTATCTGGTTTCAATTGACATAAACTACCGCGTTAATTCTGAACTGTAACGTAAACTGAAAAGGAACTGAAAACTAAAGACACCCCAAATTAGAGCTGATGTACATTATTGACTTAGACACTTTATTGATATTGTGTCGTATTAAATCGCTTGTAAAGTTTTACCGTGACAAGTGATTGCTTGGGTTATGTGTCGGGTGAGTGGGCTAGTCTATTGTTGACGGAGGGAACAGTGAGTTAACTGACGTTAATCTGCCTTGTGTCCCAATATCGAATGAGCTATTTCAGATAGGCGCAGAGACCATGCATGTTTCGATCTAATCAGATATTCATTTTCGCAATTGACTGACGGGAAAACAAGCCTATGGGAAACACTGCATGGTGTGAAAGTGGGCGGGAATGTGAGCAGACTGCCGATGTTGGGGCAGCTTTACTGGGCTTGTCCATCGTAGTGCCACAGAGCGTGAGGAAAGTGGTGTGGAAATACGAGGCAAACGCTGTCCGTGTTTTCTGTTTGTTTTGCCGTCCTTTGGTTTTTTATTTTCCGCACAATCTCCTTTTCTTGTGCATTTTTAAATACATTTTGAGATTTTAGATTTCTGCTCTTTTGTAAATGAAGAGGAATCCAGGTCCACCTTCCCAAAGGCATTCATTGTAAGGACATTTTGGGGGAAAACGGACTATTTCGTGACAGAAAATCCCAGTACGCATGGGAAATATGACTAGGATTTACAGTGGATGTGCGACTTCACTGCTTTTATGGGGCGTTTGCGCATTATTTGCGTAGCGTTTATAATTGCAAAGTAAATCCACCACTGAAGATACATCGGCATAAGAACTGTGAAAACTATTGCTGACAAAGAACATCGGAGTCTTTTGAGGATAATGTATGTTCCACTCCCGCCGCCTTCGCTGTAGTTTATGGACTAATGCAAACTAAAGGATAGAGGGATACTGTGATTATCCTATTTTACATGTCTAGCCTACTTCACGAAAAGTTTTTAAATCAGACGATTAAGTTATTAGGTGGGTCTCGGGTAATTATGACGCCCGTTCTTTTCATCTGAAGCACAAGACTCGCGCTTTTTCTCACACCAAATAATTTACCCAATAATTCGGTTCTCTTTTAAAAATTGAATTCGGAGAAAGATCTATTGTCTATCACCGATGTGGGTACAGGCTCAGGCAAGGGGCACACGACCCAGCTGACAGTACCTCGGAGACCACTTTCATTCATCGTTCAGAGAACCTTGCCATCTGGAAAATAGCATTGAGCCCATATTTCCCAAAGATTTTGGATCAACATGGAACTCTTAGCCAGAGATGTCACCTTGCTTTGGATTGTGCTTCTGAGGTGCTTGCTCTTCGCACGGACAGAGGAAGGTATGTTGCTTTTTACCTACAGTTACCACTACGCGCTACCCCTTACAAAGACTGTTCAGTATTTCAGCAGAACTCCTGAGTTAATGATCTATTGGTAGCACATTTCATATTCCACTAAGCAAGTCAACATCCGTCACCATTGAGCCTGTTGTTGTAACTATGTGTTATACACAGAGACGCAGTGTGTCGAGAAGTGTGTTTGGGTCTAGCAATTGTTACATTTAGGCCTCATGTTCGTTTCTTTCTCGCTGAAATGCGAAGGATGTTATAGTACTTTCTAACAAAGGCGGTTATCAGTTCTACTGACATAAACACTTATATACAAATGTAATTACCCCTTCATTATTGCCAGTCTGATTTGGACCTAACATTATATGCCACAAACCGTTAATTGTCATTAAACAACACGCGCAAGAAATTACACCCTGCAGCAAATTAAATTTACTATGCATGGACTAATCCAAAATCAAATTAGATATCCTGAAAGGGTAGTTTACTTTTTATTCTAACATTTTTTCATAACTGTCTGAAGGAAGTGGTTGAATGGTGGTGAATGGGTGAACCGATGGCTCAATGTAATGGGTAATAGGCCCTATCATGTTATAAAATTGTATGGGTCAGTGGCCACGTAACTTGCAGCAGTGGCTTGTTGTGTCTCTTGTTCAGGCTTCTTCAGTCCTCCGGAGCAAGTGTAGACTACTTTGTCTGACTTATTATCAGCCACGTGCATGTAAATGTGACTATGATAACTGCATGTAATGGAGCGCCTTTAGTTGCAAAGCTGGTCCAAGCACACAAATTCCAACTGCCAAATGACGCACACAAACCAACTAAGTTGGCTCTCACAACGAGCTGGTTTCTGATATCGGCGAAATGGGCGGTTGGCAGACGGGGTGCTCGCCCAGGGCACCAAAAACAGTCTAAAACCGCCCCTAGTCTTCGGGCCACGGTTGGGTTCGATGCCTACGACCTCGTCCTGTCGTACGAGGCGATTCTACGGGCCACATAACACACGCTGACAGATAACTTGTCTGGCAATGTTTAAGCCGGTAAGATTACCCTGGACACAGGCGTTACCACACTGACCTGTTCGGGTGGATAGGTATAGGTTTTCCCATCGATCCAGGACGGACAGGATTAGTTCCACATTACACGCCGCAGTGGAGACACCTGGGTCTTCCTATCCGTAATCAATTAACTGTTGTGTGTGGCAGACACTGATAATGCGCTTCCATGCAAGGCGAGGGATTGAATTAATAAGATGGAGGAGGCAGGTCGCCACAAATGTAATAGGTAATAACAGCTTGAAATGAAAATATGTCACCCCTATCGGCCTACCCTGTAAAACTGATAAACATGTTGTAAATATGCAGTTCCTGAGTAAATCACCTTCCCTGGTGAGGAAAACAATTTCTTAAAACTAATCTGTGCAATTAGACAGGCGGCAGGCCAAACCGCCTGTGTTTTTTTTAACGATTTGGTGGATGAAATGTTAATGCCTTATTTAAAAAACCCTCACTCGACTGCACCTGATGACTGAAGTGAGAAATTGTAAGGACAGACACACTAACTCTGAGTTATAGCCAGCATAGTCACTCAGCTTCTGGTAACTTTTGGATTATTTTTCAACACCGTCAGACTGATCCCCCACACAGTCCCTGAAGTCTCAGTACTGTGTCCAGTTCCTTGGCAGACCTTGTAATGATTAATTTGGTGTAGCAAAAAAACAGAAGCCAAGGGGGGTAGATTGGATTCTGGCCTCTGGGTTTCTTTTTCTTTTCTTGTTTTTTTTTTTTCTTCTTCCAAAGTCTTTGGTGGCTTAAACCCCCTTCAAGATTAAAAACCAAGCCCAATCCGCTGAGCTCGCGTTACAAATCTGCGCCGCCCTTTTGTCGGGAAAGTTTTCAGGAAAAAGAAATGTAACAATGGCTTTCCACCTGATTGGCTGGGTGCTCAAGCTCAGGGCTTTTCCTGTATGCTCCCTTTCGCCTTTTTTTTTTTGCTTCCCTCCTTCAACAGACACTTTTTAAGAGGGCTTATCCTTCCCACCTTATGCCACCTCTTTTTAACCCCCCCCCCCCCCTCCACCTAACCCCCCCACTCATCTAGTCCCCTCCAAACCTGCTTTCTCTTCTCTTCTTCTCTCCTGTGCTTTTTTACTGTAGGAGTCATCTTTCACTTTGGTTCACCCCCTAACCCCCCACCCCCACCCCCACCCACCCACCACAAACCTCTCCCTGTGCTGGTGACCCTCATCTTACACCCCCCCCGCCTTGTCCCCTTGTGAGGACCAGAAATGTGTTAGTGAAGAGGCCTACCGGTACGAGTGTTTGTCTAGAGAGAGGGAGAGAGAGAGAGAGAGAGAGATGGAGAAGGAGAAAAGAGGGAAAAAGTAATCTGGCTAATACAGATGCATTCTGTGTTCTCTGTCTCTGTTTCTGTCTCTCTGTCTCCCTCTCTCTATCTCTCTCTCCCTCTCTCTCTCTCTCTCTCTCTATCAGTCACTTGCTCTCTCTTGCACACACTTTGAAAGACAATGTTTTGCATTATTACTTTGTCTTTCAGGAGTTTCTTTGAGCTTTTTGCCAAAGTGGCAGCGGTGTTTCCTCTCCCCCGTCCTCTGTCTCTCCTTGGATATGCCCATCTCCTCCCTGAAATCCCTTTAAACGGAACCGATTTTTATAAGACGGGGATTTGCATTTAAAGCAACTCCTTCCCTCCTCTCTCTGCTCTCTCTTTTTCGCTCTCTCTCTCTCTGTCTATCTCTTACTCACTCACTACCTCATTCTCTCTCCCCAAACCTTTTTCTTGCTCTTTTTTTTCTCTCTTTTCCTCCTCGTTCCCTCTCTCGCACTCTTTCTCTCCCTCTCCCTCTCCCCCTCCCTCTCTCTCTAACCCTTCCTCTCTCCCTCTTTTTCCCTCTCTCTCTTTCTCTACCACGGGCTTCTAATCCCATGATTAGGTTCTTGAGGAGTTAAACAGGCATCCCAGCATTGCATTCTAATCTCCAGCAGTTCCCACTGCTGAACCTCAGCTCAGGGAATGAAGTCACCATCAGCCGGCTGTGTCCTTTGCAAAGACAAGTGTGTGTGTGTGTGTGTGTGTGTGTGTGTGTGTGTGTGTGTGTGTGAATGGGAATGCATGGGCATTTTTACTAACGCATAGGACCAGAAGTGTGTGTGTGTGTGTGTGTGTGTGTGTGTGCATCTGCGTGTCTGTGCGTGCCCATGTGCCTATATATCAGTGTGGTTGAACGTGTGCTTGGTGCGTGTGGGGGGTTTATGTACTTGCTTGTATGTGTGTGTATGCTTCTGTGTGTGTGTGTGTGTGTGTGTGTGTGTGTGTGTGTGTGTGTGTGTGTGTGTGTGTGTGTGTGCACGTGCCTGCCTGGTTGTAGTGTGCCTGGTGTGTCTGCTGCTCATGAAGCTGCTGTGTGTGTGCGTGTGTGTGTGTGTGTGTGTGTGTGTGTGTGTGTGTGTGTGTGTGTGTGTGTGTGTGTGTGTGTAGTGAGGCCCTGCGGTCAGAGAGTCCGTCCACTCATGTGATGTCTGGCAGCTTGATGGCCGCTTTCTACAGGGGCGCTACTGAAGTAGATGGAGCCCCTTCAATCACACCATCCCCCCACCTCTCCCACTCTTTTACTATCCACCTCTTTTCTCTCTCTCTCTCTTTCTCTCTCCTCTCCCCTTTCCTCTCTGGGCCATGCATCATTGTCACCAAGGCAAGAAGTAGACAGCTGGAGAGGCTCTCTCTCCCTCTCCATTCCTCTCTCTCTCTATCTCTCTCTTTCTCTCTCCATCCCTCTCTCTCTCTCTCTCTCAACCTCTATCTTTCTCTTATTTGCTTTATTTCTCGCTCTCTCAACCTCTCTCTGTCTCTCATTTGCTTTCTCTCATTCTCCTCTCTCTCTCTCTCTCTTAACCTCTCTCTTTCTCTTATTTTCTTTCTCTCATTCTCTCTCTCATTCTCTCTTTCTCCCCCATCCTCCCACTTGCCACTCATAGAAAGAGGGCCACACAATTGGGACAAGAGGCGACCGGTAGCCGTGGAGATGTAGAAACAATCAGATGACGGAGCGAAGGAATGGACAGCAAGAAAAAAAAAAATGAAACAAAAAAAAAAAACAATTGAGCCCAGGAAAAATATGAGGGTGCCAACTGCAAGATATTCCGATAAATAATAAGTTACCAAACCACTAAAAAAACACTAAAAAACCTAACGTGATGTATATGTTTATTTTTTCTGTTTGTCTCGCTGTGTGTGTTTTGTTAAGGGCCCTCAGTACATGACTCACTAGTAGTGTAAAGTGAGGGGAATTTTGGAAAGCATGCATCCATATAGCACGTGTGTGTGTGTGTTTTGTGTGTGTGTAATTTTGTGTGTGCTGTGATTTTGTGTGTGTGTGTGTGTGTGTGTGAGTGGGTGAATGTGTTTTTGTGTGTGTGTGTGTGTGTATAAGTGTGTTTTCTTTATGTGTGTATGTGTGTTTTGTTTGCTAAGCTAGGAGTGGCAGAGGAGTGGGATTAGGAGGTGGGAGGTGTGAAATTAAAGAATCCAGGGATTTAGGTGCAGTTCACATCAGAGGAAGAGTGCTAATCTCTCACTGACTCACCGTTCCACTGCTGCGCTTCTGTGGGAATAGACGTGTGCTTTAATGTTTGATTGTGTGTGTGTGTGTGTGTGTGTGTGTGTGGTTTTGTGCTTCTGTGTGTGTGTGTGGTTTTGTGCTTCTGTGTGTGTGTGTGCATGTGTGTGTTTGTGCTTCTCTGTGTGTTTGTGTGTGTGCATATGTGTGTGTGTGCGCATGTGTGTGTTTGTGCTTCTGTGTGTGTGCACATGTGTGTGTGTGTTTGTGCTTCTGTGTATGTGTCCATCCCTTTCCTTGGTTATGTCATCCAATGCGGTTTTAGGAGCTACTATAAATAAAGGAAATTTGGGCGTGTGCATCTGTAAACAACCCTACAACACAATGACCACATAAAATCAACCCTCTCTCTCTCTCTCTCTCTCTGTCTCTCTCTCTCTCTCTCTCTCTCTCTCAGTGTGTGTGTGAGTGTGTGTTTGTGTGTGTGTGAGTGTGTTTGTACGTTCACATTTGGCCATGTGCAAGAAACAAATACATTGAGTGCAGATGCTTATGTGTGTGTATATATGCACTTTTATACAGGAAACATTTCATTGCCTAACCTAAACAGCTGTTGTGTGTGTGTGTGTGTGTGTGTGTGTGTGTGTGTGTGTGTGTGTGTGTGTGTGTGTGTGTGTGTGTGTGTGTGTGTTTGAGTGTGTGTGTTTGAGTGTGTATGTGTGTGTGCGTGCCTGCGTGCGTGTGTGTGTGCGTGGGCGTGCAGGCCCGTGTGTGTGAGTGTGTGTGTGTGTGTGTTTGAGTGTGCGTGAGTGTGTGGACTTCCTGCTGCTTCCTTATGTGTAGCATCTCAGACACATCTGAGTTTGAGTCGCTGCTTTCCCAGCCCCGACAGAGGCTGCAATTACCCTTTGTGCTGGCCAGCCAGGCTGGTGGGCTTTTCAGCATAATTACGCCGCCTTCACCCCCTACCCCTTTAAGCACCAAATTTGTTTACCTCTGAAATGATAAACCCCAGCACACAAGGACACGTTTTCTCTCGCATAGCTCAAGCAAAAATACGACAAATTCCAGACTTTGTGTCATGAGCGCGTTTCTCCTAATATGAAGGTGGTGGTTTTGTGTGGATAATTTGTATGTAGAGTAAGGAGCTTTAAGAAAATGTGGGGAGCTTTAAGAAAATGTGTCCACAGTGCATTTTTTGTGGATTTTTTTAAAAGAGGGGGAAAAGAAAATAACTTGCTGGTGTTCGAAAGTGCTACATTTATAGCTGGTAATAGCTCCCGAAAATTGTGGCCTGAGTGTTTTCCTGTATTACTGATGCGTTTTTTGTTATGTCACTACTTCTACTAAAATGGAATTTTTTGCTGCTTGAATTTTGGACACACACACATTGACACACACATTGACACACACACACATATTGCACACAAACAAACACACACATACACACACACACACAACCACAAACCGCAGCCAAGGCAGTATCTGACTAAGAGCAGGGAGATGTGAGAAAGGATGAAATATGAAAAAGAGATAGAGGGAGGGAGAGGAAGAGAGAGAGAGGGAGAGAGAGAGAGAGGGAGAGACCCATGCCGAGAGGGTATTATGTGCAGTATCGGAGCTGAGATAGGCAGTCCTTTGCCGGAGTTTTTTCCCCTGTCTGCCTCCATCTCTCCCTCGCTCTATCACTTTCTCTCTCTTTCTCCTTTTATCTGGGGTCTGCACCACTATTGAGTGTGTAAAGCAAGCTGTCCACCTCCTGCTGAGAATTACTCAGTGAAAGGCTGTGTGTGTGTGTTTTCTGTGTGTGTGTGTGTGTGTGTGTGTGTGTGTGTGTGCGCGTGCATCTGTGTGTGTGTGTGTTTGTGTGTGTGTGTGCGTGCGTCTGTGTGAGTGTGTGTGTGTTTGTGTGTTTGTATATGTCTCTTTGTATCTAGGCGTTTTTGAGAAAGAGACAGATAGCTTGTGTGTGGATGTCTGTCCGTCTGTCTGTGTTGGCTTATGTGTGTATGTTTGTCCAGTCAGTAAAAAGTTTATGTATGCATATGAATTTGCATGGTTTGTGTGTGTATGAATTTGTCTGTGTTTGTGTGCATATGACTTTGGGTGTGTTTGTGTGCGTGCACATGTGTATGTGTGGGTGTGTGGTGCATGTGTGTGTGTGTGTGTGTCGTGTGTGTATACAGACAGTCCTACATCTGTGTGTGAGTATTTTCAGTCTCCCCGGGGGATCGGTGTGCGTATACGCTGCTGTGTGATCCACCATATGGTGAGATGACGGTAATAATAGCCATGATGACAGATGATGATGCTTTGCATTGTTAGGGCGGGATGCGTCCAGAGACACAGACAGATATGAAGGGGGGGGGGGGTGTAGAGTGTGTGTGCGTATGTGTGCGTGTGTGAGTGTGAGAGTGATGAGGCCGGGAGGAAGAAAGAGAGTAAGGAAGCGAGGCATCCGTTTGGGGGCATTCGTGTGTGTGTGTGTGTGTGTGTGTGCTTGGTGTGTGTGTGTGTATGTGATGTAGCCGGGAGGAAGGAAAGCGAGGCCATGCGTTCAGCTGTTCTGTTCACAGCAGCAGCGTGCTCCTGTCCAGCTCACCATCCTTCAAACACCAGGTGCTCACTGACTCAGGACCTGTCAGTCTGCATGAGTGACAGGCTGAGAGAAAAAGAAAAAAAAAAACCCTTTGACTCTCACACGCGCTGTAACACTCTCCCTCCCTAACACCCTCCCTCTCCCTTGGTGAGGCAATTGTGTGTTTGTACTCTGATGTAGGGTGTGGGTGTGTGTGTGGTTTTTTTTTTTGCAACTCAGCTAACCTCTCCCCTACTGTC
>CM059272.1:13622532-13625032 GCA_030347295.1 Setipinna tenuifilis
TGTGGGGACAACGTGAGCTACCGGCCTGCCCAGCGGGGGCTGCTGCAGCGGAGGGCCACCGTTTGGGGTCTGCGCCCCCACACCACCTACACCTTCACCGTGCTGGCCCTCAACGGGGTCTCCCAGTACAACAGCAAGGGCTCGGCCAGCGACTCGGTCAACATCACCACCAGCCGCCACGGTAAGACAGAACGAAGTGAGAGAAGGTGTGTGTGTGTGTGCCTGTGTGTCTGTGTGTCTGTGTCTGTGTTTGTGTGTGTTTGTAAGTGTGTGCTTGACAGGTCTGTGAGAGAAGTGTGAAAGGTTAGGTCTGGCCTGACTGCTGTGTGTGTGTGTGTGTGTGTGTGTGTGTGTGTGTGTGTGTGTGTGTGTGTGTGTGTGTGTTAGAGAGAGGGGAGAGAGGAAAAGAAAGGGGGAAGAAGCAAGAACTGGAAAGTAACTCAAGTGAATTAAAGGCAGAAAGGGAGGTGAGGAGGGTTGAGGGAGGGAAAGAGGAAAGAGGAATGCAGAATAAAGGAATGAAAGAACCGCGGGTGGGTGGGGGGGTTGAGGGGTGCCGGAGGGAGGGGAGAGGGGGGGTAAAAACACAGCATGATCAATGGCTGACTGGCCCGGTTAAAAGAGATCCAAGTGCACATGCATCATTATTAGCCTGGCCGCTTGTACATGCTCAGGCCCTTTACGCTTCATTAGCCTCCATGTTGATTTCACGCCACTAATAACATACAACAAGAATGAGGAAGGGGGAGGAGGGGTGGGAGGGTAGGTGGGGGTGGTGGTGGAGGCAATTGGGAGAGATGGAGGGAAAGAAAAATGTGGGGAGGAAAAAAAAGTTAAAGAAAAATAGTGAAACGATGAAGAAAAGGCCCTATTTGGCTCAGAGTGAAGGGATGGAGGGAGGGAGGGATAAAGGGAGGGAGGGAGGGAGGGAGAGACGGAGGGAGGGAGACTTATATGCTAGTTTTGGAAGGGAGCTGGAAGGATGTAATTCCAGACTGTAAAAACACGATAGGCCCATGGGCTCTGATGGCTATGATGGCTGAGTTGTGTTTTACAGTCCCTGTGCCAAAAGCTGTGTTTTACAGTGCCCATATCCATGCCCGTGGTTCTGATATCTTCTCTGGGTTTTACAGTGCCAGTGCCCATGTCCATGCCCGTGGTTCTGATATCGGCTCTGGGTTTTTTCCAGTGCCAGTGGTTCTGATATCTCCTCTCTGTGTGTTTTCCAGTGCCAGTGGTGGTGACGGGCATCAGGAAGAGCCTGGCCACCGAGTCCAGCGCCACCCTGCAGTGGCCCGTGCCGGCCCAGACCCACTACAGCATCCTGGAGTACCAGCTGCGCTACTGCGAGAAGGTACCGGCCACACGCCAGCTCCTCTTCACACACACACACACATGCTCACACACACATGCACACACACGCCAGCTCCTCTTCACACACACACACATGGACACACACATGCACACACACGCCAGCTCCTCTTCACACACACACACATGGACACACACATGCACACACACGCCAGCTCCTCTTCACACACACACACATGGACACACACATGCACACACACGCCAGCTCCTCTTCACACACACACACATGGACACACACATGCACACACACGCCAGCTCCTCTTCACACACACAAATGGACACACACTCCTCTTCACACACACACACATGCACACACACACTTGCACACTCGTCCTCACACACACACATGCACACACACTCCTCTTCACACACACATGCACACACTCCTCTTCACACACACTCATGCTAACACACACACACACACTTCTCCTCACACACATGCACATACACTCCTCTTCACACACACCTGCACACACACTCCTCCTCACACACACATGCACACACACACTTCTCTTCACACACATGCACACACACTCCTCTTCACACTTCTCTTCACACACATGCACATACACTCGTCTTCACACACATAGGCATACACACTCCTCTTCACACACACATGCCCCACATACATGCATACACACTCCTCTTCACACACACACATGCACACACACACTTCTCTTCACACACATGCACACACACTCCTCTTCACACACATGCACACACACTCCTCTTCACACACACACACATGCACACACACTTCTCTTCACACACACTCCTCCTAACACACACACACACTCCTGTTCACACACATGCACGCACAATCCTGTTCACATATATGAAGCCAGTACAAAGCTGGCTTTTATGCAGATATCAGGTCTCAGTGGCATACTCTCTGAAGTTAAGCGTGTCCCATTTTCTTTTAAGTCATTTTCTTTCCTTTCTGAAAAAGAGATATGGGAATACTATAGGATATATGAAAGAGTATATAAAACATAACATAACAGTATTTTCACATTCATGAAAGTCAGTTTCTTCTACTTTCAGATAAGTCTTACATACATGTCCCCGTATCTTTATTAAAATAGGTCATATAATTTTTATAATTTCATGTAACGTTTCTATGTTCTTT
>CM059272.1:13630032-13647532 GCA_030347295.1 Setipinna tenuifilis
AATTGACCTGACTTTTTACCTGGGCTATCCAGACATCATAGGAAAAGCCGGACTATGCCAAGGTCCGCGTAATTCGCAGAATGTATTTGCATTTTTTTGTATCTAAATAGCATATATTTTCGTTTTTTTTTGAAAGTCTGTTAAGGTCTGCGTAATTAAAGACAGAATATTTCATTTGTGAGCGTCTAAGCAGCAAATATTCTCATTTTTTTTGAATGTCCATTTAAACACTAACCTGATTTTTCAGTGTATTCCAGTGTATGTAACAGCGCCATCTGGATTTTGATTTAGTATTGCAATTTCATACACATTTTTCATACACACGGTGTAAAAGTAGCAGGCTTCCCGCTGATTGGCTGAGTTTTTGGGAGGTGGGCCATAGGAGGGGCTTATGACCCTTTACTGAATATGCTAATGACATGGTCAGAGCTCAGTCTACACATGCGCAGATCAACAGTTATGTACATGTGCTCTGGAGCAACACAGCAGCATGGAGGATTGAAAGAGAAAAAGGTAAGCAGACATTTGCAAATATAGTACAGTTTTACTTTACTAGACTAACACCAATCTGCATGTATACATTGATTAATGCTGACGGAAAGAACAGGTGGCAGAGACAGATAAAGCAGCTGATTGACAATCCATGTTTTAATTTAGCATTTTTATGCATGTTTACAGCTAGCTCAGTTAGCATTTATGCTAGCGGGACCTATCATACGATAAAAATAACTAACATGCAAAGGTCACAGTAGTAGTTTCACGTGATAAAATTAATAAAGCAATCGAAAATAATGAGGTACCCGCAAAACAACACGCAGTATAGGCTGTCCTTTCCCAAGTTCTATAAAAAGCAACAAAGAAAAAAGCTAATGCTAATCGCGATTGCTAATCGCTATTGCTAATCGCTAACAAGTGGAAATACACTTTCTAGACATAGCCAGTTTACGCACCTGTGTGTACGCACCTGAATGTGATATGGTTTATATGGACTATGTTTTGTAAGTACTCTCTCATTCATGGTAATGCTTTTTTCAAAGTTTTAAGCCCACCTACATGTGACACAGCCATTGTGTGTGTATGTAGTCACCTGGATGTCATATGGTTTGTATGGACAGTGTTTTGTTAGCACCCTCTCATGAAGTAATTTTGAAAGTACTGGTCAGTGTATAATCTGAATGTTTGTGAGTGTGTGTGTAGTTAACTGAATGTGAAATGGTTTATATGGTTTATTTAACCAGACTGAGATGGATAAAACCAACATGACTGAGATGGATAAAAGCAACCAGACTGAGATGGATAAAACCAATATGACTGAGATGGATCAAAGCTCAACAAGTCCAGTGTTTGGTCCACTCAGCAAGCTTGAACAGGTAAGTGAAATGTAGCCCTTCATTACAATCCCTCTGGCAATGTTTTTAATCCACCAACATGTGACATAGCCAATGTTTGTTTGCTCTTAGATCTTTAGAAGTAAGCTTAGCAATTATACATATATTTATAGAAATATGCTTAGCATTTAATTCAATAGCTTGATACTTAGTTGCCGCTTAAAAGCACAGTGATTTGGTGAAAATAAAATGTCAATATGATACCATTACAAAAACAAGATAATCTAACTCCTCCCGCCCCCACCACTCCAGCGCTGAGTGAACTACTAGGATGACAGGCTATTGACTAAACAACAGCACAATCTTAGTTCTGTTAACTAGGCTAAGATCACATAATGCAGCTATGCAGGTTATGGATGGATGTCATTGAATGCAGAGAAAGGCAACGTGACCAGCATCAAACGTGTAAACTAGGACCATTGGCAACAATATCTATAAAAACATTTCAGCCAGTGTTAGTTTGCAAACTGAAACGCAACATAAACTAGTTTAGCAGGTTACTGTAACCTTATGTAGAAGCAAAGCATAGATATGTATAAATACAGCCAACCAATGCTACCCTCTTCAAACTGTGAAATAAGTCACGCAACCTACCTGCAGTCTTTCATCCTAGCCCACAACTTTTATCTCATTCTATCTGCAACTTTCTCTTTGTTTATTTATGACTGTTTTCTCCATTGTGACTATGCAAAACTATTGACTGTACATAAAAAGAGACGCTTTGCAGCAGGAACCAAGCCCACTGTCTCAACATTCCAAAATAGAATGTTAAAAAGGAGCAAGGCTTGTTTGTGTGGTGTAATTGTCCAATTGCTTGCGTTTCAACATGGAGGGAATCTCTCTTTTGTAATATCAGCCAGTGAGTGCGTGACCGACCCCCCCACGCCGGTTGAAAACCACTGGTATAGACTGTTTTCAGGGGAATTCTTTTAGAAAGATTAGGAAACTCCAATTCCCCACCTGCAGCTAAGGATTTTGAACATGTACAATCTCATCAAATACAGATTGTCATTAATATCTTAAATTGTATACCTTACATACATGTAGTCATCCAGTGAGGTTTTAAACAAAGTTCTTATCATGCTCTTTGTAAGAAGTAGGATTGTTACAATTATTCCGGGCTCTAAAACCCCCTTGAATTGTACATCCTTAGTGGAAGCCTATTCATTGTTTATTTCCTCCATGGTGTATATGTTACAGAGCAACCATACTAAGATGAGAGAGAGCAACCCGCCTAAGATAGATGAAACCAACATGACTGAGATGGATAAAAGCTCAACAAGTCCAGTGCTTGGTCCACTCAGCAAGGCTGAACAGGTAAGTGAAATGTAGCTCTTCATTACAATCCCTCTGGCAATGTTTTTAATCCACCAACATGTGACATAGCCATTGTTTGTGTGTGTGTGTAGTCCCATGGATGTGATATGGTTTATATGGCCGTTTTTTTGGGGGGAAGGACTCTGTCATAAAGTGATTTTCAAAGTGTAGGTTAGTGTATCTAAATGTGAGAGAGTGTGTGTTTAGTTATCTGAATGTGATATGGTTTATATAGAAAGTGTTTTGTAAGGACTCTCTCATTAACAGATTTTCAAAGTGTAGATCAGTATTCATTGTAATGCCTGTGTCAAAATGTTAAGTCCACCAACATGTGACAGACATTGTGTTTGTATGTCATGGAAATATTATACTAAGTGGAGAAAGGGATGAAGTCCTGCCCCTTATTCATTTTATTGGGAAATGCTAGGCTAGTGGATTCAGCCACAATTGAATGATTTTTTCAGTTTTCAAAATGTAGTTTCACAGGGCTCACCTTGTCCCCCCCCCCAACCCATTGTACTTAGCCCATTCAGTTCCACATTACTGACTGATGTCTGGTAGAGCAGAAACTTATATCGAGGAAGGACATTGGTTGTTTAAAAATGGACACTGACATAGCTCATGCACACCCTCGTGCATGAGGTAAGGGTGGAGCACCCACCAACAAGCATTGGGAAAAAGGGGGCATGTCTCTGTTAAATGGTGACGAGTAGGGGCCTTGCTAATCAGTGAAGGGAACCAGCCAAATTTTGACCCCCTGGTGTACGTAGTCACCTGGACGTCTCATGGACAGTGGTTTGTTAGCACCTCTCATGAAGTGATTCTGAAAGTGCTGGTCAGTATATAATCTGAATGTGTGTGAATGTGTGGGTAGTGAACTGAGTGTGAAATGGTTTATATTGACAGTGTTTTGTAAGGAAAATCATAAAATTTTCATAGCATTTTTTCATAGCAATCATAACATTTTGTTTTGAAAATCATAAAATGATTTTCAAAGTTTAGGTCAGTATAAGATCTGAATGTGTTTGATTGTATGTGTGTACTCACCTGAATGTAATATGGTTTATATGGACTATGTTTTGTAAGTACGCTCTCATTCATGGTAATGCCTGTTTCAAAGTTTTAAGTCCACCAACATGTGACACAGACGTTGTGTGTGTATGTAGTCACCTGTATGTCATATGGTTTGTATGGACAGTGTTTTGTTAGCACCCTCTCATGAAGTGATTTTGAAAGTCCTGGTCAGTGTATAATCTGAATGTTTGTGAGTGTGTGTGTAGTTAACTGAATGTGAAATGGTTTATATGGTTTATTTAACCAGACTGAGATGGATAAAACCAACATGACTGAGATGGATATAAGCTCAACAAGTCCAGTGCTTGGTCCACTCAGCAAGGCTAAACAGGTAAGTGAAATGTAGCCCTTCATTACAATCCCTCTAGCAAAGTTTTAAGTCCACCAACATGTGACATAGCCATTGTTTGTGTGTGTGTAGTCCCCTGGATGTGATACGGTGTATATGAACAGTGTTCTGTAAGGACTTTCTCAGTAAGAGATTTTCAAAGTGTAGAGCATTATTCATTGTAATGCTTGTGTCAAAATTTTAAGTTCACCAACATGTGACACTGCGTGCACATGGACGAGCTTAATCCGATTGTAAACAGATTGGAATCGTATCAAATTCATGTGCACAGGCTAAAGATCGTATAGGGACTGGATTCACAAATCCGATAAGAACCCCTGGCTTAAGCCGATGTTAACCCGGGTGCCACCTTGTGCACGGTATCGTATTGGATTTGCGAGCTGCGGCTGTATCAACGAAACCAAAAACACTGTTTGTTCGTTTATACAGACTTTCAAACACAAAAGAATGCACATCATGTACACCAATGCTGCTCTGTCAAACTCCTTGACTGTCCATCCTTGTTTGTATGCTGCCAGATAGTTTGTTTATTTTCCTTATTTAGTAGCCATAAACTGGAAGTAGTTTTAACACCACTGGATGAAAAGACTACAGTGCCACCTAGGCCAGGTCTCTGACCATTTTCTGATTATACGAACTCCATGTGCACTCAAATTTTGAGACAGACCACCCTCTGCGTAGCAACATTGTATTTGGAGAAATCCAATACGATCCTACCATGTGCACGTAGTGATAGACATTGTGTTTGTATGTCATGGAGGTATTATACTAACTGAAGAATGGGATTAAGTCCTGTTCCCAATTCATTTAAATTGGAAATGCCAAGCTAGTGAATTCTGTGTGTACTCACCTGAATGTGATATGGTTTATATGGACTATGTTTTGTAAGTACTCTCTCATTCATGGTAATGCCTGTTTCAAAGTTTTAAGTCCACCAACATGTGACATAGACGTTGTGTGTGTATGTAGTCACCTGGATGTCATATGGTTTGTATGGACAGTGTTTTGTTAGCACCCTCTCATGAAGTGGTTTTGAAATCCTGGTCAGTGTATAATCTGAATGTTTGTGAGTGTGTGTGTAGTTAACTGAATGTGAAATGGTTTATATGGTTTATTTAACCAGACTGAGATGGATGAAATCAACATGACTAAGATGGATCAAAGCTCAACAAGTCCAGTGCTTGGTCCACTCTGCAAGGCTGAACAGGTAAGTGAAATGTAGCCCTTAATTACAATCCCTCTGGCAATGTTTTTAATCCACCAACATGTGACATAGCCATTGTTTGTTTGCTCTTAGTTCTTTAGAAGTAAGCTTAGCAATTATACATATATTTATAGAAATATGCTTAGCATTTAATTCAATGGCTTAATACTTAGTTACCATTTAAAAGCACAGTGATTTGGTGAAACTAAAATGTCAATATGATACCATTACAAAAACAAAATAATCTAACTCTTCCCGCCCCAACCACTCCAGCGCTGAGAGAACTACTAGGATGACAGGCTATTGACTAAACAACAGCACAATCTTAGTTCTGTTAACTAGGCTAAGATCACATAATGCAGCTATGCAGGTTATGGATCGATGTCATTGAATGCAGAAAAAGGCAACGTGACCAGCATCAAACGTGTAAACTAGGACCATTGGCAACAATATCTACAAAAACATTTCAGACAGTGTTAGTTTGCAAACTGAAACGCAACATAAACTAGTTTAGCAAGTTACTGTAACCTTATATAGAAGCAAAGCATAGATATGTATAAATATCAGAGGCGACTCCTCCATTGAGGAAAGGGAGGAAGATCATTCCTTAAATTTTTTAAGAAAGAACTTCCAGGAGACATTCATAAAAATCACATATATTTCATAGATCAACATGCAAAAACGTCTGAAAACAGCTGGAATACTTCTATTTTACGAATGCAGCTCCACGGATTGGCTGCGCGGATTGGCTGATTGATTGACAGGCGAGAATTTTTAACAGACCCGCCCAAAGGGAGGACATTCCTCCCTTACTCCCTCATTGACATCCATTATAAACGCTGCAAACCCGAGCGATTCGCGATCTCCTCTTTTAACATGGAGTCAATGGCCAAAAGGGAGGAACGTCCTCCCTTTGGGCGGGTCCATTAAAAATCCTTGCCTGTACTGTTCTTAAAGCCAACAGCCAGCTTAAACTCATCTCCTCAACAAATCTCCAAGAAAGAGGCGGGTCTCGTAATTAGGCAAATTTATTGACAAGAAGGTAAAACTGAAATAAATACAAATACATCAGGTAAGTATCAAATAATGAGGTAAGTATGACCAAATATCAACATAAATAGGTAGGACAGATCACTAACTAAATGCTATACTTAGCTTAGCTTCATAGCTAATTAGCCCCATAGTAATTTAAACAAAGGAATGCTAACAATTAAAATATACTTATTTTCCCATGAAAGGTTCGCTAAAACTATTTGTTTATTCACTAACTATTCATTTCAACAGGTAAACCAACATAAATGCACTTACTGGCAATGCCACACCGAAGTGGAAAAATACTGTTGCTGAGCTGCTGGGCTGACATGTGTCCTTCACCTTGAATAACTAAAAACTGGCTACTTCCAGGAACAGGAAGTGACATCATACCAAATCTAAGAAATTACTGTGTCAAAATAAAGCCCCTTCCCAAATACACTCCCCGTGGCATCACACTCCCCACCTGGCATCCCTAGATGCCACACCCCCTTAACCTAAACAGTCTCTGTCTCTAGGAGTAGGACCACGTCAGAGACCGGTCTCAGGTAAGTCTTCGGCGGATGATGAGATGCGACCTTGACGTCCACTTTTCTGACAAGTCCATCCTTACTTGGAAAGGTCTTCTCAACTCTCCCGATGGACCACTCGTTCCTTCTGGCTTGCTTGTCTTTCAATAGCACTATGTCTCCTTCTCTGAGGTTTCGTTTCTTTGCGTGCCACTTCTGCCTGGCTTGAAGTACACTCAAGTACTCCCGTCTCCATCTCGCCCAGAATGTCTCTGCTAAGGCCTGTACTCTTTTCCATTGATGCTTCAACAGACTGGCCTCTGAGCCATCTGCAGGAGGAGCTGGAGAGACACCACTCTTATGCGTGAGCAGCATCGCTGGAGTAAGAATCAGTGGCGCTTCAGGATCTGAGGAGACTGGTATTAACGGCCTGGAGTTGATTATAGCAGTGACTTCTGCCATGAACGTGCACAGGACTTTGTGAGTGACCTTTGACTTTCCAGCGTGGAGCAACAAAGAATCAAGGATGCGACGTGCTGTACCTATCATGCGCTCCCAGCTCCCACCCATATTGGAGGCATGCGGCGGGTTGAAGACCTAGGTGCACTTCTGAGAGCACAGGTAAGTAGTCACCCTTTCTTCCTCAGTGTCGGTTGCAGCCTCCAAGTTGGAGTTGGCACCCACAAAGTTTGTTCCTCTATCTGAACGTAGTTATTTTGCAGGTCCCCTGATTGCAAAGAACCTGCGGAGGGCATTGATGCAGCTGGAGGCACTCATTGTCTCAATCAGTTCTATGTGAACTGCTCTTGTGGACATGCATGTAAACAGCACTGCCCATCTTTTACTGTTAGCACTACCACCTCGGGTACGTCGGGTTACGACCTCCCAGGGTCCGAAGACGTCAAGCCCTACATAGGTGAATGGAGGTTCCTGCTTAAGGCGCTCTTGAGGAAGGTCTGCCATCTGCTGCTGTTCCAGTTTGCCGCGTAAGCGCCTGCATATCACACACTTGAACACTACGCTGGTGATGGCTCTCTTTGCTCCCACTATCCATAGACCACTTGTCCGCACTGCTCCTTCAGTGAAGTGCCTTCCTTGGTGCTGCACTCTGAAGTGGTGGTGACGAATGAGCAATGTGGCAACATGGTGCTTGCCAGGAATAAGGAGTGGGTGAGTCTCATCAGATGGTAAGTTTGAGTGAGTGATTCTGCCTCCGACACGTAGCAGACCCTCTGCGTCTACCACAGGGTGAAGTTTCTTGAGAGGACTCTGTGCAGGTAGGTCTTGTCCCTGCTGGATACATCTTATCTCATCTGCGTACACCTCATGCTGTACAGTTTTGATGATGACTTGCTCTGCAGCAATGAGCTCTGAAGCTATTACTCCTTTCTTGCAGAGATGCCATCCAACACATCCTGTGTCTGGTGCTGGGTTTTGAAAACTCTGGGCTACGTGCCTTAGACGTGCTACAGCTCTTGTCAGACGCTCCCAGGATGAGAACTTCTCAAAGCGGTTTGAGTCCAGCTGAGTCCCTACAACCTTAGTGAGGAAAGTTGCAGCCTCAGGACGGAGTTCTGGATCTACATCCGGATTGATCAACTGAAAGTCACTTTCATCTGGGGATGGGCTGTCTGGCTGTAGCAGAAACTTAGGCCCCGTAAGCCAATTGGTTGCTTGCAGCTGGTTTGCAGACACTGACCTCGTAGCATGGTCTGCTGGGTTGTTCTTGGTGGCAACATACTTCCACTGACCTGGGTGACTGGACTGCCAGATCCGATGAATGCGATTACTCACAAACACGTAGAACCTTCTGGATCGGTTGTTGATGTAGCCCAATACTACCTTACTGTCAGTAAAGAATGTGATCTTGCCCACTGCTTGGCCTAGTTCTTCCTTGACTTGATCTGCGATCTCTGTAGCTAACACAGCTGCGCAAAGCTCCAGCCTGGGGATGGTGAGCTCTGCTAGGGGTGCAAGCTTGGCCTTGCCCAACACAAAACTTACTTCTGTGTGGCCATTCTCATCCTCTGCCTTGAGGTAAGCTGCTGCGGCAATTGCCTTAACTGATGCATCTGAGAAGACGCATAACTCTGTGCACTTTGCTGTTGTTACTGGGAAGGAAGCATAAGTGCGAGGGATGTTCAACTCATTCAGCTCCTGCAGAGACTGCTGCCATCTCTGCCACTTGAGGAACTTCTCATCAGGTAGTGGTATATCCCAGTCTGTGCCTTGGGACACTAGTTCTCTCAGTAGGAATTTGCCTTCTATCGTCACGGGTGCTAAGAATCCCAGTGGATCAAACAAGCTGTTAATTGTGGACAGAACACCTCTGCGTGTGAAAGGCTTCTGTGACTCAGGAATGGTAAACGTGAAGGTGTCCTTTGTCATGTCCCAGGCAACTCCTAGACTGCGCTGGACAGGTAAGTCGTCAACCGCAAGATCTAGAGCCTCAATGCTTTTGGCCCGATCGTCTGCGGGAAAGGCTTCCATAACCTCTGCTCTATACACAAGTTTACGCCAGAAACAATGGGGGGCGCCATTACCTTCTCGAATGCAACCTTTTTCCGCCGGAAGTAAGTTGCCTAGCTTTTCCCAATAGAAACAGAGTAGAGACTGCTGACGTTGAACGATTGGAAGCTAATTATCAACGATTTTCAATAATTATTATGTAATTACAATGTCCTTACAATGGGAGCACGGTTTAAATACTTTGACTGGAGATGGTGTTACTATCCCCCATCCGAATTCAGTGCAGAATTGGGAGGATAACATGTCGACATGGCCTAACATAACCTACAGTAAGATTTGCGAGTATGTCATTAACTCCGTAGCAATAGATGGGAAAGCCATGGACAATCTAAAAGCCTCCGAGGCATATCAATATCTACATAGCAACAAAGTCGGTTGCGTCATGTCCTACAAACATGATCATTTTGTTTATCTGAAAGCAAATGTAGAGCCTAGTCAATGTTTGAATAGTTCGTGGCATAAGCCGGAGGCGGGCCCACATTGAAATCGAAATACAACCAAAATACCCTTATATATACCTTATGTCATGTCAGTGCTGTATGCTAAAAGAAAATTGGTCTCCGTTGTAAATCCGTTATTGAGAAATAGCCGCATTAGCTTAGCATAGCAATTCCCGTTGACTAGCACAGGAAGTTGCATCCTTCTAAAACATTGCTCTTTGTATATGTCTAACATATTAGGTAAGCTCAAATAAAGTCATAATGCCATTATGTACCTTTCAGTCATCTGGAAACTTGTGTCATTGCAAGGGAATGGTAAAAACAATTCTTTATATCCTTAGTAATGTGACCGTGAAAATTAGTAGGCTAGTATTTTCCCCATATAAATCCACCGCGGTCTTCTCTAACTCGTCCTGACCATCAAATGCAAATGTACACGTAATGTTATACATGGATAGAAACGTGAAGATGTCCTCTATAAATTTCAAACGGTGTTTATTTGCAATCTGACAAATAATTTCCACAACGGACGCTGTTTTCACGTGTGTGCCGCCCGCGGTTGACAAACCAGATCCCACCAGAACGGAAGTGAAGAACATCTACGAGGGGAGTTCAGGATGTAAAGCGGAAACGGGTCAAAAACTTGTCTATTGGAGGCAATCTTGTGAAGCTTTATGTTGTAGCCTTTCAGCAACTGCTGAGCTCTCATCAAGACATCTTCTGCTTCTGACTCAGAAGGAAAGGACCGGAGAACATCATCGACGTAAAAGTCAGTCTTGATGAACTCACAGACGTCGCTGCCGAAGTCCGTCTCTCCCTCTTGGGCTGATCTCCTCAACCCGTAGGTTGCGACTGCCGGCGACGGACTGTTGCCGAATACGTGAACTGTCATGCGGTAATCCACCACCTCATTCTCAGGGTTGTTGTCCTTAAACCACAGGAAACGTAGTACGTCCCTGTGCTCCTCCTTCACATAGAAACAGTAGAACATCTGTTTGATGTCTGCAGTAACGGCTACTGGGTCCTTCCGGAACCTGAGTAGTACTCCGAGAAGGCTATTGTTGAGGTTGGGACCCTGGAGTAAGATGTCGTTCAGGGACACTCCCTCAAAGCTAGCGCTGGAGTCAAACACGACCCGGATTTTCCCGGGCTTCTGGGGATGGTACACCCCAAAGATGGGAAGGTACCAAGTTTCCTTTCCATCCTCTAAAGGTGGTGCGTGCTCTGCATGTTGGTTATCCAGAATTTCCTGCATGAACTCCATGAAATCTTGTTTCATGTTGGGTCGTCTCTGGAAGTTGCGTTGCAGTGACATAAAGCGTTCATAGGCATACCGCTTGTTGTTAGGAAGTGGCTTCCGTGGAGATCGACCCAACTTCTGCTGACATCCCTAACAAATTCTTTGTCCATTAGTTGCAGGAACGCCAGATCATCGATAGATGGCGCTAGATGATTGTCCTTGTCAGAACTCGCAAAGACTGTTCTGCCCAAGTGGTCCTCTTGTCGCACTGTAGCACATGACCAGGGGTTATCTTGCTTTAAGCTCTGACTCAAGTCCTCTTTGACTTTGACAGCATTCAGACAGGGGTCCATGCAGCTTGGACGGCCATTTTCCATGAAGAATGTCTTGAATGTGTTCACTGTCCTCAGGAGTGTGGGCTCCACTCAAGCAGACGTCGCCGACAATCACCCACCCAAGGTCATGCCTCTGGGCAAAGGGTGCACTTGGTGGGCCATTGTACTGCTGACGTACTTTGTGGACCTGGAGTATGTCCCGTCCTAAGAGCAGCCAAATCTCAGCAGACTCATCCAGAGCAGGTATCAGGTCAGCTATACATTGCATGTGGCTGTGGTGGTATGCTGCCTCTGGAGTGGGAATTTCTGCTCTGCCGTTGGGAACATTGTTACACTCTATCAGTGTAGGAAGGGGAATGCTCAATTCTCCTGTCATTGGTTCCACTAAAAACTGGCTACTTCCAGGAACAGGAAGTGACATCATACCAAATCTAAGAAATTACTGTGTCAAAATAAAGCCCCTTCCCAAATACACTCCCCGTGGCATCACATTGCCTGTAATCAATCAGCCAATCAGTGGAGCTGCATTCGTCAATTGGGCCAATCAAAATGAAGGGCTGGTTTGACAGGTTGAAGCAAAGTCTTGTACTGCTGTCATTGTCGATAGACCTGTCATTCGTGCAGTTTGCCCTTTTGTAGGATTTTGCTTTGGTGTGTCAATAAAGGATGGAAAAACGAGACGTATTCATGATGTTAAATACGCTATTTCACACACTGGAGTACAAAACAGAGAGGAGACCAGTTCCAAAAATTGACATTGAAAAACCGAATGGTAAGGTCAGTGTGTTTAACACCACATGCTATCAAAGATACCCATGGCTAACTGCTAGTGTTACGACCAATCGTTTATATTGCTGGCCTTGTCTGTTGGTAGGCAAATCTCAAACATGGTCTGTGCAGGGATTTAGTGATCTTAAAAATCTGGAGAGGGCCATTAAGCTTCACGACAAGTGCAACTACCACGATGGCACAGCTATTCGGCTAAAATTGCTAGGTAGCTGCTAGTTGACCAACTTGTGGACGAGGGTGCCCAGTTGCAAGTGGCACAGCACAATGCTAATGTGCGTCGTAATAGGGATACACCGAAGCGTTTGATTAATGCTACGGCGTATTTGGGCATGTAGGAGCTGGCTTTTAGGGGACGGGATGAAGGGCCAAATTCAGACAACAAGGGCAACTATAAGGAGTTGGCTAAACTAATAGCTGAAATAATTCTGGTGTTTTCAGTGGTATGTCTAGTGGCATTCACAATGACTTGATCTGTGCAATAGCCACCTCCATCAACCACGAAGTTGCTAAGGAATTAGACATGGCTCCGTTCTTTTTCTGGCAATAGATAAGACCACAGATGTAAGCTGTCATTCCCAGCTCTCAATAATTATTAGGTTCGTTGACAATCAGGGCACAATTCATTTTTCAATTCGTTTTTTGATGTGTCGTGTGGGCGAGATGCACAGTCCTTGTTTGAGTTTGAGCAATCAGAGATGACGGGGTTTCTTCTACTGTTTATCTATGGGTACAACTTTGCTGAGAGGTTGGTTGCTGCAGTGGTGGCCTCGGCTCTCAATGGTCTGCAGGCTAAAGTGAGAGAGATCGCTCCGGCTGTCATTCTTTTCAAAATCAAGCAATAGAGTGGCGCTACTTGAGGAATTTGATTGCGCGAAAATGCCCAAGAATGCCCCGACACGTTGGAATTTTTCATCCAGGGTCGTAACTACCAATGCCGGTAATCATGAAAAACTACTTGAAACGTTCACCCGGGTCGTAGAACATCCTTCAATGGATGATGAAACCACTCGATTGGCGGATGGACTAAAGGCAAAATTAGAAGACTTCGAGTTCATGTTATTACTTTTTACTTTTGAGCAACTGTTTGCACAGACTGACGTCTTACTTAACATACAACACAAAGCTATCGATGTTGCCTTCTGTAAGCGGCGTATATAAAACTTTATGCCACTATTGGTGCCACCTCAGCACCAAGACTTCTCATGCTTCTCATGTCTGAAGCGCATAAAAAGTTTCACCAGAAACACATTGGGCCAGGAGAGATTGAAAAATTTAGCAATCATTTCAATTGAAAGGGGCATTCTTAAATCTCTCCAAAAATTTCTCCATTGTCACTATGCAAAACTATTGACTGTACATAAAAAGAGACGCTTTGCAGCAGGAACCAAGCCCACTGTCTCAACATTCCAAAATAGAATGTTAAAAAGGAGCAAGACTTGTTTGTGTGGTGCAATTGTCCAATTTCTTGCGCTTCAACATGGAGGGAATCTGCATCATCTGTTTTGTAATATCAGCCAGTGAGTGTGTGACCCCCCCACGCCAGTTGAAAACCACTGGTATAGACTGTTTTCAGGGGAATTCTTTTAGAAAGATTAGGAAACTCCAATTCCCCACCTGCAGCTAAGGATTTTGAACATGTACAACCTCATCAAATACAGATTGTCATTAATATCTTAAATTGTATACCTTACATACATGTAGTCATCCAGTGAGGTTTTAAACAAAGTTCTTATCATGCTCTTTGTAAGAAGTAGGATTGTTACAATTATTCTGGGCTCTAAAACCCCCTTGAATTGTACATCCTTAGTGGAAGCCTATTCATTGTTTATTTCCTCCATGGTGTATATGTTACAGAGCAACCATACTAAGATGAGAGAGAGCAAGATTAATAAAAGCAACCAGACTGAGATTGATAAAAGCAACCAGACTGAGATGGATAAAACCAACATGACTGAGATGGATATAAGCTCAACAAGTCAAGTGCTTGGTCCACTCAGCAAGGCTGAACAGGTAAGTGAAATGTAGCCCTTCATTACAATCCCTCTGGCAAAGTTTTAAGTCCACCAACATGTGACATAGCCATTGTTTGTGTGTGTGTGTAGTCCTCTAAATTGATATGGTTTATATGGACAGTGTTTTGTGAGCACTCTCTCATAAAGTGATTTTCAAAGTGTAGGTCAGTATACGATCTGAATGTGTGTGACTGTATGTGTGTACTCACCTAAATATGATATGGTTTACGTGGACAATGTTTTCTGAGGACTAGGGCTGAATGGATAATCTGAATGTTTAATGTTTAGTACTAGGGCTGAATGGATAATCGGAATGTTTGTGAGTGTGTGTGTAGTTAACTGGAAGTGACATGGTTTATATGGACAGTGTTTTGTAAAGACACTCTCATAAAGTGTTTGTCAGTGTGTAGGTCAGTGTAAGATCTGTATGTGTGTAGTCACCTGAATGTGATATGGTTTACATGGACCATGTTTTGTGAGCACTCTCTCATGAAATGCTTTTCAGAGTGTAGATTAGTAAAATATCTGAATATGATTCCACGTGGGGTTGATGGTGGCATTATTTGGTTTCTTGAACAACCTGGATTTTATCTGTTTTTTATTGTAATATGTATTGTATATTTCTTATTTACACCTGTCTGATTACAAGTATTTCTTTACACTATGTTGTTTTCTTCTTTTGGTATTAACAATATCTTACAAGCCAAAAATAGACATTAGCTTTTTTACTTCTTTGCAAAGCACCCTGAGCACCTCAGATCAACACAACTCGGGAAACATGTCGCTACACTCTCACAAGTCCTGAACTTAAAAAACAATGAACTTGATCAGGTTGCAGATTTCCTTGGCCACGACATCAGTGTCCATCAGGTCCATTCGACGGAGAAAGGACATCTTTCCAGCATGCAGGGGACGTCACTGGACAAGATTGAAATAGAGGGTTTGTATATCTGAGTGGTGAAATAGTGGGTGTGTATATATGAAGGGGGGTAGCCATGGCCTAATGGTCAGGGAGTTATTTATTATTATTATATTACACTTAGCAGATGCTTTTATCCAGAGCGACTTACAAAAAGGAGCACACAGTAAGCAGACTGCCCTCATACATACAAGGAGATGCATGTGTAAGTTTCCTGGAGCAGAGACACTATGGGTGCACATACGTATATCCTACACAGACAGAATTATATTAGGCACTTAGTTTAGTAGTTGTTTTGTTAGGTTTTGTTTGGAAGCGAAGCAGTCTCGTAAGAGAAGGGTTTTTACTAGTCTTTTAAATGTAGCAAGGGATGTCACTGCTCTTGTAGCAGCTGGTAGGTTGTTCCACCATTGAGGGACAACGACAAAGAAAAGTGTAGAGTGACCTTGCCTTGTGAAAGGCAAGAGTACGGCCAGTCGGTTTGTATTAGAGGATGGCAAAGCTCTGGAGAGGACGTGAGCCTTTAGTAAGACATTGAGATAGACAGAGGCAGATCCTGATATGACTTTGTAG
This sequence comes from Setipinna tenuifilis, assembly GCA_030347295.1. NCBI lineage: Eukaryota > Metazoa > Chordata > Actinopteri > Clupeiformes > Engraulidae > Setipinna > Setipinna tenuifilis. The sequence goes on from CM059272.1 coordinate 13,645,743, forward strand.
GCTAACGTCAAAGCCTTGTGTTGAATTCTGGCAGCCACCAGGAGCCAGTGCAGGTTTCTGAGCAGCATACTGGGTCAGGTACGGTCTGAGTTTTCTAATTTTGTACAATGCATGGCGGCAGGACTGTGCTATGGAGTTGGTCTTTGGATAGCAGGGTGGCAGGTTTGCAACAACCCTGTACCAGTAGGAAGAATGTGGGTGGGGTTACATAACATAAGAGTAACTACTGCACTCCTGCACCCTCATCTATGGTTGAAATGCCCTTGAGCAAGGCATCTAACCTCACACTGCTGCACACTAAAGACTCTAACTGAAACCCTGTAAAAATAATTGTAAGTTGCTCTGTGTAAGAGTGTCAGGTAATGTAATGTGTTTTTTAACTGTTTATTTTGAAGCATCTGTACACTATATTCATTGGACTTTTATTCACACCATTTCCTAGATGACATTGTGTTCAGTGATGCTGACACTGAGAATGAGTCCGATGAAGGTGGCACAGAATCCAGTGGACAAGACTGGGGAACCAATGAACCTGTCAATGCTGCTTCAGAGTCTACAGTCACAGATCAGATCCATGACACTGGAGATTTTAGTAAGTTGCCTTACTTTACACTTGTGTTTCTGTTCATGAAATTTATTTTTAATACCTTTTCCCCTTATTATGTGTTCAGCAGAAACGGTGCCAACATTGACATCTACAGTAAATAATATTCTTCCTGACTGTAAAGGTAAGGCAAGTTCAATAAACTGTAAACTATATTTGTATAGCACAATTCATACAAGATGTAGCTAAAAAGTTTGGTAGGAAGACACAAGACAACATTTGTTGCAGCTCAGTAGCATCAAAAAAAGAGGAAGTTCATTGGGGTGGTGTCGAAAGCTCTTGCTAGTTCTTCCCAGGGAACGACGGGTGAGAAAAAAATAGTGGTTATTTGAAATTTAGGAGGAAACCATAACACAGAAACAAGAGGCACAGCCCTTATATTGCCCCCTGCCCATCAGACACTCAGCACTACCCCCACATACAGCCCATCATCAGCACCCTACGTTCTATATCAGCAGTCATGGTGGCCATTCACACATTTGCATTGGCATGTTGGCGTCTAGCACCATTAAAACAGTTAACTAAAGTCTTGTGTTTGTGTCTGTATTGTGTGTTTTTCCACAAACAGGAAAAGATGCTGGGCCAGAAAATGAGGCAAGGAGAGCACCAAAGAAAGTGTGGTCCAAGGCTGAGGTTAATGCAGTAGTGCGATATTTTAAGGATCACATATCTAAGGGAAAACTGGCAACCAAAATTGAATGTACTCATTGCAAGATGGTTGAAGGGTCTGTGTTGGCACAAAGGACAGTACAAAATATAAGGGACTTTGTAAGGAACAGAGGAAAAGCCGCAAAAAGGGAATCACAGAAAAAAAATGTAAAATCTGATTTGTATGTGCTGTCCAGTTGTTACTAAACCTAGTAAAATGAGCGTGTATTTGAGTAATGTACATGTCATAACAACAGTTTTATTGACAGCATGAAAAATTTGCTATATTATAGACAGCCTAGTTGAATCTTCAGTGCAAAGATAGAGGGTAGTCGGTAGAAGACAAAGTTGGGTTCTCTTGGTTATACTTAAACCTCCCTCTTTTATTAAACTTTAGATTTCTATTTTTCTGTTCAAGGTAATGGTTTTTTTTTCAAGTACAGTTTTTTTTGTTGTTGTGTGACAGTACACTGCCTTTTAAGCTGGATGTGGGCAGTAGTTCAGATGTAACAGCACTTCGTTGAAAATAAAATGAGCT
>CM059272.1:13650032-13667532 GCA_030347295.1 Setipinna tenuifilis
GTGTGTGCGTGTGTGTGTATGAGAGTCAGAATGTTTGTTAGAAGTGTTGTCTTGTTTCTTTCTGAAATCTTTCATTTGGGTGAGTATGTGTATATATGCTTCTGTGTGAAGTTGTGTGTGAAGTGTTGAAGTTATTTTTTGTAACTTACATGTCTCTTTACCACTCTCTCTTCATCTTTCTCTCTCTATCCCCCACCTCTCTCCCTCTCCCTCTCTTCCTCTCTCTTTTCCCCTTCTCTCTCTCTTTTCTTCTTCCTTCCATCTCTCCCTGTCCAGGTGAGTTTGGGGAGGTGTGTCGTGGGCGTCTGCGTATCCCGGGCAAGAAGGAGAACTACGTGGCCATCAAGACGCTGAAGGGCGGCTACACGGACAAGCAGAGGCGGGACTTCCTGGCGGAGGCCTCCATCATGGGCCAGTTCCAGCACCCCAACATCATCCACCTGGAGGGCATCATCACGTCCAGCTGCCCCGTCATGATCATCACCGAGTTCATGGAGAACGGCGCCCTCGACTCCTTCCTCCGGGTAAGAGCGTGTGTGTGTGTGTGTTTGTGTGTGTGTGTGTGTGTGTGTGTGTGTGTGTGTGTGTGTGTGAGGAAGGGTGAATTAGTGTGCGAACTCTGTGTGTGTTGTGTGTGTCTGTGTGTGTTTGTGTCGATAGTATAGTTATCACATATTATAATATTGTTCCGACAAGCTTTTCTTTAGCATGCATGGTGACTTAGCGTATGTACAGTATATATTAATGACAATGACATCCTGTGATACAGCGAGTGCTGTATGCTGTGTGCTGTGTTGGCTATGTCAAAATCAAAAGTAAAGATGGCCCACAGAACTGGAGAGGTAGCAGCTCTTTTATGCTGGGGAGACACACGTGGTGCAGCTGAGCTCACTAGCAATTAGGTGTTCAGAGCGCTGCCTGATTAAGCAGCCTGAGTGAGCGCGAGGCCCAGCAGGCCGTGACAGTATTTGCACAGTTTCAGTTGTGTAACATCTCTAAGTCATTAACCAAAGGCCTAGCTTGTTAAAAGGCAACACGGGCAACTCCTCCCCAGGGCACTACAGGACCCCCCCAAGGGCCCCCAAGGGCTGAGGTCAATACAGTTTTTAATGGAAAATTTTAGATTTTTGTCTCTGCCATTTTACACACACGGTCTGTTAAGCGTTGGTCTCCGCCATTGACTTTTGGTCAAAAAGGTGTCTTTCTTTTGTACAGTTTGACCTCAGTTGGGTAACTTCCTTAAGAACTTAACACACAGATGTCCATCAGTGTGCGCAGTTCTTTTATAGAGTTTTTGCTGAGTTCTGTACTCTCTCCAAGTCATCTTCAGGCACACACACACATGGCCACACACACACACTCACTTTTCACTTTTTTGCTGGCTCAGGGGTTGTACTTCCTTAGACTATCTTTAACTTGAAAGCAACACTCGGACGCTCTTGTTTGACCCACTTTTCCATGTGTGTGTGTGTGTGTCTGGTGTGTGTGTGTGTGTGTGTGTGTGTGTGTGTGTGTGTGTGTGTGTGTGCAGTTGAACGATGGGCAATTCACGCCCATCCAGCTGGTGGGTATGCTGCGTGGCATCGCCTCGGGCATGAAGTACCTGTCGGAGATGAGCTACGTCCACCGCGACCTGGCGGCGCGGAACATACTGGTCAACAGCAACCTGGTGTGCAAGGTGTCCGACTTCGGCCTGTCCAGGTTCCTGCAGGAGAACTCCTCCGACCCCACCTACACCAGCTCCCTGGTCAGTCCTTTTAAGTACAGAACACACACACACACACACACACACACATACAATCTGTCATACACACATTGTAATACACACACATACACACACACCCTGATATATACATACACACGCCCTGCAATACACACACACTGATACATACACAAACACATTGAGATACACACACATACATACATACACACTCTCAGAGACACACACACACTGAAATACACACACATACATACACACACACTCTCAGAGACAAACACACTCAAAGGCACACACTGATGCACACAATGATACATACACACACACACACACTGAGATACACATCCACACACAGACATCCACATCCACACACACTGAGATACACACCCCTCCACACACACACACACCCCCCCCACACACACACACACAAAGTCACACATAAGCGTAAGGTCGTGCGGTGCAAGTCCAGCACTACCTAAAGACGGCAGCACATTAATAAAGTGGCTGTTCTGTTCTGTGCTGCTCTGCTCCTCAGGGAGGTAAGATCCCCATCCGCTGGACCGCTCCAGAGGCCATCGCCTTCCGCAAGTTCACCTCCGCCTCCGACGTGTGGAGCTACGGCATCGTCATGTGGGAGGTCATGTCCTTCGGAGAGAGGCCATACTGGGACATGAGCAACCAAGACGTAAGTGTGTGTGTGTGTGTGTGTGTGTGAGGGAGGTCATGTTCTTTTGACAGAGGCCACCAAGATGTAAGTGGCTGTGTGTGTGGGTGTGTGTGCATGTGTGTGTGTGTGTATGTGTGTGTGTGTGTGTGTGTGTGTGTGTGTGTGTGAGGGAGTTCATGTCCTTTTGACAGAGGCCATACTGGGACATAAGCAACCAAGACGTAAGTGTATATGTGTGTGTGTGTGTGTGTGTGAGGGAGTTCATGTTCTTTCGACAGAGGTCATACTGAAACATTAGCAACCGACATGTATGTACAATGTATGTGTCCAGGTCCAGGTTTTCTTACACGTTTCTTTGTCACCTCAACATTTGAGGCTGTAGGAAGAAGCATTAGTGAGAGCTTCAGCTGAATATCAAAGCAGCGCAAACAGAATAAGTACACTTTAAGAGTTAATCCATCCAGATTCTGCATCTTACATTTTCAGTGTAGCCTTGCGGCTAAGCTATAACAAATTTAGCATTTAGCTTTATATGACACCAACAGGTGCCTGCAAGCTGTGTTATTTCGACTTTATACTATTATATGTCCACTATGTAACTCTCCAACTAAATACTGTGGTATTCCAACTATATTCTCTGTTACTGTTGTACTAAATACTGTGTTATTTCCCTCGATGCTAGCTTATCGCTACCATACTGTGTGCTATGCTATGTTATTGCTGCAGTGAACAATGACAGATACAGCCTGAAATTCCCTGCTCACTAATACCTCACCTTCCACCCTAAGAGAATAGGATATATTTGTTCACCAGAGCTATTTCTTTTTAACAGCCCAAATAAAACGGAATGGCCTCCTTTTCCCCCTTTATTCCCCCCCCCCTCAGGTGATAAATGCCATCGAGCAGGACTACCGGCTGCCCCCGCCGCCCGACTGCCCCACGCACCTGCACCAGCTCATGCTGGACTGCTGGCAGAAGGAGCGCACGGCCCGGCCACGCTTCGCCGCCATCGTCAGCGCCCTGGACAAGCTCATCCGCAACCCGGCCTCGCTCAAGATCACCGCCCAGGAGGGAGCAGGGTGAGTGTCCAGGGACGGGGCTAGAGGCGGGCTAAAGGGTGGAAAGCGGGGGGGTAAAGCTGGGGGTAAAGCTTACCAATGTTAGCAGGGTTGGGGGGGCACCACAGAAACCACTGGAGGAATGATCTTAGGACAGTGTTTCTCAAGGATTTTTAGACCGAAGGACCACATATATATTTCATGTTTCTTAACCTACCTATATATATATATATATATATATATATATATATATATATATATATATATAGGTAGGAAGGTATATAGGTAGGTAGGTATATATATAGGTAGGTAGGTATATATATATATATGCTCACAGACCACTTGGGATTTCTTTCGGGATCACCAGTGGCCTGAGGACCACACTTTTAAGAAACACTGTCCTAGCATATTCCTAGGATGGGCAGATGTGAGGCTGGGGGTGATGGGGGCTAAGCAGAGGTAAAAAGTGTTTTGCAGAGAAGGCAAACATAAAAACAGAGAAGCCTCAGGAGCAGTAGACATTTTGATTTCAAGTTTTTTTGACATGGACAATGCAAATTACAAAACAAAAAATATAAAAATATATAAAATGTGCTGGGTTGGCCATTCACACCTGCTGTTGCAAGTTGACCAATGTTACAAGGTCATACACAAATTAAACAATTAAGCGGACATGCATCATTGTTAAAAAAAACTGACCCCCAAACTGACTGACTTTTAACTGACAGTGACAGCAACATGATCTAGAATATTCCGTGGCGGAGATGGCGGAGAGATTACATGTAGTCCTACTTTTACTCATTAGAAGGGGCTCTCATTTTTTTGCCTCTAAAGCCTCTTGTGAAGCGAAGCGTAACGTGTGCTACGCTTTCAGCCATTAAATTGCCCGGTACGGTGGTAATAATCACAGGCACCCAGCACCCAGCACCATCACCGCAAGCCCCGACAGCACTTAAGTGACAAGGGCGGTGAAATATAGACTCTTAAAACGGCAGTTTAGAGACACGCTGCGTGTCTGTAAAATGAAGGATGCCTGTTTGGAGAGACACAGTGTGTGTGTCTGCGTGCGTGAAGGATGTCCTGGGATGCGATGTGAGATGTGATGAAAAGGTGCTTTGGGAGCCATGGTGGGACGCCGTTTGTCCCGAGTGGCGTGTTTGTGTCTCTGAGTGGCGGCTGAGGTGATGGATGGGCTCTTCTGCCGCATTGGCCGGCTGCCCCCCCCCAGCATGGCCTCTTCCGCGGGGGCCACTGTCACTGTCCATTCCAGTCTATTAAAACCGCCAATCAGACATTCTCTCCGCATTTCTCAAACACTCCCTCTCTCTGAGCAGCAGCTCGCTGTCAGTCAAAGGAAGCTTTGCCATCCTCTCTCTCTCTCACACACACACACACACACACACACCGCTTCTCCGCAATGCTGCAGTGTCAATCAAGCCCTTCCTCAGGCCGGCCCCTCTCTCCCCTCTCCTGCATTTCTGCTGTCCGTTAAGTGTCAATCACAGGTCTGGTCCCGCCTCCCCCCTGTCTGCCTCTCACAGAGGGGAGCTGTCAGTCAGGCTGTCCAGACTCAGACTCCGCCTGTTAAGAGTTCTTTATCATCAGGATGTCTTGTTTACTGTACAGAACCCCCCGCAGTGCCTGACTAGGCCAATTCAATAAACTCTCACACTCTCTATCTCCTCTCTTCTCTTCTCTTCTCCTCTCTTCCCCCCCTCTCTTCTCCCTCCCCCCTTCATCTCTGTCTTTATTTTCCTCCCCTGCCTCTTTCTTTCTCTCTCTGCCTCTCTCCCTCTCTCTCTCTCTCTGCTTCTCTCTCTCTTTACCTATCCTCCCCCACCTCTCCCTTTCTTTCTCTCTCTCTCTCTCCCTCCCTCCCTCCCTCTATCTCTCCCTCCCCCGCCTCTCCTCTCCTCATCCAGGCTCTCTCACCCCCTGCTGGACCAGCGGCCTGCGCTGCCCCCCACGTCCTGCGACTCGGTGGGGGAGTGGCTGCGGGCCATTAAGATGGAGCGCTATGAGGAGAGCTTCCTGCAGGCCGGCTTCACCTCCACCGAGCTGCTCGCCCACGTCACCACCGAGTGAGTTCCCACGCCCCCCCTCCAACACACACACACACACACACACACCCTTCACATAAGCACTGTAGGATATTATGATACAGGCCTGTGAGGGCAAAGGCTCTATGTGGTTACTAATATCTCTCTGTCTTCCTCTCTTTCTTTTTCTCTCTCTCTCACACACTCTTTCTCTATTACTGTCTGTTTCTATCTATCTATCTATCTATCTATCTATCTATCTATCTATCTATCTATCTGTCTGTCTGTCTGTCTGTCTGTCTGTCTGTCTATCAGGGACCTGCTGCGTTTGGGCATCACCCTGGCCGGACACCAGAAGAAGATCCTGTCCAGCGTTCAGGCGCTGAGGATGCAGAGCAAGAGCCCCGGCAGTGTGCATTTCTGACCTAAGAACACCCAGCCTCAGCCTCAACCTCAGCCCAGCCTCTAACCCAGCACCACCCTCCTCTGCCCTCTCGCCCACCCCAGTGAAGAATCTCCGCACTCCAGCATAGACCACAAGCACCCCATCTACCGCCCACTTCACCACTCTCTACCCCAGCACATATGGAGCTAACCCCCAAGGCACACATCCTCCATCCTCCTCTTGCTACAGTACAGCCACTGATAGAGAATGTTGGACTCTCTTCATTGCTCCCCCACAGCCAAATTGTTTGGCCAGTCCAGCACTGTGGCTGGGATACAGAGAGACGACATGAAGCCAAATGACACTTCATCTGAGAAGGCCTCCGAGGACAATGGCAGTGCGAATCCAAAGGCTGAGATGTCACAGGGCTTTTAGAGAGAGTGAGTGAGAGTGAGACAGAGTGTGTGTGTGTGTGTGTGTGAGAGAGAGAGAGAGAGAGAGAGAGAGAGAGAGAGAGAGAAAAAGAGGGAGCGAGAGAGAAAGACATCACTGGCCTGGCAAAAGGGACTTTATGGGAAAAGACATTTGTAATGGTCTCCTGTTGGCACTGCGCAGAGCCAAAAAAAAAAAAAAAATCGAAACAAGTGATACGCATGCCAACTGACAATGGACACGTTCAGAATTGGAGTATCTAAAAATGCCAAACCAAGGACGAAAGCCTGGACTTTGAGAGTATTTTGTAAAAAAAAAATAACAAAAAAAAACAAAACATGTTCTCACTGACCGCATTGGAATATTTTCCACGTTAGCCATCTGACCAGAGCAGCTTTCTATTGAACTGATGAGAACTGTGATGAAGATGCCTGTGGTTTTGCCAAGAATGTATGGACTCCAAAGTGTGTATTTTAAATGAACTGAATGAACCATGCATTCTGTAAACAACGCACATTTAGCGTGTGTGTGTGAGACCTGTTTTTTTTTTTTTTCACTTAATGTCGCGTGTTGTGTCAGAGGACGTAGTTCGTGCTCGTGTCATGTCTCCATGCGGTTTCCATGGCGACGGCACAGATGAGGTGGACAAGCACTTGTGTATATTTTGAACAAGCTTATAGGGCACACTGAGGTCCTCAGCACACTTGGTTGTTTTGTGTGTGCGTGTGGAGGAAGACTGCATTTTTACACTCAAAACACCCAGCTGAATCAACGAGAAAAAAAAAAAACCAGTAGACCAAGAGACCTGTAGAATGCTGTATTTTTTTCTATATGGACTTTACCTCAGAAAAGAAAAAGGAAAAAACAAATTTGTTATGGGATTGTTATGGTCTTCATTAAAAATTGAAACATTCTCTCTTTTTTCAAAATGGCGTCCGGAGGTAGCCATATTTGATTTTTATAGCATATGGACTTCAGCATATGTTGGTGCCACCATGGTTCACTGGTTCATGTGGTCAAACTGTGGTGCCATTTCACTCAAAGGCAACAGACTCATGTTTTAATTTCACAAGAGAAAAGACAAGATGGCTCCCTGTAAAAGCATGAGTGCGACACAAGCCTTCCACCGTGTCCTGGTTTTACGTAAACCGGATTGTGAGTAAGAGCGTGGTGCAGTGCATGGTCTTCACATTGGAGACCAAAACGACTTCCTGCGTGTCACGTTGCCTTTTTTATGTTGTGTATAAATATCTGGTTTATGTAAATGAGTTTAATCCACTCTTTATGGTCTCTGTGTAATCTGTGTTCTGTCACAATAAAGATTCATACCTCTGCTCACCCTGTTTCACCCCCTCTGTTTGTCAGTCTCTCTCTTTCTCTCTCTCTCTCTCTCTCTCTCTCCCTCTCCCCCTCTCCCTTTTTCTCTCGCTCCCTCCCCCTCTCTCTCCTTTCACTGTCCTCCTACTTTCCATGGGTATACACTGATCCGTTTATATGTGACAAGAAGCCTCCAGAGTCATTACTCTGGTTGATGACACACACACACACACACACACACACACACACACACATACACACAAACGCACACACCTGTAGGATGTATATTTCCATAATTATTTTGGGGGTTATCCGTTTTCTTGGCAGCACTTGTGTCAAGTATACCTCCCTGCAGATAGTGTGACCTTCTCCATATCGTGGGGGTGGAAGGGCTGCTGTGGTTTGGGACCAGGGCTTACAGTACCCAAAGTACACCCCCTCCTCCTCGCCAAACACACACACACACACACACACACACACACACACACACACATACTCTCTCTATCACTTCACACCCTCACAACACACACAAACACACATACACACATACACACACCCACACACAAAAGCGCAAACACACACACAAACATACATACATACACACACTCCCTCCCCACACTCACTTCTCACCCCCACAACACACACACACACCCACACACTAAAACACACACTCCCTCCCTGTCACTCCCAAGTCAATAGGCTGTCTTCTCGTCTTCCCTGGCCCAGTACTGGGGCCCCAGCCCAACCCAGGAGTCCTTGAGACCTGTCCTCTGAACCCCCTCTCGCCGGGGGTGTGGATGTGCTTTCCTTTTTTGACTCTTCCCTCTGTGAAAAGAAACACAAAGAGAGGAGCTGTTGTTTTTCTCTCTTCTCCTCCTTCTTCTTCTTCTTTTTGGTCTTTTCTTGCCACCCCCGCCCACCACCACCCCTCCTCCCTCCTCTCTTGTCTGTCTGAAGTGCTTCTGAAGCTCACTGGTGTTTCCATCCATCATGCGCTCCCCTGTTTCCTGTGGACACTCCTAAACAATGTGCTCTCCCCGCCGTGTTTATTTTTGCTCCATTTTACTGTGTACCGTGTTCATTTATTTCTGGCCTCGCTACAGGTCTCTGTAGGTCTGTGTGTCATTCGAACCGGGAACCCAATTAAAGTAGTTTTTGTGTGTGTGTGTGTCTGAGAGTGAGAGAGAAACAGAGACTTTGTGTGTGTGTCTGTGTGTGTGGTGTATGTATGTGTGTGTCTGGTGTGTGTGTGTGTGTGCATGTATGTATGTGCGTGTGTCTGTGTGTGTGTGTATGTGTGCGTGCGTGTCTGTGTGTCTGTGATTGGAAGAGAGACACACTTTCATCTTCATAGAGAGGTAAAACAAAAGGACATTCCAGTGCAAGGGTTGGCGGAAGAAAGGGGTCTGACCTTCCCCCCTGCCCCCACCTTATCTCTGTCGTTTGAAACAATACGACCCCCTTCCCACACACACACACACACACACACTCCGCCAGCCTCCCTCTATCTCATGACACTTCCTCACCACCTTCATCCCACAAGACTGCAGCAGGGAGGATGGAGATGAAGAGAGTGAGACACAAGATTGGCAGCATTGTGGGAAACATCACTCCCTCTGTCTCACTCTTTCTCTCTTTCTCTCTTTCTGTTTGTCTCTCTCTCTGACTCTCTCCATCTCTCCCTCCTCTTGCTCTGTTCCTATTTGTGTTTTTTACTCTTTCTCTCTCTCTTTGTCTGTTTGTCTCTCTGTCTCTCTCTCTCTCTCACTCTCTCCATATCTCCCTCCTCTCTCTCTTTTCCTCTCTCTGTCTTTCTCTCTCTCTCTCTCTCTCTCTCTGTCTGTATCTCTCTCTCTTTCAGTCCAATTCTGTATGGCTTATCGGCATGACAATTGAAGAGGGAACACTGTTGCCAAATCACGTACAGCAAGCACACTCAGAAAACTCTCAAAATAAAATATAACAGAATCTGTTCATGCAATTAAAAGACATACATAAACAAACACATCCACATTTCACGTGTTGTTCTCTCTCTCTCTCTCTCTCTCTCTCTCTCTCTCTCTCTCTCTTTCTCTTTCTCTCTCTCTCTATCTCTATCTCTGTCTCTCTTTCTGTTGAAATACAATGAAATCAGCCTCTTCAGTTTGTGAAAATAGTTTTTTTACTTTTTTTAATGCTACAGCGCAGATCGAAGGGTAAGTATACACTTTATATATAACCACATATTCTATGTGCTATAAATATATATACAGCACATATATTTCAGTTTGTGAAAACATGATTTTTTTAACTACAGCACAGATTGAATGATATATATATATATATATATACTTTATATATATAAGCACATATTCTATATGCATAGACATGGCTCTGACCAGCCCTGACCAACCAGGCCCTTATCCACTGAGGGCTTAGCTCATTTACACATGGCCTTTTCAGCACTGATCCCATGGCCAGACATAGGCCTTTAGGATCTCTTTTCATCGCCCCTCCAGATATTTAAGATATTTTAATCTGTGTGCCCCCCCCCACACGCACACACACACGCACGCACACACACTCCACCTCCCCTTAACCACCGAAGTCTCTCCGGCGGGGCCAAGGACCATCCAATCAAGAATGTGTCTAATGCTCAATTTAGAAGTGAACGCATGGAAAGTTCTGGTACAAATCTCATTATAGGGCCAACAAGGTCAAGACCACTCTATGGTGACATTTTTTTTATTTTATTTTTTAAAGCTTTCGCCCTCAAAATACTCATAAATGTCCTTGGGTCTACACAAAGACTAGAAAACCATTGGTCTGAAGTCTTTTTTTAAAAAAAGACTATTAAAGGCTATTTAAAATAAGGACATTTCAAAAATAAGGACATTTTTTAAAAATGTGTGCTATGTAAAGCAGCAGTGCTGAGACCCAGTGCTGAGTTAGAGCTGTCTGCTGCAGTGCCACTGATACTCTCCTGCTCTCGTCTGCACGGAAGTCTCACTGCTGTCAACAGGCTGTCTTACACTCCTTGGCGCTGACAGAGTGATTGAGGGAGTGAGGGTGTGTGTGTGTGTGCCTGTGTGTGTGTGTGTCTGCGTGTGTGTGCGTGTTTGTGTGTGCGTGCATGCGCGCCTTTGTGTGTGTGTGTGTGCACCTGTGTATGTGCCTGTGTGTGTGTGTGTGTGTGTGTATGCGCCTGTGTGTGTGTGCCTGTGTTTGTGTGTGCCCCTGTGTGTGTGTGTGTGTGTGTGTGTGCCTGTGTGTGTGTGACCTTTATCTGAATAGGCATCCATCGGAGGCCGCGGTGCTGATAAGGGGGAGTGAGGGCTCTGTCCTGTCCGGGGTGCGCTGCAGGGCTTTGTGTCCGCCTCTCTCTGCATTCCTCTGGGCATTCACGCGCGCGACCGCAAGGCCAGGCTAGTGAGGACACCAGATAAGACCCAGAACCAGACACCAGGGGAGACTTGTGTATATGTGTGTGTATGCGCCTGTCTGTGTGTTTGTGTGTGTGCGTCTGTCTGTGTGTTTGTGCGTATGTGCGTGTGTGTGTGTATGTATGTGTATCAGTCTGTCTGTGTGTTTGTGCAAGTGTGTATGTGTCTGTCTGTGTGTTTGTGTGTGTGTGTGTGTGTGTCTGTGTATCAGTCTGTCTGTGTGTTTGAGCATGTGTGCGTGTGTGTGTGTGTATGTGTGTCTGTGTATCAGTCTGTCTGTGTGTTTGTGCGCATGTGTGAGTACGCATGAGTATCAGTCCGTCTGTGTGTGTGAGTGTGTATGCATGTGTGTGGGTGTGTATGTATGTGTATGTATGTGTATCAGTCTGTCTGTGTTTTTGTGCGTGTATCAGTCTGAGTTTGTCAGTGTGTTGTGTGCATGTGTGTGTGTGTGCAGCTGTTTGTGTGTTTGTGTGTGTGAATATCTGTGTTTGTATGCAAATGGTCAATTGATTTTGTCGCATGAGGATTTTGTTGTGCCTGTTTGTGTATGGGCCAACAATTGTTATGTCTGCTGTTCTTTGAAGCATGGATGTTTACCATTACAAAAGTATAACACACACTGTGTGTGTGTGTGTGTGTGTGTGTGTGTGCGTGTGTGTGTGTGTGTGTGTGTGTGTGTGTGTGTGTGTGTGTGTGTGTGTGTGTTTGTGTGTATTCGTCATGTCAGACACAGAGAACTGTGTGTTTTAATGAGAGAGAGAAAAAGAAAGAAATGTGTGTGTGAGACAGAGAGAGAGAGAGAGAGAGAGAGAGAGAGAGAAAGTGTGTGTTTGTGTATGTGTGTGTGTGTGTGTGTGTGTGTGTGTGTGTGTGTGCATGAGTTAGTTCACCTTGACTGGTTTTGTCATTGGCTCAGCTCATTTAGGGGGCACCTGAGTGTATCCCCATAAGGCTCTCTCACTAACAACCCCAAGCCCAGAGCAGCACCCCCCCAACCCCACACACCCCTCTCCCCGACCCACACACACCTCAAACCCCCACACACACCCCTCTCCCCGACCCACACACACCTCACACCCCAATGCACTCACCTCCCTTTCCCACCCACCCACACCTTACACACCTCATACCCCATACCTCTCTGCCCCAACTCCACCCACCTCTCATCCCCACACACCCATATCTGTCACCACCACACACCCAGACCTCTCACCCTCAGCCACCCCCCTCTCTCATCCCCACACACAACCACACCCACACCCACCCATACCTGTCACCCAAACACACCCAGACCTACCACCCCCCACACCTCTCACCACCACACACCCACATCTCTTACGCACATCCACCCATACCCCTCCCCAAACACACACACACCCCCCTCACCACCACTTTCCCCCCTCCACCGCCCCTCACCCCCTCCCCCCTGGCTCCTCTCCAGAGCCCCCCGCTATGTCTACATCTGCTCCAGATCTGCTCCAGATTGGGCCTGCTGTTTTGGGAGGGAAGAGGGCCGCCACGCCACCACGCCACCAGCCGAAAGGAAGGAAGGGAGCTCCCGTCACGGCCGAAAGCCCCCCACCAGCTCCACCGCGGCGCTACGGGACTCCAGCTTCATATGCATATGTGTTTATTTACCCATCCCTCTATCCATCCATCCGTCCGTCCGTCCATCCATCCATCCATCCATCCATACACCCGCCCAGTCATCCATCCATCTGTCTATCTGTGTGTCTGTCTATCTAGCCATTCGTCTCTCTTTGCATTCATCCATCCATCCATCCATCTATCCATCCATCCATCCATCCATCCATCCATCTATCTATCGTTCAGAGGGTGTGTCTGTGTGTTTGTGTGTGTGTGTTTTATGTGTGTGTGTGTGTTTGATGTGTGTTTGTGAAGTTGCTGTTATCAGTCCCCTCCATCTGTCTGTCTTTGCCTGAATGTGGCCGGCGTGTGTTTACTTCTCTCTGGCTCTTGCATGCTCGCGCACACACACACACACACACAGACATACACACACATGCACACACACAAATCCACATACACACACACACACACACACACACACACACACACACACACACACACATGAAAACACACACATGAAAACACACACATGAACACACGCACACACACACACACACAAACATGAACACACACACATGAACACACACACATGAACACACTGCACACCCACCGCACACCCACACCCTCTGTATCTGTCCATCTGTCCACACCCCTCCATCCATCTCTCTCTGGCTGTCCACACGAGGCAGCCCATCCATCTGAAACTGCTCTTCCACTCCTCTCTACTCCACTCCACTCCCACCCCCCACCCAACCTACCCCCCGTCCCCCACTGCCAACATCTCCCTTTGTGCTTGGCTTTTTTTCTCTCTTCTTCTCTATTTACTAGTGCTTGCCCCCACTACACCCCCCCACCCCCACCACCACCCTCCACAAACTCAGCAATCTCTCCCATTTTCAGTCAGTCATGCTCAGGTAACATCCATCCATTTGCCCCCCTCCCTCACTATCTCTCCATCAGTCACCCTTTCTTTCTCTCTCTCTCTCTCTCTGTCTCTCTCTGTCTGTTTTTTTCTCTCTCTGTCTTTCATCTTGATGGTGTTTTTCACTTTTGTAAGATGTCGTATTTTAATTGACTTTCATTTTTACAAATCTATGAAGACTCTATCTCTATGATGAGAATGTATTTGTGGAAAGATGGTGCTACAAAAATGTGTTGTGCTCTGTTGAAAATGCTACAGTTTGCACATTTGTTTTGAAAAATGGGACATGTAACTTTTATTCTATTCTCTTTTGCTCTTTAAATACCGTGACAAGTTGACCTGGTTGTATTTTAAAGTTTTGTAACAAAGGCTTTTGAAAAATTCAAATTCTTTCTTTAATTCTCTCTTCTCTGCCTTTCTTTCCTTCTCTCTCTCTCTCTCTCTCTGATTCTCTCTCTGTCTGTCATTTTTCTCCCTTTAGCCTCCTCTCATATTCTGCCTTGTGTGTGTGGATAGCCTGGAGCTATCCGCTAATGGGCTTGACGGAGGCAGAAGACAAGGAGGGCTCAGTACGTGCTGCTGCCCTTGGCCCCTGGCCCCCTGGCCCCCAGCTCCTTGGCCCCCAGCCCCCTGGCCCACTGCCACTGCCCCCTCCAGCCCAGCCAGGGCCTCTGAGAGAGGGGAGAGGGAGCAGGGAAGGTGGGGGTGGGGGTGGGTCTGTGGTGGTGGGGGGTTACCTCAGGAGGCGAGAACCGCAGTGCAGAGGGGAGCTTACAGCAGAGGCTTAAGGTGTTGGTGGGGGTTGTGTGTGTGGGGGGTGGGTGGGGTGTGTGTATGGGGCTGGGGATGGGGGGTTGAGGTTGGCGCATTCCTCTGGTGGGAAAATAATAGGCATCACCTGACCTGTCTGACCATGGAGAGGCCTGGGGGCCGCACCGGTGGATTTCTGAGACATCACTATCAGTACTGTTTTTTTTTCCCCCATCTCTCTGTTTCTCTTTCTGTCTCTCTCTCCCTCTGTCTCTTTCTCCCTCTCTCCCTGTCTCGCTCCCCTTCTCTATCTCCTACTCTCACTCTTTCTCTCTCCCTCCCTCTCTATTTCCTACTCTCTCTTTTTCTCTAACCCCTGTTCTCTCTCTCTGTCTTTTTTCTACTTTCTTTCTTTCTCTCACTCTATCTCTCTCCATACCTCTTTCTCTCTCTCTCCCTCTCTATCACCTACTCTTTCTCTTTTTCTCTTACTCCCCCCCTCTCTCTCCCATCAACTGTTTTACCACACAATGCTAATCCTCTGGTTTACCTCCTACCTTTAAAGACTTCAAAGCATTTCTTTGGGTGTTTTTTAAAGAGGCGGAATATTTAGTTTGTTGTTTTGTTTGTGTTTTCCCACCAACAGCATGCAAATGAATGAGTTTTTTAACCTCCTTCCTGCAAGACCATCCGTGTCCAAGACTAGATGGTTGCCGGACTACTTTTTAAAAAAAAGAGTTGGACATTGCTTTTCTAACCCCTCTCTTGCAGTATTCCTGCTGAGGTATAGTTTGTCTGGGTTTTTTTTTTTTTTTTTCTTTTTTTTTCTTCCTCTACAAACATATGAAGTTTTTCTCCGCAGGTCTTCCCCGGAGACTTCATCCAAGCGGAGAGGGAGATTGGATGCTTGCTGGACATTCCTTTGAAAAATGTCCAGCAAGCAAAAGGTCACCGAAAATGTAGCTCACAGCCCCCAGAAGCAGAAGCAGACTCTTGGTGTACTTTTCACTCTCGGCCGTGGGGAGAGAGAGAGAGAGAGAGAGAGAGAGAGAGAGAGAGAGAGTGAGAGGCCTATTTTGACAGCAGGTAGACGTTGTTCTAGACGGCTGTACCCACGAGTGCCTTGCATGTAGATCAGGCAGCACTCCGGGCACGTAGGCATCGAAAAAGAAAAACGAAAACAGGAGATGAGGGGCGCACAGAGAGCAGGAGTGGTAAAAAATAAAGAGACAGAGAGAGAAGAGGACAGAAGGTTGAGAGGGAGAAGAGACAGAGTAGAGCAGGAAAGAGAGAGAGAGAGAGAGAGAGTAGAGAATGAGAGAGGGAGGGGAAAGGGAGTAGAGCAGGATAGACAGAAAAAAGGGGGTGAGGAGAGAGAGAGAGAGAGAAGAGCACAGAAAGAGTGAGAGGGAGGGGAGAAGAGTGAGAGAAGAGCAGGAGGGAGAGAAAGAAAGAGAGGTGAGGGAAGAAAGATGGGGGAGAGAAATAGAGTAACAGAGAAGACCCTGAGGCCTTAAAGCTGGACACTCACGAGACTGGAGTAGGCAGTTGGGATTTTGATAATGTTGAGGCTTCACTCCAAATTAATCAACAGTAATTAGCAATCAGGGGCTTGCACAATAGAAAGTATTAATTAGCATCATGGATGCAAATCAGCTTTCTACTGTGCAGGTTACAGCATCTGGAGGGAAAACAGTACTGTAGCTGTAGAAGTAGACATGGACAAATACTGGGTAAATATTACGGTGGTTGTCTTTGGAGAAATGAACAGGATTGGTTTTCAGTACTACTGTGACTCATTTCTGTGTTATTTGTCCGAGTTAATGACCAAGGGCCAGGAAATAGGCTCCTGTCTGGAACAACGCAGACAGCTTGTACTTCTGCAGGTAGGGACGTCTGCAGATTATCAGTTAATGGGTGTACGTTCATTAAAAAGATATTACCATGGAACTGTGAAACAGTGCATAGCTCTCTCTCTCTCCCTCTCTATCTTTTTCTTTATGTCTCTTTCTCTCTTTCTCCATCTGTCTGCCTTTCTGTCTTTGTCTGTTTCTCTTTCTCTCATTCTCTCTTTCTCTCTTGCTCCCTCCCTCTTTTTAACTCTCATCTCTGATGTATTTGTGGAAAGATGGAACTATAACAATGTGCTGTGTTATGAGTTTAAAATGACAAGCTACAGTTTGCATTTTTTAAAAAGACAATTTAACTATTCTATTTCCTTAACTTTTTGTATACAGTGACAAGTTGACATTGTTGTATTTTTAAGTTTTGTAATAAAGGAATTTTGAAAATTGAAGTTCGTTCTAACTCTCTCTCTCTCTATCTCCCTCTCTCTCTCTCTCTTTCTCTCTCTCCCTCTCTGTCTGTCTGTCTCTCTCTCTCTCTCTCTCTCTCTCTCTCTCTCTCTCTCTCTCTCTCTCTCTCTCTCTCTCTCTCTTGTGTTTTGCAGATGGGTTTGTCATGCTGCCCTGTTGTGTGTCTTATGTTTGACCCAGCTGACAAGCTAAGGGGATTTTTACCACTCCACTCTGACCTGGGGCCTCCACCTCCTAATACCACCCAGTCTTAGCTCACACACACACACACACACACACACACACACACACACACACACACACACACACACACACACACACACACACACACTGCCAACACATCCCTCTCTTTCCATCATTCATTTTAATGTCTCTCCTTTCTTTTGTATTCATTTCTCCCTCTCTCCCACATATTTTGTTATTTCTCTTCATGTCCCGAAAGTTCCCCCTCGAAACCACCCTCAAACCACAACAGTATACACAGAGGGAGTATTTTAATTGCCTATTTTTGTTGTTTTTTTCCTCACGTGTTCATTTTACAGCGCATCATTAGGTATGATTTGCACAGGCTTCTTTTTGATAAGTGGATAGCCTCAAAGCTAATGCCACTGGAGCGCATGAATATTGATGGTCTTTAATGTGGCAGACTATCTCTCACACTCACACACGCGCACACACACACACACACACACACACACACACACACACACACACACACACACACGCACAGCTGTGGGCCTGCGGTCTCTCTCCTCTTGTCAGGTAATCCCCATTCTCACTTGAGCTATTTATGTCCTCCCACCCACCCCCTGCTCACCCTTGGCCTATAGCACCTGTGTGTGTGTGTGTGTGTGTGTGTGTGTGTGTGTGTGTGTGTGTGTGC
>CM059272.1:13675032-13677532 GCA_030347295.1 Setipinna tenuifilis
TCTCCCCCCTGGGTTTGTGTCTCACAGGGCCATGCTCCCCTGGCTGCACAAGAGTTAGTACACCTTAGAGCATTGGGCTTGTTCAAACATTTCTGATAACATGAATCAAATCAGTCTATTGATTATTCACTGTACTGTGTGTGTGTGTATGTGTGTGTGCATGTGTGTGTGTGTGTGTGTGTGTGTGTGTGTGTGTGTGTGTGTGTGTGTGGTTTTGATTGATTGCCTGCTTGTGTGGCTGCCTGTCTGTGTGTGTCCCTGCTGCTGTGTACATTTGCGAGTGTGTGTGTGTGTTTGCGTGTGTGCATGTGAGCTGTGTGTGTGTGTGTGTGTGTGTGTGTGTGTATATGAGCTGTGTGTATGTTTGTTCTCATGGCTGTTTGCTTTACTGTAAGCATTTTAATGGATACGGTCGTTTGCTTATGAATGTACAATTAGAGTGTTGTTTGCATGGGTAAATTATAATTGTTTTAAAAAGCATTGCTCTACAGTCCAATTAAACCATTTTGTAATTAGTAAACTGTTCTTATTTATTTGGGATGTAGTCTGCATAAATGTGCACTTAAAAAAAAACGTATGTAAAGAACTGGATTATTTTCCAAGAATAATATATTTTGTAATTTTCAGTGTTTTTGTTTAACCTATATATTGCCTAACACTATTTGTGGGGATTAGACTTCATATAGTAAGCCCATAAGGGGGTCATTGAAAAAGCATATTTTGATTCAGAAATGGATGCTGTTTGAATGGTGCTCACTGAGTATTTTCACATCTTCCAGGCCCAATAAAGGTGTATAGACTCACACACACAATGACATCCTTCTTTAGACATATTTTAATGTAATCCTCAGCCTCCCAGCCAGCTTTACACGTGCAATTACCTTACCGCTAAAATAGCCGCTCGCCGATGGCCACCTTTCGCAATGATTAGACAAACGTGTTTGGAGTCGGTGCCTGTTCATTAGTCCCGAGCCTCGACAACAATCACACGGCACCGGGCGGTATGAATGCCCTTCTCTGTTGGCGGGCCCACTGACGGACTCCTGCAATAACACGGGGCCCCGGGATTAAGGCCCGCCCTCCCTGCCGCCCTCCCTGCCGCCCTTCCACACCCCACTTCCTGTGTGCGTTTTTCTCAAAATTAGGGGCTCATCTGTCAAACACGCTGTCACAATATTATTCCTCCAATTATTGCCCGCGCTCACAGCCGACGCTCCGATGGTGGCGTTCCCAGATGCAAGGCCCACTTCGGTTACTGCTCAGCCTCCTCTCTCTCTCTCTCTCTCTCTCTCTCTCTCTCTCTCTCTCTCTCTCTCTCTCTCTTGTCCCTCCATCACCAGACCACTCTGCCATAATGACCGCCGTAATTGGCTGTAATCATTTAGTCTTCATCATTTGGCTAATTGAAGCCCTTATTGCAATAGCCACAATTCCCTTTAGGTCGCTGTTTGTTTGTGTGTGCCTGGACATGTGGGCCTGGGTGTATTTGAACCAGTGTTGGTTGGTTTGGTGTGGCTGTGTGTGTGTGTGTGTGTGTGTCTGTGTGTGTTGGGGGGGAAGGGAGGTAAGTGTGTGTTTTTGTGTCTGTGTTTGTGTGTGTGTGTGTATGTGTGTGTGTGTATTTTGTGGTGAGTGGTTTTGTGTGTGTATGTGTGTGTGTGTGTGGTTTTGTGTGGCTATGTTTGTGCATGTGTGCCTCGGTATCTGTATATGTGTCTGTGTTTTTCTGTGTGTCTGGCCATGTGTATGTGTGTGTGTGTGTGTGTGTGTGTGTGTGTGTGTTGCACGGGGGGTGGGGTGGGTTGTCCTAATGCAATGCTTGCTTTTTCTCAGACTTAGCCTTGTGTGAGAAGCATTTGATTACATGTTGTCACACAGAAGACAGATCAAATGAACCCACCATGGCAAGCATCAGAGTATGAAGCTGGGGTGTGTGTGTGTGTGTGTGTGTGTGTGTGTGTGTGTCTGTGTGTGTCTGTGTGTTTGAGTTGGGGGGTCTGTCTTTAGCATTGATGCTAGGCCACCTCTCACATAACCAAAATTGTACAAGGGGGCACCTCTGTGTTTGCTACTACGCAATCAGTCTTTTTGTGGAGCTGCATTCAATGGCCGCTCGCTTTTGGGCTGAAAATCACACCGCCCAGTGGGAAGCCGATCCACCATTTCCCTTTCCTCTCGCCCCCCCTCTCTTTCTCTCTCTCCCTCTCTCTCTATCTATCTATCTATCTATCTCTCTTTCTCTCTCTCTCTTTTTTTTCACTTTCTCTCTTTTCCTCTCTCTCTCTGCCTCTCTCTCTATCCCTCTCTATCTCTCTCTCCCTCTTTCTTTCTCTCTCTCGGGGCTCTCACTTTCCCACCATCCTTGATATCCTCAGGACAGGCTTTCATTTTATCTCTGAAAAGTATGCCAAACACAATTGTGTGTGTGTGTGTGTGTGTGTGTGTGTGCGTGTGTGTGTGCCTGTGTGCCTGTGTGCAGACAACCATACCTGAATCTTGT
>CM059272.1:13682532-13760032 GCA_030347295.1 Setipinna tenuifilis
GAAACGGTGAAACAGAGTGAGAGGACAGACTGACAGAGAGAGAGAGAGAGAGAGAGAGAGAGAGAGAGAGATGTTTGACGTTTAAAATTCCTTTATTGAAACATCACATGGTGCAAGCATCCACAACATGAGCCAGCAATCTGCCCCCATTGTAAAAAGGAGATAGATAGAGAGAGAGAGGGAGAGAGACAGAGACAGAGAGTTGAGTTGAGAAAGAGGGAATGGTTGGACAGAGTTAGAGTGAGACAAATAGACAGAGAGAGAGAGAGAGAGAAAAAGAGAAAGAGACAGAGTGAGTGAGCAGTGGGCGCTCATGGCCAGTAAATACCTCACTACTCAGCATGATCTGTGGTCAGTAAATTGTTTGTTTTCTTCCTCTCCACCTCCCCTGTAGCCACATCCTAGGAAGAGAGAGAGAGAAAAAGGAGAGTGTTGTACAAGGAAACAACATTGACATGGGGCAATTAGAGGCATTGGTCACCCAACGCTGTGCTTCTCTTCCGTCTCTCCTCTCTCCCTCCATCTCTGGGCCTCTGGGTGGAGGACGCTGCCTTCAAACAGCCTCCATTTTGCAACAACAGATGGCTGCACGGCTAATGTCATTAACGGCATCAGACAGAATGTGTGTTTTATATGGTTTACACGAATGACTGGGGAGATAAATATACCTCCCTTTTCCACGCTTACGCTTGTGATGTTCCCTTCCTTCATCTTGCGGCTTGACATCCATCTGTATCTTCCCTTTCTTCATCAGTCACTTCCAGGCTTTTTTTTTAAAAAAATCTAAAGTAAGACGAGCACAGATGCCCACCATTGTGTGTGGTGTGTGGAGGATTCAAAATGTGCTATTTTTTTGCAAAAAAAAAAAAAAGCAATTGATGTATTTAAAATTTTCCAGCCGCGCCAGATGAAGGATGTCAAGCGTGAGCAAGGAAAGCTCATCAACTTTTCCATCTTTCACATCTCCTGCTATCACTGTCTGTCTGTCTGTTATGCCGGGAGTCTTTTTTATCTTTCTCCACACCAGCTCCCACACAGTCTCTCTCTTGCACCACCTGTGGATGCCTGCTTGTTTTTCAGGGTCTACAGTTCCTCAGTGACTGTCCATCTGACTGTCCATCTGTCTGCCTGCCTTTCTGGGTTATGTTTTTTTTTTTTTTTTTTTCTCCAAGATTCCTTTGAGGTCATAAAATGCTAATGCTGAGAATGTGAATATGAAGTAAAGTTATTTTGTTTTCCTTTTAAGTGACAGTGGAAGTGTGGAGTGACTGATGGACTGGAGTCCATGTTTTTCCATCCGTTTGACACGGCTTTTAGAGAGGGATGAGCGCTCGAACTGCTTTCATGCTGCAGACAAACAAAGAGCTAAATCACAGGAGCTGAGGGCCACCGCAGAGGCGCTTCCTGCTACGAGGGGAAAAGAAAAACAATAGCCCTCGTCTTGAAACCTGGCTGTCTGTCTCTCCCTCCCACCCTCTCTCTACCTCCGTCTCTCTACCTCTCTATCTCTATCTGTCTCCCCACTGGTCTCTCTCAGCTCCTTCCAAACCCCCCACCCCCCCACCGCCACTTGAGAAAAGGCAGAAAGGCTGTTATTGTGGGAACAGGCTTCATGGCCACTTGAGCCACAGAGATAATTAGGAACTCAAACAATGTTATCAGGAAGTACTACGCTCTGCCCGCGAAAGGACCACAGTGACTTCCCAATCACCGTAATTGGCTTTTGTGCATTTGTGCAAGTTCAAAAAGAAAAAGAGCAAAACACAAAACAAAGTTTGCGACATGAGCCAGCATTGCTGTGAGAGAAAAGAATCTGTGCGCAATTAATTTCGCTTGAATTGTTTATTTTTACGTCTCCCATTGTTTCAAGTGGGTCTTGGGTAAACATTATCGGCACCAGTACATTTCCAGCTCTGTCCATGCATGACGAGTAGGCGTGTCACCAGGATTGGGTTTGACAGAAAGAGAAAAGAGGAGAGGACAGAAGAGAATAGGAGAGAATAGGACAGAAGAGAAGAGAAGAGAGGAGAGGAGAAGAGAAGAGAAGAGAAGAGAAGAGAAGAGAAGAGGAGAGGAGAGGAGAGGAGAGGAGAGGAGAGGAGAGGAGAGAAGAGAAGAGAAGAGAAGAGAAAAGAAAGAAAAGAAAAAAAAAGAGAAGAAAAGAGAAAAGAGAAGAGAAGAGAAGTGAAGAAAAGAGAAAGAGAAGTGAAGTGAAGAGAAGAGAAGAAAAGACAAGAGAGTAGAGTAGAATAGAAGAGAAAAGAGAAGAGAAGAGAAGTTTGGACCATGTTCTTCTCTCCTCTGCCAAGACTCTCATGTCTCGCTGTTCTCCTGGCTCCCACCCAGAAAGGCCTGAGTCAGCTCGGGGAGACAGAGACCCACCTAAGAGGTCAGGAGGGGGGAGTCCAGGAGAGCGCAGCAGTGTCTAATGAGCCCATACTGCAGATAGAACCCTAAATATTAATATTTCCACCAGTGCTTGAGGGAAAAAAGAGAGAGAGGGGGGTGGGGGTGTGTGCTTAAGCAGAGAAAAGGGAGACAGAGACAGAGAGAGGGTCCTGAAGGAGAGAGGGAGGGAGAGAGAGAGAGAGAGAGAGAGAGAGAGAGAGAGAGAGAAAGACTGTGTTTAATGAGAGAGGAAAAGAAAGACCGAAAGAGGGAGGGTGCTTGAGGAATGAGTGGTGAGTAAGGGAGAGAAAGAGAGAGAGAGAGGGGCGAGAGGGAGAGAAAGAAGGAGAGAAAGTGAGAAAGTAACTAACTGCAGAGAGAGGAGAGTTTGGACTTTAGCAATTACAGTGGAGGGAGTGAGGCAAGCTAATCTAAGCGGCAGAATCCCCCTGAAATTTCCATGTTACAGCCTGAGCTCCAGTTTCCTTTATTCTTTCCATCTGTTGGCAAATGTGCCGCTGCATAAGTTTACTTTAGATTTAAACACACGTACACACACACAACCACACACACATACACACACTCACACACACCCACGCACAGAAAGTTTTAGCCTCAGTGTAACTGAGAATGACAGGCTTAGTGAGGAAGGTAAAAAGAGGAAGAGAGATGTGGGGGATTATTTTGGATTACCTGAAAAACGGGAAGCAGCAGAACATGCCATCACTGGACAAAGTTGCTTGTGCTGCTTTGGTAGCGACCGTGTTTGTGTGAATGTGTGTGTCGGTATCTCTTTTACAACACACAAGTAGAGATACAGCAGACACACTGTGATATGTGTGTTTGATGTGTGTGTGTGTGTGTGTGTGTGTGTGTGTGTGTGTGTGTGTGTGTGTGTGTTTGTGTGTGTGTGTGTGTGTGTGTGTGTGTGTGTGTGTGCAAGCACATATTATCGGTGTAGTCTAACACACAGTGAAGTGTGTCAGGCTTTCCTGTCCTGTAGACTGCAGGCTCACTCACATCTGCTGCCAATCTCCCTTAAACCCAGCATACACACCAACCAGGAAACGGTCCAACAATGGGGTCCTGGTCTCCTGCCAAGGGTTGTGTGTGCTCTCTGTGTGTCTTTGTGCCTTCTGTGTGCTGGCATGAAAGCAATTATGTGTGTGTGTGTACGTGTGAGGTGTGGTGTGTGACCACGTGTGTGTGTGTGCATGTGTGTGTGCGTGTCCCTGTGTGTGTGTGTGTGTGAGAGAGTGCATTAGTCTATAAGAGCAGTATGGTGTACCATGCGTTGTGTTAAACACTGCACAGATGGTGTCATATTTTATGTACCATTTCATATTCCAAAGCAAGGGAGTGGGTTATTTGATGCAAGATTTCTGATGAATATTTTATTTGACACAAAGGCCTAAAAACACAAAGACAATTCTCTGTTTGAAAAAAAGCTCAGAGACCCGAGAGAAGATGTGTTGCCTTGTGTACCGTCACTGGATGTCAAGCATCCGTGAAATCTTTATTAAGTTTTATATATTCCTATCTGGAGATATATTCCTATCTGTTTCCATTTTGTCTCAGACAGACTTTTTCGTTTCGTTTTCTTTTCATCAGTTTCTTTTTTGTCACGGTCTTTATCTTTTAAAAAGCCTTCACAAATCTGTTTGTGTCTCTGCTGGTCTTTTCGTCTGTTTATCTTTTTTTACTTCTTCCTTGCTGTGTACTTTGCTTTCGTAGTGTCTGACAGACAGCCATTATGGATATGGATTGTTTGTTGTTGTTAGTCATGATAGACCAGGCAAATCTCCATTCTCCAAGATTGGCAATTAAAGATGCTACAGTCCCAATAATATTCTGTATTAGAAAATGACTCACCCAGGTCTTCTTTTTGTAGGTGAGAATTAACATGTTTGTTACAGACTGCAGAATACAGAACATCAAGTACAAACACAGTTGTCATGATTACTCAAAGCTGGGCTGAGGTGGACAGTTGCAGGCATAGATGTAGACACAGATTTTTTTTCCCCCAACTGTTTCTGTTTTCTCTCCCTCTGTTCTCTCTCTCTCCCTCTGTCTCTCTCTCTCTTTGTGTCTCTCTCTCACTATCTGTCCTTTTGTCAGTCTATCTGTCCATGGCTCTGGGACACACACACAAACACACACACACACACACACACACACGCACACATGCACAAAGACACATGAACGCACACAAAATGCTCATGCACTTGTACACACATACAGGCAAACACATGGTGAAGCACACTACAAGAGGCAAATCCAATATGCTGTTATCTTTGAAGTTCTGCTGTCAAACTCCAGCTGAACTGCAAGGAGGGGCAGAGAAACGAGATTCGGGCTGAAATGACTTCTGGCATGGCTCTCTCAGAGCGAATCAATTTAATGTGCTGAAGAAGTGTGGGGAGTCAAAAGATTGAGACAGAATGAAAGAAAGACAGGGGGGAGAGAAAGAGAGAGAATAAAAAACAAGAGAGAAAGAGAGAGGGAAAAGAGTGAGAACAAGCGGGAGAGAGTGAGTAGGAGGGAGAGGATTAAGGCAGGAGCTCTATTAGGGGTAAAGATCAAAGAGTGCCTCAACTCCACTGATTCTGTTCACTGGAGTGTGACTGAAGGGAGGGAGAGAAGCTCAGAATAACCTGCCAGCATTACCGAACACACTACCACCTCATTACCATTACCGAACACACTACCACCTCACTACCATTACCGAACACACTACCACCTCACTACCATTACCCCATACACTACCACCTTATTAGCTTTAGCATCACTTTAGCATTAGCTCATACAACCTCACCTCACTAGCTTTAGCTGACACACTGGTGGCTCACTAGCAGTACCTATCTCCTTGCTATAATTACCTGACACACTGAAACCTCACGGTTATTACCTTAGAATTACCTAACACACTATAACTTCAATAGCATTATCTTACACACATCTCCTTGCTAGCATTAACTCATAGTCGTCTCATCACTATTAACTAGCATACTATTTACCACTACCATTATCTTACACATTATCTTCTTACTGGTATTACCCACACACACTATCAACTCACAGGCCTTACCCTTTGGTGCGTTCCATTTGTTTCAGCCACTGAGATTCTGAGGTCATGTCTGCTAAAAACACAACAAAAAACAGGAAAACTTGCATTAACACTTGATAAAGGACATATAACGCTGTATTTCACAAATAATGTGACCGCAATGGTACGAAATATTGACTAAAACAGCACTAATTAGGCAAGGCTGATGACACCATAAATGGAAAATATTGTAGCATTCACTCAATGTACTTGGACGGCACAGCCATGATAATTATGAACTCGGCGTCCTCCTCGTGGTTCTTCGACTTTTTAAGGGTGAACATCCGAGACTCAGGGGCGCACATGGTGTTACTTCCTGCTTTTGAATGTGCACAACTACTTGGAAACTGAGCTCCGACTGAAAATGGAATGCCCTATCAGACACTGTCAACTAACTACCAGCATCACCCTCCACAAAATCACCACACTTCTATTATTTCCTCACACAGTATCACCTCGTTACTGTCATTACCTCACACACAAGCACCACAGTGACGGCATTACCTAACACAGTTAGCACACCACCACAGGACACCGTTGCCCTAGCATTACCCAACACTCTATAACCATACTACTAACAAACCCTTACACAGTTTTATCATTGAATGTTATTGCCACCTATTAACACCTACCAATTAGCACAACAGCATAACCCCCTGTCCTAATGTGGCTTTCAGTGGCTCACATGATAGGATTGTTCTCAATTTTTAGCAATCTCTACCTCACATTTCTAGCCACAGCCTGAGCGTAAGCCTGTTTTTTTGCACCATGGAGACTTTCTATGTAAGTAAAGCAACTAATTATTATTCTAAACCAGAAGTTATGCAGGGCACTTCAGGTATGTATGATTAAGACTGTGCAAATGATGCCACAATCCCACCCACCCACACACACACATAGCCACAGGCAACAATATTAAACAGGTATCTTATTTAAAATTACATGACCTCATTGTACACCACCTGCACCACAACTATTTGTGGCACATGTAGGCACGTGTAAAATGCCAAAATGTAGACCTAACAGTGACAGTGAATAGACTTTACTCTACAGGCATGGAAAAGCACCCACCGCAGATTAACCACAGAATACATTGCAAACAAATGTCTCATGGTAAACAGCCAAGCCATCACTCCAGTGATGAGACATATGACTGTTTACACCCACACTAATTACATAACCATCCACTCTCATTAGATTCATAGCCCATCTACAATATGGAAACCCATCACTGCTACCCATAGTAGTTTTATTTCGACCATTTACAGTTACCTAATTGCATAATCTCTTGTCAACCAACCAGTAGGATCATATAAAAATGCCAGTTTCCACCTCCAGCACTTACAGAGACCTGCCTTGTTTTTTTCACATTGACTCTACTGTACCAGTTTGGCAAGTACAGCCCACAACTTCCCATTGGCTGACAGTGTGTGCATTGTGCTGGTCAGTGAGGTAATGGCCAGAGGGCTGTCAGCATGCACGGGAGTCTGCTATGGGAGTCCACTGCTCAAAGGCCTTGCTGCAGGGGAAAAGGCAGGGCCCACTTTCTCATTACAGGATGCTGGAGTGCAGGGAACTCCCCTACCCTGCCTGCCTGCCTGCCTGCCTGCCTGACTGCCTGCTTCCCTGCTTGCCGCGGAATGATAAACAGATGTTTACACACTCGAAGCTCCTTAACTTTCCTTGGGCATTGCAGTTCACTCACTGCCTTTGAGTTCCTGTTATGTAGGGAGACCACACACAATATGCATCACATAACATATTTACTGTCAAAAAGCTATGCTGTGAGACAATATGGGTACATGTGCTGTACATACATACTACACACACACACACACACACACACACACACACACACACACAGTGAATAATCAGTGTATATGTGTGTGCGTACACACATGTTTGTAGGCTTATGTGTCTGCGTGTGTGCACTACATGTGTGCCTCAAAAAGTGTTGACAAGTGTGGTTACTTTAAAAATGTATTGACAGTTTACTAAGGCAAATACTTTCTATAAGTTCTTTTTTTGTTGTAAGACTAGAGATTTAAATCGATGTTTCCTGCATTCTGTTCAGATCAGTGGCCCCAGTGAAAGAAATGAATTACATTTTGTGCCGAGTTCTTTTGAAACGGTCTGAAAAGGGACCTGCCAGAACTTCTCTGAATTGCACCCCCATAGCGGGCAGAACTTTTAAATCAATAGAAACCAGGCTTTTGAGTTTAATCCTTTTTTATCTGTTTAATATTAACTGGCAGGGACGAAAGTGCATAATTGGAAAACTATTTTTATTACATCTTATTAATTTATTCGTTTATCTATTGTTTTAGCCCCATGGCGATCTTTTTCAAGTAATCGGTAGTTATTGTGGCGGATTTTAATAAAAGGAACCAAAAAAAGCTTTCCTGTCCGTCAAACAGTGTCCTGCGAGACGTTGAAGGACTACAGAGTGGACCCCAGGGCTGGGTCTACATTGCCCCCTACAGATGAACCCTGGGAAGTACACGGTGTCCCGCTGTGTCTCCTCATCAGCTTCAGTTAGTCGCCTTAGGCATATCCCGCACCGAAACACAATCTACATAGTCAATGAATTAACTGCATGGCGGGCAGTCACAGTGCTGCTGCTCCCCATGTTCCAGCTCTCCGCCGCGCTGCCAGCATGAGGGCGAGACACAGAGACAACCTTCAGGATTGTGTCTGATAGTGCTGAGTCGCTGAACTTTAAAAATATCTCTGACACAACTGGCTCCATTCTCTGTGGGAAAGGTGCCCGGCCTGTAGGTGTTTAGTAGCCTGTTGTGTGTGTGCATGTGTGTCTGTGTGTGTGCATGTGTGCGTGCGTCTGTGTGTGTGTGTGTGTGTGTATGTGTGTGTGGCAGAGTGAGTGTGCGAAACAGTGAGAGAAAGGACTTCATTTGGGTCAGGGTGAAACACTGTGCATGGGAACCAAATACAGGATTTCAAATAATACACAAGCAGCACACACTTCGTCACAGCATGGTGACATTGAGTTGGCAGCTGCCCTATCTTTGGTCTTCACTCAATCTCCCTCTCTTTGCTTTTCTCACGGCCGCACTTTATCTGACATCTGCTCATTTTCTGTTTTCTCAGCCGATTTTCCCTCCAAAGTTGTCACCTCTCTGCACATAGTCTCTCTCTCTTTATCTTTCTCTCTCTATTTGTCTCTCTCTCCATCTCTCTCCCTGTCTCTCTCTCTCTTTGTCTCTCCATCTAAATGCACTATTAACCCACCACTCACTACTATCGTGTTTATCTTGTAACCCTTTCATTTCTGTCTCCTTAGTTTCCCTATCCACCATGGTTCGCATCTTGACACTTTCGCTCCTTCTCTCAACTGTGAGGAGCCGTGTGAAATAGTCCATCAGATTTGTTCGTTATCTGTTTACTTTTACCCTGCCCGGCTTTTCATTTCCTCCCCGCCTCCATTCCGCTCCATTTCCCTTGATACGGTCTCCATATCAGTTTGCATTCTCCGCTCACTGTTTGCTTCCTCGCACCATGCTCTTAATGGGCAAATAATATTCACAAAGCACACAGACGGATGCATTGCCGGAGACAGTGTTTTTTGCGGCCAAACGGAGGCAGTGAATGGGAACCTGGGAGAGGCGACCTGCCACCCCTCCCTCCTTTTCACGTGAGTGGCTCTCTCTCTCTCTGTGTGGAAGTGATGATTGTAATGTGCCTGAGCACAAACCTGACCCCGGCACACAATAAAGGTTAGTGAACTTGCTGGCAGACAAAATGAGAGGAAGAGAAGACCACTTGTTCACATTTAGACACACATGGTGTTTTTTTTTGTGTGTGTGTGTGTTTCTTGCTTGTTTTTTTGTCCCCGTCTTCCTCCGGTGTGCTCGGTGCTTCTCTCTGAGCTCAGATGAATGAGACCCGGCAGCTCTCTCTCTCCCTGTGAACAGTGGCACAGCGTACCCATAACCCCACAAGTCTCCAAAGACCAGAGGTGCTGACTTACATTTTCCTGCTGTGCATTATCCTCACGACCCCCGGCAACCCTCCCCTTCCCCTTGTGTGGTGGGAGGGAAGACATGAGTGTGAGAACGGTAGAAAATAGGAAGATTTATGTGTACTGTACGATTTTCATTGTACTCTGTGTTCTTGGGTTCATTTTTGAAAAGATGTTTCTCAAAATAACTCCTGTTCATCAATTTGTTTTATGACAGAATCGAATATGACGGGCACTTTATACAAAGATTCAATTATTATGGATGCCAGCCGCAGGTGGTGATGAGTACACTTCTTCTCAAAGTAATCAGGAGAAGAGTTTAGGCCTGCTCAAGCATGTGTACAGCAGATAGATGCCATCAGACCATGATTCAGCAGAAATCTACTTCCAAACAAGGAATTACGACCACTTTTTGAGACAGGACAAACACTGCCGCAGAGCAACCCTCAGGATTTTTGCTGAAATGCATGTTTATATTGAATGATTGTAGGATCAAGCAGAACAAAACATTGTTCTTCCTGCACTGAAGTGCCAAGGTAAATGGATCATAATGCATAATTCAGAAACCAATGGAAAAGAACGAGTTGTTTTTATTTAACTGCTGAACATGCATATAGACTGTCATTTATATAATGAAACATGCCTAAGAAATCAGTGCCCCAACTTTTCACTGAGCGAGTCAATGTGCTGGTTATTTGAACAATGAACACTGTTTCACCACACGCACCACACCTTGGTCTCGTTATTGGAATGAACCCAGAGATAATAAACATTTGAAATTAAAATGAATTAGTCCTGTACAGACCACTGTTCCATGGGTTTGCTTTGCCAGAGTTCAGGTCAACAAAAAAATGAGTCAGAGCCTGGCTATGTGTCTACTGAATGTAGAAGCATAGGAAGCACAATAGTGCCACCTGCTATTAAACACACACCATTAACTTACACTCCTTAGAAAAAAACAAAGCAGCAAAAGACAAGAAGCTACAGACAACCCCAGAAGGATGAGTGCATAACAAAGGTAAAACAGAATAGGTGAATAACAACAGAGAAGGCAATACTACTTTCCAGTCCAACTTCTTCTCTTTCTTAAATAATTGACCAACAAAGTCTGTTTTGGGTACGCCCACAGTGACACCATCCTGCCAACAAAAATATTCCGCTTTGGGCTGGAAATATTCCCCTGTTGTGGCATTTACCTCAAGCTGTCTTGTATGCCGAATGTTAGCATGCCAAGCTGCACACCAGAAAAGATTATCGTATCATTAGAAGAGAAAAAATGTACTCCCAAATGGATGTTTTCTTTGACTACCGTGACCTGGATAAATGAGAATCCTCACAGACATACTCCCAATTGGATGTAGTGCCAACATCTCTCAGCAATTCCAAGCTTTGCTGAACTTCCCTGATATAATCATATGAAAGTAAACACTCGGCTATAACAGCAATATGCTCAGATATAATTTGAACCACAGGGCTTGGCAGCCTTAGTTCATAACATAATTATGAAAAGGTAACTGTATTCAGATTCCCAGGAATGTCAATGAGATTAGTAATGATGCAGACCACCCTAAAATTATACAATCACTTCCTGCAGTGGACAATGGCCTAAGACAGAATAAGCATTCCAGGCGGGGTGGGGGGTGGGGGTGGGGGGCTAATCCTAGCTAGTAGCTAGTGCTAATCCTAGTTAACCTGTTAGCAAAATATCATCATCAACATCCCAGGGTTTCTTTCTCTTAACTAAATAAATGGCAACTGGCTCTTCTTCGATCAGGTTTACGACTACCGTTGATTGAAATTAACCAGGATTGTCACTTATACTGTATATCTCCAGATCACAGCAGTAGTGTGACAGATATATGTGTTACAGTGGTGTTAGTGTGAGAGTGTACGTGACTAAGCCCCTATGGCTGAGAGTGACGTGCCACACTCCGCTATCAGAGGCTGTACATCCCAAAGAAGGTAGAGTGAGGAGTGAGCACAAGACCGGCAGACCGCCGTGGGATAGAGAGCTCAAGGATGGCTCCAGACTCCAGGAAGAACACTCCTGGAAATAAAAAAAGACAAAAATTGTTATTTCAATTTCCATAATACATTCAAATGTTCTCACATTTCATTTGTAACGAAGCTGGCACACTCATACAGCCAAACAATGTGTTCGTAGACGCAAAACAAAATGAAATGAAAATCTCAGTATTGATACTAAGAAGCTCTGCAAGCCTAGGTGAGCTGTTTTGGCTGAAAAACAAATTCCTCCTCTTTTCACTGCCCAAGTCTCCACTGGCATTTTATTGTGCTGATCAAAGCGAGAAGTGTAAATATAAATATTAAAAGCAATACACAGACTCAGACAATCATTGCCCAGTTCCACCCATGGGTATAAATTACCTCCATTCCTTCCCCCTACAAGTTGCCTTATAGCAGACACAGTCATTTTTGTTAAATAACACAACTTGCAGGTAAGCTGCCTGTTGTCTGTTGGTCTGCGGTACTGTGAGCGTGGGGCTGCGCATGCGTGGGGATACTAACCAGCAGTGTAGCAGCTGTTTAGGGGATTGTTGATGTTGTCCTCTGCAGGCATGTGCTTTACACACTTTAGTACTTTAGTGTCCGTGCCGTTGAGGCGCTTCGTAATCACCTGACCCATGATCCACGTTGTGCTCTTGTAAAGTACCTGTAAGTGTGTGTGTGTGTGTGTGTGTGTGTGAGTAAATACAATATGACTTTCTCTGACAAAAACAAATGTTTTTCTTCAATTACAGCAACATCAAATATAGTACATTCTGTTTCCGGCAAAACTACAACATCAATAAGGCAAAGCAAACAGACAAGCTTTCTCTTGAGGTTCTACCTGGCTGTAAATGAAGTAAGGACCCTCTGTAACCACGGTCACCGTCTCCCCGGACACCAGTAGCCCTTCCCCTTGACTCCAAGCAGATGTCCATTTTATGACTGTACAGTCTTCCTCACCTGAAAAGACAACAAGAGGGTGAATTACACTACTACAACCAAAACATATTTAAGGTTTTTTTTTTTTTTAAACTTTTTTTTTTTCATTTTTAGAATCTTACCCTGTGAATGAGAAGACAAAGCCTGCAGGTGAAGGAGTGTGCGGAGTTCTGCTGAAGTACATGAGAATGTCAAATGACACCAGTGAAGCCAATTCTCATGTGTAAAGCATGTGTACATGTGTGGCCGTGGTAGTAGGACCCATGCTGTTCACTAACTGTGGCAAGATTGTTGTTTCTGACACATTACACAGAACAGTGTCCTATTATACATAACGAACATAATGTAACAGCAGCCGCACTTCTGTGCTAACCATATGGTCGACAGCAGCTTCGGCTGGCATCTAGGCTAATTTTGGAGCCCTGACGAGATAATAACATCCATTACTTATGTGTCTGCAGCTCACATTTTGGATGCACATTTACACTTTTTCCCCAATAATGCATTTTAGTTGGAGCAATCCAACTTCATTAGTGTGAGGAGTGTGCTGTACTGTCTCTCTAAGGTGTTCATTAGTCTCACTGCACTACTGGCCCTTAGCACGGAGACAAGCACGGGGAGGCCTGGAACTTACGTATTTTTGGAATGATGAGATTGTTTGGGTAACTTGGAGACATTCTAAACCTATTAAGAGAAATATGAATAATATCGATACTGAATCTTTAAATGAGCTGTCTCCGATCCGAATGTGCACCTTGTCACAAATCATTGGAGTTTTGGTTCCTCGCAAAATGGTGGTCACTGCCTCAACAACAGCACTATGACTCAAGCCCAACCATCATCATCCTGAGGTCAAGCAGAGGATCTGGAGTATTTATGAGATACTATGCAACTTTGAGTGCTTTTTCTCAACGGAGCTCCCCCTGGTGTCTCCAAGTAAATGGACACTCTCTCATAAAAATTGACTATTTTCCCTTCCCATAACCTTTATTCATGTGTTTTCATCTAAACTAAACTAAACTGGCAAATATGAAAGTGATCATGTCCTCCGAGGTAAGTAAAGTCAGAATTTCTTCAGAATTTAACGTGATCCTGCTTCTCGTGGTATTTGAAACTTTGTGAGTCTGGCGGTGCTGGGATGGACACCCAGGTATTGTAAATATGGGAATCTGTCCGACAGCGGGGGCGGTAAAGAAACTCTTCTTTCGCCTGGTAATGACTCATTTAAGCATTCACCGACCGAAAATGATTAATTAACTTGAAAAAGTTGCATAGTACTGCTTTAAATATGGCCATCTAAAACATTGGTAATTAATAGCTCAATGGTAGCTCACCAAGGCAGAACCTGAAGGATAACCTCTTTTAGCATAGTCATATGAATCAGGTTGAAGGCCTGGGCCCATTGCAAATACCATGACCTGTCCAACACAAACAGGCAGGGTTTGGCCTAACACAGACAAAATGATTTATGGTTATATAGAAACGGGACAATTTGATTTATACCAAAATATGACTACAAAAAGGCTCAATTTCCTTCACTTTTCTGGTAAAAAAGGCTCCACAAAAAAACCTTTTAAATGCTGCGCCCAAGCCATCACAGTGATACACAACACACCATCACCACAACAGTTTGATGACCAAAACATACACTTTTTTATTCTGCACAGTAGTCCATTTTTGTGCTAGCATAGTCTATATAAATGACTTACTTCGGTTCTGCCGCCGTTGTCTTCCACATTTGGACACCTCTCTTCTGACTCTACTAACACTCTGTCTTTTTGTATCCGTGTAACAGCCCCATACCTGTATTGGCAGTATAGAGAAGAATGAGGCAAATTAAGCCTAAGAAAAAGATGAGTTGACCATTGTGTCTGGGAGACAATGCCCGAAATTGATCACATGACAACATTTTCGAAAGATAAATTAGACTGTTATAAATTTGAAAGATAAAATATTCAGACTTGTAAAGCAGGGCTGGTCCTAGACTGCATCGAATAGGTGGGCAGTAGTAGATGTTGGTTGCATCAACCAACATGTGTAGGCTATAGTTTAGATTAGTTGTTTATGCTTTACAACCAAAGCTAATGACAGTCACAGTGATATTCAAGACCTTTAAACTAATTGGCATAGTCTGAAAAAACAATGCAAAGAAACAAAGTAACAGGGACGTGCACATGATTATAGAAGGGCAGGGGCTCAAAGTCAGAAAAGGGCAGCATGTGTGTGTGTTTTTTTTATCCTTTACACAATAATGTAAAAGTTAAAGTACTAACTACTTAGCTATGTGTCCCGTGTAGTAGAAAGTGATATGTAATTGCCATTTCTTTTGCGTCAACAAATTATTGTCAACATAAGTTCATTCACAATATGATAGGCTTGGAAGACATGCAAAGCAATCAACACTGGTTTATGTTGTGCAGTTCCACGTGATGTGTTCAACAGTTAAACAACTATGCAGGTTGTCTACTTACCTCTACAATTTAGAAAAGGTTTAACTACTCTGTTTTAGGAACTGGGTATACTAGTCTAAGCTACTAGGCCTATAATATATAATATAGTCTAAACAGAATGAACGTTCAGCCTTACATTTTCAATCCTGCCACGCCATAAAAATGGATGGAGCATAACATGGTTAACGCTGTTGTTTTACATCCCTAACAGGAATGTAGGGCACTTTTTAATACGAGGCAAAAAGGGCAGGGGCTCAAGCACCCCGAAAGGGCCCTATGTGCACGTGTCTGCTAAGTTATATATAAAATAAACAAACTGCTCCACCACCCGTGGTTCAATTAAAGGTCCTGGTGTAGTGTGTGTGTGTGTCAGGGCTTTGGGGAGGGTTCTGGGGCGTTGTAATTACGTCCTATTTGATGTTTGTTGGCTAAGGTTTAATTAGGCGCCTGACACATTAAATTTCTCCTCATGATCCCAACGTGAAAAATACGTTTCTATGCAGGATGCTAGTAAAATCAAAGGGCTAGTGCAGATGTGGATTCTTCATGTGGATTATGTTTTCTGTGGAATGTCTTCTCACAGTCTTGCAGAGGGGAACAGCGTTGCCACAGTAGGCCAAAAAGAACAGTGAAGCAGAATTCAGCCATATTGTAATATCAAGATTAACATAGGCCTATTGTCAAAAAAAATGCCAAAGGTTTCAACCATCACTCACCTACCCCGCAGCAGCAAGTGGCGTGTTCGGTCATATCCTTCTCAACTTTCGTCTTTAAAGTCATCAACTCTGTCTTGAGTTCACTGATTTGCTCCGCTTGTAAAAATAATATACAAAAGCAGATGCAAAATGTTGTAAGTGAAACTGCGCAAAGAACGACTGGTGTGGCGCAACTCCCAGAGCATCCCACAGCCCCACACACGCGTTGGACCATCACGATACAGTTGTCTTCCTTTATAACAGTTTGTTCTGAAGCTGTTGCAAATAGGTAGCAAAGTGCCTCACACCAATCTGTTCAGTTTCGCTTTCGAAATGTCATCATAATCTGCTGGGAAGAAGCGTAGGAGTATATTAGTCATTGGTTGGCTCTTGAAATCCTAGATGCCACAAACCAAAGGTCCCGACAAAAAGCGTGGTTTCATTTGTTGGTTTGTCAGTTTGTCAGTAAAAATGTAGGGCATAGGCTGCAGATGAAAGTAAGTGGCTATGTCCAAACATCATTAACCATTTCATTTCATAAGTGGCCTTGGGTGTTTTGAAAGGCGCTGTGTAACAAATGAAATATTAGTTTATTTCACTGACTGTATTTTTTACCTTTGTAATTTATATATAAATATATATATATATTTTTAGAAGCCTAATTGTATACTGTTAAGTGTCAAGGCTTGATTCAATACATCCAAATGTCTAAAATGTCATAGCTTAGTCTACCAGTGTGGATAGTCCAAGCCAGCATGAGGGAAATATATGGCAACAGTAGTCTATGTGCTATGTTGGAAAAGGTGTTCAGTCATTTTCAACACAGGGTTTACATAACAGTAGACATACAAAGTATTGACCTCTGGGAAACGGCCTGCAGTGACTTGAGCACATGTTTGAAAGGTTTTGTATGGGCCAGCATGCCAAATTGTACAGTATGTGCTGATAGAATGACATCCCACGAGAAAGTGGCTGTTGTAAGTGGCTTTGATTAAAACTGTCCACTCCATGTCATATAAATTACAGTTTCAAAGCCTAAAATATGTTGACAGCCATTATTTCCATCCAGGAGCACCACAAGAAGATGGAAATTTAGAACAATTTAATAAACCCTGACCTGACAGGGCCACTCATAAAAAATAATGTCCAACATTATTATCATTGGAAGGGGGGCAATATAATATTCTTTCCTTAGGGCCCAACGGTCCTTAGTTCCCTCTACCCCTCTCTTTGCAATAAAGAGGTTCTTTGTTTGACAAAGGTGAAAAGGCTATAGTAATCGCTGTTGTAATTGTATCCTGTAAAATTACTTGGTTCGCAGAGCATGTAGAATGCGAGATGGGCTTGCAGGTTTCTCCTACCAGTTTGTAAATGAGGTTAGGCTGCTATTCAGTTTCTTTTCTGCCTAGTTTATTGTACATATTGCATCGCCTGTACTGAGGTACAGATGACTATCTGAACAATGACAATAAAGATTACCTATCCCTTCAGGTGACTGTCCACATCCTGAATGGATGGATAGCATTTCACTACATAGTATGGTGTCAATTTGACCAATTTGAATTGAGTTGTAATGTCTTGTCATTGTTGTTGGGAAGTTATGGGAAAAAAATTACAAGATTTATGGTTATACTACGACATGACTAACCATTTTAAGATGTCATAAAGTAACACAAGAACTTTCCAATCTAATACCAAGCACTGACATACTCATCTACATACATTTGAGGCATAAACCATAAATTCTGAAGAACTTGAGTAAGGAATGCAGTACTGTTTCAAGCATATTATGAATTCATTAATTTACAGACTAAGAAAACTTAAAAAATCACAAATTATAGTCCATGGGCTGTTAGTTATATTACAACTACATACTTTTGTCAAGCCTTCTTCAGCTCTCTAAAAGCAAAGGTTGAACTCCTTACATCTTCATCTCTATGACAAATATGCAGTTTATTATTTTAAGACGTTTCCACAACCATTTGCCAACAGGTCATAAATCTAATCATTGGACTGCTAGAACTCTACATATGTTTGTCTGATTTAGTTCGGCCTGAGACTCAAGCTGTTCTTTTTCTTGCCAGAATCAGATCCAAGATATGCAAGCAGTGTGTGATTAAAAGAGTGTGGGCGTCAGTCGGTAGCACACTGAGGTCAGTTGGAAGGGCCCGGGCATGAGAACACGGTGCCTTGCCCGCAGGGTGCTATCGGATGGGGGGGGGACTTGTGCATGGTTCTTCAAAGTCCACTCACCTTCCCAGGGTCTCCTCCTGAGCACTAACGCTTCCCTGGCCTGACATCTCAGCCGTGTACCAAATGGCCGGGTACAGTGCAGCGGACCCAGGCATCGAGCGGCGCTGGAGGCAGTGGAGCGGATGCACAGACAAGGTGACCCACTACACACAGTAAGCACAGTAGACGCTGCTCCCAGCTGGAGACCGATACAATTGCCCACTCAATGCCTACCGCTCTGGTGACCTGAGGCCCAGCTTACTCCAAATACAAAAAATAAAGCACTGCTTGTAGGAAATGAGAGGCACTGCCTGTAAGAGGTCTGACTATACAAACTTGACCGTTGTTTTGCTTTTTTATATTATATTCGATCCTCTTGGACTACAGATAATAGCACAGAAGGCCTGACAGTGTAGGTAGCGCATATTACTTCTGACTGTACAAACTTGAGATGATTGTTTTGGTTTTGCGTTGTATTCCCTATGCCCTAAGACTTGAGAAAACAGCACATAAAGCCTGACAGCTTTTGTCTTGGGTGTTGTCTAAATGTTATTTGCACCTGCCATGTCTTCATCTGCGCTCTGAAAAAGACCAGTGTCTTCCTGGGACATTTCACCAAAATTTTTATTACATCTTCAAAGCCCAGAGTTCATAGTAATGGATAGAGAAATAAATAACATGTTATGCAAACAAGCCTTATATATGTTAACATGTCCATGACAAGCCATATATTTAAAATGGACTAATATGTAATTAAATAATACATATAAATGTAATACATAGGTGTAAAAATCACACTTAAATACTAATGTCGAAGATTTGATTATGGTAGTATCATTTTAAAAAACTATGTACAATTACAGATCTATGAGTGAATTCACTGGTACTGAATTTACTCCATTCCCTGACAATGGAATGCTTTAGGACGGCTTTCACCTGCTGAAACAAAAGAGCAGTACTGATGTGAGAAATTACATTTTTCACTCCTCAGTTCTGCGCCCAAATCCCCAGAACTGCTCCTGCGGCAGACTGGGGTCTTGCCAGGCTCTCTGGAACTGCCGTTCGGCGGACGCCAGCACGAAAGCCATCATGGGATTTCCACCTGGCGCAAGACTTTGCATTTGATCGCTTCCAGCAAATCCATGCTACAGGAAAGAGAGCAGATTTTACAGGATCAGATTTAGGTTGCCAGACTTTTGGTTCTTAGGTTCTTTGTGTGTATGAGGGTCACTGTAGGGCACAGCAGAACCGGTGTGTATCTGTACCAATGCTGTTTTACATTTAATCACAAAACATTCAGTGTATCTGTACCTTGGGGCTTTTCGGTGCAGCAGCTGTATGCATCTGGGTGCTATGCTCTGCATCCATTGGAGTCTCCTTCAGCTCATCTCTGAAAATGGGCTGTAGAAGTTGCCCAGCCCCAGCCTCTGCAAGGGCTTTGCTCCAAGCTGTGTTGTTGTGAGTCTGCTCAAATTCATTGCTGTGGCTCCACCAAGTGTCCTTTTTGAGCCTGATGAATAGGATAGACAGATTAAACTCTTTCAAAGAAAAAAGAGGTTTGGACACTTCACTACAATGATGATAATATAGATCATACTGTATATGTCATTCAGTGTAGGTGAGTAAGGCAAAACATGCATTGCACGCTACCCCCTTCTGTTCAAGAAAGACCTTGCTGATTTTTACACAGCAGTTACACAAAACAAACACAGGGGGGAGTGTGACACCATGCAAAGCAGCAGTTTTACATAATGAACCAGTTGACCAGATGGTAAAAAACACATGACAGTGCACAAAAACAATAACTTCCAACAGTGCAGGTACAATAGGTGTATAATGGGTGAATGTAGCTCAAATCTGACCACAAACTACTGAGGATAATCCTGTGATTCCACTTGCACAGCCCCCCTTAACCCCCCACTCTCCTTACACTTCAACGGAGCCCTGTCTCCTCTTGAGATCTCCAATGTGGTTCAGCACGGCAGCCACTCTGGGTTGTATGGCTGCTGTCCTCTCCACCTCCGCGCTCCGCTTTCCCCTCTGCTTACGTCCCATCAGCTCTGCTGGGGAGGGCAGCTGCTCGGCCCCTGAGCCCAGACCCTCAACCCGCCGTCGTTTTGAGAGTGGCTCCCATGCCTCTGCCTTGAAACAGTGTGACATACATTCAAAACTGAAGATTTTAATACACTGTAAAAAAAAGTGCATAAAGGCAAGCAGGTTGCATGGATCTTTTTATGTTGGTTCAACTTAACAATGGCATGTACATTCATGGCGTACATGGTATTGTATGTTAAACCAAGGTAAAAATATCCAGGCACCATTTTTACTTAATTTTCTTAAGTTGATTTTATGCTTTACTTTTAACAGAATAATCAGGTATTACATATGTAATTAATAATTACCATAGCTCACTTAGTTAAAAAAGTAGGTATGCACTTAGGTAATAATAAGGTATGTAATGGTTTAGAACTAGAAAAATCAGCACTATACATGTGTGAGACATACTTACAGGTCTTCTTGGGGATGTGAAACAGTTGACTTGTGGACTCTCATCACTGATGGTCAACAAAAAGGCATTAAATATTGCTTAACCAAAGTAAATAAGTGAATGTTGTTGTTGGACTGTCACCTGGGCTGATGCACAATTCTGTCCCAGAATTCCTCACTATACTGAGGAAAGACACTGGGCTCCTGGAGGGTTACCCAGTCTGGAGTATCATCTTGTTCACATGTCCGCTGCACCTCCTTTGACTTGCTATAGGACACACACACACACACATGCGCACAAATGTGAAATTGCAGTTTTTAGCAGCAGACCCCTTCATCCAAAACATAACAGACACCCACTGGCATGTTTTTTAGAGAGCCACCTCTACCCAGCTGCTATGCCCAGCACTGTTGATCCAGCTATTCACGTCCCGTCCAGTCCTGCATCGCTTGGCGGTCTACTTACTACCTGTATGTCTATAGTAGTGAGAAAGAGCAGCTGGAGGTGCTTGCTTCCCCTGTTCACTCCCAAAGGGGATGATTCTCCCATTTTTTTGCGCTGTTCGAGATGCTCTCAGACACAGAGCCTGCCATAGTGGGACAATCTGCCCCAGAGTTGCAGCAAAAGCCAACGAGTCAGCCTGGTTTGGAGATATGTTGAGGAGTAGTACTGCTACCAAACTCAGAGGGACTATCCAACAGCAATCCGGAGAAGCAGCCTAGACAGAGGCCTGTCCATTCACCTAAGCGCAGTCAGCAACCTGGCAACCCGATCCTGCCCCCAAGGTGCAACAGGGCACTGCATATCTCCTTCACCACCTTTGCCTTTAGTTCCCCAGAGTCACAATCCGATATCTCATACCAGCTTCCTTTCAATCTGCCTGTTTATGCATACATTGACATCACTGCTCCTTAAATCCTCCGTCTTGGAGACTCTCTAATTAGAGGAGTCAAACTTCCAGCTGGTGTAACATACTGCCTCAATGATGGTAAAGTTGGTGGCTTTATTGCTCTCCTCCCTAAACCTATTGATCTTCACCCCTCTGTCCACACCCCACTGGGACAATTGACGTCATGAACAGATCTTTTGCAAAATTGCATCTAGAAACCCAAGCATGGTGCTTTAAAATTGAGTTACTAGGGAAACACTGCCTTTCCGGTCCTATTCTATCTCTCTCAGGGGGTTCTGCATATTTTAGCAGTGTATATGGTTTTCATCAATGGCTACCGAATTTTTTGCTGCTGGTTCCGTTTTATTTTCATCAGTCACTTTAACCTCGTCTGGACTAGAAATGATTGATCTGGATAATGACCACTTCCATTCAAATAAAAATTGGAGTCAGACAATTAACTTTTAATTTCTTGAACTACATTGCCTTTGGCTGCTTCCCTGCACAGCTTGACCCTCCACCAGCTCTTATACTCACTGTTCATGAACTCCATGAAAATCCAGAGGGTCCTGCTGGCATATCCTGTCACCCCTTGGAATCATCAATTCCCACACTAATCAGGCTGAGGAAAAAATGTATGTCTTATGCCCACAACAGGGGTGGGCGTAAGGCAAACACTTTGCAAAATGTGAATTTTTACCAGACCTAACTAATAGCAGCACTAGTCTTATTGAAGCAACCCATCTCCTCTAATTTTGACTTCATGCACACCTCCAGAACTAACAAAAGAGGGGCTGGCATAGCCATTCTCTTTCCATCATCTCTTCAGTGTAAGCAGTCAGTCATTCGGCAATTTCTCATTATTTGAGTACCTGTGCACCATCATGAGTGTCTTTCTCGTTTTTTACTACTGACCATATACAGACCTCCAAAATAGGCACTGCCTTTTTCTTGAGGAATTCAGTGAGCTCTCTCCTCTGGTATTGAGTTTGACTGCCTCATTATATGTGATAATCTGAATATACACACTGAGCTCCCTGATAACTCCCTGATAACTCAAACTTCACAGTTTTACGTGGCACCTTTACTCTAACGCAACACATAATGGAACCCACACATCACGTTCTTTAAAATTACCATGGACGCTCAGCCACAAAATAGTTGCATGACTGTAAGAAACACATCATTAACGATCATACTAGTACTCTCTTTCAACAGGCCCTTTTGTCTTCACCCACAGTCACTTTTCCACTCTCCTAAACAGTCACTTGAGTTTGCAGATATTTTGTTTGATTCCCTCAACCTAAGAATGACCAACCCCATGGATAATATTGCTCCAGTAACATTTTAAAACACTTAGCACTAAAAAATAGAGCTCCATGATTATCTAATCCTTCCATCAAACTCCTTAAAAGGGCATGTAAATCTAAAGGAAGTGGTGTAAACCAAAACTCCAGATACATCTTGACACGCTGCAATCTGCAACGCAAGCCGGTAATATCCTTCTTATCGGATATTAATAATGAGAACATCAACAACTCTCAAGTGCTATTCTCTACTGTTGAAAAGCTGACATCTCCTTCATGTCAACTTTCCCTTGATCTGCATTCAGCAGAAGCATGTAATGACTGACAGACTGACAGAATCAGGGATAACATTTCATCTCAAAACACACACTGACCACAGCCTAGAATTCCCAGTCATGGCTATTGTAAAACCCCTTCTTAAGAAGAGAAATCTAGACTCCTCTGTCTTTAATAACTATGCACCCATCTCCAACCTTCCGATCATTGGAAAATTATTGAAAAATAGTTTTCATTCAACTGAGTGAATTTCTTTCCATCAATCAATGCCTTGACCATTTTCAATCAGGCTCCAGGCCACATTATAGTACAAAGACAGCTCTTACTGAAGTCTGAAATGATATTCGCCTAAAGACAGACTCACAAAGTGCATCAGCTAATTTTATTGGACCTTTTCTTCCATTGTCTAGTATTTTT
The DNA here is from genome assembly GCA_030347295.1 of Setipinna tenuifilis. Taxonomy (NCBI): domain Eukaryota; kingdom Metazoa; phylum Chordata; class Actinopteri; order Clupeiformes; family Engraulidae; genus Setipinna; species Setipinna tenuifilis. The sequence goes on from CM059272.1 coordinate 13,705,709, forward strand.
CACTGTCAGTGATAAACAAAATTAAACGACACAGGATAGTTAATATACTCAAAACAATCAGTGAACAACAGCATATTCCAATGACCATGATCCAGGGTAGTAAAAAAAAGGACAATAAATTAGTAGTTTTCAGAGTTCGAGCTGCTGCCATCAGGCAGAAAGTCTAGGGCACCAGCCTATACCAACAGGGTTCATAAATCATCCATCTCTACAAGCATTACGTTGACAGAGGTATACACTAGGGGTACAGAACAACTGAATCTCATTGTCATAAAAATTATTCTCATGATACTGCAATTGACTATTATGTAGAGTTACTCGCTGTTGTCTGTGGTGTTTGTCCCTTATGTGAAGAAGTTGTCATCAGCTGTTAATCTGACTTGCTGTGTGGCGCAAAATGAATTTCCAAAAGGATCAATAAAACAACTGTCTACATAATGTAAAGGGAAGGAGGGAAAATACTTTCTCTGATTGAAAAATACCTGTCAGAATTTAACATTTTGGAGCATTTGAAAAACGTTCAGTGGTAGACCTCTTATGACAACAGCACTAGAGAGAAATTGCTAAAAAAAAAAAAAATGATAATGGGACCGTTGTGTGTCAACAGACAAGTTAGCAAAAGTAGCATGAGTCAACCGTTGTTTAAAGTATCGGCTGGAAACTAGTTTAGTCAGATCACACGCAGCTCATGTACTCTGTTAGATACTGTGGACTGGTTATTTTTGACTGTTTAGTCTAGACAACAAGCAGGCAAATAGCGTTGTCATTTAGGCTACTCCTCTCTCACCTGGCAAAAGACAGAAATTCATCATTCTCAATTTGGAGATCCATTCGGATGTGGTAACCACAGTTCGAGTCACACCTCGGCAAAAGGGCTGAAAAAGGGGGAAATACGAAAAATGAGGTGTAGTTGCAGTGTATTTTAATAGGTAAAACGTTCATTTTATGATTTTTGGTCGTCTTACTAGCTTGCTGAGAGGTGTGTTTATATTATTGTTAACATAAACTACTTAGCTAGCAGGTGTCAGGTAACTTTAGCATTCAAGTTTTACTCGATTCAAGATATCATTCATCACGGGAAAAAATACTGCCATTCCAAATACCTTGTAGTGGTCACAACATGTAAAATATATTAGCAATATTATGTCAGTAACAGTCAGACAGTGTATACCTGTATCTATGAAGAACAGCAGGGTGCTAAATACTTCAGTAAAAGGTAGCTGATGATAGCCCAAGTGTCCTCACGTGACAATGTGGAAAATGTCAATGTTGAAACCGGTTGAAACTCATAGGTTGCTGTGGTGTAGCTATAGTTAGTTGAGCTTCTTGTATGTTCCTACATGTTTAAGGAAGAGCAAACATACCTGAAAATGCTCTTAATTATGTCGCCTGCATTTTGAGGTAGTTTATTGTTTGGCTTTTTGCCCCACCCTGGTACCCAACATCACTGGAACCACTCTATATAAATCTACACCATATGCAACAAATACAGGAAGTCAGGCAAATCTGAAATTCAGTGCAGGGAAAAGGTAAACCCATAGTGTAATCAGATTCAATTAATGTGAAGAGCAACACACCAAATCCTTTGATGTTAAGAGCACCAATACACAAAACCTTGGCACCCTTCTTGTCCAAATCTAGTGATTGTCTTTACAAGGACCCTAAAATATTTATTTAACCCTTATTTAAACACTATTGTAATTAATGTAATTCACTATTGTAATTCAATAGACCAATTGCAAGAGTTTTTTTTTTTTTTAGCTTTCTGGTACATCTGTAGATCACCACCACTGAGTTCCCTCAGATGTCTGTGCTTAAATCAAATGCCTGCTGCGTAGGACACACTGATCAGACTGATACTGTGCTGCTCATACTTATACTTTTAAAACATCCCGTGATACCAGGCATTGATACCTTAATGACAATATTACGTTAAAGGTCAAGCTGTGGTCAGGACGTGGTCTGTCCTTTATTTGCTACCCTAAAAGATGTGTATACTAGCAGAAGCAGCCGGTAGTAAGATTCCATGACAGTCTGAGGACCACTTTTTGCTGCCTCATCAGACCTGCTTGTTTGTTGGTAATTGGTGTTTTCATAATAGGAATACTGCCTAAAGGTATTCGCATATAAACTCGGCCTGACAACCACATAAAGGTAAGTACTACTATTTATGTTCAGCCTGAAAAAAAAAAAAACAGTGTTAATGGTACATGTCTAGTACATACCAATAATGCTTTCACTTCAGTGTGTTGGTGTAAAGTTACTGCAGGTTTCTTGGTAGGTAGACATACTGTAGATAGTTTATTCATCCACCAGTGCATTCCCATTTTATGTTAATGGAATACAACTTGACTTGACCCTCTAAACAAGTGCTTTTAAATGAATGAACTAATTAATGAGTGACCACAGTGCTTGCAATCCAAAGCACTACTGAGCTGGCACATTGCCTGTTGGACCTTGGTGCAGTGTCACACACCCTCTTTTGTTTTCCAAAGTTTCCTTGTTTGTTTCCAGACACTGGATAAGAGCCCTGACATTGGAATCTAGAGCAGTGTTCTCATTGTTTTCGTAGATTTAAATGCCATTCTGTATAGCTATAGGCTGATGACTTTTAAAGATACAAGAAGATATGTTAGGAAGGCACATAAGACAGCTGTCATCAAGTACAGTTAAATCTGTCAAGAGCAGATAAAATAATATGCATCTTAACCGGCAATATTGTTTCACTGGGATGAGCAAACATAGAAATGCTTCTGATTGAGCAATTTTGTTTGTTTTAGCCCAGTTCTACAATGAAAAAAGCCTAATCTTCAGAGTGCAGGTTATCCTTTACATGTCATTTTGGCTACTTCACTTGAAAAACAGGAAAAGAATGCTGCACTATGCATATACACCATTTATTTACACAGACGTCTGACTAGCACTCTAAAAGTAAGTAGAAATTGTCTGGGTGATATCTGCTCCTACCCTTATGGGCTTTACTTGAAAAATCTTTACACAACAGGCCAGTAAGAACAATTTTGGGGTAGGCCTACAGTTGCACTGAAGTAACTAAGCCTATGTCCTGCCCTTTTTTATTAGGAGATATTTTGTATTCTGTAACTTATGTTCCTAGCTTTACACTTTAAAGTTAAATACTAAGTTTTAAATGATAAAACTGTGCCTCATGATCTAAAAACATATCGAGTGAGACTTATCGAAAGCGACGTCATGTACGGATAGGGCAGTGCTGCCCTTGTGAGCGTGAGGAGGTGGAGCCTACAGGGGAAGAAGGGTGACGGGGCCGCACGCGAAGCTGCGGGCAGCGGCAACTTTTATATATCACCTCATTCTTTAGATTTATTTATGAGTTATTATTTTAAAGTCATAATATTATTTTGCGGCAACCCCGTGGCAGGGTCGAAGTGCCTCTGACACTAAGTGTTTGAAACACTTTTTGATCGGTCTCCTGAAAGGAAAGATTTTTGGGACTTGCTCAGTTCGGAATTTTGTCTTGGTGACCAGGCGGTGAACGGAAAATCAGTTCTTTCCTTTTCATCTATTGTTGGAGAGTTCTAGCCTGTTTAAAAGTCTTAGAAGTCATATGTCGTGTACTTCGACGAGGCTTATCGGTTTACTTTCACTTCATGTCTGATACATGGGGCAACTCAAAAAGACTGTCTGGACTTAACTTTTTATTCCGTCGTCGAGAGCCGCGATCCGCTTGCCAATTATCTGGGCAGGTGGTAGGCTAAGCTTTTTGGACAACTTCAAAGTTTTTTCTGCAGCTTTTCGAACTTCCTAAAACTTTTCATCCACTTGTGTTTGTTTTTCACCGTTTTGTAATCAACATACGGATTCCATAAAGGAAATACGTTGAATTAACTGGTAAGTATCCTACTTTTAACTCCTACATCATCCATCTGGAATCTTTCTCGCTCTCTCTCTCCCTCTATCTGCCGGTTGTGTAATAGTAAGGGAGGGCACAACTATTTCAACTTTTTAAAACAAACGTGAGTAGTATTCTCAAGTAGGACATTGTATAAATCTCAGTAGAGGCTATACCTATACCGTGCGTTTTTGTTTGTCCCTATGTGGATTTGTTAAAGTTGCACAGGATAGTGTTTTGTCGGTAAGCTCCATTTTATTATATTGACCCAATGTGACCGACGTGGCTTAGCCTAGTCAGCCCAGATTGCCAAAGCTAAATATTTAAACCGTTTAAATTAGAGATCTGGTGTCATCTACCACCAGTTAACCTAGTCGAAGACCGACATCTGGCCTTTACTTGTTGGTGAATGGTGTTTCATCATTGTGTTGACCCAAGCCATGTGACTTGTGATACGATTTCGCTTACAGTCACAGGTGATTTAGTCCTGTGTTGTCTTCCGTTAAACCAGTGAAACGTAAACAAGGCTTTTTATTTTTGACTGATGGTTGGGCCTTTCTTTCCGAGCATGTGTTTTTAGGCTTAAATTGAATACACTGAAGAGAGAAACCAGGCCCATACCTCTCCACATATACAATAGGCCTATACATGAGGCCTATTGCCTCTAACGGTACATTTGCAAGTCAGCTCGCCATGAAACCAGTTAACCAGTGCTACAATAGTTCTTCAACATGTCTCCTAGCTATCTGCTTTTCATTTAATTGGTTCTCCTGGGAAAAGCAAGCGGCACCCTCTTCAATTTTTGTTTAATATTTCAGGTGTCTGATATCCAGCCACAGACTAAATAGCAGCAGCTGAGGTAGCAGACAGATTTACTTCTATGCAGAGAAAGAATAGTGTGTTTTAAGTGCTGTGTAACATTGTTTAATGGCCATGTGATTCTATTTACCCTGTAACAAGGAGCTTGCAGGTTGGTCTGCCCTGGTAGGTTTGTATCGTAGCTACAGGGTACCATATCTTGTTAACCGTTTTTCTGTTAAATTACTTTCAGGCTGTAGAGCGCATACTTGTGTGTATTTTTTTCCCTGTCTTGTGGTCTCCCTCCTGGAAGAGGCCTCATTACATGGCAGACATAATGACAGACATGAGGTACATTCCTCAAGCTGACTCAGTCTCTCTCTTAGTCTCTCTCTCTCTCTCTCTCTCTCTCTCTCTCTCTCTCTCTCTCTCTCTCTCTCTCTCTCTCTCCTCTCTCCCTCTCACACTCTCACACTCTTTCCCCCTCTCTCTTTCCCTCTACCACTTTTTTCCCCCTCACTGAATTATTATTCTCTGTCTTTGTCACACACAGCATCCTTAACTTCCCTCTTCTGTCTCTTTTTCTGGCCTGGGCCTGTCTGATTTTGGTCCTTGTCACTTTTGGAAGTTCTGTCGACACTTAAACACTTTGAACTGAAGTCTGTTTTATTGGTCATTGTCACAGAAGCCCCACGTGTGGCCATGATAAACACACACTTGTGTGACACTCCTGAATTGTGTACTTGTGAATTTTGTGTGTTTCCGTCTACATCAGTGGTTAAAACCAGCCATCACCAGCACCACTACCTGATGGCTCGAGTGCATCGGCATGTAATTAGCCCGCTTCGTTTTCATCACATTCATTGCTAATATTCCTCCAAACACCACACAAATGCCAGAGAACAAGCGCTGGCAGAGGCATCAGAGAAGCGGCGAGTAGCACTCATTTGATTCAGTGGTAAACAAACAGGCACCAAACCAAGCGTGGTCTATCAAAAGTGGATCAGCCATGGCCACTGCCAAGATGACACTGGTTGAAAGACAGGGACGGGACACAGCCTAATCAAACGGAAATTAGCCTTTACTTCCCAAGTACCTGGCTCATGGCACAGGTCCTTGTAGTTGGAATGAAATGTGAAATGTGATTTGGTATGGAAATGGCAACATTTATGTATGTGGCCGATGCAAACCAAATCATAATGCTGTGGCCGTGCACAGGTGTGTACAGACGTATCAGAATGAACCACACCTGGATCTTGCTGGCAGGTTGTTGTGAAATGTGCACAGATCCAATGTAGTTTAAGCAACAGTAATTAGTATAAACGATGTGGGTTTCATTTGATTACAAACACAAAACACCTGCAATTGTGCAACATTTCAGTGGTAAAATATTTGTAATAGTACAATGAATGTTTTATTGTCATAGATTAAAGGCACACACCAAACTTCTCAAAGTTAATGCTCGACATTGACAGGCCAACTTCTGAAACTTCTTATAAACCCAAAAGCAATTGACTGTCAACTCTGGACAAAAATATGCATGACGGTTAAAATATTAGAAATTACATTTCACAGCCAAACATTTACTAAGGAAGCGCAAACATCCTTTCTTAATGTGGCCAGTCTGGACTGTTGGCCTTCATCAGAGCCATACCCACCGCAGCTGTACTTCTTGATTAAAGCACCTTCTGACTTTCCCCTCACATGAGGGGGATTTGGGCGAAGGTGTTCTGCCGTCTGCACAAATCAGCCTCCCGAGTGCTTGTCAGCGAAACGAAAGAGTGGCGAGGCATGTGGATGGGGATAAGGAAAGGAAAAGGGGGGCTCCACCGTCTCTCTCCCTCTTTCTCTCTGTCTCTCTCTCTGCCCCTAGTCTCTCTCTCTCTTTCTCTCTCTCTCTCTCTCTCCCTCGCTTATTCACTCTGTCACCTGCTGCGGTTGCGTAAGGGGGTCGTGGCTGCTCCAGTCTGTGGAAGCTATGCCTGTTATGTTTGTTATGCGTGCCATGCAGGCGCGCTCTCTGTTTGTGGACAGACCGTCTTGTCTGCATTAAAGGCGGAGGGCGTAACCAGACTTGTTTTAGATGTGGGCCCGTAGGTTTTTTTCTCCAGGGTAAGTCGTCCTCTTTCTGCCTCCTCTGATTAAGGATAAGCAACCGGCCAACCCCCCAGGGCACATTCCAAAAGTGACTCCTCTTCACTTGACGTTGACACCTCGCTGGTGTCACACACAGGCCCAAGAGTCCACAAGACAGGACCAAAGCTGCCATAGTTACAGTTACATCATCTTGCTCAAGAAGTTCACACAGCTCTTGTTGTGTAGGCTGTTGTGAGTTTCTAGAAACAACATGCCTGTGAAGACACTCATTCATCCCGGTCAGAGTAGTCATAAGTTGTACGCAACTGGACTTCTATTTGTAGTTTCAAGCTACAAATAGAGTTTCAGTTACCTACAACTTGGCAGTTATGACTTCTAAAAAGCAACCTTTGTTGGATATTGTTGACATCTCACCCCTCTACTGCCTGTTGCATAGCTGTGTTTGAGTGCAGCCCCTGTAGTATCATTGCAATCATCCTGTGCACTAAGAGCTGTGCACACAGGGACTTGCATCAGTGGTCATCATCATCTGACCCCTCTGCACCTCAGAGGCTGGAAACAGCTGTCTGCTGACCTCCAGCAGGGACAAGTGCGGCAGATGGTTTGAGGATGACAGGAAATTTTTGTGGCCGAGCAAAGCATGTGAGTGTATGAGGGCGTGAATGTGTGAGAGAGAGTCCAATGGCGCGACAGAGAAAATGAAGGCCAGTGAGTCGGAGCCTGCTGTTGACATGGCCGCTTTGAAGTCTGGACTGGGCTTTGTTTTGGAGCAGGTTGAAATGAAAGACCATACAGTGGACATGACCCACCCGTCTGTGTCAGCAGGCTATTGGGGCATTGTGTGAAGCAAGGCTGCACAGTGTATCAAAATATCGCGATATGACATATCACAAAACACGGCTTAGCTGCAATGCTTTCGCGCTCCACATATCAAAGTAATCGGGAAATCAGATGAAACCCTACTGCCTTTGATGCCCATGGCATAGGCCGCTCGCTGTCTAGCACCTAGCAGTGAGGACAAAGTTGTACATTGGGTATTTAAGTATTTGTTTATTTATTGTAAGTCATGTAGTCATCACAACAGTCAGCAATGTTGTTGCATGTTGCACATTTTCCGAATATCATGGCTGTACTGCTGGGCCATCAGCTGTAGTGTGTAGTGTAGGTGACTCTCTGTAAAAGGCAAAGGATTTTTGTCAAAACACTAAAGTGCATCATCATCATCATCATCATCATCATCTAGAATGTGGGAAGCTCATCTGCAGTTTCTTGTTCCTGTAATGTGTTGCTGGAGTAATTAGAGATCTGCTCTGCCTCATCCCACTTATCCCCACCACCCCACACACTCACTCTCTCTCTCTCTCTCTCTCTCTCTCTCTCTCTCTCTCTCTCTCTCTCTCTCTCTCTCTCTCTCTCTCTCTCTCTCTCTCTCTCTCTCTCTCTCTCTCTCTCTCTCTCTCTCTCTCTCTCTCTCTCTCTCTCTCTCTCTCTCTCTCTCTCTCTCTCTCTCTCTCTCTCTCTCTCTCTCTCTCACTCTCTCTCTCTGCCTCTCTAGATCAGAGAGCCATGCCTGAGGCCAACATGGCGTCGGCCTCGGTGAAGGTGGCGGTGCGCGTGCGGCCCTTCAACGCTCGCGAAACCAACCGCGGGGCCAAGTGTGTCATCCAGATGCAGGACAAATCCACATGTGAGTGAAATACAGAAGACACACACACGCATATATAGACACTCACACACATTCAGAAACATATGCTGTCTTATGCCATGTTGCCCTGCCTTTGTGAAATGTCTGGAATTGGTTTGCGTGCCTGCATTCACATTAGATTAGATCACAATGTTGGGGTTGTGTTGATCTTGCATAGTAGATTTTATAAATATAGCAGCATTGTTGCTAACAGCAGTAGACAAGAGCAACCCAGGGGGGTCTACTACAAAAGTGGTTAAGTGACAAACCTGGCTTATATAACCCAGAAGTAGTCATAGAGCTGGTAGAAGAAGAGCCTGTTGGCAATTGTTTAGTTAAGAGAAGGAAGCCCTGGGCTCTTCTATTAACAAGTTTACAGCTACCTCTGGGTTAACTGACATCTCAGTATAGCCCCCTGATCCTGGAATGACTATTAAGGCTAAAGAGACACATACCCACCAATTTTACCAAGTAGTGGTGTGTTGTAAGTTCTCCAAACAACACATCTACCTGCTGTTTTCTTCCTTGTTGCAGCTTAATCTGTCTTGTTTCCATTCTTTGTTTGTTTATATTGGCCGTTTTTTAATATATTATGTATGTTCAGTACTTTGTATATTGAGTTTCTAAAATGTTTTACAAAACTCTACCTCTGCTGTGTCATACACGTTTATACATATTTTTTATTTGTGTTATTTTTTTTGCTTTCTTGCTTGCACTTTTTGGAGTGCTGCAGTTCATGTTACTGCAGTTGTACATCTACAAATGGTATGTTACAAATGCAATCTTGAGTCTTGTGTCGAAAAGGAGGTCTGGAGCTGTCAAAAAATGCAGCATGAGCAGCTCCTGTGCAAATACTTTAGTTCAGGTTACACAATGTTTCCATCCCGCCCCTCTCTCTCTCTCTCTCTCTCTCTCATGCTCTTCCTCTCTCTCCCGCCCCCCCCCCCCTCTCTCTCTCTCTCTCTCTCTCTCTATCATGCTCTTCCTCTCTCTCCTGCCTTTCTCTCTCTCTCTCTCTCTCTCATGCTCTTCCTCTCTCTCCCACCTCTCTCTCTCTCTCTTTCTCTCTCCCTCCCATGCTCTTCCTCTCTCTCTTCCTCCCTCCATCTCTCTGACTCTAACTAACTCTCTCTCTCTCCCTCTCTCTCTCTCTCTATCTAAAGAATCTGCTCAGCTGGCAGTCTGTTTGGCTTGACCTCCCTCCAGTACAAACACTCTGATGTTTGACAGGCCAAGGCTGGGGTTTCGCCATTGTTCAATGGCCGCTCTCTCTCTCTCGCTCGGTGGAGGCTACGGCCGCCCCCGGGTTTCCTTTAGCCGCCCTTGGATGTGGGACTGAGGCCCAGTACTCCCTTCCAGTATAGGCTGTCCAGAGAGAAGGGGCTTTGTTAAAAGACCTTCTGGGAGAGGGGAAAGAAAGAACTATGTTGACCGAACCATGTGTAGACTGCCTCTACTGTAAAGAACCACATCCACCTAATGTTCTGGTGTTTTTGTTTCGAGTTACATGTTCACGTTGTCCATAATGTGAAGAGTACTCCCCAAGCAGGCTAATTGTTACTAAAAGTTAATAGCAGACGCTATCTTTTTCAGACAGAGGTTTTAAAAATCCTGATACAAATAAAGTGTAACTGATGTATAGTACAGTATGTAACTATTTTTTTAAGTATTGCTAAAGACAAGATTATAATATGGCTCATTTCCTCGGACAGGCATCTCTAACCCCAAGCAGTCCAAAGACACAAAGAACTTCACCTTTGATTACTCCTACTGGTCCCACACCTCGGTGAGCAACCGCTCTCTTCAAGTTTCCTTTGCTCTTCTCACATGTCATCTCATAACTGACTCACGGTGACTCCTCCACGTGACTCACATGTGTCATTGTTTATCTTTGGAATGTTGAGGGGAAAATTACGTTGCAATAAATCAAGTTGCAATAGTAATGAACACACTAAACTACTGCTAATTTTGTATTTATCGTTTGTTGGTGTGTGTATTTCTCTGCTGGCTGCATAGCAAACTGTCCCCTAGGGACATTAAAGATACCTTGACCTTGACTGTATGTCACGTGAAGTGCTCTTTGGTAGTCTTTCTCTGACGCTCCCCCATCTCCCCTGACGGTAGGCAGAGGATCCGTGCTTTGCCTCCCAGAGGCAGGTGTACCTGGACATTGGTGAGGAGATGCTGCTCCACGCCTTCGAGGGCTACAACGTGTGCATCTTTGCCTACGGCCAGACAGGCTCGGGCAAGTCCTACACCATGATGGGCAAGCAGGAGCCCGGACAGCAGGGCATCATTCCACAGGTACCCAAGCACAGGCATGACGGAGACAGATAAATTGATTTGATTCCTTCATTCCTTCCTTTCCCATGTAGTCCAACATACGTGTTCTCCAACACACGAGAGAGAGTTATAGCACTCATATATTTCCAGATCTGCAGATAAACCAACTTTGAATGGCTGAGAATTTTCAGAAGATTATGTTTGATCTCTGTTTTATTGTATATAATATTGTTTACTGATTGTTTTCTCAATTTGAACAGCAAATGTGCATTGGTTCTGCTTGGGTTAGGTTTGCATGCAAAGTAGAATCAAATCATGTAGGCAGCCAAGCAAGTAGGCCAAGTCTGTGAACAATCGGTGCGTTGACTTTTCGCCTGGAAATATGCAACTTCCTGTTGGCAGACTAGTACCCTGACCCTGAGAATCATGGGAAGTGTATTTCACATGAGAAATGGCCAATGTCTATGTATAGAGGCATGCAGCTGTGGAGCAACTGATATTTAAAGCAAGCAAGCAGATGTATTTTTAGAGAAATACCGTATTTATAAATACGCTAAAGCCACATTGTTGCGTGTTTTTTGGGAACACGATCTGAACAGCTGAAGTAGACATAACGTGACTACTTAATGCCTAAATGCCGGAGTCTATATTAGGTTAAGCCTGGTGAAACTATTCTGTGTAAAGTGCCATCTTGCCCACAACGACATCTGTGTACCAGCACATTTGATATTGCATGATGAAATATGACCTCTGATATTTCATCGTAAAATCATCTTGTTCAAAAACTTTAAACATTTAATTATATTACTGAAGCACTGCTAATTGTTAAAGACCAGTGTTTTCCTACATGTTAAACCCTTAGCTGGTGTAGTTTTGGTGTAGCCCTGTCCTGACTGGTCTGTTTATCCTCCCACAGCTCTGTGAGGATTTGTTCAAGCGCATAGTGGACAACGTTGACCCTGACCTGTCCTTCTCAGTGGAGGTAAGACATGGGCCTCGCAGCACTAAACAGCACAGCACCACATGACAACAACAACAACAACACACGATATACAGTGTGGCACAACACAGCACAGAACAACACAGCACCACATGACACAACTTAGCACAACACAACACAGCACAGCACCACACAGCACCACACAGCACAACATGACACAGCTTAGCACAGCACAACAGAACACAACCCAACACAGCACAAGGCAATAACAGCACAACACAACATAGCACAGCACAACACAGCACCACACAACACCGTACAGCAACACACTACACAGCACAATACAACCCTGCCTTGGCGTAACTGGAAGAACCAGGAAGTGGGCTTGGCCAGCTCCAGGCTGGGAGGGGTGGCGGCTAAGTTTCAGGACGAGGTGTTGAATGTGACAACTGCACATGATGGGCGTTCCCAGTGTCTTTTTTTAATCTCTCGTGTTGCAGATGGCACACAAGGGGCAAACGTCATCTGTGCCAAGCCCATGTATTTGGCATTTGGGCATCAGCACTTGTGCTTAAACTATTACTTACTCAACTTGGCATTAGTGCTTAAGTAGGTAGCCCTTTATTTTACGGTTCCTTTTAGTAGTGTATATACATGTAACAACATGTAATATTATGTACTTACACTGTAATCCTAACCCTATGGTACAGTGCATAATGTTACATATTGTTACACACTTTGTTACACTGTACCTAATTGATGTAACAGGGAGAGGAAAATAAAGTGTAATCCACAAGTAGATCTGTATTTATTATGACCAGTCTGTAGTAACTGCAACATAATTGTCCATCCAACTCTGCAGTGGATCGACAAAACTGGACTATTTCTCCCCAAACTTCACAGCTGTTAGTGGAATCGGGCCCTATCTCTCCTCTCTCTAACGATCTGCTTTCCATGCAAACATGAGCTCTATTGATTGATCCCTGTGGCTGCTGCACACTCCAGAATCAGTGGTGCTGTTGAGATCTGCCTTACGCCACACACTGGCTTCTTATCCAGAACATTCCTTTGGTACCGTATCACCGTGGCAGAGGTCATGAAATCAGTACATTTCACAAATAACTTCACAAAGATCACAGTTGTGAAGTGAACTTTGCGCACGTTTTAATATAAAGAACAAAGGTTGAGAACACAGTAAAATCTATTGTTTTGTAAAGAGGATTACAAATATTTTTCAGCTCATGCAATGGTATTTTTCAGAGGTTTTAGAATGTATTTACTTTTCATGTTGCATATTTCGGGGCATTATATTGCATCAAAAGCACCAAAGTCCCTCTCTCTCTCACCTTCTGGATCAGGTGTCTTACATGGAGATCTACTGTGAGCGAGTGAGAGACCTGCTTAACCCAAAGAGCAAAGGGCCACTACGGGTCCGAGAGCACCCCATCCTGGGGCCTTACGTGGAGGACCTTTCCAAAATGGCCGTCACCAGTTACAGTGACATCGCTGACCTTATGGACTGTGGCAACAAGGCTAGGTAAACAACCCCTGAGGAAATGCTATTATTGCTAACTCTGCCTTCCCAAGATGCTTCAGTGGTATACAGTCTCTCTGAAGTAGACCTGCACCACAGTTATTGATGTTAGTATGTCAGACAATTGCAGTGATTTTCTAGTGGAATGGTTATTGGTTAACATGGACTTTGTGATAACAGATCAGGAAACAAGGATATGATTACACTCAGTTTTATTGGTCAAAGCTCAGTTGTGTAGGCCGGTCTCTAATGTCAAATTAAGTTGATTTATAAAGCATGTTTAAAAAAAAAAACAGTTAATACAACTATACAAACAAAATAAGGCACCCTATTAGACAAACAGAAGTGAAAGTGAAAAAGCAAGACTTTGTGTCTTTTGTACATGTGCATTGAGGATGTTGTGTGGGTGATGGGTCATCAGACATAAACTGGTTTTGCCATCTCTTATCTCCTCAGGACTGTGGCAGCCACCAACATGAACGAGACGAGTAGTCGCTCCCATGCAGTCTTCACCATCCTCTTCACACAGCGCAGACATGACCAGATGACCAACTTAGATACAGAAAAGGTGTGTTTATGTGTGTGTGTGTGTGTGTGTGTTTGTCTGTCTGTGTGTGTGTGTGTGTGTGTGTGTCTGTCTGTCTGTCTGTCTGTGTGTGTGTGTCTCTGTGGGTGTGTGTGCATGCCTGTGCATGTTATGTGTGTGTGTGGTTTATGAGTGCTGTCAAAACCTGTGTATGGATTTACAGCTCCAGACTAACCCACCAATGACCTGTAAACACAAACGAAAGAGGAAGTAGAGGTCACAAAGGGCTTTGCTTTAGTGTATTATAGTCCTGCACTGCACAAAACACTTCTGTTTTGGTTTGTTTTTTTTGTCAAAACTTGCAGATCCTCAAAACACTCCTAAACAATTTCCACTACATTGCCTGATTGCTATGATATGCAACATTAAAAATATGAAGGTAGTAAAACCAAAAGTTGTTATTTTACAGTATGATGCTTGTGCAATGTAAATGTGCAAAATAAAAAGGGCTTCCCTGTTACAATGTGATTGGTGGCCAAGAGAAACCTTTCCAGAGAAATCTAAAAAGTGAAATTGAAAGTGAAGTCTTGTGTGTGCGCGGTCGTCCCCCCTAGGTGAGCAAGATCAGCCTGGTGGACCTGGCAGGAAGTGAGCGGGCCGACTCGACAGGAGCCAAAGGCATGAGGCTAAAGGTAGCCGCCGTCTCAGCGCTGTGCTTTTCTTTTCATGTCACACTTCACACCTCACAGTAAATGTCAGACAGGGTTCCCCCCCCCCCCCCCCATCACTTCCATCAACCTGCTTTCTGGGGGGATTCACTGACTTTTTGAAAAGACAATTTTATGTTATTAATTTTTTTTTTGGTCTTGGTGTTTTTTTTTTGTTGTTTTTGTTTTTTGTTTTCAGGAAGGTGCCAACATCAACAAGTCACTGACCACCCTGGGGAAGGTCATCTCTGCTCTGGCTGAAATGGTAAGTGCTGTCTCTCTCTTTCTCTCTCTCTCTTTCTCTCTCTCTCGCTCTCTCTCTCTCTCTCTCTGTCTTTTTCTCTATTTCTCTCTCTCTTTTTCTCTATTTCTCTCTCTCTGTCTCTCTATATCTCTAGCTCTCTGTCTCTCACACTCACTCTCTCTGCCTCTCTCTCTCTCTCTCTCTCTCTCTCTCACAACTCCCCTCCCCTTCCATTTTTCTTTTTTTTTGACTGTACCCTCTATCTCTCATTTCATCACCCATTAGTTTTTCCTTTCCTCTCGATTTCTTTTCTATCCATCCCCGCCCTCCACCAGAATTACTGTTGGCAGCTGTCACTTGGAAACATATTACACTTGAACTCTGCTCCTGTTTGGCTTTGGGAGGGATTGGGAGACAGACAGGCTTAATCAGACTAATGCACTGATGGTGGAGGGGGGGGGTTATTGATTTATGTCAAGTGCCATTGATTTGGGGTCGCCTCGCAGTTCCTCATGGAGTGACTGTGAGTGAGCACCTCTGGGATTCGATTCATGTGACTCATATTTGCCACATCTGCATTTGTCTACACCTCCCCCTCCCCCTCCCCCCTGTACCCGCCAACCTCCCCACCACCACCACCACCACCACCACCCACCCCCACACCTCACAGCAGAGTAGCAAGAAGAGGAAATCGGACTTCATCCCTTACCGAGACTCTGTGCTGACATGGCTGCTGAGAGAGAATTTAGGTAAAGCTGATGTCTGGGTGTGTTTGTTTTCCTTTGTGTGTGTGTGTGTGTGTGTGTGTGTGTGTGTGTGTGTGTGTGTGTGTGTGTGTGTGTGTGTGTGTGTGTGTCTGTGTCTGTGTCTGTGTCTGTGTGTCTGTGTGTCTGTGTGTGTGTGTGTGTGCGTGTGTGTGCGTGTGTGTGCCTGTGTCTGTGTACCCAATAATGTCTATGTCTCTTTCCATATATGTGTGAATAAAGAAGGGAGACTTTGGGGGTAGGGGTCAGTCAGTAAACATACTGACGTGTGTTGATGTGATGTGATGTAATATATTGTATGTGTGATATCCATGTGTTGTGTTGGTTTTCCTCCTCCTCACTGATCCATACACTGCGTCTGCTTTCACAGGTGGCAACTCGCGTACAGCCATGATCGCAGCTCTGAGTCCGGCTGACATCAACTATGAGGAGACATTGAGCACACTCAGGTATTGTCAGCACCAGGAAACAGAAACGCACACAGAAACACACTCACAGAAACACTCACAGAAACACAGAAACACACACACACACAGAAACACAGAAACACACACACACACACACACAGAAACACAGAAACACACACACACACACACACACACACATACACACATATCCACAGAGACCCATGAATGGCCCTGTTGACATGCATTTAGGCATGCAAAACAGTCATGTAGCACTCACCCACGCATTACCTCTTGATTCAAGTGAGTTTCTGCAAGAACTTGTACAAAGTGACAAGCCTGCTGGTTTAGTTGTCTTAGAAGTTAGTATTAAATTTTGTGACAGAGAAGTCCCACGGCTTCCTCCTTCAGTTTAAACCAGGCCCGTCACGGATCTTTGTTCTCAGAATAATACCCCCCTGATGTACTGTAGGAGGAAAATGGCCTGTTTGTGATCCACAACCGCAAGTCCATTTCCTGCCACAGAAAGACACAATATTGAGTGGAGAGGACATTCCACAGGGAAATGGATGTTTCTCAGCCTCTGCCTTTTGCAGACTAGTTGCATAATAGCAAGAACTAGGAAACTGTCTGTGAGTCAGACACCCACACAGACAGATACTATACTGTCGTTTTGACATTTAGGTGCACTGTCAAGATACGAACTAATAAGTAAAATGATATTAATAATTACATTACATTAATAATGATATTATAAGTACATTCACACATTCCAACATTTATGATTATACCTAAAAATCATTCAGTTAGTGCCACCATATGCATTTAAAACAGGCAGCTCATTTAAATATGTCCATTCTCCTTTAAAAACGGTATATTGCACTGTATGGACAGTATGTGGAGGTGTTGATGTCTGTGTCTGTGTGTGTTTCCCTCTCCTCAGGTATGCAGACCGGGCCAAGCAGATCCGCTGTAACGCCGTCATTAACGAGGACCCCAACGCTCGCCTGGTGCGAGAGCTCAAGGAGGAGGTGCACCGGCTCAAGGAGCTGCTGTTGTCCCAGGGCCTCAGCGACCTCATCACCGCCCCAGGTGACATACCCAGGATTCATGGTCTCTCTTTCGCAGTCTCGCTATCTTGCTCTCTCTATCTCCACCTCTCTCTTTCTTGCTCTCTCACACTTACTCAGTCACTCACTTCTTGCTCTTGCAGATCTCTCACGTTCATTAATTTACTCATTCTCTCTCACTCACACTTTTTTCCACACACACACACACACACTCTCTCTCTCTCTGTCTGCCTCTCTGTCTCTCTCTCACACTACTCACTCACTCACACACACACACACATGCACACACACAGGCAAAGAGAGTGGGAAATTACCATCCCACATAGATGAGATGCCACATGTAGGTATGCGGGTTCATGCACTAATGACAGTAGGCCACCGTTCTGCCATTAATTAACTGGCTGAGCGCACACACAAACCACACTCTTGTACATGCACACACACACACACACACACACACACACACACACTCTTGTACATGACCACACACACACACACACACACACACACACACACACACACACTCACACTCTCTCTCTCTCGTCCACACAGTGACACAAACATGTACGCACACACGCAAACCCACACTCCTGTACACACACACACACACACTGTATGTACACACACAAACCGTTACTCTTGTGTACATACACACACACACTTATGTACACACTCTTGTACAAACATACCCACACACACATACACACATCTACGCGCACACACACCTTCTTAAATATACACACACTCACTAACCTCCTGTCTGCTGTTGTTGTTCTCAGGGCCAGAGGGCAACAGTCTGGCCAAACTCACAGCAGGCTCCTCCAGTGCCATGGAAGTGTGCCATGCCCATCAGCCCTCACTCTCTGCCCCCACATCGCCCCATGACGGGCCCCCCTCCGAGGAACAGGGGCCCTGCACAGCCATCAGCAAGGAGGAGGCAGCCGAGAGGCTAAAGGTAGGAAATTAGGACTGCCAGTCTAGACCAGAGAAATCCATTTGCTATAAAACTTGGCTCCCTTTGACTACCCTGACCTGGATGAATGAGAATCCTGACAGGCGAAATTAGACTGCAGTTTAGCAGTCTAAAGGCTCCTTCACTGCTATCATACTGTCAGACAAACCTTTACGAAGATTATGCTCTTTTGTCAAGTAATGTTTTTTTTTTTTAAGTAACATTTTTTTTTTTTTTTTTTTTAGAAAAAAATGTGTTTTCAGAGTGTCATATACACAAATTCACAGAACATTTCAGGTGTAAAAATTGTCTGCACATTGCTTTGATCCTCTCTTTCTCTCCTTGTGTTTTTTTTTTCCTCTCCCCTCTCTCATCCCTCGCAATGTTCCCTGGCAGGAAACGGAGAAGATTATCGCAGAGATGAATGAGACCTGGGAGGAGAAGCTCAGGAAAACGGAGGCCATCCGACAGGAAAGGTTAGACTCACCCAGCCATCTTTCTCATCTGTTACACCAGCTCTCTTTTTCACTCACTCCTCTCTCCCTCTTTTTTTATTCCCTTTTTTGCATTTCACATGCTTTCTCTCTCTCTCTCTCTCTCTCTCTCTCTCTCTCTCCGCCCCCTCTCTCTGTTCCTCTCTTTTATTCACTCCACTCACTTTTTGCATCTTACTCCCTCTCTGAATGTATGTCTTAATTCAAGTGAGCTCTATTGCCAAAGCAGAACAGGTTTACAAACATACACAGTACAAACATACATGCATCTCTTTTACTTGCTCGGTCTCTCTCTCTCTCTCTCTCTCTCTTTCTCTTTGTGTAACTAGGGCAGGGTTACCTCCATAATGTACAGGATATTGTAAATGTGAGCTGTGCAGTGAATGTGTGCTTTGTGGAATTGTCTGACAATGACTTAATAAAGAAGTGTTAAACCTCGCTGTCTCCCTCTCTTTCTCTCTCTCTCTCTCTCTCTCTCTCTCTCTCTCATACACATACACACACACACACACACACACACATACACACACACAGTGTGAAGCACAGAGTGAAAGCTGTGGTTTGGCTGTTAGTGTCATCAGTAGGCGCAGTCGTATTGGATTTCAGTGTGTGGCTCTCACACACCTTTGTTCCCCCCGCTGTGTGTATGTGTGTGTGTGTGTGTGTGCGCGCTGTGTGCTGTGTGCAGAGAGGCCCTGCTGGCGGAGATGGGCGTGTCCATCCGAGAGGACGGAGGAACGGTGGGGGTCTTCTCCCCTAAACGGGTGAGTCAGCACACTGGGCCTTCCGCTCCCCCACCCAACACAATCCCTTACACAAACACACTCTCAAATGGGCCATAATTTGTTTTTCCAACTATAATTACCCGCTCGGCACAGAACCCCTTGTGCAAGCGGAGCTGCAGAGACGTGTCTTGGGGCCAGTGATGCTAATAAAACGGTCATTGTGTCAGGAGTTAACTTTGTACTTTGTGTGTGTTCCAGACTCCTCATCTGGTGAACTTGAATGAAGATCCACTCATGTCTGAATGCCTCATCTACTACATTAAGGAAGGGCTGACCAGGTGAACAACATGAACACACACACACACTTCTGTCTTGATGGATTCTTCATTTTCTTACATTCCCATCTTATGTGAGGGGATTGACAACCATGTTGAAGCACTCCACAAAACTCCAAACTACAAAACTCCAATACTGTTCTCCTCACAAATGTGGGTTATTTAAGTAGTTATTAGGGTCGGAGTCAGACTGCTCATCAGAATAAATAAGCCCAGCCTTGTTAATTCTTTTCAGGCAAAGAGTCATAGCTGACTGTGCTATTAGTTATTGATTTTGTGCAGTGGATGTGGCCAGTCATCAACACAATGTTATTAAAGACAAACGGTACAGCTGTTGACTTTAGGACGTCACCACCCACCCATCACACACACGGTCATAAAAGTGTCCCGAGGAGCTCTAGAAGAATGAATAGGGGGACCGACTCCATGTTAACTCATTGCAGTTAATCGCAGCTAGCGTTTTAGTGTTCTGTGATCATGTTTGTGGCGGTACATTTTGAAGTATGTGTAAATAAGTATTTATTGTAAATATACACCCACATGCTCTTACCCGAGAAATCTAGATATACCCTAGTATTAGCAAATAAAATTTCTATCCTGAGTGTAGTGTAGCAACGACCCATTAAAGCTCATTAGCTATTCTCCCAAATCTGGTCAGACCAATTCCATCTGGAGTGTATTGGGTAAGTTTAAGGGGAGCACTGACTTTCTGATGTAATAGTGACTGTGACTTCAAAAGGGTCCATTGCAGCAAATCACATGTACCGTTTGAACCTGCAACACAAGAGTATTTTTAGCAAGGTTAAAGTTTAGGATACCTACTGGAAAAAAAAAACGAGAAGAACAGTACCTTTATTACTCTCATTAACATTCAGTTTTTATTTTGCTTCGTCCAGCCAGTTGACCCCTGAGGTGTAATCATTTAGTAGCGTGTGGAGATAGAGAGTCTTTAGAGAGAAGCGATTAGGCATAACACAATGTAGAATGGGTTTGCAGACATCGCTGGAAATACCCCTCATCTGTATTCTTTATTGGCATGGAGGGTGTTGAATTAATGTGGTTTTTTAGATTGGATTCTCATCAGCTGTTCTAATTACACGGGCTACAAGCCTAATTTCCTATGGGAGACATTCGGGTTTGAGATCAGATAAATTAAACTGGTTTAAAACAGTTTGAAACTGTTTGATCGCTACTTGTGGGAAAAAAAAGTCATCCGCACATCAAGGGAGTCCAGTGTGCCTTTGCAACAGTGTTACAGTGTTGCCAGTGTGCAGGTTGTGAAATTCTACTTGTTTTTTGTGTGATTTCAGTGAAGGGTTGTGTAACAGGGTTGTGCATTTGTGTGGTTTTAGTAGGGTGGGTCAGACTCATGTGGACACACACATGGACACACACATATACACACACACACTCAAATAAAGCCATATTGTGCATGAAGGATAACTTGTTTGTCTGGTCTCAATAGGGTTGGCCAGACAGATGTGGACATTCGGCTGAGCGGACAATTTATCAAGGAACAGCACTGCATCTTCTGCAGCAGACTCACTGAATCAGGAGAGGGTAAGAAAACACACACAAACACACCCAAAGACTGAGACACACACACACACACACACACACACACACACACACACACACACACACACACACACACACACACTCCCAAGAGACAAACAGAGAGACGCACACAAACAAACCTACACAGACAAACAGACACACACATACACATTAAGAGACAGGCAGGCAGACAGACATACAAACACACCTACACAGAACAACACAGACAGACTTAGACAGAAACACACACACACAAAACACACACACACACACACACACACACACACACACACAATAGAGCCATATTGGTGCTAAGGGTGTCACTAATTAGTGACAAGTACAGCATGTGCGGATGTGTTGTGTGCAGACTGTCATATATAATAGCAGCGTGTGTTTTGCTCCCCTTTAGTGGAAGTTACAGTGCAGCCCCTGGATGGGGCGGAGACGTATGTCAACGGCAAGCAAATTACAGAGCCCGTGTTGCTCAAGCAAGGTACCATAATCCTCCCAAACCACACACACATACACACACACACACACATACAAAGGTATGTGTCCATGCATGCACAACTTGCAGCATTTTGTCCCTCAAGTGCCAGTTGTACGCCTTTTGTCATTTTTCTGCTGTTGTCCTAAAATGTTCTGGTCTGTTTCCCCTCTCTCCCCCCTCTCCCTCTCTCTCTGTCTCTGTCTGTCTCTTTCTCCCTCTCTCTCTTCCTGTTTCTCTCCCCCCTCTCCCTCTCTCTCCCTCTGTCTCTGTCTCTTTCTCCCTCTCTGTTTTTGTTTCTCTCTCTGTGTATCTCTCTCTCTCTACCTCTCTCTACCTCTCCCCTCCGTCTCTGTCTCTGTCTGTCTCTCTTTCTCCCTCTCTCTTTCTGTTTCTCTCTCTCTCTCTCTCTCTCTCCCCCCCCCCCCCCCCCCCTCTCTCTGTGTGTCTCTCCCGCACTCGCGCTGGCTGTTGTCTCCTAGGCAACAGGGTGGTGATGGGCAAGAATCATGTGTTCCGCTTCAACCACCCCGAGCAGGCGCGGCAGGAGCGCGAGCGCAACGCCGCCCAGGACCAGCAGGGGGAGCCGGCGGACTGGAGCTACGCCCAGAAGGAGCTGCTGGAGAAGCAAGGCATCGACATCAAACAGGAGATGGAGAAGAGGTTAGTTGGGGACTCGGAGGACTCAGACATGGCGCTGTCTCCTCAGTCGTTTTTTTTTTTTTTTCACACACACACACACACACACACACACACACACACACACACACACGACACAGGTATATTAATATGCAGAAAGCATCCTAGCAAAATGGCATGGAAAAAATAAAGGTGTCTTTACAAGAAATGGATGCAAGATGTGTAAGACCAAGTGGTAATGTTATCAGGGCATGTTTACAATCTTTTTTAATCACTAAAACATTTCAAGTAAATATCCATAAATATATGTTAACATTTTTAGCTGATTATGCTTATGCTGTCACCTCCCTAAATAGCACTTGTCAGCCCATAAACATCATACGTGTTGCGGGTATTTGAAATGTATTCATTTTTAGATCATGCAGTCGTATAAATAAATCAAAAGCCTTGAGGATGCCCTCACAATACCCTTCACTACTTCTTCATGCATCTTGGCGGCCTATTCTTTCAGTGTGCGGTAAAAATATAATGATGGAATCACTTTGTAGTGTAAAAAACACTTCATCTGAGTCGATCTGCCGGCACCTCTGGTCTTGTTTTGTTCTTTTGTTGTCATTTGTTTTTGTTCTTATTTTATCTTGTTTGCACATTTCGACTGTTGTTTTTTAAAGCTTCATGCTACTCTTTGTGCCCACCTGTCAGGCTGCAGGATCTGGAGAACCAGTACCGCAAAGAGAAAGAGGAGGCAGACCAGCTGCTGGAACAACAGAGACTGGTGAGTGAGTGAGTTTGTGAGTATGTGTGTGTGTGTGTGTGTGTGTGTGTGTGTGTGTGACAGAAGAAAAAAGAAGAAAAAGAGTGTTTGAGTGTAAGTCTTCAAAGTGTCAAAACTGATGTGTGTGCTTGTGTGTGTGAAAGTAAATGTGTGTGTGTGTGTGTGTGTGTGTGTGTGTGTGTGTGTGTGTGTGTGTGTAAGTAAGTGTAAGTCTAAGTCCTTAACGTGTCAAAAATGCAGATGCTGTTTGTGTAGATGGTCTATAGCACTCTGGGCCCTCTTTGTTATCCCAACGCTCACACACACACAACACACACACGTGGGAATACGCACAGGCAGTCATACTTACACTAGCTTTTGACAAGTGTGATCTTGCCTCTGTGGATTGGCGGTGACCTTAACCTCCCTTATCTTCTCCTCTGTCTGCCATCCCTGTTACCCCACAACCACCTCCTCTCTCCCACCTCCTCTCCCCCACCACCTCCTCCTCTCCCCCACCACCTCCTCCTCTCCCCCACCACCACCTCTCTCCCACTTCCTTCTCCCCAAAACCACCTTCTTTCCCCATCTCCTCTCCTCCACCTCCTCCTTCCCACAACCACCTGCTGTTTTCCACCTCCTCTCCCCCACCTCCTCCTCTCTCCCATCTCCTTTCATCCAACCCCTCCCCCCAGTATGCAGACTCTGACAGCGGTGACGACTCAGACAAGCGCTCCTGTGAGGAGAGCTGGAGGCTCATCTCCTCCCTCCGAGAGAAGCTACCAGCCAACAAGGTCAGACACACGCAGCAAACACACCCACACACACAACAAATACACACATATACGCAACACACATGCAACAAAGGCACAACACATCCGCAATACACGTACAACACACACACCCTTTTTCTCATGCTATCTTTCTGTTTTCCTTCTCTTTCATTCGTTCTTTCTTCCCTTTCTTTATGTATCAGTCGCTGCCTGACAGTTGCATCTCTCTCTCTCTGTCTCTCTCTCTCTCCCCCTCTCTGTCTCTCTTTCTCTCACTTACTCACTCTCACACACACACACACACACACACACACACACACACACACACACACACACAGAGTTGTATCTGCTTCATCATGCTGTCCCGTGTCACTCTCACCTGCAGTGACCTCACTGATGCGCGCCTCGAATGCGTGTGCCCTCCGCAGTAAACACTCCTATTTAACGCCTGGCTAGTCACTGCTCTCCGCTCTCTCTGCTCAGCACCTTCCCTTTCTCCTTCTCTCTCTCTCTCGCTCTCTCTCTCTCTCTCTCGCTCTCTCTCTGTCTGTTTGGCTCTCCCTCTCTCTCATATATATATATATATATATATATATATATATATACACACACACACACACCATCTATCTTTTTCTCGCACCATCTGTCTTTCTCTCTCTCATGATTTCTCTTTCAAATTCAAAAAAGCTTTATTGGCATGACTATGTGCAATGTTGCCAAAACATCAATTAACAGTAACAGAAGTAATAATGATTTAATGAAAAAAAGGAAACATAATTAATGTAATCAACAGGGTGGGAAAAAAGCACCTATGAGTTAATAATTTGAGTACATATACTTGACTGCCCTCTCAAAATGTGGCAGGAATGTATCAATTCACAAGCTATATATATAAATATAAATATAAATATATAATTTTTTTTCCCCCAGGAGGAATGTTCAGTCAGTAGGATAAGAAATTCCGGGTGTAATTCTTCAATTTTTGTAGAGCACATTTCTCTGATGCCTTTGTATTTTTGACATTTAGTTCGTCCTCTACTGCGTCATTCCTACAGTGAACACATATTCTCCTCTCTCTATCTACCCAGCTTTGCCTCTGTCATCTTTTTTTCCCAAGGCAAGGCTGTGGTTGCTAAGCCTGTGTTTTGTCAAAAGCTTTCGTTTTTTATTATTTGAAATCTTTCTCTGTCATACTCTCTCTTTTTTATTGCTCTCTCTCTCTGTCTGTCTGATACTGTGTGTCTGTCTCTTTCTCACGGACTGTGTCCTCATCTCACACACCTACACGCCGACACACACACCTACCCACACTTTAGCTGGAGTGCATCTCTCTCTCTCTCTCCTCGCCCACTGTCTGACTCACCGTCTGAAGGTCACGCAGACCACTGTGTTTGTGAGCTGCTTTTTGCGTTCTCTCTCTCTCTCTCTCCCTCTCTCCCTCTTTTTCACTTTTTCTCTCTCTCTCAAGTTTTTTTTCTTTTTCCAGGGCTGCATTTGAATTTGTTTTTAAGCTTTTATTTATTTGGGACCAAGTACAATTTTAAACATAAATGTTGCAATTTGATGCATTGTACCACAGTTAGCTTCAGGCTAAATTACGTCTGTAGTCCCCTGATAAGGCTTTGCTTTGCTGGAGATAGCGGCTTGGGATTTAATTATTTCACCTTATCTTGAAGGGGGGGGGGGGGGATCATTCACATTCTAGGCTGTGTAGTCCTGCTGTGCCATTTGATTGAGGTTTCCACTTGCCATCTTCATCCCAAATGTTTCTGATGTTTTGTGTGTCTGATACGCACTCCCATGTCCTAATAAGCTAGTGATGTCTATTTCCTCTCCTCCCCCACTACCCAACACTGGTATATATGAGACTGAAGAGTAGTAGTAGAGAGTACACACTACTACACTACTATACTACAAACATGGACCTCTGAGTAGAGGCATGTGGGAGGCAGTTATGACTAATAATCACTTTATGACTTTGTACTGAATTGGTGATGTCATCTAATTTATATTTTATGTGAAGTGGATTATAGCTTTTCAGCATAATACACTTTCTTTCTCTTGCTCTCAGACTCAAGCACTTACACACTCTCTCTCTGTCTGTCTCTCTCTGTCTCTGTTTCTCACTCTCTCTGTCGTTCTCTCTGTCTTGTATAGACTGTTTCAAGAGAATTTGATTTTCAGTATCATCGCTGTTCCCACAGGGCTTCTCATTTAATATTTACAACAAAGTGAAACATAGCATAAGTAGTTCGGGAATGAAGAATAACATTCAGGCCTTGTTTTTTTCTTTTTTCGCCATTTAAAGGGTCTATAGATTCCTAACAACTGTGTGTGTGTTTGTGTTTGTGTTTGCACAGGTGCAGTCCATCGTGAAGAAGTGTGGCCTGCCCAGCAGTGGCAAGCGTCGTGAGCCCTTGCGCGTCTACCAGATCCCCCAGCGGCGCCGCATCAGCATGGACCCCAAACACCTGACGCTGGACGACCTGCGCACGCAGGCGGTCAAGGAGATCTGCTACGAGGTGGCGCTGGGCGACTTCCGGCACACACGGCAGGAGATCGAGGCGCTGGCCATCGTGCGCATGAAGGAGCTGTGCCGCACCTACCGCCAGCGAGACCCGCAGGAGCGCGACAGCTGGCGCACCGTGGCCCGGGACGTGTGCGACACGGTGGGCATCGGGGACGAGGACGGGGACAGGACTGTGGAGATGGTGGATGGTGGGAACACCGGAGGAGGAGGAGGAGGTGGTGGAGGTGTTAGTATGGGAGGAGGAGGGGGAGGGAAGACGGAGCCGAGGAAGACGGACATGGTGGACCTGAAGGCACACATCGACAAGCTGACGGACATCCTGCAGGAGGTGAAGCTGCAGAACAACATGAAGGACGAGGAGATCCGCTCGCTCAGGGACCGCATGGTCAAGATGGAGAAGGTCATCCCAGGATTTGTAAGTACTTACTTTTATTACACACACACACAGTGACATGCTCATTTAGACACAAGCATACGCATTAACACATTACCGACCTGTGTGCAAAAATGACTTTATTATATTTATTATATATGACTGTAGTAAGTACAGTCTGTAGTAACACACACACAAGCGCAATATGCATTAACACTCAACCTGTGTGGAATATACAGTGTAGACAAAAATGACTTGTATACTCGAGCAAATTGTCCTATAGTGAAAATGAAATTGTGTATACATCTTAGCTACATCTTTCAACAAGAAAATGACCCTGTAAAAAGCCTTCCTCACCAAGAACACAATTAATCACACTGTACAAGTAAATTCTAGAGGCACTGTATGTATACTATAAACAGTCCTGCTTGTACACTAATTACATTTGCGTCAAGATATTGCTGAGCACTCCTATTTTTTTTTTCTGTTGCCAGGGTGACGCTGTGATGGATGAGTCTGAGCCAATCAGAGAGGAGGAGGTGAGTGTCTCCATGGGCAGGCGAACGGAGGGGGAGGATGGAGGATACCGGCGCGGCCGTCACCGCTGGCAACACCCCGAGCAGCACCAGGACCCCAAACGCCCGTGCAGGGTCCCCGGGGGCCCCCCCGCCAACACCACCCCCTTCGCCCCTCCCGCCCCCATTCGGGCTCCCGCAAACCCCTTCGGCAACCCCGGCGGGAACGGGCCCTTCCTACCCGGCACCGGCCGCTTCCTGCCCCCTCTGGAGCGCAAGCTGCAGTTCCCCTTCAAGAACAACCCCCAGCACAGGGCCTTCGTCTGGGGGCCCTCCTCAGGTACCCCGGGGCCAGGAGAGGAGGCCAAAGACGGCGGCCCCCCCCTCGGGATGATGATGATGAACTCCTCCCCCTCCTCGCTCACAGACTCGGTGCCTACGTTCCAAGCCTGTCACGCTCAGAGCGGCGGAGAGGGGGGGTCGAGAGGTCCACAGGGCCACAACGGCAACCGCTACCAGCAACAGCAGCAGCAGCAGCGCCGGAATCACCACGGCAACCACCGCGGTCAGCACCACCACCACGGCAACCAGCGCAACAACCGCCAGCGCTCGCGCCAGAAGGGCCGCAACCCTTTCGACGGCTTCGTGGAGCGGGCCAACGAGCAGGCCGGACACAACCGCGCCCACCACGCCAACCAGAACCAGGGCTTCCAGCAGCAGCAGCAGCAGCAGCAGGGGGGGGAGGAGGAGGAGGAGGAGGAGGAAGGCAGCGCTACAGCTGGCACAGCGCCGGGCCAGACGGACCCACTCACCCGCAGGACGGGCCGCAGTCATCGCACGCCAAGCACGGCCCCCAGAGCCAGAACTGGAGGGTGGCGGCAGCGGAGGACGGGCAGCAGCAGCGGCCTCGCCTCGGGGGAGCAGGCCACAGGGGCCAGCCACAGCTCTCAGGGCAGGAGGAGGGCAAGAGGAACAGCAGGATGGAGGAGCCCATGGAGGCTTAGAGAGGAGAGGGAGAGGGTAGATGACAAGGAGGAGAGATGACAAGGGGAGAGACGGGCGGCTATGTTCTTTTTTGTATCGCCATCGCACAGGGTTCTACAAATGTTTCTCTGGGATGTGTACACACACACACACATATGCAGACACAAAGGCAAATGCCCAAACGCACACACACCATCTCTCTCTCTCTAACACACACACACACACACACAGATTCAAATGCAAATACATGTACAGACAAACACACACACACGCACATACAAAATATGCAAACTCACTGCACCATCTCACACACATCACTCACACACACACACACACACACACACACACACGGCTCACTCTATTCTAGGTGCTCAGATTGTTCATCAGAGAGCAGTATGTGCTCACAGGCAAGCACTTGCACTTATTGGAAATCTCCTCGAGGGGGGGGTTGACATGGAAACACTTTTAGTGCAATAACACTATGCTTTTTTTTTTTTCTTTCTTTCCTTCTTTTTTTAAACCACACTTGACAGAATCACTGTTCTTGACTGATAACTGTGCCTGATCTGGCAACCTTTTACAGGATCATGCCCAGTACTCTACTCACTATGCTGTCTGCTTCCTGCAGCCCCGATACAGTACTCACAACTGTGCCATGTATTTATAGTTATATACATTGACTGGTTTTTTTTTTTCCTGGTATATATTGGAACATTTTATACAGTGTATATATTCAAACATTTGTACATGGAGGGTTTGACTCACCTTTAGGATTTTTAATATCATCAAACACGGGGTGTTACTTTATATATTTGGAGTATTGTTAGGGTGTGTTTGTGATTTTTTTTTTTTTTTAAATCGACTGCATATATTGAGTAATATAAGCTGCTATGATTGACTGCTATTGCAGTCACGAGAAAAACAGTGAGAACTGTCATATTTACCTACTGAAACAGCCAAAGAATTTAGCCCCGAGGCAAGAGGGCCCCGACTGCACAAATAACAAGGAGACACACCTGGGGTCAGGCACAGAAATGCATAAGTGAGTGAGCTCAGATTGCTGTGCGTGATTGATTGATGTCTTCCCTCGAGGAGGAGGGATGGTGGGAGAGAGAAGGAGTGTGGTTGCTAATGATGGTTTGTATATGTTGCTTTTTTGTTCTCTCTCTGTCCATTTTAATTATTAACACTTTCCCCCCCCACCTCCCACCCCCTCCCTTCCTCCCTTGTTTTGCTTTTATTGTGTGGGTGAAGAATGGCAGCATTCCACAAGACAAAGCCTCAGAAAAATCTGTCAGGAAGACATCAGAGGTGTTGAGAAGCCAAATAGAATAGAAGCCAATTTTCTGGACAAACACTCAGTTGTGACGTTGTGACTGCTAGTGTGTTCAAGGGCTTAACTTTTTTTAAAAACTTTTTAACAATCTGTTTTTTTTTTTCATTGTACAATACAATGCAATACAATCACAAGGACATAATGTTTTTAAGGAAAAAGAGCTGATGTAATATAGATTTGTGTGATGTAACTTGTAATCTCAACCCCTGCAGGAGATGAATATAGACAAGACATGAATAACGGTTGCTCATATTATTAATAATAAAAAATATATACCTACACAATAACAATGACCTCTGCTGATATTTTTCTGGAGAAGGGGGAAAGTAGAAATGAGGGCTCAAATTTAGGCAAGGTGCAAAGTTTTATGTCCAACTAGAGTTTTATTGACTATAGTCAAAAACAGTTAACTAATTTAATACCACGATTAAGAGTACTAGGCACTAACTTCGATGGATCCAGTTCAATGCTCCCAGCTGCTCTCAGCATGCAGAAGTCTTGCATCATGTTCAGGGTACCTTGCTTATTGGCGTGGTTTAGACTAAAAGTATGGCACAAATTTAGTATGTGTATGGCTGTAAGACTGGCTGGAATGCAGTGTGCTATGAAATGAAATTGTTCGACTTGCGCGTGAGCTCAAAGATATTTACCCCTCAGGATGACTAAAGGTATGAAGGTGTAAAAATTCTGTGTTGACACAAAAACAGACATTTGTGCATTCATTCAATGGAGGCATTTGTGAATTCTGTGAGGAGAGACACTCAACCTTCTAAAGTCCTTTTTTACATTCAGCACCCTCCGAGACCAGCGTGGTTGAGAAAAACAGCTAATCTGAGTGAGGGGCACCTGTGTTTGTCTGTGATCAAGTGCCTCGCATGCTGTTTGGCCGCAATCGAGTCAGCCCCAATCCAAACTGGAACACTTGCTGCAGAACAGTGGGTTCCCTGAGCTAAATTTGACTTTGACAGGAGACAGATGGTGCAAAATCATGTGTAACGATACTCTGGTGCTGGGGCTTGTGTTGCCCTGCAGGAGGGAGATATTAGGATATGTGCCAGGTCAGAAGCTGCTGAGCTGCATTACTTAAAAATTACCAGGACCAAACGCCAGACTCAAACCATTTGTTGCCTCCATGACCAGCCGATAGCCATTGTGTTAGTGACTGCTCCATTATAAGTTCTCCAATACAGCCTCAAGTAAAATATGTTACATTTTTCATTTTACTAATATTTTCTTTTTTTATTGATTTCACAGTTACCAGATCTTTTCCAATATCAACATGCATAATACATTTTATTGACCCATTCATTTATACCATTACAAATAGTGACCTGACAGATTCTGCATAGACCAAAAATATGACTTGGGTCAAATAGGACCTCAAAGCTTCTGCATCAACCAAAAAAAATGTGATTTGATCAAGTGCTGAGGTATTCTCAGGTGAGCAGACTGTGTCTTCTTAAAATAAGACAACGTCACCCTACAAACTGGGGAATTTGGGCAGCTGGTTACCCAGAATAACACTGCGCTCCAGCCCTGCCTTTGTAATGGCTGCCAGCCTGGCCACGCCTCCTGAGGAACCATCCCGCTCCATGGCCAACGCCAAGGCTGACGGAAGAGAAGAGAAGAGGGGGAAAAAAAGACCAAATTAACTTCCAGCAATATGATGCAGTCCATCATGGAGCTTATCACACTGTTATCACACTTTCCAAAGGCTTATATTCATCTGCTCTCCTTTACCCTCCAACCGTAGTGGCAAGTTCAGCCAGTGACCTTAGAAGACATGTTTTTTTATGAGGTGCCCTGGAGGAAGTGGTGGCACTATCAAATTCTGCCTGCCGCTACCTCTGATGTTGGCATTTTTACAGACTTACAAGATTAGCCTCCACTAGAGTCCACCCCCTACCTTCAATATGCTTTGCAGACACACACACACACTAACTGGCAGGCAACGATATAACAGGTGTTACTAGATAATATAGTTGCTGCCTGCGAAATGCAGAGATAATTTATTTCTTTGATTTATTTTACTGTTGACTATCAGAACAGACTTTGTACACACACAGAATCAGACTAAATCATCTCATCAGAACAGACTTTGTATATACACAGAATTAGACTTAATCATCTCATTAGACTAAATCATCTGACTTATTTAGCTGTAGACTATCAGAACAGACTTTATACACATGTTTTATGCTGCTATGTTTCAGAGGATCCCAAGGCTGTGGTCCACTAAACACTATCCAACCAAATGTTCACTCATTCACTATTTAGTTCACTACATCAGATGTGAGTGACATTGCTTTGTCCCCTACATACTGCACTATATAGTGAACATCTCAGATGTGGCCCGAAGGGAACCACCCCCCCCCCCCATCCTGTACTCACCCTGTCCAGTAAAACGTAGACACTCCTCTTTGGTCATACCGGGCTTGTAGTTGGAGTCTACAAAACCGTAGATGTAGGAGCTACCTGAGCCTCCGATAGCCACTGGCTGCCTGACCAGCATGCCCCCAACGGGCACTGTGTACACCTGAGGGGGGGGGGGGGGGGGGGAGTCATTTCCATTTAAAAAGTGATCCCCATTCTGCCATTGTGAATACACAGCACACCACAGCATACAGTGCACACAGCAACATTTCATCACTGCATTTCATCTCTGCATCCATCACACATGTGAGCAGGGGGCAGCTATGACAACGGTGCCTGGGGACAGTACCATGCTTAGGGTACCTTAGTGGGGTGGCACTTCTGGCAGTTGGTGGTTTTGGAACCTACAGTACGACCCTCCTGTCTGGTCACAGGTGTGTTACCTTAACCACCAGGCCATGACTAACCCCAGGTGGCTTAGTAACTACTGTTTGTTTGCGGGCCTGTAAGCTTGGCTTGCTATGCTTATGTGCCATGCTGCATAAAAGCAATTCATTTACATATTGATTAAAGGAATCCTTTTAGTCTATGTTCAGCTGCCAATTTTCTGACTGTGTGTGTGTGTGTGTGTGTGTGTAGGGGCATTGAAGAGCCCTAGCAAGCCAAATGCATGGGAAATATTGAAAGGAAAGAGGTCCAGAGATACTGCTTGTGTATTGGGCAATATATATATATATATATATATATTATATATATATGTGTGTGTGTGTGTGTGTGCTTGTCGTGCGCATAGTTACCAGAAAAGCGAAAAGCACACCTTTGCATCTGCATCTATTCACTCCTGTGCTTGCTTGCGGCTGCCACACAGCAAGATTCACGCCACAGACCCACACGCAGGGATCAGTACCACCACTGGACACTCGCCTGGCCCCCGTGTCTCTTGTCCCACCCAGCAACGATGATCCCGGCCGTCAGAATGTCCCTGTACCGGTAGCACAGCTGCCTGAACAGGTTGGCAGCCGTCTGGACGAGGGGAGGCTCGTCCATCACAATGCTGAATTCACACAGAGCAAAATGTCAGATTGTTCCAACTTCAGACTAGGCTGACTAGTCTGGCCACGATGGATAGGCCAGTCACGGTCCAAGGCGGCGGCATCAATAGTTGTCTTTTAAACTGCTTCTGCACGCAGTACGATAGTGCTATGACCAATCAGAGCAATGAACTTGTTTACCATAGTACTATACCAGTGCCGTGTCGCAGCCCTGTCGTCATACTGTTAAACCCACCCAGCAACTCTGTACAAGGATAGGTCGATGTGATTAGTCTTATCAGATTTGGGACAAAAGCTACCAAGCTTCAATAGATCGTGGCAAGACTGTACCCAGGACAGAAATTTCAACTGCTATCAGGTATGCATACATACATACATACATACATACATACAGACATTTATTGATCCAAAAAGACATTTTATTTCTGTTTCGATAGATAACTGTTGATTGTTAACCTCTGGAAGCCCAGCTGGTAGGTGACGGCGTCTGCGATGGCCTGTGTGTCTGCTGCGGAGCCTGAGCGGCAGCAAAAGATGCGGTCATGGATGGGAGTCAGCTTGTCCGTCACCCGGTTGGCAATGTAAGCACTTTTGGAAGAGGTGTTAAAAAGCATTACCCATGACACATTACACATGATGCATTACCCAAGTCATTGCATCTGACACTTTTTGAAGGTTTTGTTTTTTTTTGGGGGGGGGGGGGGCGGTGCTTTTCCACCTTTTATTTGATACGAAAGTTGAGAGACAGGAAGGAAGTGGGAGAGAGATGGGGTGGCATCAGGTCAGCGCACACCTCAGACTTAAGAACTTTGGATGATATATCCATAACTCAAGCCATGAAATGACACAATCCCATAAAATGACAAAGGGTGGGGGTTGGAGGCGGGGTAGATGCTGTGGGGCGGTTGTGGTTAGGACAATTTTAAGGGCCTTGGAATGACAGGGGCCCCTTGAGGACAGTTTTAACATAATTGTGAAAATTAAAAGGGCTAAAAGTCACAAAATTGTATTCTCCTATGGTCTAGAATTCCTAGCTGTGCCCCTGCAGGTACACATAGCAATACGTACCCTGTTGTTGTGCGTGAATCTGCGCCGATAACTACCCCACCATCAAACTCCACGGCCATAATGGTGGTCTGCAAAACAGGAAATAAAAGTCTTAAATTAGGACACCGAAAAAATGTTCAAGCATATGGTTTGTCATGTGACTAAGCATTTCATAGCAATATGAAATAGGTCTGCAATTTAAAAAAAATCAATTCAAAATTATTTAAAAACTGAACGTTTTTTTTTTTTTTTTTTTTGTTTATTTTGGTTTTGTTTGCTATATAACATGATTTGACACATGATGTATAAACCAACAATGGTATACCTATCCTTTATGCAAGGTATTTTTTTGTATTTTGTATTCAATGTAGGCTATTAGGCTACATATTGACATATGTTACAGGTTTGCCCCTAAAATATGCCAAAATTTGATTTGAAGTCAAAATTCCAGTTATCTGCTCTTCTATAAATATTAAACTGCATGTCAATCTTCTGTTATGCCTTTTTAATCTGCATACTGACCAGCTGTACTACTCCTCACCCACATTCGTGAGAAGCTCTCTTAGGGCTCCAGGCTAAACGACCCACTTGGCACATTGGCACTCTGGTGGGAGCCACCAACTGTCATTACAAACAAGGTCTGAACACTATCCATGCATTACTCTAGAGTTTTCAACTCACGCCAGTGTTAACTTCTTGTTCAGTCCAAATTGGGAACAAGTCGCTGCACTGTAAGGATTCGCTTCGGTTCGCTCCTGTGTGTACTTCCATTTTGACTAATAAACAAACCCGGGAACAGTTATAAGTTATGACCCGTCCTCGTCGGATTGTCAAGCATACAGTGGTCTTGCAAAAAAAATGATATGTCGACATCTGCTGTTCAGGGATGGCGTCGCATTCCGATAGGCTGGCTATTACTAGCAAATCGGTTGTGATATGTGTCTTAATATCTGTCAGGGATGGACACAAATTAATTTAGGTGTGTCATTAATAATAAACAATATGTGAAACCTCGGACTCGTGAGCTACTGCTACCTTGAGGAGAAAACACTCAAAAGTCATAAACATCACGCGCCAGAGCCTCATGTATCCCCTGGTGTTAGGCACGTTTGTATCGATTCTAGGTGTTGTATAATTCATGTGTGAAACCTGAGGAAAAATCCTAGCTTTACACCTCGGTGATGATGGTGTGTTATCGATTAATCTGAATGTAAATCGTGTGTGCATGTTGGTGATTTGGAGTTGCATGAGTTGTGACTGACTCAATACTTGGACTGCAAAGAGAGGTAGGCCATTGGGAAGCAAATGCCGATTGACTTTGATATATATATGCTATTTTGGTAAGCAAAAAAATAATGTAACTTATTTGTATTTCTTTGCTAGACAAATAGTATGTCTATTTTGTGATGATCTGTTTCAGGTTAGAGTAGGCTAGTGGATTAAAAGCTATTTGAAGATTAAAAAAGGGTTTGGCTTACCTGAATCTGGGTTACTGGGCAATAACACCCAGGCTTAGAGATTATAACCTGTGATCCTGGTCAGTTTTGTAAAGACAACTGGATGCAACAGTGACCAATGTCTGTGTTTTTCGTGTTGTCGCGTTTTAAACTGATGTTATCTCCAATGCCTAAGCTAAAAGAAAAAAGTAAAGTAGAACCTAAAAATAGATTGGATCAACTTTTGAGATGTGAACTCCCTTTTAAGATTCTTTGGCTCTGTGAATTGCCACTTCAAAGCAAATATACCCAGCAGAGTCATTCATAGCCGTTGGCAGAATTTAGGGCTGGCCTCTTAGTATTAGTCTCTTACATGCTTGCCTTGCAGCTTGCAGTCCTTGGTTTGCAGTTTTCATCTCAGCACCCAAGGGGGGAAACACACTCTCCCCCTATTCTGTGCATAATGTATAACTGCTGTGTGAGAGGGCTTGTGTCTTGGCATGTTGAAGTGTGTGTGTGTGTGTGTGTGTGTGTGTGTGTGTGTGTGTGTGTGTGTGTGTGTGTGTGTGTGTGTGTGTGTGTGTGTGTGTGTGTGTGTGTGTGTGTGTGTGTTTGTGTGTATGTGTGTGTGTGTGTGCATGTGTGTGTGTGTGTGTGTGTGTGTGAAACCTCAAACAAGGGATTTTGTGTGAGAAAGAAATAGACTTTGTGCACACATATGCATATGTTGACCTGTACTTCTGCATCTGAGTCCCTTATGGGTGGCAGTCCTGCCCATTAGAGCTGGGGATTATTAGAGTGCCTCGTTTGTAGGAGTTACATAACAGATTACTGAAAACCTGCAATTCCTGCATGAGCCTGATACTAGATCATTATTCGAGGGCAACAGATTGGGAATGAAAGGGGGTAAGTCTCCTTCTCTCTCTCTCTTTCTCTCTCCCTCTCTTTCTTACTCCCTCTCTTTCCATTTCCAATTTCTGTGCTATATGTGCTAAAACCATGCAAAGCGACAAGAGAAATGATAAGCGAATGATAATTAATAAGCACTTCCTGTGCTCTCAGCTCCATACCATATAATAACCATTCGACCTGAGACCCACACAATGGCCGCCCTGATGAAACAGAATGAGTAGTAAGCTAACTCCGTACGCATTACAATGAGGGAGAAGCTCCTTTCCGTCTTTCTCGCCTCGTGGTCCCATGTGGTGCTCTGGCTTGTGTCCTGGGGCAGGTGAGATGGGGGATAAGTGCTGTCATCCTTGGTCGGGTGGGGGTGGTGGGTGAGGATGGGTGGTGATGAGGTATGGGTGGGGGGGGGGGTTGTATCCTTGTCTGGTGCCTTGACAGGACCCATCCATCTCGGCTGGTAATGATGGGTGGTTGGGAGGCTCTGAAAGCTTGTTCATCTAATTAATCTGCACTTGCTGGCCATTAGTGCTCGAGAGCCTCTCGGTAAGACGAGGACCATCACTGTGTCTCCATCTTGAGCAGCCTGCCAGACATTTTTTTTTCCTCCCCTCTCATTGATAGTCTTTGATTTGCCTTTTACTTTTTCACCGCAGGTGCGCTGTCATCAGTGTATAATAATAGTAATGTGTCCATTGTGTGGACATTGTGTCCAAGTGGATTGTGTCCAAGTGGATTGTCCATTTGATTTGCAAAGAAAACTTTTCAGCTTTTAAAAAAGTGCTTTTAAACACTTGGCAGTATTTGTATGCTGGTATACAGGGTATATATATACAGTATATGTATATAACAAAAATATTTAGGGAGAAGTATAAACCACAAAGACTGATATAGATTGATAATAATTAGAAAAAAACTTATACACTACAAAAATAAATGGCAGTAGGCTAGTTATTAGGCCTACAAACACACACACACACACAAACATATATATATATATATATATATATATATATATATATATATATATATATATATATATATATATATATATATATATATATATATATATATATATATATATGTGTGTGTGTTGTTTTTTTTCCTGCAACGATTTGAAGTCAGCTCCTGCAGCCACCAGCTAATGAGCAGGCATCTCCCTTGTCAGTGTCTCTCCCCCTTCCCCTTAGTAACCCTTAGTAACCATGGTTTCCACTGATAGAAAGTGGGAGAATGTGAGAGAACTCTGCGCACCCCGGATTTCTCATTTAAAAGATTGACGCCGAGTGAAAGAGAGGAATGGGGCCAGACAGAATGATGGAGAACGAGGGAGTCGTAGCTGAAAGAAAAAAAAGAGAGAGGGAGTGATCTGTCGTTGCCAGCTGCCAGCATGTGTGCGTGGTCAATCAACAGAATGCTTAGCACAGCAGCTAAATCCCGGATAATCACGGCTCCTTAAATCCCACCAGCGGCTCGAAGGGGTGCGGAGGAGCTCATGGAGATCATCCCTGGGGTTGCCCAAACACACACACACACACACACACACACACGTGTCGGGTGGAAAGTCATCACTTCCAGCTAAGATATATATTTTGAAGAACATACACCCTCTCCAAACATTAGCGCCATTCCACTGGATAGAGTCTCTCGCACTTAAAAAAAAAAAAAAAACAGAAAAAAAATCAATGATGTCCACTGCCAGTGCTGTCACTTTCAGCCCATTATCTGATCCAGCAGCTTACCAGCGATCCAATCAAAATGTCTCTATCTGTTAGGCTGTCCATTCATTGGAGTCACTCATGGCATTCATCCATTCAGACTATTCTGCTTAAAAACAGAGATAGAATCGGATCGTCTTACCAGCAGCACATGAGCAATCATCAATCATCATCAGTGATTTGTCTGAATTCTTACAGTTTTTTATACATTGTGGATTGTTCATTATCATGCTTTTTGACCAGTCGGTGTAATATAACCACAGTAAGGCTTATTGCTATGGAATAATTAGAATAGAACAAACAATAACTTAAAAAGTACATTATTACTAATAATTTAAGAGCAGAAAATAAAACACTTAGATTAGATAGCCTCTTGGGTGAAAAAAAAGACTTGAAACTTCCACCAAGTGACTCTGGCCGAGACAGGTAGGCACTGTGTGCCACTGCAGAGGTAGCGTCCGAGACTGATTCCGGGAGATGGCTCGGGGTCCCTGCGGCCTGGTTGTCTGAGGCTTGTCTGGAAGGCATGTCTCACTGGGGCAGGTGGCACACGGCATCCAGCCGCAGTCACCTCATGTGGCCTTCCCCCTGTGGCACTGCACACCCCCTCCCCTCCCTCTCAGTCTCCCTGCTGTGCGTCTGTGAGATCCATCCAAATAGTCTTAAGGGTCTCTCAATCTTGAAACTCTCTCTCTTCTCTATCGCGCTCTCTCTCTCTGTCTCTCTCCCTCATCCTCTCTCTGTCTTTTTGCTCACTATCTCTCTGTCTGTGTGTGTGTGTGTGTGTGTGTGTGTGTCTCTATCTGTCTCTCTCTCTCTCTCTTTCTCTGTTTGTCTGTCTCTGTCGTTGTATGTGTGGTTGCATCAGCAGCCTGTCAGGGGGACAGTGCAATGGTATCAACACTGTGCTTGGATTACACCAATAACCAGCTGGGATTATCAAATAAAACATTCTCCTTGTCTGTCTGCTACTCTCTGT
This sequence comes from Setipinna tenuifilis, assembly GCA_030347295.1. Taxonomy (NCBI): domain Eukaryota; kingdom Metazoa; phylum Chordata; class Actinopteri; order Clupeiformes; family Engraulidae; genus Setipinna; species Setipinna tenuifilis. The sequence goes on from CM059272.1 coordinate 13,744,593, forward strand.
CGTATGCTGTAGTTTTCTCGTCTCTCTTACCTTCCATTTTTCATCTCACTCACCACGGTTCACAGACATACACACACACACACACACACACACACACACACACACACACACACACAGTGACTGTAGCTGACAGATGTTCTGTTCTATTTTAGCAGTGGTCAGACCGAGGATGTCTTGAAGGATCCTTAAGAGGCTTTCCCCTGGTCTTATGGGACTGAGGAAGGATTCAAAGGCTATGGAGAGTGCAAGGATTAACTCCTGGAAAGCTCATGTTTTTGCCCTTTCAGGAGAGCGACATGCAAAATCTCTCCAAGTCCTCCTCTCTGTGACAGAACTGATTTCATTGATTCATATTTGACTTATAAGCTGTTTCACCACCTGTAATAATGCTAGCATTAATGTATGTTGGCATGTGGTCATTGTTCAGTTCATCACATTATATGTATTTACATTAACATAGGCCAGGTCTCTGTTATGTGTAAAATACATCTTTAGTGTATTTGGTTAAAGAGAAGTTTGATGAGAATCAATCATTGTTGCTCAAGGTCACCAAGTGCTGTTGGTAAGAAAAAGAACAAGAAATTTTGATGCAACATAGACCGACATAATGAACTGGTAGCTAACGCTAACCAAATGGGGCATAGAAGCTCATTCAATTAGTGTTAGCAGCCGGTTCATTATTTGGGCTATGTTGCATTAAATGTTCTTTTTCCTACGAACAGCACTCTGTGACCTCAAACAACAGGGCTGTGGGCTGATTCACAACAAACTTCTCTTTTAAGAGTACCACACGGGCTGACCTTAAGATGAATTATCTACTACTAAGAAACTGATTTCTTTTTCAGTATTGAAAAAGTAAGTGTAGTAAGTGAAATGACCTGGGCCAGGTAGAACCAACACATCGCAGGGCTTTTACTCTAGGAGGCCAGAGGTTTACCATTTTCTGTGAGTAGCAAAATGTTTTCCAACAGCTGTGACTCTGAACCGATGAAGGCCCCTTCAGATCTACACCACTAGCTCTGCAGCAGACATCAGACGGAAGGTGTGATGTGGAATGGACAGAAATCTAAATTCACACACACACACACACACACACACCATCATTTTTCATTTTGTGATGAAATTGCAAAGGTCACTGTTCACTACTGTTAAGCCATTGAGTGATCTGGGATTACAGGATTTATACACAGTACATGAGCCTCTCTACAGATTGTTTATCATTTGTCAGTCACACTATCGGGGATTATGTGGCATCCGGTTAAGGCCACAGACACATACATATTACATGCATCAAAACACATATTGCTTTCACTACACGTGTACACCACTAATCCAATGGTGCTGCGAGCATCTTCGATCGGTCGATTAAGGCTGATGGCACTATCTCTCTCTGTATCATACTGAGGGCCACCACCAAAGCTGAGAGCTCCATTGATGAACTTGCTGGAGGATTTAGGAGCATTCAGATGTTACATGCTTAAGCCTCATGCAGAGGTCTTGCTCTTCTCCTCACTCCATCCGGGGCCTCCCCTTAATCTAGGCCAGTGAAAGCCATGGCATTAGTGTTTTTTTTTATTCATCAACACAAATCCCCCTCTGTCCCTGATGTCCATGGCTGTGTGTGTGTGTTTGTTTGAGTGTGTGTGTGTGTGTGTGTGTGTGCGCACGCGCATGTGTGCACATGAGAGAGAGAGAGAGAGAGAACTCTGTCCATCAGATGAGAATGTGGTAATATCTGATAAGTCCAGCTTTATTTCACACAATGTCCTAACTCCGCTTCTGTCAGGACTCTTTGCAACACTGCGCTTTACTTTCATTCAGGAAGCATGACATTCATAAGGAGGCAGATCGGAATGGCTATTCTTGTTTTGGGGAAATCATCATTTTATGGGACCATTTTTTGGAATTAGAATATAATTTCAATATAATTAGCAATTTTTATTTTCATTTTAACATTTGAATTTTCATTTGTTACTTTGAACTGACACTATGGCATGTAATAGATGACATCTGTCTATGTATCTATGTATCTATCTATCTATCTATCTAAGCTGTGACTAGCTATCCTCCAAGGGTGGCTTGTTTAGCAGTTTGTTTACCAGTGGCTTGTGTACACACTCTGACCTGAAGAAGTAAAAACGGATCTATCGATTTGCAAACATGTTCGGGGGCCGTGGTGGAAAGGGCGGCAAGATGACGGTGGAGGACATGTACGGCTTCAGCAAGAAGCCCAAGGCGTCGTCCGGCAGCACCAAAAAAGGGGGCCCGCGGAGTCGCAGCCACGACCCAAAGGGGGAGTCGGACGCCATGGCCTCACAGATCCTGGAGGCGGCCCACAGGCTGGTGGAGCGGCGGAGGCTGGAGGTCTACCTGAGGGAGTACGGCCTCAGCCTCAGCGACTGCCAATCGGAACGCCAGGCCATGCTCTACAGGTGAGTGATGAGGGAGAAGACTCAGGTGGCCCAAGTGGGGCGTAACCTGACAGAAAGTTTAGTGAAAACACAAGATGCTTTGTGCACTTAGCAGGAGCACTTTTGGGAGAGGAGACAATGAAACACTTTTGGGAGAGGATATTCAAGCCTTCCTGACAACAAACCTCATTCTAACCTCAGAGGCTTAGCATGTTTTGTCTTTGCCTTTGCCTTTTATTTACTGCTAGCTTTTCCATACCACTATTGTCATTATTCGAGGGGCCATCATCCTATGGTTTGTTCTCCAATTCGCAGGGTCTAGTTGGTCTGTGAACATTTTCAGGACACCTCATCTGTAGTGACAATAAATACATAAAGCAAGGGGAGAATGCAGTCCAGAACATCTGCAGTAGTACAAAAGCACAGCGTATCCACAAATAATGGCAACATTAAAAATAACATTATACACTGATAAATGGTCTAAGTGGGAATTAAATTGTGGATATTAAAGAAAGAATTTGTAAAAACTCCTGAAACTATATATACTCCTGGAACTAAATATGTGCTTGGATGTTGCTACATCTTCCAACAGGATACCAATCCAAAGCACACAACAAATCACGCTGTATACTTGACCAGAGTAAGTCTCTGTTCTCACAGACTTGCAACATAAAACAAAAAAATAAAATACTGAAGTGTTTTGCTGAGTATATTCATTCATGTTTGTCTGACTGCTCAAGTCATGGGCTTTCACTGGCTGAGAGTGCAGCAGTAGCTTGCCACTGTGAACATGTGTCCACAAATAAGATGTCCTGCTTTTCTCAGGATACAAATGAGTCATTTCAGATCCCTGTGTCACCCATTCCCCATTCAGCAGCAAGTATCCCACAAACTTTGTTCACACGCGACAATCTGGCCAGTTTTGGTTCATGTGGGCATTAGCCTTGGTGAGATTTTTCACCCTCAACTTCTACATGGCATCCTCACCCACTTGACAACTGCACGTTGTTCACACTGGCAAAGCAGAAACACTGTGGCACACAGTGTCTTCTAACACACAGTCTGGACACATTTAGCCCTTTTCAAAAAGCATTTTTGAGGGCCTCTGACTGAGAAGGAAGACACATTGGCAGCGATACACATTTACTTTTACATGTATGTATAGACTATTATGTGCAGAGTGATAGGCAACCTGAATTCATATTACAACCTGGATGTATATTTATATGTATGTATAGACCATGTACACAGTGATGGGCAATCTGGATTCAGAAGCTACAATCCACAACACCACATAATCCAAATCACCTGGTTTTACCTGTGTGGTTATTACAAGATGATTTTTTGCTACTTTTGGATGAAGAGTTATGCTAATTAGAATCAGCTAATTAAGCAAATGACAGGGACAAATATGTGATACTGGATTGTAGCATCTGAAGACAGGTGGTCCATCACTGTATATACAAACTTACACTACAGTAGGAGTCCAAGACTAAATTGCAAATCACCTCACCGCAAAGCAACCACAAAGGGAGAAAGGATAGATAGTCGATGATGCAAGAACATAAAAGGTTTGAAACTCTCATAGTATGGATTATACACAGGCAAAACAATTAAGCTGCAATCAAGGGGCACTCTCTGCAACATCGGGGAAAGCAATGGCCAGTTCTCAAGTCGGAGCTGAGTTTGGCTCAAATGGATGCAGTTAAAAGGTTGAAGTCCCCTGAGAGGAATAGTTTTCTGAGATTTTTCCTATGAATAAAAGAGACTCTTATCCTTATAAATAATAGAGATGCGATTTCATATTTCTCCACTAGAGGGATTCCAAAGTGGAATCAAAGGCCGGGGTATTCTGCAGCATGTTCCTTCTGTGTGCGCGTGTGTATGTGTGTGTGTGTATGTGTGTGTGTGTGTGTGAGTGAGGTTATGAATGTGTGTGAATGTAAAGGCAATTATGTATGTCTGTGTGTAAGTGGAGAGAGGGCGAGAATGAATAACCGAAATTATAATTGAGTTTTAGTATACCTTATTCATCTATCATTTCCTGCAAAAGGAAATAGAGGCCTATTTTTGATCAGACCTACTTTGTCAATGTCTAACAACCAATTTGGTTTGTCTTTATAATTATAACTTCATTAGAACAATCCTTAAGGCGTGGACACACATGCACAAAAAAACTGGTGCACACCTCTGTACACACACCCCACCACACACGTACACTTCTACACACACACACACACACACACACACTTAATAAGCTGACTCACTTCAGTGCAAAAAATTGATCTTTGTAAGAAACTTTTTGCAGGACTTATGAGGGACAGTGTCAGAGTGAACTGCGACTGTAACCTTGAGAAATCATTACCCTTCCCTGAGCACCACTCTTGGTTATAGCCATAACTTAAATACGTCACCCCTACAGTTAACAGCCAGCGCCACACACGACCCCAGAAGGTTAGCAGTCGTTTAGAAGTATCCTCAACGTTGGAGCGGTGACCTGGTCCCTCGCCTTAACCCCGCTGCTCTTTTGTCTTGTCAAACTGCCACGGGTATGTGTGCAGGGAGGTCAACAGGGCAGGTCACTTAAGTCAAGTGTTTTACTTTTAGAGTTGTCCTTGTTAGGGTTTCTGCCCTTGTGTGTTCACACTACTTATTCTTTTAAAGCACCACATTCCCACGACACATGGTACCATCCATCACAGCAGAAGTGTTGGAAGATATAATTCACACTAAATATCTGTTTTACTTGTGTATCCTGTCTAACTGTACTGTGTGTAGTTATGTCTACATTCTGGATTTCTGTGGTCCATCTATGTAAGAATTGCTTTAGCAATATGATTGTCTAATTAATTGTCATAATATTAAAGCACTTTTGAAAGTGAAGTTGAAAGCTGGGTAACACTATTTTTTAGTGTATCTAAATGTAACAATATGTAGTATTATGTACTTCCATTGTACGTACCTAACACTAGCCATAATGTTAACCCTTGCCCTAACCCAAAGGTACACTGTAAGTACATAATGTTACGTGTTGTTACATAGTTTGTTACACTGCATTTAATGATGTGGATACACTGTAACAGGGACCATAAATGGGTAACACTTTATTTTACGTTTCCTTTTATTAGTATATCGACTTCTCTATATTATGTACTTACACTGTACATACCTGACACTAACCCAAACCCCCTGTGGTACCATGTAAGTACATAACGTTACATATTGTTACACACTTTGTTACACTGTATACCTAACTGATATAACAGGGACAGTAAAATTAAGTGTAACCATAACAGAGTTGTATAAAGTAGAAGTAGAAGTACTGTTTTGGATGTAATTACAACACTGGTAGTATGTAGTAGTATTATGCAGTTGCAACTGCGTAGTACCGTACTACTTGTGTTGTAATTACATCCAAAACAGTACTTCTACTTCTACTTTATACAACTCTGAACCATAAAGTGTTGCCTTTAATTGATTGCGGTGCGCTGGAGAACAGGACATGTGAGAGAGGACTGAATGTGCCGGAATGTGCAGAGCTGAGAGGAGGACGGGATGTGTGTCGTCACGTTCCTTGCCTTTTCTGTTTTAGCCGCAGAACGCAAGTGCCTGCGTCAGAATGTTTTTTGTGCTGTTAAACCAGGCCATGTTTTGAGCACACCACGGCAAAGGGGTTCTGCATAAAAATAAAGTTTGTGAAAGCACTGACACAAACTAACCAGTGTGCGTACACACACACACACACACACACACACACACACACACACACACACAAACACATTGATAAAGCAGAATTGAACACTTCTGGAGATACACACACACAAACACATACACACACACACACACACACACATTGATGAAGCAGAATTGCACGCTTCGGGAGCCTAACATGACCTTATACAGATTCTGCCTCTGTGTTCGGTTACTGCAGCATCCACATTGCTTTAATTGCTGTCTGGGTCACAGAGTGGCCGCTGTGGTCAATAGCATAGATCAGTAAAGCAGTAGAGTGCCATTTAAGACTCCATTTGAGATCACAGAAAGGGGTGCAGCTGTAAAATAACACAGCCGCAAGTCCTTTTAGATCAGAAATGGCAGAATCAGATAATCGAATTGGATGTTAGAGAATCAAGATGCACATATTAACAAACTTGCATGCAGTTCCATACTGTACATATACAGCGTGTGCCTGCGTGTGTGCATGCGTGCATGTTCGCTCTCTTGTTCTTTATCCTTCTGTCCTTTTCTACAGATCCTTCCATCTTTCTACACCTCTATTGATGCTTGACTAGTGCAGGTGTTTTGCTCTTTTTGTCAAGTCAGCACCTGCATATAAAAGCTCAGTCCTGACTGGTTCCCTATTCCATTCCAGGTCACTGTGATTGAAAGGCAGAGCAGGTTCTGAGCACTTCTGGATAGCGACTTTAAGAGGGCAAAGGTGATTATAGTCATTAAATCATCAGAAGACTATATTATGTTATCAGTATTATTTCTCCTCTGAGGTTGCTTTCCTGTGTCTGCACTGTATGTCCTGCTTCACCAGGAAGTTAATGCCCTACAGTGACAACATTTTATTTTATTTCTTTGTGTTAAAGCAAGTTATTGAAATTTTCTCAAAGTTGATTTCGGCATACACAGTTAACTACGTACTGTCTTGCGCTGAATATCATTGAGTCTCATAATTCAGCTATAGTGCACAGAAGTTCATTACCATCCATCACTGGCGACTTTACGATTCATGACATTTACTGTGGTCCAGTCCTGTGTGTGTGTGTGTGTGTGTGTGTGTGTGTGTGCGTGTGTGTGTGTGCCTGCGTGTATCAGATAGGATATTGGTTTAGTCAATCTCATAGGCTGCTGTGCTTAATCAGTAAAGTGCTCAACTGCATGCTTCTGTACAGTGCAGCGAAAAGGGGGGAAGGGGGAAGAGAGGCTAAAGAGTGGGGTGGGTAAGTGGGGGAGCACAGTGTATGTGTTTATCGAAAAGGGAGTAGTCATTAGGCTTTATTGAAGGGGGGAGGGCGGGGGTCCAATCTTTCACATGGAATAATCGAGTGAATCCTGCCCAAAGCATGCGACGCTGGTCAAGTTCATCGATCTCTCTATGTATCGAGTAGTACACATGATGTATTATGGAAAACATGAAAGGGGAAGCTATGTGGATATTTATATCTCTTGTTTACCTACTTGAAATATTATAAACACTTAGTAATTTAGTGGCAAATGATAGTAAAAGGACAAAACATCTCATTTTTAAAAATCAGTCGTATGTGTGTACGTGTGTGAGGGAGAGAGCGAGAGAAAGAGGGGCGGGAGGCGGAGGAGCTAGAGAGAGAGAGAGAGAGAGAGGAGGCGGAGAGGAGTGCGGAATCACAGACTCTGCATACGTTGAGTAAACATATATGCGATTGCCTGACACAAAAACGGGAGTGTTTCTTAACCTTTGCGGAACGTTATCGAAATGTAGGCATCGAATGGCAAGTAATTCATAGCATTATAACGGTCGTTAATGATGTTATTAAACGATAATTGCGCATGTCATTTTGTTTGACAGCGAGAGATGTGTGCAGTGAATCGAAGTCGTTTCATTCTATCCGCAATAACCGGTGATGATCACGATGGCAATTACTGCTCATAATAATCACAGCACGAGATTTGGCGCCGCGCATGTTGCCGTTTCCATCAGTTCGATGTTGCGCGAGCGCGAACATTGTGACAGATAGTGTTACTCCTGCTCATATTGCTTGTTTAGGTGTGGGAGCGTGTCTGGCCGCAGTATTTTGCACTCTGTTTCAGGCATATGAGTGTGGCAGTGAGGAACTGTGACAAGGCGAGTTTGTAAGCTGTCATTCGATTAGTGTCCATTTGGTTTGAGACCGAAGATGGCGAGGACAGGGGATAGGCACGCTCAATGCCCATAAAGCTTGAATGCAAACGGTACACCATTCACTGAGGGAGTCATTATCGCCCTATTAGTCGAAGGAGGGATTCGAACATCGCGCAGGTATAGAATTGCTTTGCATTTAGTAAATTTATACGTGGAACAGTGTTAACTTGTGTTCAACGTGTTCGCAAGTCAGAACGGGCGAAGAATCTGTTGCGCATTGAAAGACCCGGCGAGCGCTGGGTGGTACCGCAGGTACCGCAGCTTGAATACGAGCACTTGTGCCAAACAAGTTAGCCTGTCAAAACCTCTGTTGTGCGTCGTGAACCGCCTATTCATAGAAGGAATCTCTGTGAATAAGCTCAGAGACTCCACTAACCCGTGGCGACGCGCATAGGAGTCGGCGGCACAGACGCTGACTCTGCGTCCGGCAGGTTAAGGCCTGGACCTTCGCCAGTCGTGACTCTTGGCTCCCGCCAGCAAACAAACGATCACTGTGTGGGGACTGCTTGTTTGGACGGCATCCCTCTTCCGCGGCAACAAGCAGTGTACGCCAGTGCCTGCAGGTGCATGACCTGAAGCCAAACCACAGACCAGAAGCAGGCATTTTCCCGGGGAAAACGTAAGCATGCAGGTGTCGTTCGCCTGTACAGAACACAACCTCAAAAGCCGCAGCGAGGACCGGCTATGTGGCCTCCGCACCGCCCCACCGCCCGGCGGCGGCAGCGGTGGGGGGGGAGGTGGAGGCGGCGGGGGTGGCAGCGGGGGCGGCGGGGGCAGCGGACAGGGGAGCAATGGGAACTACAGCACCCAGAGCGCGCCCAAGACCCAGGTCCGGGAGATGTCCGGATCCCGGCTAGCGCCGCAAGGCCACGCCCACATGAAGGAGGCCATTGGCCGACACAGCAGCATGAAATACAGGTGAGCGGAATGGGATGGGATGGGATGGGACTGGACCACGCTAGCGTCTGGGGCGGAGGGCTAGCTGAATAAAGTGACACAGCCATTATGGATTAAAACCAGGGCTGAGAATCGCAAGCATCTCATAGCACACAGGGGGGTTAGCAGAGACACCTGTTGAGGCACTATCAGATCCAGTGAATGGGCCTGCGGGTTTTTATGATGTGCTTAAAGATTCATGAAGGCCTATTGAAATCCACTTTAACACAGTGGCCCGGGGGACAGCTGACTGACACAGCGTAGTGTCTGAGGGATAATAATGATGAGAGAGGGTGGGGGCGGGAGCAGAGGACAAGGCCACTCCACATGGAGGGCTTCTTCTGGGGGTGACCCTTCACCGCTGCCTCTCTCTCTATCTCTCTCTCTCTATCTCTCTCTCTCTCTCTCTCTCTCTCTCTCACTCTCTCTCTATCTGTCTATCTCTCTATCTCATGCCCACTTCATACAGCCCATAGAGTACTGCAGTAGTATGACATGGAGCTGTTCAGATGTTAATATTGTATTCATAGTAGAGGCAGAAGTGGAGATTGTGTGTGTGTGTGTGTATGTGCTTGTGTGTGTGTGTGTGTGTGTGTATATGTGTGTATATGCGTGAGCGTGCCTGCATATGTGTGTGTGTGTGGAAACGATCATAAATACAAAATCGCAAGTTTGGCATGTTTCCATTCTGCTTCTTCAGGTATTACATAAGAAATGAGTCCAACATACACATGCTACTACTACTCTATACCAGCTGACTGAACATGTCTCCCCTCTGGCAAGAACATGCGTGATGTGTGTGTGTGTGTGTGTGTGTGTGTGTGTGTGTGTGTCTAATTATGAGGCCATGTTTGCATTTCCGTGTTAGTAAGCATTTCATAAACATCAAAGGTTATGCCATGTTGACAGTTTTATTCAATCCCCGCATTTTGTTTACTGTGTCAAATCCGCAAATAAAATGAAAATATTTCATTTCTTTAATATCTCAGAAGTTAAGTAGCAGAGGGGGGTCAAAAGCGTCAGTGTCTTAGGCGTATCCAGTTAGAACGCAGTGAAAGAGAGAGAGGAAAAAAAAAACAATGCAAGGAATACATGATCTAAACATGCCCAGGACAGACGGTAACCTCCAGCCCAGGCAAAGCATCAGCATCGGGGGCGTCGTTGCCCCAGTGTCCCCTTTCCCCTGGATGTCTGAGAGAAAGAGCCACTTAGTCCAGCCCAGCCCAGCACAGCCCAGCACGGCCCTGGCTTATCCCTGACACATTTCTCACCACCACTCAATTAAGTTTTCATTTAAGGAGGCAGCTTTAGAGGGGGATGCTGTGCAGGAACCAAAAAAAAAACAGGGAGGAGGCACAAACAAGTGCACTGGAAGGGGTGGGGGCGGATGATTCAGTGCGGGAAGACCCTCATCTGTGTGCTGAGTTAAGAGTTTTGGGGGGGGTGGGCAGAGAGGATGTTAACGACTACAGTGTCAGCCCCAGCGTCTGATTGGGTTTTCGGGGTGTTTTTGAGCCACCTCCATCACAGAAGAGGAAGGAATAATAATAAATAACAAAGCTGTGAAAAACATGGTGAAGCGGGAGAGGCATGGTCAGGGCTGGTTGCCGATGGTAACAGGCAGCTGAGGTAGGCTGGCTGGCTGGCTGGGAGGCTGGGAGGCTAGCGGTAGGGAGCGGCCCTGTGTGTGTGTGTGTGTGTGTGTGTGTGTGTGTAAGTGCAGCAGTGCGTGTCTGCTTTATTTAAAAGGCAGCCGGCCCTCCCTTGCTTTCTTGCTCACTCGCTTACAGACACACACACACACCCACACACACACACACACACACACACACACACACACACATACATACACACACACACACACACACACACACAGTGAGGGCTAAAACATAGGCCGTATTACAGCCACACACTGCACTCACCCACATCAACAGATACACACACACACACACACACACACACACACACACACACACACAAACACACACACACACACACACACACACACACACACACACACACTCACACACTCAAGCACTCACACATACGGGCTTAGACACATTTGCACACATTAATGTGGGGATAATCTTATATACAGAATGGACTGGCTGTGTGGTAGCCATTAATAGAATTGCATTAGGCATGTTGTGTGATGGCCTGCAACATCTTGGCTGACCTAACCTTTAATGGGCTTCTGCTTACGAGTCCTGTCTCCCTCAGCCATAGCCTCGTGCACTACTGTTTGCCAACTGCATGCATCATTTAGACAGCCGTAAGACTACTCAGATGAACTCAGATGTGATTAATGCACTGGGCCCTCTTTTAAAATACACTCTATTCGGGTAGCAAGCACCTGTTTCCAAAACATGGGCATGTCGAAACACTGACAGGGTTCATGGATCTGAAGACTAATCATCTCAGAGGGCTGGTTCGTGACAGCATGGCCCTAAATGTGTGCTCAAATTGCATTAGGAAATTCTGATCTAATGTCCATTCACAATGAGCTTAGTGGGGCTTTCTTTTTTGTTTTGTTTGTTTGTTTCATTCGTCCTTGGTTCTGTTGTTTGATAAACAGAGGCTGTTCACATGGTAATCCAGGTTTGACCGTTCGATGAGCCGAGTTGTCAAACAGCCCCTGGTCAGTTTTTTTTAATTGCATGTTGTCGCTTGTTGTTGTGGACTAAGTTCATTACCGTTCCGCTGCTATCGGAAAAAAAAAAACCTCCTGGGGTTTCACGAAAGCACCTTACATGTCAATCAACTCAGCCCAGACACCAGACAGACAGCGAGACAGACAGACAGACAGAGCAGATGCCCTTGAAGAATGTCAAAATTTAGACGAGAGACAATTGTCGCTTGTGGCAAAATGAGGCAAAATGAGAAAACACAGCGATGCTCCCACACGTAAACAAGCTGTAATAGGCTGGTAAATGTTGCAAGCTGTGGATGTCCATAACGAGAATGAAAGTTGCAAAACTTGACCTGTTTATGGATTTCTGCTTTAGTGACTGTATCCCGTGAATTGGTAATAAAGAGGCTCTCAAGTAGGGACACTCACTTACTGGCTTTTAAAGAGGAAACGATCACACATTTTTATCCCTGTCTCTCTCTCTGCCACACCCCACAAAGTCTTAACTTAACCGACAAGAGATACCCAACCAGCACGAAGAGCTGAGTCAAATGCACTGCATACACTATTTTACAGTTTGTTCATTTGACGTTATGAGGAAAAATGAAACATGGTAAAACATATTTCCTTGTTATTTTTTTTGTGTAAAGATGTGTGAAGATAAAACCTGCCCATGGGAGCAAAAGGCGAAGATGATACAGACTAGTGTAAACCTGAATGAGCGTGCCTTCCCTTATTTCATTTTTCCTAGAGAAGAGCTCTTGGGTATTTTGTGTGGTGTGATGTGTGTTCACACTCATTTGCATAGTACATGAACTATAATGACAATGGAAAAACCCGGGGGTCCTGTTACGTGCAGAGCTGTACCTAAAACTAACCCGTTGGTTGGAGGTTGGAGCGCCTGTTTGCAACATGACTCTTCTTTTTACCCTGCTAAATGACAAATTAGCATAAATGTTGTCAGAACGCTGCTTGCTTAGCAGTCTCAGTCCTTCTGTATATATATATATATTTTTTAATAAACGCAGCGATGATTTGTTTTTGTGCAGGTCACCTATTGATCATGATAGCCAGTTGTCATGCCAACAATAGCAGAATAATAAGCTGCGAAAAACGCTAGCAGTCACAGATGTTTAAATCACTGTGTTAAGCCTGTGCTGGGTAGAGGATGCAGGCGCGCCATGCGAAAGAGCACTGCGAGGCGTTTTTTCAGGCACTTTTGAAAATGAGCCACTTCCCTGTAGATGAAAGTGGTGCGTCTGCTGTTGAACGTGTCTGCTGAGCCAGAGCTATTGCTGCCTGCCTCACCACCCCCCCCCCCAACCTAACCCCCCCACGCCACCCCCCCCACCCCCCCCCCCCCCTCCTTCCGCCCACTCCGCCCACTGCTACAGGAGAGCCGCAGGGCGCTACACGGGGGCTGTGACATACGCTACTGCAGGAGACATGGGTGGGGAAGTCTGGCCGGAGTTGAGACATGGGTGGGGGGGAAGGGTGGCTGGAGTTTAGATTTCTCCTCCCCTCATCTCCCTGTTTCTGCCCAGCCTCATCTCTCCCCAGCCTCATCCAACCCCACCCCTCAGTCTCTCTTTTTCTCTTTCTCTCCCTCCCCTTACATATGATGCTGTTGCAGGAGAAACATGGGTGGGGAAGGGTGGCTGGAGTTTAGATTTCTCCTCCCCTCATCCCCACTGTTAGTGTCCACCCTCACCCCCTTCTTTCTTTCTGTCTATCTTTCTTTTTTTCTTTCTCTCCTCCTCCCCTCTATGTTCTGTTATCTTTCCTCCCCTTACTCCTTTGTTTCCAACTTCATCTCTCTTTCTCTCTTCCTCTCTCTCTTTCCCTCGCTCTCTCTCTCTTTCCTCTCTCCCTCACTCTCCCTCTCTTACTCTCTCCTCTCTCTCTCCCCTCCTTCCCTCTCTATCTCTCTCTCCCTTACTCTCTTTCTTTCTCTCTCCTCTCGCTCTACCTCTCCCCCCCTCCTTCCCTCTCTATCTCTCTCTCCCTCTCTCTCCCTCTCTCTCTTCCTCCTCCTTCCCTCTCTTTCTCCCTCTCTCTCCCTCTCTCCCCCTCCCCCTCTGTGTTCTGTAATTGTCTATGCTAACTCATTAGGCAGGGCATTTGTCAGTGCTGGGGCTGTGCTGATGCTCTGGGCTGTCTGACATGCACTCAGCTGTATGGCTCCTTCATTCTCTCGCTCTCTTTCTCTCCCTCCTCTCTCTCCATCTTTCCCTCCCTAACTCTCTCTCCCTCCTTCTCGCTCCCTCTCTCTCTCTCTTGCTTCCCTACCTCTCTCTCTCCCCCCTCCCTCTCTCCCTCTCTCTCTCTTTCCCTCCCTCTCTCCCTCTCTCCTCTCCCTAACTCTCTTTCTCTCTCTTTCTGTCTCTTTCTCTCTAGCTCTCCTCTCCTCTTCCACGCCCACTGATTGCTTTTCTTCTTTTCTCTTCTCTCCTCTTCTCTTTTCTCCTCTTCTTCTATTCCCTCCTCTTCTCTCCTCTTCTCTTCTCTCTCCTTTTTGTTTCTCTTCTCTTCGCTTCTCTCCTCTTCTCTTCTCTTCTATCATCTTCTCTTCTCCTCTCCTCTCTTCAGCTCTCTTCTCCTCTCCTGTCAGTCTGTGTGTCCTCCTCCTGTAGCCTCATGTAGCTCCACAGTTACTCCCTGTTGCCTGCTGTGTTGCTCTATGTCTTCCTACTGCCCCCCCCCCCAACACAACACACACACACACACAACCAAACCCCCAACCCCAACCCCACCCCACCCCAGCTTTCCTTTTCTCTGCTCAGCACTGCTCTGCCCCCACCCATGCTCCACACACACACACACACACACACACACACACACACACACACATTAATCTCTGATGTAGTCAGTGTCTCGGCTCCTCTGTCTTTTAAAACTGCTTCCATTCGTCTTGTGAATCGCTCCTTCTCGCACACATGATTGCTCAGCGCCTCCCCGTTTTCTCTTCATCATTTCCCCCTCTTTTTTCTCCCTCTCTTTCTCTCTCCTCCCCCCCCCTCTCTCTCTGCCTCTCCCTCTCTCTTTCTCATTCTTCCCCTTCTTTCTTTCTGTATTTAAGCCTTTCCCCTCGCCACACTGTGTCTTTCATTTTTCCATCCCCTCTCCACACCCTTCCATCTCTGTGGTGCACTGCAGCATTCCCTCAGCTGAGCGTTTGACATGCCTGTGTGTGTACGTGTGTGTGTGTGTGTGTGTGTATGTGTGTATGTGTGTATGTGTGTGTGGTAACCAGCTGTGTGTGTGGTAACCAGCTGTGTCTGTGTGAGTGTGTGTGTGTGTGTGTGTGTGTGTGTGTGTGTGTGGTGTGTGTGTGTGTGTGTGTGTATGTGCACACACGTTTGACACTGAGCGTTTGACATGCCTCTGTGTGTATGTGCGCGCGTGTGTGTGTGTCTAGTAACCAGGTGTGTGTGTGTGTGTGTGTGTGTGTGTGTGTGTGTGTGTGTGTGTTCACTCACTTACAAGCCCCATGGTTATCTGCAGGTGTGGTCATGCAATACTACACTGCTGTGTTTCTTACAGTAATATAATGCTGTTTGCTTCATGTGTCGCCTCC